>CM036756.1:35928982-36537482 GCA_020796225.1 Arion vulgaris
AAGAATTATCAACATACACACACATATCACACGCATAAGTCTCTGATAATAATCAAGCTATTTTATTACTAACAAATATGTGTCAGCATTGACTGCTATGTACCGACAGCCTCTACATTTATAAATTAGTGCTCGTTACAAAACGTACTTTTTAGCATTAAGCGCCTATTTTTTCGATTTAAATATAACAACTTCGCAAGATCATCAGGAAAAAGTACAGAACATCAGGAAAGAAGGCGAAATGAAGGCGAAACGAAAAAGATGGTTATATGGCATAGCAGAATCCTGTCAAAGAGCAAAAATAACTATCGCCCAAGCCACCAGAACAGCGCAAGAGAAAAACAGAAAACCAAGACACTGGACAACAACCCGGTAGCAGTGTGACGACAAAAGAAAGAAAGAACTTGGCAAGATCAAACAAATCAACAGTTCCAACTAAATTTGTTCATTCTCACGACCTCATATTCTCTATTATGAAACACAGTCTCATGTAGTGACAAGCTGTGATATGAAAATATTGCTGGAACATATTTTTGGAAGATTAAATTGACACATTTTGAAATTAATAATATTTTAGCCAACATTGTTGCTGGCAAATATTCTTGAGCGCACGCGTATGTGTGTGTATATAAATCTATACTCTTTTCGTGACCAGATTGACAGATAAGACTTCCACAATAGATTTCCATTGTTGTCGTTCTGCCGTCTTTCTATTCATTGTTTCTTACCACCGGCCACAATCTTTCAATTCTCTTTCCACAGTTCTTCTCGTGTTTCATTTGGACGTCCATGACTTCTTTTCCAAACCGTTGTCCATCTGAGAGATGTTATAGTTAATAATCCTAATGACATACGCCATTACATGCCCAATTCACCTCCATCTTCGTATGTAGAGTTGTGTTCGTTTTAACAGCTCTTTATTTGCTATTGTATTTGACCGGAATATTTGAAGGATCTTCTAAAAACATTTATTTTGGAATATCTCACAATTTGTGTTTGATGTTGGGAGTCATTTTACAGCATACACTATTGTATAATAAATCCCACAGGACCCTGCTGAAATATATACGTAATATATATATATATATCCTCTCCATATATACATATATATTTATATATATATATATATATATGGCCTTTTTCGTCTGTACAGACGGTCAATTGATATATAAACTGTTACTATCCACACAGGAGTATAACTTTACATTATTGCTCTTTGTGCCAGTAAGTGAAATTAGTATTTTGAAACTGAAGTTTCTCCTGGGACTCTTTATGAAGAGGTAAACTGTCAGAACTTTCTGTCTAATTCCAGAAGACTGATATATTACTGTTGTGTTGCACGCAGTGCCACTATCTGGGCAGTCTTCTACTTCAGAGAAGGCTTTCTTACATCCACGTAACATGCTGAAGATAAAAGTGATTCTCAGTAGATAAGACTTCAGCATGTTTCACAATAGTGGTTAGTATATATATTTCTAGTCTTGGTTCGATTCCCAGTGGAAATATATTTCTTTCAACGGCAAATAACTCTCTGATAGACCTTGCCTCAGTTGGGTAACAAAAGACTGGGAAGTTAGTAAAGACAGCTGGAAGTGATGTAGACCATATCACTATTAATGCTACTTTGTGAGCGTTTTCCCACATTTCTCCTCTTTATCTTTCTCTCTCTCTCTCTCTCTCTCTCTCTCTCTATATATATATATATATATATATATATATATATATATATATATATATATATATATGTACCATTATACATACAGTAAATGTTCGGAAGAGCTCATTTTAATACAGGGTGTTCAAGATCAAAGCAGCCCCATTGACAAACCAAAACTTGTCAGTCACCTGTTGCTTGGTGTCTATTTACTATTTGAACCGGTTCTGACTAGCTCATCCTACGTCACATTTGTTCATCGCCCCTTCCTGCACTACAATTACACACCATTACACAACCTTGAACTATACTACGTCATAACTGAACCTTCTCATTTTCATAAACATATGCCAGATTAGCTCCTTGACGGAGCTAATCTGGCATATGTAGTAATCTGGCATATGCCTAGAGTAGTTGATAGTAGCTCGGCCTGCTAGCTGTGAGACGCCTCATAGCTCGGGTTCGAACCTACTGTCCGGCATTTGTTCGAGTCCCCTGGTCTTACTCAGGACGATAACTGAGTACCTCTGAAGTCGGAGAAAATCTGCCTGTATGGCTGTATGGCGAGGGAATACTAATTACGAGTACATTGGGCACACGGCTGCCAGTGTAAAGTAATTTACAATGTGCACGCTGCTGCCATTGTAAGAAATTGGTAAAACGGATTTGTCACGCAAAAATCAGTTTCAGAGATGACACTTCGTCTGAGTTGAAAGCGGAGGAAGAAAAAAAAAACACCCTTGACGACGAGACCGCTTTTATCTTGAACACCCCGCCGTATAATGATCTCGTGCTTACTATCTTACCAATGCTTTTCTTCCATTATTCCACTCAATAGAATTTGTTTATTTCTAATAGTTCAAGAAACCTAAAATGTTCATCACTCTCACTGCTATAGATTTGTGTACTGTGCAGTAGCCAGCAAATGAAATCATCTTCATACAATGTCCTACTGTATTTCTACATAAAAGCGGAAGCATGTTAGACCTCGCATATTCGCCCGAGTGGTTACCGGGTCCAAATTTGGGGTGTAAAGAATAGAACCACTGTTACCTGCCATGCATGTCGTAAGAGGCGACTAAGGAGGTTTAACTGAAATCGGATGCACATGTCCTAAACTTGTAGAAATCTATGCGTTTAGGGCCTACTAAACCAATGTGCAACGTATACACGTTCTTGGCAAAGATCAAACATACCACAAAGAGTGATTAAAATTGGTTGTAAAGAACGAACGCAAAGAAGAAGAAGACCTCGCATATCACATACCGCACGTTACGAAAAGACAGACGCACAACAGTTAAGCCTCTCGAGAAATTAGGACAGATGATAACATCTACTATTAATGCGACCATCTGTCGACAAGTGGTATAACTTAATAAAAATTGCTCATAACTCACACAATTAAGGGAGGGGATGGGGGAGAGTTCTCACATCTTACGCATAAAAGATGGTCGAATTCCCAGAATCTCCAATCTGGAGAACTGATCTCTTCGAAAAAATCGACATGAGTAACTTTGTGTGCTTCGATCTCTTTCTTACACAGATAGATCTAGGCGGCAGTGCAGGAGCTCCGTAGCACCATCTAGAGTCCACGATGTAATTTTGAAGATGATTAACATTTCTACAGTAATTTAATTTTAATTTTTTAAAATATTGTTAATGCATTTTGTTCAGACAGTGGTTTGGACACCTGACAAGAATGCCATATTATCGTCTACTACAGAGAGACACATAGAAAAAGTATAACGAGTACAAATCAAGAGGAAGACCACGCAAAAGATGGAGTCACGGCATCAAGAACAGCCTTACGAAAAGAATATCAGCTTACAAAGTGCCCCCCAACACTTCTATTTTTTCCGACCCAAAGTACTTGAGCTTTCAGTTATTCGGCTCGGTGCCATGGACATCATAACCCTTCTATTCGGTGCCACGAACACCGTGAATCTGGAGAACCTGTGGCTTTTCTGTCGACCCGCGGAATTGAACCCGAACTCACAGAGGGCTTGTCACCCGTCGTCCAACGCACTACGAACAAGCTGGGCAGGCGGACCCAACACATCTATAAAAAAGTAAATGGTGGAAGAGAAGAAGAAGTGGTTTGCAGCCTTCTCTTATCGATTTTCAACTGCCAATGGCTCTTTCATAGCATCGGATAGGACTAGGAACTCGATCTTACCTACACTGAAATAAGGAATCTTTGGAAAAACATCTCAATAGCTGGAAGCGGAGAACGAACCGATTACCTTTGTATCGAGATGCGAGTAACTTACCTTCACGGCACAGAAACTCACTCACAAGTATACAATACATCACTATTTATACACATGATATCTACTTATCAGTTCTCACGTTTAATGATTACCAATATAGAAAAGACTCAACTATTACCGAGAATAATTTTTTTTTCTCACACACAGCAAATAATTGTGTACAGGAGCCGCAAGCAAAATAAATATGACAAAGTATCTATGCAAGAATCTGACAAAGCATAAAGGATGTTTTCTGTTAGTTAAATATATCCCCTGTTCATGTTTATGTCTGGGAGTAGGTTAGAATGGCATGTTAAACACTGGCTGACACTGCTGGTAAATGTTACTGTATAATAATCTGTATTTCGTTTCTGAAAACACAAGCGGGCCATGAATGTGTTGTTTCTATTGTTATATAACGAAGCAACATCGACTTTGTTTTGGTCGTCATTAAGCGATATTGTCAGCAAAACTAGCGACTATTTAGTATTACATTTGACAACAAAGGATACCACACACACTAATACCACGAAAACAGTATCGTGAACTAGATTCAGGGGAGAGGAGGTGGACGACGGATATAGCATAACGTGTTCTTGCATAAGATCACATTTCTACAAAACATTTCATTGATACAGTAAGATCAGATATTGTCTTGTGGGTACAAGTAATATAATTTCCTTCCTGTTATTTCTTGGATGAGGAGGGACGGAAGGAGGTGAGGGGGGACGGAAGGAGGTGAGGAGGGACGGGAGGAGGGACGGAAGGAGGTGAGGAGGGACGGAAGGAGGTGAGGAGGGACGGAAGGAGGTGAGGAAGGACGGAAGGAGGTGAGGAGTGAGGGAAGGCGAAGAGGAGGAAGAAGTGGACACTGGACAAAGCATAACGTTTTCATTCCACTAAAAGTTTCAGTAATACAGTAAGATCAGATATTGTCTAGTGGATACAAGTAATATAATTTCCTTCCTGTTGTTCTCGGATGAGGAGGGACATAAAGAGATGAGGAGGGGGGAGGATGAGAGGAGGAAGAAGTGGACACTGGACAAAGCATAACGTTTTCATTCCACAAAAAGGTTACAGTAATACAGTAAGATCAGATATTGTCTTGTGGGTACAAGTACTAATTTCCTTCCTGTTGTTCTCGGATGAGGAGGGACATAAGGAGATGATGAGGGGAGGGGGAGGATGAGAGGAGGAAGAAGTAGACACTGGACAAAGCATAACGTTTTCATTCCACAAAAAAGTTTCAGTAATACAGTAAAATCAGATATTGTCCTGTTGGTACAAGTACTAATTTCCTTCCTGTTGTTCTCGGATGAGGAGGGAAGGGGGTGGAGCAGGTGTAAAGAGTACAACAGAGTCGAGCATAGAACAGAGGCACCGGAATTGAGTCAAACATGAGGAACTGGAATTGAGTCAAACATACTATGTTCAATGTCAGTTACGATAAATGTTATATTTCACCCATTTTATAATTCGTTGTCATACATTTAAAATTCGGAATAGCTGCAGAAGCTATCTACTGCGATAGTGTTGTTGTTGCCAATTTAGCTAACTGAGCAACAGTGAGCACATATAGCGCCTTGAGTGTACAGGACAGATTATATGCAGTTTCCCATTTCTAAATGAGGAAGAAGAGAGTACAACATAGTTAAAATATGCGAAGAACCATTCATGCAATGTGACTATCAGGAATGGAATCTATTCGTTATTTTCACCAGTAGCGTATATTCCATGTGTGTTTGGCGTGCACCTCACGCTCACATAATACTCCCAAAATGTATTTGTAATAGCATGTCATGAGGTACATAACCATGATCTTTCAAAAATTGAAATATTTTGGTCACATTAAACGTCTGTGGTTTAGAGAGAGCAGTAATGAGAGATATAGCTAGCTACTCGGAGATGACGTATGGGATGGAAAGACGATGGAAGCAGGGTATTAAGAAAATCTTGAACATGACGTTGGAAGAGTTGGGAGAACATGTTAAGAGATCTATAATGTTTCAGGATGACTATCATGAGAGCGACATTCTGCAAACGACATGCTACATGATGTTATGAGAGTAGTTTTATAAATAAAAAGAAACATTATTTCGATTTATTTTCGTAAAATTTTAAATACAATGTTAACAATATTCTTTAAATAACTTATGCTTTATTGTTTAAAATACAAAACATTTAGCCGACTGTTTACTGAAACAGCTAGTTATGTACATTTTCTTGCGTGTGACGAGCATCCAACAAAAAATGACATTCTAATCTATGCTATGCAAGAGAGAGGAAGTGACGCCCTATTAACTATACAAAGTCTAGTAATGACTATCGACATATACGTGTGCTCTAGCAGGTCTCCACTCGGCTAGATTATTCAATGTAAGATCTTTGTTTTATACTTAAAGAATTGTAACATACTGATTTATTTACTATTGTGAGGAGCATCTATCCTTTTTTGTGTATACAGTGTGAAATGTATGTATACATTTTCAAGTTATAATGACACCATGTTTACAGTTTTATAATAATAACAGTAATAAACTAAAATTAACATATAATGTGCGAAAACCATTTTAGAAGTATTGATCTTATACATTATTAAACTCCTGGATTGTAATTACACATTGTATCAAGGACCAGGGTACGCCACTGATTTTCATACAGAAAACAATAACTTGCCGCTCTCGAAAAGTCATTAAGACCTGAACTTTCCTTGTGCCCCAAGGGCAGATACAGTACAAAAGATAATTTGACAGTCTCGGGATGTCATGATAAAAATGTCTGTACGCCTCTGGATAGATTGAAAATATTTAACAGCAGTAAAAATATGTCGTGCGAACAGAGTTCCAGCAATGAGGGCGGACACTGGCGTAAAATATACAAATAAAGTATAGCGCAGAATTAGGCAGGGCTATGAACAACGGTATGGCCTCGTTTGTAATTTCTGAGAGAGAAGAAATTGCGCTATTTACCCCAGCGCTCTTAAGCGTCTCACAATAATGTCTAATGTTACTGTAGTACAGTAATATTGCATGGAAGGGACATGAACGGCCTTCTCCTTCAGAACCGTCTCGTCTTTGTACAGTGAAAACGTGAGCAGCAATATGAGGGTGATCGAAAAATGTAGAGTGATATAACCAGAATGTACTAGCAGACAAAACAAGTGAACGTCCACCTCAATCATCATCATTCCTCGTCGTGCCTAAGGGCACACAAAGCCGAGACAAAATAAACATGATACAGTTCGATCCTACCAATATAGTATGCGGATCTTCATAAGCAGTCTGGGTTTTTTTTCTTTCTGTTCCTTTTTTTTAACAGTGTATGGTTGCCGTCTCTGCTCATTTCATCCCCTTTTATGCCATGCAAGAGGTAACAGTAGTTCTATTCTTCGACACCCTGGAAACCACACGGAGGACGCAGTCTGGAATTTTTGTAGGTTTGTGTTTATTTTTTTTAATAAACAGTGTAGTCTCGCCGTCTCCGTCTATCTTATCACCTTGTATCACGTGCGAGAGGAGACAGTGGTTCTATTTTTCACTACCCCGGAAATCACACTGGGTACGGTTAGCATTACCAATGTTAACACAAATGTTTCGAGCAGAAGTCAGAAATAATGGATATATCAACAAACTTCAATGGAAGCTCTTAGGCTGCAACAGGGTTGTACAATGGAAGTTACTGAAACCAGCGAAACTGTCAATTATCTCGTACATAATGTACAATCTTGCAGTAGATATATGACTGAAATCAAGACATGAGTTAAAATATGCGAAGAACCATTAATGCAATGTGACTATCAGGAAGGGAATCTATTCGTTATTTTCATCAGTAGCGTATATACCATGTGTGTTTGGCGTGCACCTCACGCTCACATAATACTCCCAAAATGTATTTGTAATAGCATGCCATGAGGTTCATAACCATGATCTTCCAAAAATTGAAATATTTTGGTCACATTAAACGTCTCTGTGGTTTAGAGAGAGCAGTAATGAGAGATATAGCTAGCTACTCGGAGATGACGTATGGGATGGAAAGACGATGGAAGCAGGGTATTAAGAAAATCTTGAACATGACGTCGGAAGAGGTGGGAGAACATGTTAAGAGATCTAGAATGTTTCAGGATGACTATCATGAGAGCGACGTTCTGCAAACGACATGCTACATGATGTTATGAGAGTAGTTTTATAAATAAAAAGAAACATTATTTCGATTTATTTTCGTAAAATTTTAAATACAATGTTAACAATATTCTTTAAATAACTGATGTTTTATTATTTAAAATACAAAACATTTAGCCGACAGTTTACAGAAACAGCTAGTTATGTACATTTTCTTGCGTGTGACGAGCATCCAACAAAAAATGACATTCTAATCTATGCTATGCAAGAGAGAGGAAGTGACGCCCTATTAACTATACAAAGTCTAGTAATGACTATCGACATGCACGTGTGCTCTAGCAGGTCTCCACTCAGCTAGATTATTCAATGTAAGATCTTTGTTTTATACTTAAAGAATTGTACATACTGATTTATTTACTATTGTGAGGAGCATCTATCCTTTTTTGTGTATACAGTGTGAAATGTATGTATACATTTTCAAGTTATAATGACACCATGTTTACCAGTTTTTATAATAATAACAGTAATAAACTAAAATTAACATATAATGTGCGAAAACCATTTTAGAAGTATTGATTTTATACATTATTAAACTCCTGGATTGTAATTACACATTGTATCAAGGACCAGGGTACGCCACTGATTTTCATACAGAAAACAATAACTTGCCGCTCTCGAAAAGTCATTAAGACCTGAACTTTCCTTGTGCCCCAAGGGCAGATACAGTACAAAAGATAATTTGACAGTCTCGGGATGTCATGATAAAAATGTCTGTACGCCTCTGGATAGATTGAAAATATTTAACAGCAGTAAAAATATGTCGTGCGAACAGAGTTCCAGCAATGAGGGCGGACACTGGCGTAAAATATACAAATAAAGTATAGCGCAGAATTAGGCAAGGCTATGAACAACGGTATGGCCTCGTTCGTAATTTCTGAGAGAGAGAGAGAGAGTAAATTGGCTATTTTACCCCAGCGCTCTTAAGCGTCTCACATAATGTCTAATGTTACTGTAGTACAGTAATATTGCATGGAAGGGGACATCGAACGGCCTTCTCCTTCAGAACCGTCTCGTCTTTGTACAGTGAAAACGTGAGCAGCAATATGAGGGTGATCGAAAAATGTAGAGTGATATAACCAGAATGTACTAGCAGACAAAACAAGTGAACGTCCACCTCAATCATCATCATTCCTCGTCGTGCCTAAGGGCACACAAAGCCGAGACAAAATAAACATGATACAGTTCGATCCTACCAATATAGTATCGGATCTTCATGAGCAGTCTGGGTTTTTTCTTTCTATGTTCCTTTTTTAACAGTGTATGGTTGCCGTCTCTGCTCATTCATCCCCTTTTATGCCATGCAAGAGGTAACAGTAGTTCTATTCTTCGACACCCTGGAAACCACACGGAGGACGCAGTCTGGAATTTTTGTAGGTTTGTGTTTATTTTTTTTTATAAACAGTGTAGTCTCGCGTCTGTCTATCTTATCACCTTGTATCACGTGCGAGAGGAGACAGTGGTTCTATTTTTCACTACCCCGGAAATCACACTGGGTACGGTTAGCATTACCAATGTTAACACAAATGTTTCGAGCAGAAGTCAGAAATAATGGATATATCAACAAACTTCAATGGAAGCTCTTAGGCTGCAACAGGGTTGTACAATGGAAGTTACTGAAACCAGCGAAACTGTCAATTATTTCGTACATAATGTACAATCTTGCAGTAGATATATGACTGAAATCAAGACATGAGTTGCAGATACGCCTCTTCACTCACATTCATCGAGCCACTCTCCCCGACTCTAATGTCTGCACATATAGTAGAATTTTATTTTAAAGAAATATTACCAACACCAGAAAAGACCAAGTCATCAAAATCAGCATAAGAAAGAAAGATGGCACAGAACCTTGCTTAAATTACATTAATAAACAAAGAATGAAGTGGTTTGGCCACTTAATCAGAATACATCCAAACTCCACAGTATACATAGTCTTCTACAACAGAACATCAGGAAAGAAGGCGAGAGGAAGACCCCGAAAAAAATGGTTAGATGGCATAGCAGAATCCTGCCAAAGAGCAAAATAACAATCACACAAGCCACCAAAACAGGCAAGACAAAAACAGAAAACCACGACACTGGGCAACAACCCGATAGCAGTGTGACGACAAAAGAAAGAAGAAGTCAGAAATATTAGTCAAAACAGTCACGAGAGAAGTGTTATGTAACGGCATATCAAGTCAATATCAGATGTACATTTATAACAGGGGTATATGAAATAGTCTAAGAAAGACCGGTACAACGTAGCGTCCGCGGACGCCAAGGCGCCCGTGTCATACATTCATGGCGCCCTATTTTACTCTGCCGAGTTTAACGTTAATCAGATTAAAATAAAACAGTACTTTTCAGTTGTTGTTTTGTAGTTGCACTCCCATGAACACGATCATCCTGCTTTGCAATCTTGTTTTATTCTGTAACCGTTCTACTGTCCCCAATCCCCACCCTTTTGTTTTTCACGGGAGAAAGCGATGGCATCCTAACAATATTAACATTACTATTGTTATTATCTCTCTCTCGCGATCACCGCTTAGACTTATGTACCAGATTTATCCATAAATCTGATTCATGTGGAAATCTGATTCATGCAGCCTTAGCATGGGTGTGTTTCGTCACATCTTCAACGCCATTTGGAGCTCTGGTGCTTATCCTTCGGCGATGTGTCCGGTTTTAGCCAGATTTTACTGGGTTCGCTTTCCGTCAGCCTTTGGCTGTCCCCAGCCGACCTAGAAGGCAGCAGGTTGCTATTTTCTTTTAGAGTAACTACCCTTAGACAACCTTCCCACCCCGGATGTTGAGCGTCGTCTGCCCAGGTTACCAGTCTTTTTTTGGACTGCTTGGTTTACTTGCCGTCCAGTTTTGTGTACGGTTTGCTCCGCTAGCCTTTGATTGTGCCCAGTCAAACTACAAGGCAGTAGTACAATTGTTTTTATTATTAGTAGTACTTCAATCGTCACATGGCGCTCATGCCTGCCCAACCACCAGTCAGATGCACCCCAATATGTGCAACAAAACGTTGGACAGCACTGGTCTAAAGACGAAGAACAACTACATTCCCTTGGATGAAAATGTGTGTGGTCATTACCCATGATGGACGAGCATCATCAAAGACGAAGGATTGTCTTCATTGAACCGGGTTGTATCCCATATGATTCTGTCTCACTCCGCAGAAAAAGCACGCTACCTGCCAAGAGCATTGAACAATGCACGAACTCCGTAGCTCCAGCAACAATTTAAAGGATCTCTGGGGAAAAAATGCACTTGTAAAGAGAACACAGAAGTCCAGATTCTAACCAACGTTCTTCTGAACGCGAAGGTAACGGCTTAATCACAGAGACGTCTCAATACTAGGGGTGGAGTCGGCGACCCGGAAAAATGAAATTATGGCATATCCTTTACAGAACTCAGCCATCAACCACAGTAAACAAATTGTTGATTTTCTAGGCACCCCTTAAACGTTCATTAGTTTGCCATTGCTTTCTGAGCGGTGGGGTCTATTTTACCGTTTTCCAAACTGCCTGCCGCGGAGCTTGAACCAGGTACGTTTGGGTTGGTATGATCCAGCTCAATACCGCTTAAGTTACTAACGCCCACATTGGCGACCCTACAATATTTCTTTTTACAACCAGATATATGAAATAGCCATTGAAACGCCGAAAGTTATTTTTTTTTAAACAGACGAAAATCAGTAACTAGTTTATAACATAAGATGAAATCTAGACAAATCTTGATAATAATAAAAAGAGTAAAACCCACTAAGAACTCACAAATTCAATTAATCGAATGAAGAAATGGCCAAGACATAGAAAAGAAACACCACAGTAGAATCTAGCAAACAATTGACATTGTGTGATTGGAATGAAATACAGACAGGAATAATACAAGACACAAAGAGATATTCAACAATCTACCAAGTATGTCTGCGTTGAACTGAATGACAATTGTTCGTTTAAGAAAACAACAAAATACTCACAAAGAAATATATTTTTACAGCACACATCAATCTATAAAATACTCACAAAGAAATCTATTTTTACAGCACACATCAATCTATAAAATATTCACAAAGAAATCTATTTTTTACAGCACACATCAATCTATAAAATATTCACAAAGAAATATATTCTCACAGCACACATCAATCTATAAAACATTCACAAAGAAATCTATTTTTACAGCACACATCAATCTATAAAATATTCACAAAGAAATATATTTTTACAGCACACATCAATCTATAAAATACTCACACAGAAATCTATTGTTACAGCACATATCAATCTATAAAATACTCACACAGAAATCTATTTTACAGCACACATCAATCTATAAAATACAAAGAAATAATTTTACAGCACACATCAATCTATAAAATACTCACACAGAAATACTTGATAACAACACATATCAACCTATATGGACAGATAAAAAGATATACAGCGCACAGAAAAAAAGAACAGATGACATTATTACCGAGGAGGGAGTTCACGCCTCAAGAGTATGCACCACAAAGATTGCTAGATTCGAAAATATATTTCATGCCTGATATATCTTCATTGAAGAAAGCAAATGTCTGAACAGTCTTGCATCTAATAGGCACAATGTAGTTTTGTTTGGTGGATTATATAAAATATGTGTATAGGAGCCAAAATTAGGTAAAAAAACCCACTAGGATATGTATGCAGGACTACTAAAAATCATAACAGTTGTTCATTCATAAATAAATGCTGCATACTCATCCATAACAATACCCTTTTGTGTGCTGATCACCATAATTATAGAGTAGACTATCAGTTAACCGGAACTCGACATGACACTCTCAAACAACAGGCATCCCCCCACCCCACACCCTGAATGATTTTCATTATGGTATAGCATGGGAAATAATATTATATTTAAAAAAAAATATTTTATAGTTGGGCCTTTTTAATAGACAAATTAATTGATTGGACCATCATTATTGCACTTCGGTGAATAACCATGCTTGTTCCCATCGCTTCCTTACGCAAGAAGATCTTAGCGGCAGTGTACACACTCCGTAGTACCAGCGATGGCCTCCGTCAAGTAACTCAAGCAACCATTAACTACATTTATCCTACATCTACCAATTCATTGGGAGCTGGTTAACTGAAAGACGACTGTCAGTGCATAACAAATTCACACAAATAATTATGCAAGTGTATTGACTAAACTCAGTGGTTCTCAACGGGTGTGCCCGGTGACATTTCTAGGTGCGCACTAGGAAATCCCAGATCAGGGGTCAGCAATGCGTTGGCAGCGGGCACCATGCATGGTAAAAAAAATCGTCAAGACAGAACAGGCCCATGCTTCTCATAGGCATAAATTAAATGATGAATAAAGGTACGTAGCATTTTCCAATTATTTCTGTATTTCTGTGCTTTTTGTATCTTATTTATAACGTTTTTGTGCCTACGATTTTTTTTGTAGGACTTCAAGTGTGCCACGACTTCAACAAGTTTGAGAACCACTGGACTAAGCTACCAACAATCTCATGTATAAATATAAATGTTTGGCTGTTGAGTAAAGCTGTTTCATCATAACTTTGACATATATTGCCGTAGTACTCACGTAATAAGATAGGTTATATAGAAAATAATATTATGCAAGAGCAATATTCAACATTTGTACATCATTAAAGTAATGGGTATATCAGAATTTTACAAATAGCTAGTTTTAATTATCGTATGGCTCGTCTGCCCAGCGTGTTCGTAGCGCGTTGGACTACGGGTGACTAATTGTGCGGGTTCAATTCCGCGGGATGGCAGAAAAAGCCAAAGATTCCCCAGATTTACGGTGTTCGTGGCACCGAACCGAAGGGTTATGATGTCCATGGCACCGAGCCGAAAAGATGACAAGCTCAAGTGCTTCTGGATAGATAAAAAAAATAAAAATTATCGTATGGGATTCTCTGTGGCGTAGTGGTTAGGTCTATTTGTCTCTTGTGACAAAGGTACCAGGTTCACTCCTCGTGGAGCCATCTGGATATTTTTCCAGAGATCCCTGATTTCAGTGTAGGTGAGATTAAGTTCCTAGTCCTATCGGAGACGGACGTTAAAACGTAGGTACTGTGTTCCATTTGAGCACGTAAATGAAACCCTCGGCAGTTCAAAATCGAGAAGAGCAGCTGGAAAGCCGCTGCCCAGCAAAATTCATTAGAAAAGATTAAAAATGAAACTCCTACAAACATTTTCCCCATCTTCAAAATTACATCAGGACACTCACCGGTGCTACGGAGTTCGTGCACTGCAGCTGAGATCTTCCTGTGCAAGAAAGAGATCGGATTACACATTGTTACTTACCGAAGTGCAATGATAATGGTCCTATCAATCAATTATTTAATTATAGTCTAGTTTTTCTCACACATACTAATAGCTCACTGATAGTACATGATCAATACTGTGATTTCGGGTTTTTTTTGGTTTAAATTCTTAGATCTTAAATAAATAAACATGAATAATATGAACAAAATTATTCGTTTTTAGTGAGAAAAAAATAGCAGAGACAAGGAAAACAGTTCAAACTCACTCAGAGTTAAAGAAAACAGAAAGTAAACATCAGGGTTTATAGGAAGTGTTTTTGTGTGTGTTTTTTTCCGATCCAGAAGCACTTGAGCTTTTCAGTTCTTCGGTTCGTTGCCACGAACACCGTAAATCTGGGGAATCTGTGGCTTTTTCTGCCATCCCGCGGAATTGAACCCGCACACCAGAGGGATAGTCACCTGTAGTCCAACGCGCTACGAACACGCTGGGCAGACGGGCAAGTGTTTTATTTAGAGAACGTTAAGTAAATCAGTGGGATCGATCACAACCCAAGCGTACCTGGTTCAAACTCCGCGGCAGGCAGTTTGGAAACAAATTCATTTTCATGGGATTTTTGCGAAAGGTAAAAATAGACCTCACTGTTCAGAAAGCAATGGCAAACTACTGAACGTATAAGTTGTGCCTAGAAAATCAACGACTCGTTTACTGAGGTTGATGGCTACGTCCTGTAAAATATTTTTTTATATATACTTTTTCTAAAAAGTAAATCATGAGCAGCGAAAAGAAATAATGAATGAGGTCATGAGACCAATGCTCAGAAGCTTCTTGTGCAGATCGGGAGAAGAACCTGACAGAAAGAGCGACCGACTGCAACCAGGCGCGTCCACATGTCTCGAATACTGAGCGGATAGGAAATGGGGTGTCTGCTGCGATCTTGGCCAGCTGCGACCTAAGCCAGTTTCGTACTGAATGACAAAGCAGTCGTGGACAAAACGGCGATGCCTTCCCTTCAAGGTGAGGTTAGGCAACAGGTGGCAATGGACTTCATATTATTCAATTACCGAGACATGACGCAATCAAAAATCGATTTCAGCTCTAGCCACTAAGAAAAAAACCCAATTATATAAACAAACCTGTTACTTTTCAACCACCATCGGGAGATAGAAAGGTTATGGGAGATTACCAAGATAGAACATACAACCATCTTCTGAACACATAGTGGGTGTGTGCTATGGTGCAGACAACCGGATAAATGATAGCACACACACACAATACGGTTATGGACATGCAACATCGATATATCGTAAAACAAGATGCAACAATCAGATATATCCGTAAACAAGATGCAACAATCAGATATATCGTAAAACAAGATGCAAATCAGATATATCCGAAAAAGATCAAATCAGATATATCCGAAAACAAGATGCAACAATCAGATATATCCGAAAACAAGATGCAAAATCAGATATATCCGTAAAACAAGATGCAACAATCAGATATACTAAACAAAGATGCAACAATCAGATATATCCGTAAACAAAGATGCAACAATCAGATATATCCGTACTGTGTTACTTTTATTAGTTACAACACGGGTAGGAGCGAAGGAAGGCCTTTGTGCGTCTGTTGATGGAACTTGAGAAGACAGAACTTCGCGATGAGGACAAACTTGATGATCTAGCATAAGTAATGACATAAAAGTAGAAGAGGAAGAAGAATGGAGGAGAAAATCGTCATTTCTGGGCATGTGATGAGAAGCATGGTGTGAGTGGTACAGTGTGATTTTTAGATGATTTCATTGTGTTGATGTATGGTGCTCGCCTCAAGCTCCAAAACTACTAAGAGAACTTGAACCTAAGAGAGACGCAATGACATGGGAACAGGGTACTGTACAACTTAACCTAATGGTAGACTGGTTACTAACACTAGGGACAGGAAACTGGATGTCAATGGTTGATTGACATCCACATCTTTACACTTCAATAAATAACAATGTGTACAGGAAGATCTCAGCGAAAGTACATGAACTCAGTAGAACCGGCGTGGGCCCCCGATGTAATTTTGAACATGGTGATAACTTTTGTAGGAGTTTTATATGTTGTTCATTTGTTGTTATGGCTTTCGAAAACCCACCTGTTCCATGTGTAGACTTGTTTATGGTTTCGTGTAACCACATTATAATAGGGGGTCTCTGTGGCTGAGTGGTTAAGCCCTTTGCCTTGCGAATCGAAGGTTCGAATCCGGACCGCGTCGTTCTGTTCACGAGTGCAATTTTTCCCAGAGACACCTAGGATTGTTGCCGGAGCTACGGAGTTCGTGCTTTGTGCAATACTCTCGGCAGGTGGCGTGTCATTTCTGCGGAGAGGGATCAAGTCATATGAGGTAAAATCAGGTGCAATGAAGTTAATTCTTTGGCTTTAAAACCCTTTAAACATTATAATAATTTTGCACAATATCTTGCCTGGAATTGAGAGCAGAGTGAGTCCTCTCCATTTGTTCGATCTACTTTCTTCGGAATCTGTATTATTTCTTTTATTCAATCGGTGGGCACTTCTTCTTTCACTCATATATTTGAAACCAAATGTTTCACTACATTTCTCATTTCACAATAGTAACCATGCTAAAGAAGTCAGCAATGCTCACTCTTCGCCGTACCAGCTTGTGTTAAGCCGTTTTTCCAACCAGACCATTTGGCAATACACGTGAAACCATGTTTTCTCCTCGTCGTCTCTTAAAATAACAGTGCAGGAGTTTTAGCGTCAATGTTGCACAAATCCGTTCCTGACTACCAGCTTTGTTCGTATACGCTGGGTCCAACTTAGAAATTCCTCTAACCGGGAACACGAAGTTTTTATTATTAAAGCAGGATGTGCAAACTTCAGAAATTTTTTATTTTAAATATTACATGAACATAACCTTAATGCAAAAGTACGCGAGTCGTGTTATTCAATACAAATTACCATTTCAAATATGTAATACCAACCACCAAACAATGGGAAAAAATATGTAAAACCACCCTCACCACACACACATATGTATGCTGATACAAAACACACACAAGTGTGTCAGCTGTGTAAATGAACTGAACTGATAAAATGTCAGACAAAATCAATACACACATTCTGCTTGCTCACGCCGGGAAAGTCACTTAACAATAGATCACATATGACTCCACTGGTTTGTGACAAGAAAAACTCGTCTTCCCTTTCTGCATAATGCGACACTAACTAACCTCTACAATTTGCATGACTGACAGTTCATACACCTGTGATGATAAACAATGCTTTATGTACATTTAACAAATTACGTCACCGTCATAAACGTGATTGACTTGTAGAAACTACAAAAGCAATATCACACAGCAAAGCTAATAGGAAAAAGACGAAGACGGCGACCAAATCTAACTTTGATGGAGAAAAAAAGGCGTCGGCGAACAAAAATCATTTCTGATGAAATGGAGAGAAAAAAAAACGGCGGCGGCGACCAAATATAATCTGATCAAATGGAGGGAACAAAAAGGGACCACCAAATATAATGTAATATGAAATGAAAGGGGGAAGAGGAGGGAACGGCGGTGGAGACCAAATACAGGGTGTTCAACTTAAAAGCAGCCCCATAGATAAATAGAAATTTGCCAGGTACGAATTGCATCTCCGTCTATTTACTATTTAAACAGGTTCTGACTAGCTTGTCCTACGTCACATTTGTTCATCGCCCTTCCCGCACTACAATTACACACCATCACACAACCTTGACCTATACTGCGTCATAACTGAACCTTTTCATTTCCATACATATATGCCAGATTAGCTCCATTCATGGGCTGCTTTTAAGTTGAACACCCTGTATAATTACAGATGAAAAGGACAAACAGACCAACTCTGTCTACTGTCTGACTTCTATTCCCGTTTGAAAATGACTAGAATAACCGACCTCAATGCGTCCATTACGAGCTCGGTTCCTATCAATATGTAAGATGTGTGACTGTTCTAGGAATTGAACATTGTCAACATGTGCACACTTTCAGCTGAATACCACCAAAGCTAAATCAAATAGTATATCTCATCACTGTCGATGAGCTATTGTAGTACGTCAGTCCACACAAGTGACATACGACGTTTCCCGTAAAACACGCAGAGGTTCTCAAATTGACATATCTGATACCCGTATTTGAGAGGCAAAGGGTTGAAGAAAGAGAGGACGTCATAGGGAAACCCTGAGGCGAACTTTGCTTCGAAATGCGATAAATATCGGACTTATTTCCATGGAAGAGATTGAGTGAGTTGCCCAGGACAGAGCGGTATGGGGACATTATTTGCAGCCCTATGTAACGTATAACAACGGTACGAGAGTAATATATATTTTTATTTATATATATACACACACATACCCGTATATAACTAGATCGACTGGAACTCCGATCGTGTCCGGCCATGTTAAGATCGGCTGTGACCTTCGATAACACAAGACCGGCGAGCTCGGATAAAAATGCTAGGAAATAAGACCACAACCCTCGCATTCCAGTATTGATAGATAACGACAAATTCATTTTAAAAACACAAGCTAAATCAAGGTTATATTATGTCACAAATTAAGTTTAACACTGAGGAATATTAGTATTATTAACATTTTTCAGCAATAAATAGTCAAGGACTTGTAGAATTGTGTAAAAATGCAGAAAACCTCACAGTGGTCTATCAATCACTTATAAAAACCAGTCCCCTTTAAACAGGAACTTTGGTTTTACCGTCTGAGCTAGTCGGCCTTATGTTGCTGGGGGCCAAGGATCGGCTATGGTAAGATACGTTCGGTTGTGAAATCGGCTCTCTAGCGACACCGACTAATTATAAAATCATTTTTACATAAGCACTAATATAACAGTATCACAAGCACGGATTTGCAAACGCAGGAACGTCTGTTGGTACAACCACGTATATAATAGTGAAATAACAAAGTGCGAACGTGTTGTTGCTACTAACGCGAATTGATGTCGCCATATGCACATACTAATAGTAACATTAGTCACAAACCCTAACACGAAATAGTAATAAAAAGTCGCATAATATAGTCAGATACAGGAACACAGAGCTGATGTCTCAACTACTCATGTTTGAGGAGATGGGAACTTGTTCTTTTCTCCATTCCTGTTTTGCCTCACAGCGTCAGGATAAGAGATTTATAGAACGGGCTTTTGTGTGCGCTACATAAAACATCACCTCTGTTATCTATGAGGCTCATCTTTTGCGTGACCGGCCTTTTGCTTTGTATCCATTGTATCAGAGCAACATAGCTCTTTGAGGTGCACTGTCTGTTGGTAATCGCTTATTGGACGAACCATTTAATTTGTTGTTTCTTAATGAAGTTCAGTACTGATGTTGTACCCACTTTTTCCTGATGTCTTAATTTCTCAACCAGTACCTTCTTGTTACCCCATCATTCTGCGTAGACACTACATCTATGTCGTGACTAGTTTTCTTCTATCATTTGATGTCAGCCTCCAGATTTGGCACTGGTAGCATAATGTTAACTTGGGAACTTGTTCAACATTTCTATTTGTGGAATTAACATGCTATATATATGTGTATATATTTATTGGTTATTATTGGTTACTAAACTGACGTCATTTCACTCCAGGTAGACCCATAGGTGCTCAGTCTCTCCCAACAGATATTGAAGAGTATACTGATGGTTCCCGTGGCTCGTTGATTAAACACACTTCTCACTCTGGCCCTCAGGCATCCAGTTCTACTTGTACAACGGGTAACTCCAAACTGCTCAAATCGCTAGATCGATTCAACATCTATTTTAAATATATATATTTTATATATATAATGATATATTTTTATATCTATATAGAAGGAGTTTACCACGAGGTGATCTCTAAAGAAATTAACCAAAAAGACTAAAGAGTGATACAAGAGACTTATTAAATGTTGCTTCAGATCATGGAGGCCACTGTACTTTATGGTCTCTCTCTACCATGAGTCATGTTGATTGGCATATGCAATCATAGGCATTTACATCTTCTGGTCCCTACCACCGTTAATCAATTCTGTTTCTGAATTTCACATATGTCCCAATGCTATTCAATATCTTCTCTTTATGAGAATCTCTATCACTTTGTATTAATTTTTCTGTTTTCACTTCTTCGAACGCTTTATATCAACCCCATGCTAACCACTCTGTGTGATTTGTATGTGATCTGAGCCTAAGAGCGACTGTATGTTGTGTCAGTTATGCGCCTACAAGCAGGTCAGCACATTCGATTTCTACGAAGCTTTTTATTTACTAGGGCAGATTCCCTAGGTTCTACATCAGTTGCCTATGACATGCCTTGTAGACCACAGTGGTACTATTCTTTGCTTCCCTTGCTGGCCCCAGCACTACACAGACACAGCTGTTTTAACAACTTAAGTGTCTCCTTTTCTTAGCGCATGTTTTAAAAAAAAGAACTGCAACTAACTGATAATAAACGGTTCCATGACAATTGCACACATAGAGAACTTAACACACACAGATATTATGGTGTTTTAAACTGAAATTAAATGAAACAGTGTAAACAGGCAAGTGACATTAATAATCTTTAATTTCCATAAACACAAATTATTGTATATTAGCAATGCGCCTCAAAAAGATGAAGCTTATCTTGCTCTTCTTGATAACCTGTACAGTGTAAGCAGCTTATTCATGTAGAGCTTAATACACTATTTTACTACCTTGTCTTGCTGGATATCCTTTCAAAATATTTTCACACAATAATCTAATTCTACTCATTAACTACCTGTTTCTCTATCCGAACTAGAAATATATTCTGCAACAACTACATAAAAATAGTCCTCGACTAATAGATTGTTGGTTTAATCTATAAAAATGAATTCTACGTCAGTTCTCTATAAATTTCCTAGACCCCTGCTACAGATGAACATATGTTAATAGTTACAAGATCCCATCCCTGTTTGTGATGAACAGTTTGGTGTTGCTACATTAGCGACGGCCATATGCAGTTTATGTGGAGCAGGTTGCTTTTTGTGGTGGTACGCGGCTGTTTCATTCTGGAATTAGTTCACACAGGAAATATTTCACAGTTGTTAGCATTTCTTGTGATTTTCATTGGCACAGGAATGGAGCAATTATGGGGTGACCGTTGCAGCGAAGTTGGAACCGTCTTATGAACTATTATGAACCCATCCCTGTGTCAAAAGTCTGAGTTATAACTATTCTGCCACACCGTTAAATTCCTCTCTTCCTAAATATCATTGCCCAGAAAAGTCACTCAAGCAAATCTTTAACAGCAGAGATAATGTCTCTAACGAAAGTAATCTATATTTAATTTGTTCTTGTGTTGATTTTATTATATATATATATATATATATATATATTATATATATATATATATATATATATATTATATATAAAATCAACACAGAAAAAATTAGATATAAGTCACCATTTACACAAACAGCAAATCTACTACTATTTTCTGTGTTCATTTCTCTATGTGTGCAATCATTGTGTGTTCAGTTGTTTTGTGTGCAATTGTCTGGTTACTTTATAAAAACATGCACATTAGCTTCTCTTTCTCTCTCTCTCTAGAGTGTGACACCCTTGACGCATAGGGCAACAACAAATACACACAATTCCTCTCTACTCTTGGTCGTCTTCTGTATTGTGGTTCCAGTTGTGATTAATTTCTTTCAGTTCTTATTCTACTCCAGCTTCTCTTAGCATGTCCCTATTGATACTTTACAACGGTCAAAGAAATTCTTCTATAGAATACCACTGATGTTGCTTCCAATGATCTTACTTCTCCAATTATCACTTACTTTCCTATAGTTGTATTGGTTTTGATTTGGTTTTTAATGTGCAATCTCTACATCAGAGCTCTGATGTAATTGATGTCCAAAACTTCATGTCCCTTGCCATTGTGGTGCATTCTGCAAAACTGTTTTTCTACATTTTCGTTCTCACTATATCCCTCTTTTCTTTTGCTTACCCTTAATCTTTCCTTCAGGTGTGGTTTTAAGCAGAGTAGGATCCTTCCACTAACAAAGGTTTGTTGCAAACACTGCTGATAATATTTTCTTTCCTCTAATCCTGTTTCGCGTTACAGCTTCAGGATAAGACGAGATTTCTATAACGGGTATTTGTGTGCCTTTCATAACAAATGTTTTTCAATGCCACTGTTATTTCTTAAATCCACCTTTTGTGTGGACTGCCTATTGCTTTGTATCCACTGTATCGGAGTAGCATTGCTCTTTGAGGCGCACTGTCTGTTAGTAATCTGCTTATGTGGTTGAACCATTTAATTTGTTGTTTCTTAATGAAGTTTAGTACCGATGTTGTACCCACTTTTTTCCTGATGTCTTCATTACTAAACCAGTCTCTTCTTGATTCTCAGCATTCCGTGTAGACACTTCATATCTGTTGTGACTAGCTTTCTTCTATCACTTGATGTCAGGATACAGGTTTGGCACTGATAGCATAATGTTGGGATAAAAATTGTGTTCTACAATGCTCTGTTAGTGTTCATGGTGACATGCTTGCAATACAAAATTTGTGCCATTTCTCCTATGATTTGATTTTCTTTATTGCATGTATGTTGGACTTTGTTAGTTATTCTTCCATTAGCTGAAAAAATGCTCCCTATGTATGTTAAGTCTTTAACTTTCTTTAACTGATGTTTACCTATGAACATATTGGTAGTGTTTTCTTCTCTAGCAAATGTTATTACTTCAGTCTCTTCTTGTTATTTCATAATGTTTATTCCATATTGTGAGAGCGTGCGAGAACGCTTCAAGTGGTCTGTCACCAGTGGAATTCACCTCAGTCACAGCCTCAACTGGGTACCACGCAGTGGTTGCAAATTTAAAATAGAACACTGTTACTGCAGCATGTGTGAACGGCTACTAAGAGGTTTGGTTAACTCGGAGCATGTCTAAATTTAAATCTGCGTTTAGGGGCTCCAAACCTAAGGGTGCACGATACAGTCTGGAAAGATCAAACATGTCACAGGTGATTAAATTGCTCGTAAGAACGAACGCAAAGAAGAAGAAGAAGAACTGGGTACCAGACATGCTCTGGGAAAGTAAAGGCGGCCGCGTGATGCTGACCACATTACCCATCGTGTGCCGACGGTCAATGAAAAATACAGGCCTAACACTGTATTGACCTATATACCACGAGTATGAAAGATTCCTTTACTTTTTTTTACTATTCTATTCTTTGCCCTTTGCATCGGGCCAAGGAGTCTGACAGTGTTGCATCTTGTGATCTTATTTATTCAACATATATGCACAAAATATAATTAAAATTTTTTAATAAACTGAAAATAAAGAATAGTACGATGATCTAATGATTGGAAGGCAAGTATTACCAGAAATAAGATATATTGATCACACAGTACTTTTGTCCACCTTACAAAGCAGTATAAAAAAATGTAAAAGGTGAATTCATAGGGACATCTAGGAACAAAGTTTGCATCTATTTAGAACAAAATATTTAAAACCAGGCAAGAATGAAATTATAGTTCAGAACATTGAGCAAAAAAATTATACTTAATCTCCAAATGAACCTCCTGATAACATTAGACTGGCACAAGGTGCAAGTTCTACAGGATTTGAAAGATTTGAGTCTAATAACTTTATACAAAAGCAGGGAAGATAAAATTGACTGTGACACCTTCTATAGGGGAATATCACTTATGTGCACTGTTGGAAAAATTGTCAAAATTCAATTAAAAATGGTCATTGCTATATGTACAATGAAATAAGGTGCCATGGTTAGTTAACTGATACTGATGAAAATCCTAGTCCA
The DNA here is from genome assembly GCA_020796225.1 of Arion vulgaris. Taxonomy (NCBI): domain Eukaryota; kingdom Metazoa; phylum Mollusca; class Gastropoda; order Stylommatophora; family Arionidae; genus Arion; species Arion vulgaris. The sequence continues at coordinate 35,953,158 of CM036756.1, forward strand.
CTGTGGTGATCCTGCAAAACATTTACTGCACTGTAGTCTAGGTAGGGATTGAACGTGCGCCACTCATGAGATTAGGTCGTAGTGTAAGTGCAGCGATAAATGGTATGAGAATGGTTCACACAACAAACAACATTTAAGAGTGGCTGCAGCTACACTTGTCTCAGGCCAACATTCAGAGATTGATAACTCGCTCAGAAACTATGCATGGTGTCTGAGACAATGGTTCTTGCAACCACGCCAAAACATGTCTGTTGGGGAAAGTCATGCCACCCAGAGTCAAACTGGTTGGTCTGACCAAATTTCCAAGTATTGGCAAACTCTGTTAATTGGTAGATGTTCCTGTACTTCTACCAGGAAAGTAAAACAAAGATATGTGACAATGACGCCTATTGAATATTTGTGATTCCATGAAAGGAAAATACAGAGAGAAACACCTAATTCCTTGGAGGTGACAAAAAGGATAATGTCCCAAAATGGCTGAGAGTGTCCGTTATTCAAAACGGACTCATCACAAAAATTGGCACAACATGCTTGTGGTTTTCAGCTCAGATAATATACAAGCTGAGAAATGGCTGAGAAATGGTCAATAAAGAGTGAATGACATTCAGTTCCAGATCCAGCTGAAAATACAAGACAGGCAAGTCTAAACATTCATTTTTGTCAAAATTTTGATGTGCCTGTCCTCCATACTGTAGGTGCCTAATGGAGGCACAACATACCGCAGATCATACAGAGGGGTTAACTTGGTTGATGGAATGTAAATACAAACAAACAACAGAACAGTGTGCAATGTAGGACGTCCACTCTCAATTTACAGAATGATGAAAGTCCACAGGACCTCTGGCTTTGAGTATACACAAATGTGTCAGCACAGAAGACAGTAAAGAATAGAAAATCAGCGGTGTACATAGAATACCCAAAGAAGGTTAGATATACTATCAAGTAGATAAGAGGAAATACTGTCATAACTACAGTGCATGATAAAAAATCCAGGTAACCAAGGTGACAATCATGAAACTGTTAAACACCAATCTCTGTCCGCAACCTATGGTACTTTTGACACATAGCAAGACTGGTCCTGTAAGTCATAAAATGGTCTGGTCTAGAGGCACTGCTGTCTGAAATCTACAACCAATGTATGGTGCAAATGAGAGAGCATATACTAGACAGTTCAATGTTATGACATGGAAAAATGTCAACATTTGAACTGATAATTAGTACATAGGACAGATGTTTGTAAAAATGATTGCTTACATCAGCCTTTATGATGATAATATTGAACACATTTTCCCCCTCTCAAATGCAATGAGCTTACCTTTTGACTGTTCAAAATTCAAGAGCCCAAATGTTAACATAGAAATAGTAAAAATATTGTGATCTGCAGAAGATTTTCCAAAAATTGCAACCATATTTGACACCAAGAGCAGGTATTTATGCAGGAGTTACATAGAAACTCAAAACAAGAACTTAATAAATAGATATGATATACATATAGTCATATATGTCATATACAAATAAGCAAACTTATATTTGCATTTGTCTAGAATAGTCTAGTTCTTCAAGAAAAGTGAAAATATTAAAATCAAATGATAAAACTTTTTTTTTTAAAAACAGTGCTATCAATTGACTGATAAATATGTTATTAATTAAGATTAAACAACGAGTTAGGTTTGTTTTGTGGGGTTTAAAAAAAATTAATTTTCATTACCGAATATATACAATAACAATCAAATGCATTCTTTCTACGATATAATATCGTTATGTTATGATTAATAATTACATGATTCAAAAGTAGAATTTACAATAACAACCAATAAAAACAAATTACTATGTGTACAGTACCTGAAATACAACAGTACTTCCAGTGTACGTTAGTAACTATAATACTATAAACGAATAATTACATTAAAATTACATTATACATACATCACTTCTGATATCGACTGATGCAGATGTTGGGATTTATACAGTAAATTCAATATATGAGTTGGAAAAAAAGATTACGTGCAGTGAGTCGTGACGTGAGTAGGTAAGAAAGAATTATTATCATGATGATGTTGTTACAGTTGGACTGGTTATTCCCCACAGCGGCAGTTCTTCAAAACATTGAATATTATAAACAGAAATACTAGTACACAATGAAGCACAAGGCCTTTGTTGGATTTCTCCGCATCTTACCTTTATAATTCCGTGAAAGTTTGCAATTACAATGGGTGTGCAAATGCTGCACATAAAATGAAATTAACAATGGAACATCAACGTAAAGAGGTTTGTCAGCAGCCGACTGTTCAGCAATTCTCCATTTTATTGTGTTATTGACGCAACTATAAGAGGCAGACTTTTACCAACAGTTATGTTGAAAACATATGTTTATTTTTCAAAGACCTTTTCAAAGAAAAACCAAATTCAACAGTGATTATAATCCAGTAAGTGCAGATTAAAACTTGTTTTAGTAGAAACATACCGTTTATATCAGCCGATAGAAAAATGTATTCAATTTAGAAGTGTGAATATAGTAGTACAAAACATAAATGGCTATATATTTATAATATTTACCAACTGGCAAATAATCAAAGACAATATTGAGATTTTAAAAAAGGGTTTTAAAGCCGAAGGATTGACTTCATTTCACCGGGTTTTACCCCATATGGCTCAGTCCCTCTCAGCAGAAATGGCACGCCACCTGCCGAGAATATTGCACAAAGCACGAACTCCGTTGTTCCAGCAACAATCCTAGGGTCTCTGGAAAAAACTGCACTCGTGAACAGAAACCCATGTCAGGCCACACTCCTTCAACTCTCTCTCTCCAACAATCTTCTCCATGTTTCCTTTGGACGTCCAGGCCTTCTCTTCCCATCCGTTGTCCATCTGAGAGCTGTCCTAGTCAATTCCCTTACTGGCCTATGACATACATGTCCAAACCACCTCCATCTTCGTCTCTTAATGATGGTCTTTCAGCCAACATAGGTGCTAAATTGTACTCATGCAACATTGCAATGGTTTCCAAAATTTGTTTTGTCACATTTGCGTCATAATTGAACTAAGCAAAAATAACAATATGTAACCATTATCCATCTCCACCACCCTAGCTATTTATGCTCTATATAGAAACCAGTCTGCCATATATAGTACTGAATTAGTGTTTCAAATTTCTAATTTTAAACACTTCACAAAACATTCTTCACTGCTGAAATCAACAACAATACTGTCTTTGTTGATTACTTGACTGATTTCTCTCCTCTTCTTGTGAAGTATAGGGCTTCACCAATTGTTTGCCACTTTTCCCGGTATATGACTTTTCTTTATGGCTTCCCAGGATAGTCCAGCATCCTTCAGTTCCTCAAGAAGACTCAGTCTCCAGGTTTGTTTATTACATTCCCTTTTCCGTTTTTCTTGCAGGTTCCACTCAAGTGTTTGTCTAGTGACATTCGACTGTGTCTTCCGCAGGATATGCCTGACCCAAAGTCATTTTCTCCTCTTGACCTGGGTCATCATGAGTTCCTGTCATGTTCGTATCTACAGGTTTGTGTTTGCAACTCTGTCATACCATCTCAGCTGAAGAGATCTTTTGACAAAGATCTGAATTTTATTTGTATTAAATTGGTGACTCAACTCACCATGATTCCTAGCCATACAGCAATATTGAGATTCAATTTAGTAAGAAACATTAGCTAATTTACTATTCTTCTTCGTTCACTCTCAGACTTCATCTTGCAAATATTTAAAATAAGCAGTGGTCCGTCTCAGACTGTCGATATCCCCAAAAAGATTGTCGTACAATAGCGCTGGTGATGGTTATATCAGTCTTCTCTGCTCTTCATATGATGGACAGATTTTTAATTGGTGTTCAGAAGCCGTTTTATCAGTACCACAGTCACAATCAAATCTTACGCCCGTACCGTGTGGTTACCGGTGCCCGAATTCGGAGTAAAGAATAGAACCACTATTAACTACCACATGCCGTATACGGCGAAAGCAGAGGTTTGGCGTGGGATTAGCTACCCCACCCTGTAAAAACACTCAGCTATAAAAACCAAAACCAAGTGTATGAGAGCATGCAAGGCCTTGGTTGAGAACCTATGCCTCCTTAGAGGCGAAGGGTAAAGTAGTAGAAGACAGTCACAATCATCGAAGTACCTAACTTTTATCATCTTTAGTGGCCATCTCCGCAACGAAATTTAGCTACCAATGACATCCAACTATCCCCTGTCACTCTTGCCCTTGATGGTGTAGCCTACCCTGACAGGCTGCAATTTGACCATCACTTGATGGTGTAGCCTACCCTGACAGGCTGCAATTTGACCATCACTTGATGGTGTAGCCTACCCTGACAGGCTGCAATTTGACCATCACTTGATGGTGTAGCCTACCCTGACAGGCTGCAATTTGACCATCACTTGATGGTGTAGCCTACCCTGACAGGCTGCAATTTGACCATCACTTGATGTTTCCCTTCCACTTGTGTCTGGTTCTTTCTCGCATCCCTTCAAATTTTCTCTCCAACAATGTTTTGGGTAATGTGTCATGTCTAGTCTCTTTATATGTCAAAATCATTTTATTTGCTTGATTTTTTTTATTTAATTTGGTCATTCTTTCTTCATTCCTAGTTTTTCTATATCTTCTCTATTTGTCTGTTTTTCATTATATGAAATGCTACATATTTGTCTGTATATACACATCTCTTCTTCTTCTAACGCTCCATATCGACCACTTGTTAACCACTCTTTGTGATTTGTATGTGATCCAAGCCTAAGAGCGATTGTATCTTGTGCCATTTATGCGCCTACAAGTAAGTAAACACATCCGATTTCTGCGATGCTTTTTATTTTCTAGGGTAGCTTCCTTATGCCCCTACCTCAGTCGCCTCTTACGACACGCCTTGTAGGTAGCAGTGTTACTATTCTTTGCTCCCTTACAAACCCCGGCAACACACGGGCGTAAATACACATCTCAAATGCATTAATTAAAGCTACCTTTCATCATCAAGGTGCGTATCCTTTATAGGACGTTGCTCTCTTTGCGTCGCATCTGAAATTCACTATGTCTCTAGCATGTTCACCCACTTCGTCGATGGTCATATTCATGGTTTCTTTAATATCTTGTAGCCATCTTCTTCTTGGTCTTCCTCTGCTTCCTGGGAGCCTGCCCTCTAATATTGTTCTTTCCAGGCCATCTTCACTCCAGTGCTTGTTGTGACCAATGTATCTAATTTTTCTGTATAGTATGTTGTTTATCAGCCAATTCTCTTTAACATTTAGTTCTTACAGGACATCAGTGTTCTTTCTTTGTCTACCTTTAGCTTTCTGAAAAGGTGGTACCTCAATCTGTTATGGTCTGTGCTGAGTCTAAACATTACTACAAGTACATGTGAAGTCGGAGTAAGGCAAGCTTCTGAATGGCGAGGGACACTGGTGATAAGGAAGCAAGTCATCGCTCAAAAATTAGTCTTTTACGAGACGTCTGTATCTGAATTCACAGCAGACGAACGAAAAATAAAAACGACTTGCTCTTTTTTTTTTGTTGAGCTGATAGTTTGACTTTTTTTTCTGGTTGCTATGGTGTACTGCTTTCAACCTCTTGACAATATTTTATGTGTGATTACTTAGATTTAGGAAGATTTCACCTCCTACATGTTCTTTTGTATTAGTTGCTAATACATCTGCACATGTCTGGGTTCAGATGTTGGTAGAATGAATTGTCTTTATACATTTTAACGTTATGGCTCTTCTTTGTGATTCGGTCTGATCGGCCTTTTTTTTCTCTCTCTCTCTGTCTCTCTCTCAATACCAGAAATCATATTGTATAGTTGTTGATTTTTCAGCTTTTGAGTTTATATGCAGTGTGAATGAGCTTTGCGGTTGAAATAGTACTGTTGTTATTTTCTTTAATATTTCTGGTCGTTGCTTCTGCAAAGTTCCCCCATTTTAAACATCACATTCCAAAGATATTTATTCTCTGGTATATCGTGTGATCTTTTGAATTTTCCAGATTGTTTCTCAACCTTGCTGTCTCTGATATCTTCCATTGATTGAAGGTAGACGATTTTTTTTCCAGTTCTTTAATGGGTGCTGACCATGTCCGTTATGAACCTCAATGTTTAGTTTTGTAGCCCCTTCATTTTCCAAATAAAATCGACTTGATTGTCTGTGCCTATGCTGCAATGCAGGAGTATAGAACTAATTGCTTTCGTTGAGTATATAACCGCTTTATTATATTCGTATATGCTATCTAAGTTGAACCTGCAGGTTTTGCCATGATTGTTATTCTGTTTCTGACTTGGAATCTTTTTTCTTTTAATAGAGCAGCATGAGAATTTATAGAAAAATTTAGCGTGTTTATGAACAAAGAAATAAAAAATGAAAAAGTTAGAAATGAATAGGGACTTGCTGAAAGAGAGACACATCAACTAGTTTCAACACATAAAGAGACACAGTACTATGCTGTAAGCTAACATAAAGAGTAAGGCTGTGTGAAAATAGACACGAGAAAGAGAGCGATGTAATGTGAGAGGGAAACATTAAGAGTTTAAACCAAAAAAATAGTACACAATCGAGACCACCCGTTAAAAGCAGGTAACGTAACAATGATCTATGCAGATAAAAAGCAAGTATAGACTTGTTCAATGTGAGAGAATGCTGATTATGGGAAATTGAACTGAACATTAAGGGAGAATGAAAAGTGTATCAGGAAAGAAGGCGAGAGAAGGACCACGCAAAGATGGTTAGATGGCATTGCAGAATCTTATCAAAAAGCAAAAATAACTACCCCCAAGCCCCTACAGACGAAAACATAAAACCACGACACTGGGAAACAATCCGGTAACAGTGGGACGACAAAAGAAGAAGAAATGAAAATAAGAAGAAAAGTGTATCTAATCAAAGAGTCAAGAGAACCATCTTCTTGAATATCACCGGAAATTTGCTGGAGAGACTGCGCACTTATAGGTAAGGAGGTTTGCTATGATAGTGGTTGAATAACTAAATAACCAAAATGTGCTTAATAAGCAGTTCTTGTTTTTCGAGTATGCAGGACGGCATTATATGCGGTGGATGAAGAAAATTACATTATTGATTAGCTACTGTTTAGCTTGATTTCGTAGAACTTATTTTTAGCGTTTATTTATAAGGATTAGAAATTCAATTATTGTTTAGACAAGCGCACATTCTCAGTTCATCGTGTAAGTCATAGTGATATTGTGAGCGAATATAAGTGTTACAGAAGAGTCCTTCGTATGTAATGGACAGGGAAGAGAATAAATAGATCTATCCAGAAAGAACTTAAAATTCAAAGGAACTGGCTGATGCTACAAATAAAAAAGAGAAAATTGAGGTATTTTGAACATACCAAAGGACACGTAGGGCTGGAAAAGACCATCTTGAAAGGAGGCATACCGGCAAAGAGAAGAAGAGGAAGACCACGGAGAAGATGGATTCAGAATGTAACTGATGGTTTGCACATGACGGCTGCAGAAGCGGGACATCTGACCTATGAGAGAGAAAAGTTCCGGAGGACTGTTCGGATGACAAAGTTCTGCTCCGGACAAGCTGATGATGCTATTATTATACCAACTATTGTAGAACAAATGTACCTAACCTCAATACCTTGAAGCGAAGTGGTTGTTAAATTAGCACAGTATGGTCTCACAGTATGGTCTTTTTTACATTGTCAGATCTCTCTAATGAACACATTTTTTACTTTCCTAAATTTAGTTTGTTGAACACATGTATAAAACGCAAACTAAAAAAAGGGTTTTTTTCACGATGAAGACATTTTAGTAGAAACGGTAATTTTGTTGATTTTCTTGTGTCTTTGTCTCATAAAATTCCCGTTATACATAATTTCTTATTTGCATTTTAAAATAATTTGTTTTCTTGACGATCTGTAATCTTCTAAATATTCGATTCATATAGTTTCAATGATATAAGATAGTAAAAAGTAAACGAAACATTTTTCATACTTGGAGGTATATTGGGGTAATACTTGTGGTTGTTGCGTAGGCCCCACTGGCCTCTCTTATTATTTTTCCTCCTGAGCGTGCTGAAAAACCCACGCACAGCGTTGTTGGCGAATGACTGAGCCATCGGTGTAAATAACCACATCTGTATCATTGATGATGTTATTCAAGAGAGCCTCCACCTCCACGTTTAGCAGTGATAGATTATTTTGTTCGCAGTTTTTCTTAATAGATGTAATAACGGTGAAAGCAGTCTGAAATTAAGGTGGCACAGCAATCCATTCCTCTTCTGTTTCAATTCCGTAGCTTGACAATGGAGGTTCGGGCGGTTACGGAGGCGGTGAATTGGTTGGCATCTCACAATTACTCTCGTGTTTTCATACTCAGTGACTCCATGAGCATGATTCGTAAAGTCGAATCAGGTATGGTGAGACACAACTGGGTGGAGGTACTGGTACAGACAATGATCAGAGAAATCACCTTCATTTTGTCCCTGGGCACGCAGGAGTTAGGGGTAATGAACGAGCTGATAGATTGGCTGGCTTGGCTACAATATCAGAGGAGCTGCCATGTTCCGAACAGAGGAGTTTCAGGGCTGTGAATCCCACTCGCTGACCAGATTGAGAGAGATGGGTGTCAATATTGGTGCAGCCCGAAAAGAACGACATACTAAACATGCAAAGAGATTGATTAATCAACATCGAACTGGCGTGTTGGGTCGCTGGACGCTGCTGGATTTGCTGAGGCGGAGATCGGAGCACCTATGGACATGTCCGGAGTTCTATGATGATAGTCCTCATATAACTGATAACTGGGGTAATACTGTGTCAGGCACGTATTTTTCTTTGACCGTCGACGCGCGATGGCTCATGTCAACACCACACCGGCCGCATTTTCTTCCAATTGCTTTTCCTGGTACAAAATATAGGCTAGGTGGACATGAGAGCTGTTTCAGTATGAAAAAATTCTACTCACTGGGGAATTGAACCGAGATCATGTGACAAAGAAGCGAGTTCCCTAACATCTACGCCCATGCGTCTCTCAATGACAATATCATCTTCTTCGAACGCTCCATATCGACCCCTTGTTAAACCACTCTTTGTGATTTGCATGTGATATTAGCATAAGAGCGATTGTACGTTGTGCAAGTTATGCGCCTACAATTTCTGCGATGCTTTTTTTTTTTTACTAGGGTAGCTTTCCTAGGCCCCTACCCTATTCCCTCTTACGACATGCCTTGTAAGTCGCAGTGTTACTATTCTTTGCTCCCTACGTACCTCGGCAACACACGTGCGAATAATGACAATATAGAAATTGAGATATACTGGAAGATACAATACAACAACATTGTGCTTCAACAAAAGTGTGAGACTAAAAAAATAACTTTTGGTTTGGTTATTGGTTACTGATAGCACATCATAACACTCCGGGCATTTCCATAGGTGCTTAGTCTCCCAAAGCAGATATAGAAGGGTATGCATTTTGATGTTTAGCGTGGCTCAACAGACATCACATTCTATTTCTCAGGTATTCAGTTCTGCGTCTACAACGCGTAATTCAAAACACAGTTAATCGCTGAATTAACTCAATATCAATGTTAGTGTCTTATCCTGACGAGGGACACTGGTAATATAGAAAGCAAGCCTCCACGCAAAAACCAGTCAGGGTGCTATATTAGGCGTCATGACTACGTCTGAATTCATAGTGAGCGAACGAAAATAAGAAGTGTCTTATCCAGCAGACGGTATCGGAGAAACCGAAGGACCACCCTCTCCATTTTCAATTTCCAGACGATCGGTGCTGTTGATGCAAACGTCTGCTCTCTTATTACCAAAAACACCAGCATGTCCAGGACAAAATATCCAAGCGAGAACAGCACTTCATTCCCTATAGGTTGGAAACTTCGATAGACCACATCCACTCATACCAGAATCTACCGTTTTGGACCCTCCGTAACATCGAGTGAGCGTGAACAACGGTCCCACCAACGGATTCACAGAGAGCTACCTCAGCAGTAGCGGCGTCAACATCCATCCTCATACTGGAAGTAGTTGTCCAGTATGCTAAATTTCGCTCTGCAACGACCTTACCGTAACTGCTCACGCTTGCTGGGAAACCAGTCCAATTTCTCCACACTATCCACAGATCAATCCGTATAAACAACAATATCATAACCAATTTCGTTATCTGTTATCAGCTGCCCAGTTGCGAAATCAGCTTCATATTGACCCTATTTCTACATTCGCTTTCAAGAGTAATGATAACTTTGTGGAAGTCGGTCATGCTTCTATCTATCGGGTTCAATTCTACTCCGTTTTGTAGGATCGCAACCCAGGTCACTTGGTCAGTTGTTCTCTAACATTTGATCATACAGTACCTTCTGCGCTTGAATCTGTGATCATCATAAATACTCTTGTGTTGTTGATGTCTTTGATCCGAAGTAACTCGCATATATGTTTTAGACTTGGCGTTAGCTTTACAGAAACTTAGTCACAGAATGCCAAGCATATATCTCATATTCACAATGTGTACAGTCGATTACTATAGGTATGTCTTTATTCTGAATATGCTTCAGACGCTCACGTTATGATCGTGATACCATGAGGATGCCAAGTACGTAATCTAACACGCACATAACCACAGATTTTACAGGATGATAAGTAGTCGCTGCTCGAGGTATGCGACTACTATAACCAAGAGAGCAGCGATACCACGCTTGCTGTGCTGTATCGTGTATTCAACAATATTAGAAAGATAGACTACGAACAACGGTTATCTCAAAATAATGCAATTGTCACAACGCTCGATATAATGTAAACTTGGAAGAACGCTTGAAACCGCCAAGGTAAAGTAGTTGTACGTAGCCTGCGAACATTACGCATGTATCAATATTACATGTTAATATAATCTACAACACATTTCAATGATCTGTCAATCTGCAGTAGAGCTTTGCATACAGTACACTGGTTTATTGTTTCTTAAAATGCTTTAGATCTGGTGTTGTTTATAACAAGTCTCGCATTGTTCTCAATACATTAACATAAAGAGAGGAGTGAGGCAGGGATGTACAGAGAAAATCTTCAACCTAGGCTATAAACCATGTATGACTAATGTTGAGGTGCTGAATGAGATCAAGACACAGAGAAAGCTTATCATCAATATAAGAAAGAGGCAGTCATCATTTTTCGGGCATGTGATGGGGAGGAGAGGTTTAGAACACATCGTGACAACCGGTAAAATCGAGGGTAGACGAGACAGGGGAAAACAGAGAGAGAAAATGTTGGATGGCCTGACTTCATGACACGGTAGAGCGTCAACATCTGAGTTGATAGCAAACACCAACGACAGAGATTTGTGGAGATCCATGATCGCCTACGCCAGCCGGCACCTGATGATGATAAACCATTTACACAGAAAATCTTCAAACAGCTATATAGAATGACTGCCAGGGGTCAATATCAATGAAAACAAAAATAAACAACGCAACACTGGCAGAGAATACAGCATTTCTATAGTCTGTCCATTAATTCGTGAGCACGTTTGAAATTGATTTTCTCGAAAACTACCTGTTGGATCTCAGTGATTTTTGCAAGCAGCCTTAGAATATCCATGACGCTAGAGAAATATTTTTTCCAAGAAAATTTGAATATAGAACAGACAAGAGAAAATTTATGGAAAAGACAGCAGAAATAGCAGAAAAGGCTGCTAAAGTACATGATCTGCACACACTGTACAAGATTACCAAACAATTATGCGGAGGTAAAAGACACAACCATAACATGCCAGTCAGAAACAGTCTAGGACAACTGTTGACAACAGAGCAGGAGCAGGATATGAGATGGACATCCCACTTTGAAGATGTGCTAAACAGACCTGATCCTGAACATCCACCGGATATCCCACCGGCCGCACAGGATATTGATATCAACCTCAAATTGCCAGAAAAGCAAGAAATAGTAAAAGCTATTGGATCCCTGAGAAACAACAAAGCACCGGAAATGATGAAATGACAGCAGAGCTTTTCAAGATCGATCCAATCTTAGCTGCAAACATATTAGAGCCATTGTTTGCAGATATCTGGGAGAAAGAAGAATTGCCTAAGGATTGGACTAGGGTTACTGTGGTGAAAATCCCCAGAAAGGAGACCTAACAGATTGCAATAACTGGAGAGGAATCACGTTGCTTTCAATCCCAAGTAAGATATTCTGCAAAATTGTCATAATGCGAATACAAGAAGCAGTAGACAAGTGTCTACGAATGGAGCAAGCAGGATTTAGGAAAGGAAGAGGAACAAATGAACATATATTTACCCTGCGTAACATTTTAGAACAATGTAGCGAGTGGCAAAGGACTATATATATCAACTTCATAGATTTTGAAAAGGCATTCGACAGCGTCCACAGAGACAGCCTATGGAAGATACTGAGACAATACGGCGTACCGCAGAAGCTTGTCAACATCATAGCCCTCTTCTATAAAGATTTCTCCTGCAACCTAAAGAATTCCAACAAAACATTCCCAGTAAAATCTGGTGTAAGACAAGGATGCGTAATGTCCTCTCTTTTGTTTAGTATTACAATTGACTGGGTGCTAAAAATGCCATAAAACAACAAGCACCAAGAGGAATAAGATGGACCCCTTTCGAGATGCTTGAGGACCTGGACTTTGCAGACGATATAGCCCTGGTGTCACACAAATATGAACATATACAGGAGAAAAGTGCAATACTTCACAGCACGGTAAGGACAGTGGGCCTCAAAACAAACACAGGAAAAACAAAAATTATGACAAACAGTGAAATCCAACAACCAGTAATGTTAGAAAATGAAACACTGGAAAGGGTTGAGCAGTTTACATATCTTGGTAGCGTACTGACACTAAATGGTGGCACAGAGGAAGATATAAAATCACGTCTAAGTAAGGCCAGAACCGCTTTGCCAGAATGAAACCAGTATGGAAGTCCAAAATCTACAATAGGACTACAAAGCTTAAACTCTATAAAAGCATTGTTTTGCCAGTTTTGCTCTACGGATCGGAGTGATGGAGGATGACCAAAGGAGATACTAGCAGGCTGTCAGTTTTCCACCACTCTTGTCTTCGCAGAATCTTGGAAATCTTTTGGCCAGTAAAAATATCAAATAACCAACTACTCCAAGATACAAGACAAGAGGCAATGAATGACATACTCAAAAAGAAGATGGAAATGGCTCGGACATGTTATGAGAATGAGACAAGAAATGCCTGCAAGGATAGCCCTCACTTGGACACCAGAGGAAAGAGAAAGAAAGGCAGACCACGGACAACATGGAGGCGCATGATGGAAGAGGAACTGGACACCGCATCTCTGACGTGGGGCTCTGCGCTGAAGGTTGCACGGGACAGGAGAGCATGGAAAGTCCTTTCTGAAGCCCCATGTGTCACTAGGCATGACGGGATTAAGTAAGTAAGTAAGTAAAAAGTAAATACCTGAGGCAGATCCGTGAGCGGCGGAGGCAATGCTATGATATTGTATATTTGGACGAATCCTGGGTCAATGCTCACCACACCAATGCTAAAGAATGGCAATCAGTAGACGGTGAACAGAAAGAAAAATACCAAGCAGCAAAGGCCAGCGTATTATACTAACACATGCAGGAAGTAGTGAAGAAGGTCTTGTCCATGACGCTGGACTTATTTTCCAATCAAAAGTACCGACGGTAGGGACTACCACACAGAAATGAATGGACATATTTTCAGGCACTGGATGGAGAAAGATCTACTTCCAATTCTAAACAGACCATCATGCTTGGGAATGGATAATGCATCCTATCACAACGCAGTATCAGCGGAAGACAAAGTACTAACTGCATCAAATACAAAAGATCAAATTAGGACTTGGCTTGCTAAGGAAAATGTCAGCTTCGATGATACATATTTGAAACCCGAGTTGTTGCACCTGGTGAGGATGACAAATAAGACAAAGGTGTTTCATATTGACAAAATCATTGCGGAATACGGCCACACGTCTTTGCGACTACCTCCATATCATGCTCACCTCAATCCGATAGAGCTTGTCTGGGCTAAAGTAAAAGGGCAAGTTGCCGAACAGAACAGGACGTTTAAAATGTGTGATGTTGAAGTTCTGACACGTGAGTCCTTCTCAATGATAGACATGCAGTTCTGGAAGAAGTGTGTTGAACATGTGCTCCGAGAGGAAGACGAGTACTGGCACCGAGATGGATTACAATTTGTCCAGCCAGTAACAATTATCAACCTCATGGAATCGTCAGATTCGGGATGATACAAATCATATTTTGATTACAGACTGAGAAATAGCAACGTATACATTTCCATATCCAAATGCGTCTACCATCATACAATTTGTGGTGAAGTTAAGACACCCTGGGGTCTAATGGTGACCGAAGGGAGGACTAACTGTTGCATATTGTATCCAAGTTCACGATTGCACATAAAGGGTAACACACTTAATTACTTGACCTATCAAGTTAATATGGAGATACACCTATGAATAGAATTGACATGGACAAATTCTAGGGATACTGTAAAATCTAAAATTTGAGCCCCGTATTTGCAATTGTCATAAAAGATCAAAGGAATTCGCCGATGTGCAAAATCCGTAGCATCTATGGACTACTGGTTAGCTTTATTTTAGCGTCATGGATATTATAAGGCTGCATGCAAAAATCACTGAGATCCAACAGGTAGTTTTCGAGAAAATCAATTTCAAACGTTCTCACGAATTAATGGACATACTTTTTTTATAGCCACGAATAAGCAAAACTAGTGGTCAACTCGAAAAAAACCAACTATTTTTTTTTTTTTTTTTTTAATAGCAAGGAATTAACATCCAGAAAACTAATATTATGGTTACCAGCAAAGAAGGGGAGAAGACAAATATATATAATTATATATAAGCAATGTATATATAACACACGAAGAACTACTGAAGCAAGTAAGCAATATCTTTTATCATATACACATGGTTACAGACGATGATAGATGTAACTAAGAGATTAGGAAGAGAACAGGAATAACCAAAAGTACATTTAATGACACGAGCAAGATACTATATAACATCTAAACCATAGATTCCCAAACTTTTCGGCTCACCACCCCTTTGCACGACATAAACTTTGTAACGCCCCATTTTAACAGTTTGCCAACGCCCCCACCTATATATACATGCTCTATTTTCACTTTGACATAGAAAATTGATATTTATTTATGTCATACATGGTCAATTTTGAAATGATTTTATACATGAAATAGAAAATTGATGAAAAATGGATCGTATAAGAGAAATTAAAATGCAGAATTCAAATTTTTAATTCAATCGCAAAATGACGAAAAAACCTCCCACCAAATGATTCTGAACCCACAATCGCCCCCACCTATATATACATGCTCTATTTTCACTTTGACATAGAAAATTGATATTTATTTATGTCATACATGGTCAATTTTGAAATGATTTTATACATGAAATAGAAAATTGATGAAAAATGGATCGTATAAGAGAAATTAAAATGCAGAATTCAAATTTTTAATTCAATCGCAAAATGACGAAAAAACCTCCCACCAAATGATTCTGAAACCACAATCGCCCCTCCTGGAAGGCTTCAGTGCCACTGGGGCGGTACCGCCCACTTTGGGAACCCATGATCTAAACAGATAATAATAAGTTAAGATGAGAATTATCAAGTGCTTTATTTACGCTGAACTTCTGTATGGTTTAGAAACAATGGCAATCTGCTTCTTCTTCTCGTTCGCCCGCTATGATCTCGTTCGCCCGCTATGATTTCGTGCGCACGCTATGATCTCGTTCGTACGCTATGATCTCGTTCGTACGCTATGATCTCGTTCGTACGCTATGATCTCGTTCGTACGCTATGATCTCGTTCGTACGCTATGATCTCGTTCGTACGCTATGATCTCGTTCGTACGCTATGATCTCGGTCGTACGCTATGATCTCGTTCGTACGCTATGATCTCGTTCGTACGCTATGATCTCGTTCGTACGCTATGATCTCGTTCGTTCGCTATGATTTCGTGCGTACGCTATGATCTCGTTCGTACGCTATGATCTCGTTCGTACGCTATGATCTCGTTCGTACGCTATAATTTCGTGCGTAGTTAAGGCGACCAGTATGGTGGTCCTGACTGATTTTCCACGAAGGATAGCTTTCCTTATTATCAGTGTCCCTCGCCATTCAGGCGAACCGTCTCCAACTTCAGTGGACAAGCATTTGGAAGACACAATTAATGCCTATGAGATGTGAATATACAGAAGAATATGTCGTTCGTATTCCATGAATATAACACAAATACCCAAAAAAAATATTAGAAATTATAGGAAACACTAGTACCAAAGAGAGAGAGAGAGAGAGAGAGTTACAGTGCTGCATTCGGAAGGCTACTTGTTACTGTGTGTGAGCGAAAGGGGGATAAGTGTTGCACAAAGCTGAAAGTTTACCAGGCCATAGTGCTAACCACGCTGTACGCCAGCAGCGAGACTTGGACAGTTTATAGCAGACACGTAAGAAAATTAAACCACTTCCACACAAGTTGTCTACACAGACTACTAAAAATGAACTGGCAGGAAAAAATTCAGATACCAATGTCCTCATAAGAGCAAAGATCCTAAGCGCGGCCATCGTTATAGAGAAGGTCGTGTCCCAAGCGTCAACACCCTGTTGCAGACGGCCCAAGTGAGATGGCCCGGTCACGTTGCTCGGATGCCTGAAAAACGCGTTCCAAAACAGTGGATTTATGGCGAGCTTGAAGTGGGCAAACGTTCAGTTGGTTAATAGAAAAACGCCTTAAAGACACTCTTAAAGTATCCCTAAAATGCTTCGATACTTAGACCACACGCTGGGAATCCCTCGCGCAAGATCGCCAAATCTGGCGCTGTAACAACACAGGAACTCGAGTAGCTGAGAATCGTCGTACCGTTGAGGCACAGAGAAAGCGAGCTGTGCCAAAATAAAACACACAACACCCACCCACGTCTAACCTTGATCATGTATGCCCCACCTGTGGTCGGGGATTGTGTTCGAGGATTGGACAAGTGGGATGGAAACATTAAGAGATTTACAAATTACAGCTTGGCGGAGTGCAGGATCAAAACAAGGGACAGTGCACTTTGGAGGTCCAATGCGACCAACTTTCATTCAATGCGGAGACGTCATCTTTGTATGGTGATGATGTTGGCCATTGTATAAAACGTAAACATACCCTTTGACCTAAATTGCCCCCGGAAGAAGGTTAATGATTTGACTTTTTATTTTCTCAAACGGGGAAGTTTTAGTTCAGACGGTAAGCGATAAAATATATAGGCTAGGTAGGGTCATTTAGAGAGTTATTACTTTTTTTTATTACGTGTGTAACTATATATTATGGTTGTTTACTGCTTGCTCGCACGCATATACACATCATTTTCAGTACAAACTAGTAACAGACTAATATCCCTTAGCTTAGTTCTGTTACAGAATCAGAGCAACCAGAGCCGGGTATAAATAAAGTTGTAATTTATAAATAATTTGGTCTGAGCAGCTAAGTAAAGTAAGTTAAAGTTGAATTAGTAGTAAAGTGTAGACGTAGCGGTAGTGTAGTGAATAGTAGGGTGTCAAATTAAACATTTATAACACACGAGGCTTGTCGTTAGCTTTTCCGTTTTCGTGATTTTGTACTTTTAGTTAGTAACTATCGGATCGAAGACGCAATCTTATCCTAATCCGTTATTTATCAACATTATCCGGTATGCATCAACATTTCTTGCATTACACTTTTTGGGGACTAAATTCATGAAATAAATCGTCGTTGCTACTTTTAACTTTACATTCAGTGCTACTCGCTGTCAGTGTCACTGTCAGTATTGCAGCATGCATATATTTACTTAATATTATAAATATATATCAGTATATCATATACTATATGTATAATAATACTAAAATGTATGCAAATTAGTGTTGAACCTCTATTGGTTGTGTGAACAATTAAAATATCCATTTCTAAACAAAGTATGCAGAAGATAGTTGGGACACCTCCTTTCCTCACTTGTGAAACTTGTCAGTTCCCCAGTTGAACCCACCAACCCTTTTTACTACGATTTGAAAATGGAATGCTCTATCTATGCTATAGTTCTATGCTGAGAAATTAGCAGCTTCTCTATACTCAATGATAATATCAAGAATGTGAATACATTCCTGGTTTTAATATTCTCAGTGAAAGTAGGTCTGACTGAAATCTCACATAATTTTTAATGTGTTTTTCTCCAACATTGTTCAACATTTTCTTTGCTGTTGTACTAAATCGCGCTTTCGGATCATCTACGGAAGGTGTCGACCACCACACACGATCGAATGAGAGATTGCTTACTCTAGTATGATTGAAAGCAGGAGGTAAGATAAGGAAAGTAGTAATCATTATGAATAATCAGTAGTAATATGCTGTTTGCAGATGATGCCACTTTGTTTGGACATGCATAAACCGAACTTCAGGCCATTATGGCTAGATTTGCGATGGCCTGTGAAGATTTTGGGACTCACAGTCAGCCTTAACAAAACCACTATGGTGGTCCAAGTTACAGAACCTCCACACATAATCACCCTTGTCTATAAAATTGGGGTTGTAAGTCAGTTTGTTTATCTCAGCTCTTCTGTCACCGACGAGATCTCACTAGGTGCGGAATTACATAAGAATGGGCATGACATCAACAACTGTAACCAGGCTATGACAGAAAGTGTAGAAAAATAGAATTTGGATATTGGAATATGCCAGGATGGCTAGGTCCCCTGACCCGAATAGATGGTGGTTGGATTCTCAAGGATATTCTATATGAGTAGCTGGATTCTGACCAGAAAATAGGGAGGCAACCCTTTTCTGTTGCAAAGACGTATGTTAGTGTGATTTAAAGGTGCATGAATACCCAAGACTTGAAGGAACTCGCCAAGGACAGATCAAGCTAGAGGCAGAGAACTGGTGAAACCAGACTAAGACAATTTTCTGTCATTAAACATGCTAGACATAACAGGCGGTAAAAACAATTTTTATGAAGCACAAACAAAAGCCTGTTCTATAAATCTCTTCTTATCCTGATGCTGTGAGGCAAAACAGGAATCGAGAAAAGAAGAAGAAAACATGCTAGAAGAAAGCAGTAATAAAGTCCATTGTTTCTCAAGTCTACCAGAATGCCATAATCTTATTGCTTAATAACCCCATTTCCTAGATGGATTTCAATGAATCAGGCTTGGGAAAGTAAGCCCAAAGACAATCTATCTATTCTCTAATCCTTTTTGCCTTTCAGCATCAGGTCGAAAAAGGAGACACCTGTTTTGACAATACAGTACAAAAGACAATAATTGTTTGAAAGTGATGAATCTTTTTGTTTAGAAAGTCGCTTGTGTGTTGCCGGAGCTTTCAAGGGGAGCAAAGAATAGTAACACTGCAATCTACATGGCTTGTCGTAGAGCGACTATGGTAGGGATCTAGGGAAGCTATCCTAGTAAATAAAAAGCAATGCAGAAACTTTGCCTACTTGTAGGTGCATAACTGGCACAAATACAACCACTCTTAGGCTCAGATCACAAAGAGGTGTTTAACAAGTGGTCGATATGGAGCGTTCAAGCAGAAGTTTAGAAAGTAAATAGGAATATTGATGATAATATCTTAATAGAAATAAAACACTTATATTATTTAATAATATTGTTGTATCTGCAGAAAAATGAAGACAAGAAGTGGTAAAACCCTTGATGAAAGTAATGATGATAAACAAGAAACTTTGTCATCATCTGACAACACATATGAAGAGAAACGGATGAACAAAGTTTACTACACTATTTTTATATCCCTTATTCTTGACCTTTTAGCATTCACTGTCATTTTGCCACTGTTGCCTTCTCTGTTGGATTATTACAGCCAAAATGACAACGTAAGATTTTTGAAATTATGTAATCTTAATCTCAAAACATAAACTAAGGTTATATGATGCTAAATTATTTTCACTTCTAAGTGTCACTGTTATGAATGGCTGATGCTAGACCCATCTTGAGGACAAGTAGAGTGAGTGCCCGATTTAGAAGAAAGAGCATAAAGATAAAGATAGGATATGTTGTGACTTACTCATGGTTATATTCTGTCACAACTGCGCTGTGAAAATGTAAAGTTACACACAGCAGGGCAGCAGAAACAAACATGTAACGTAACAACACATAACTCTTGCCTGTAGACCAGCTGTAGCATGCACAGTGACTACAAAGGTTACATCGCTTCATTGGCGGTTAAACCAGGAATAGGTAGCTGATGTGCCTCACATAATCGGAATGCTAGGTTCTGCCTACCTATGCATGTGAAGACTGGATCCGGCAGACTTCGCGGATGAGGCCACTAGCTGGTTCAACAATTAGAAAGTCGGATCACAGCGGAGGGGACTGCAAGAGCACAGTGAGGAATGTAGAAAGCCCTGGTCATCCACTAAATCTTGAATTATCTCTACTTGTATTGCCCCTGGATACAGATAGTCGTGGACAGGAGAGTGAAGTTGACGAATAGGAAAACTTTTCCTTGCTTAATTCCAAATACAGTGCAAGCTACAGTTTTCGACAGCTACAAATCACACAATAACACAGGGTCATAATGATGAACAAGCTTAAGACTCTCACCATGGACACAAGGAACGTGTGAACACTACTAGACAATCTCAAAACTGAACGACCTGAGAGACAGACTGCACTCGTAGCTAGAGAATTGGCATGCTTTGATATTGACATAGCTGCATTGAGCGCCAGACCAGGGGGATCCCTGATATGGGAGATTTTCAGAGGTGGGTGTGGTGGTTACACCTTCTTTTGGAGTGGGCGAGCCAACACAGAACGTCTTGGATCTGTTATAGTGACTAATAATAACACACAGCAACTACCATAATATGGGCAGATTGAAACAAATTGTCATCCTGTTACTCAGTACAGACACATTTGATTACACAACCACATGTAGACAAAATTCAACATTCACAATTCTGTTATCTGTGCATGTACACAGGAATCCCAGACTGCAGGGCAGATACTTCTAGAAGGCCCTGAATATTATTTATTGAGGTAAACTCACTTGCCCAATTTTAGAAACTTCATGAACCTCTGCGTGAGCTACAAAAGACAATGAAGTTGATACAAGAGATCGCTCGTGTTGTTCTGGGGCCCATACGGAAGCAAAGTAGTACCACTGCAACCTACAAGGCATGTCATAAGAGGCGACTGATATAGGGGCCTAGGGAGGCTACCCTAGTAAATAAAACGCGTCACAATCAGATATGCTGACCTAATTGTAGGCGCATAACTGGCACAACGTACAATCGCTCTTAGGAACAGATCACATACAAATCACACAGAGTGGTCGATACAGAGGATTCAAGGAAAAAGGCAGGAATAGCAATTTAGTCTGTTAATTCTAAAAACATGTTGCTTTGTGTTTTCATCTTTCGGCATAAGTAAACATGTAGACTCGCTCTGTAATAATAAAACTATTATTTTTTAATCCAGTCAGGTTTGTATTCTGCATTGAATAATGGTGTGTCCAGTTTCCGCAGTTTTGTGGGAGCCCCTGACACACCAAGATGGAACTCTGTTCTATTTGGAGGCAAGTCATTTTAATGCTGCTATTTCAAATTTCTATATCTAAAATCGGGATAAAAAATCAGGATTTCAAGGACAATAGCGAAACACATACAAACAAACTACTGTAGTTTTACAAAGTACACAAAGAATATACAACAAACACTATTCAGCAATAATGCACACAGTTTTATCGCAGTCTTCCGTTACATCGATAATAGTTTTCAAGGACAAAGAAACTAATGAATATATTGATTGCAGTTATTTTTTATTACAGCGGTGTATGAATATTTATGGTATTATTGTACACTTTAAAACATAGAGATTCAGCTCTACCAGCCTTCCCTTTGATCGATTGCACCTCATACCAGACTACAGTATAACTCATTAGATTTGGTGGCATAAATTTGGATTTTTTACTTCTAAAATCTCATCAGTAATACATGTGTACTCTCTCTCTCTGCCTTTTTTTCACTCGGATTGGGGGATAGAAACTCAACTAACTCATGCCAAGTCTTCCTATCTCTATTTCCTGCAGCTTCCTCCAGCTCTTTTTTATATTGTTGATCTCTGCCTCCAAATCTCATCTCCATGTATTTTCTGCCTCCTTTCTCTGTCCCTGCAGTTCCAGGAAAGGACCCTTCTTGTGTCCTATCCAGCACCAGCGTCTTTTTTAACCTCTTGGTCCACTGAAATCTGTATTGTTCTCTCAATAAGTTCTTCATTTGTAACCCTATCATACCATCTTAGTCACTCTATTCTGCACAGACACCAGTTGATGAATGTTTGCAGTTTGTGTTATTATTTTAGTAGTTCTCCATGTTTCTGACCTATACAGCAGAACTGATTTAACATTAGAATTAAATATCCAAATTTTTGTTCTAGATTTGATTTCTTTAGACTTCCATATGTTTCCTAGTGCAATGAAAGCTCTTCTGTATTCCTATTTTGACATCTCTATCTGTTCCACCCTCTTTGTCTACATTGCTGCCCAAATATGTGTATGATTCTACCTCTTGAAGTGGGATTTCACCCAGGAGAACAAATTGTCAGTTGCTTGGTTAATTCTCAATATCTTTGTCTTTCCCTTACGAATGTTTAGCCCTAGTTGCTGGGACTTTTGATCAAGTGTGTTTAGCTTATCCTGCATCTGATTTCATGTATGGCACAGAAGGGCTATATCATCAGCGAAGTCCAGATCATCTAGTTGCTCTGTCAGAGTCCATTGGATTCCATTTCTGGTGTTAGTTACTGTGGTCTTCATAATCCAGTCTATTGTCAGTAAGAACGACAAAGGTGATAGAAGACATCCCTGTCACACTCCTGTCCATTTGCACTATTTTGTTCATATTAGACAATACTTCCTCAGGTTTTTTTTAGTTTGTTTAGCTAGCAGCCTGAACCTATTTTAAATAATTTTTTTAATTCGTCCGCTCGTGTTCAGTCATAAATATAGCACCTTTGGCTGAATTTTGTGTGAAGGTTTGCTTTCCTTACCACCATTGTCCTTCACCATTCAGCGAGCCTTACTCTGAGTTCAAAGGTACTTGTAATTTAGATCCGCAAGTAAAGGATCATGGTTTTCCATAGTCCAACACTGAGAATTTGTGGCACAAACTGGTATAAAATCCTAGAATTTCTGGTTTGTGATCACTAGTGTAGAGTGTTATCAACATTGTTATCCATCAACACACTGATGCAGATGATAGCTTGTAAAAACATATATCAAATGACTGAGAAAACATGGAGAATTTAGTCCACGATAGAAATTAATGAATGATTGTTTTTTTATGTCTTGTGCTACAGAAGATGTTGAAAAAGAAATTTCTTATCACTTATTATAACATTCAACTGTTCATTTTTATCGCTTTTCAACATTCAGTTTTGCTATTTTCTGATTTCAACTGATTATATTTGTTTCAGGTCTGATTGGATCACTCTTTTCATTTCTTCAGTTTTTGACATCTCCAATTATTGGTGCAGCATCAGATGTTTATGGAAGAAGGCCACTGATGCTTTTGTGTTTGGTAAACTCACATGTTCAGTTTTCACATATCTCTGCTTCACATGTCATCCATCTAATGAATCTTATATAAATAAAGCGCCAGAGTGGTTACCGGGGGCCCATATTGGGGTGTAAAGAATAGAACCACTGTTACCTGCCATGCATGTCGACCAAGAGGCGATTAAGGAGGTTGGACGTGGGGCTAGTTACGCCACACCATAAAAAACACTAGATGGCTGCAGAACGGAGAGCGAGCTGTGTAAACGCTGGCTGAAACCGGACACATCACCGAAGGATAAGCACCAGAGCTCCAAATGGTGCTGAAGATGTGTTGTAAAATACACCAATGCTAAGGCTGCATGAATCAGATTTCCACATGAATAGAATTTATGGGGAGATCTGGTACATCGGTCTGGGTGGTGATCGCAAGAGAGAGATATAAATAAAGTTATTACTAATATATTTATATCAGAATATCAAAGCTCTATATTTAACTAATATTCTGTTTTATTTATCTGTAAGGTTGTGTTTTGTATGTGAATGCATGTGCATTTTTTGGTTTCTTCTGTATGTCTGGGAAAATCTTGAGGAACATAATCTCTGGCTTGTTATGGTTATTGATAGTTGGAAAGAATGTGTTAAACTGGAACTTGCATACACTTCGCCTGTGTGTTGCGGGGCCCTCAAGGAGAGCAAAGAATAGTAACACTGCAACCTACAAGGCATGTCATAAGAGGCGTCTGAGGTAGGGAAGCTACCCTAGTAAATAAAATCGTAGCAGAAATCGGATGTGTTGACGTACTTGTAGACGCATAACAGGCACAACATACAATCACTCTTAGGCTTAGATCACATACAAATCACAAAGATGGTTTAACAAGTGGTCGATATGGAGCGTTCGAAGAGAAAGGAAATGAAGTGTGTATGTGGAATACATACAGAACCAAATAATAGATATATGTTGCGCTAAGCATTTAATGATATATATGTGCATTTCAGTTTGGAATAGCATTTTCTTACATCATTTGGGCTGTTTCCACAAACTTCCTGGTGTTTGTGATAGCAAGGATTGTTGGAGGTGTAAGCAAAGGGAATGTCAGTCTTTGCACAGCCATAGTTACTGATGTTTCATCTGTCCAGAGACGAGGAAAAGGCATGGTAATTACACCTTTCTGTACTGTCACTATTTAATATGATTTCACTTTGAGGAGAATATTTTATATATATATTGTTTAACACCTGTCTGTGACACAGAGACTTTCATTCTTTGCACAAGTAGTCAGGAAACATACTGGTAAATCTTGAGTCCCCATGGTGTATCTTGTAACAGATTCATTTGACCACAAAGAAAATTTAGAGAATCCCATAAACATCATAGCAGGTAAATAATGGTGTGCTAAGAAAATTGAATGCACATTAAGAAGCAGCTCTCTGTATTTTTAAACATGTTTTGAGACGTGAAGGATTTTAAAACCATGGGACAAAATGTTAAGGGGGAAAAGAGAGAAAATATGAGACATTTTGACATCTTCTTCTTTTGTCGTCACACTGCTACCGGGTTGTTGCCCAGTGTCATGGTTTTCTGTTTTTGTCTTGTGCTGTTCTGGTGGCTTGTGTGATTGTTATCTTTGCTCTTTCACAGGATTCTGCTACGCCATCTAACCATCTTTTCCGTGGTCTTCCTCTTGCCTTCTTTCCCGATGTTCTGTTGTAGAAGACTCTGTATACTGTGGAGTTTGGATGCATTCTTATTAAGTGGCCAAACCACTTCATTCTTTGTTTATCTATGTAATTCAAGCACGGTTTTGTGCCAACTTTCTTTCTTATGCTGATGTTGGTGATTCTGTCTTTTCTTGTGTTGTTGGTAACTTTTGAGCAACGCATTTCACATGTAGTTATTTTTGTGACTGCGCTTTGCTCAATGTCCATGTTTGGCTCTGGTAACACAAAGTAGGTATAAAAATGCTGTTGATCATCTGTTGCTTGACATCACAATGTGGAAAAAGACAGGAACAGATTTTAGAAAACAGCACTATAAAATTGAAAGTTACTGTAGCATAATGATTGGTGCATTTGCTTCTTTGATGGGTGATCTCAGTACAATTCCCAGTTGGAGTGCAATTTTTTAAATTGTGTATGGCCCTGAGGGTGATCCAGCCACAATTAAGTACAAGAGAAATACTTGGAAGTAAATGCAGTTGACCACATCATCCATTGGGTGTCGACCAAAGAAAAGTAGGAGCGTAACACATACTCCAATTTACCACATGGTATAAAAGTGGGTTTTTATGATTATAAAAATTAAGTTGTACCAAGCTTTATCAGCAGTATTATGCTATGTTATGCGATATACATCATGGCACATTGAGGATTCCCATGCCTGCTCCGACCTCTACTGCAGCAGCCATCCCAAAGTCACAATACCCATAAGAAGTTGATTATTATATCTTTTCTCTTTATCACCTCTGCTAAGCTTGTTTAACATTTGAAGAAAATAAAAGGTATTCAGAAATATTATTTTGTTATTCTTGTCAATTTGCAGGCCATGATTGGGATAGCCTTCTCTATAGGTTTTGTGTTTGGGCCCACTATTGGAGCTATGTTTTCTTATCTAGCGAGAGATGGAGATCATCATATAGTCTATGTCATACCAGCATTGTTTGCTCTAGTTCTGTCCATTGCAGATATTCTGTTTATCTATTTTTATCTAACTGAAACTTTACCAGAGAAGAAAAGGGTAGGTTATGTTTCATACATTTTAATTATGAAGCTAATATATATATAAACACATGTATATATATATATGAACATATAAAATAATATGAAGAACATATGGCATAACACAGGCAAGTTAACACAAGTAAAAGTTTTGAGGACATGCATTTTTTTGGTGACAGTATGCAGATATGAGTCCAGGACCATTACAGAAACATTGAAGAAAAAATTGAATGCTTTGCAATGAATTACTACAGAAACATTGGGGTGTAAAGAATAGAACCAGTTACCTGCCATGCATGTCGTAGGAGGCGACTAAGGAGGTTTGGCTGAAATCGGATGCACATATCCGCTACAGAATGCTAACCCGAAACAAATGCTTGCAGAAAACGGATGTACCAGGCCGTAAGCCGCATAACATGGTGCAACAACCCCTCACAATGAGGGATGGGATAATGGATTCTACGGTGGCGAATCTGCCTCTGAGAGTTAGCCACGCAGTAAGAATGTCAGACAAACCATCACAAGGGTGGCCAAAACTTACTGCTGGAAGAGGTCGGCACAAACAGGGAAGCAGAAATCATAGGAATTATATCCTACAGAACTGGCCCCAGTGTGCAGACTTGAGAAGAAAGAGGTGGTCCACTTACACTAGCGTCCAAGACAAACTGTATGGCATGGCTGATAATCTGAGGCAGACGGCTGCCTTTATTAGAGAATCTGAAATCCTAATCTAGTGAGAATGCAAAAGAAGAAGATGTATATAGGTCTTATAAAAAGTCAAATACAATTTCTCTTCCCTTACTATGGAAATCACATTCACCTGTACTACCTTAATGGTAAGAAATGAAGCAGATATGCATGAATATGAGATCACCTCTAGGAACAGTCTACCTGTATAGTTTACCATCTATCAGATCATGTTTCTCTATCGATTATCCACTGTAATGTATATTTAACATTTTCTGTCTCTTGCCTTAGTGGTACTTTCTACCAAACCATTATTTGTGAAAAATGTCCACATATCATTGTGTTACTCTTTCCCGCTTGCCTACAACCCTTCCTACTAGTATAGCTTTAACAAGACTGTCTTGTCTATCTCATCATCATCAAGGTGCGTATCCTTTATAGGACGTTGCTCTCTTTGCAGCACATCTGAAATTCACTCTGTCTCTTGCCAGTTCACCCACTTCGTCGATGGTCATGTTCATGGTTTCTTTAATATCTTGTAGCCATCTTCTTCTTGGTCTGCCTCTGTGCCCTGGGACCCTGCCCTCTAGTATTGTTCTTTCCAGGCCATCGTGACTCTATCTATATATCTAATAGAATACATGTCTATCTATATGTCCAAAATATTTGATTTACCTAGTGTTGATAATTTATTTTCTCAAATTCTCTTCCCATACTTTTCTTTTCATCCTTAATTTTGAAACAACACTAGAAAGAAAAATACTACACTAACCTTTACGTGATTTACAAAAGACATTAAGGTTTATGCAAGAGACAACATTGCAGTTAAAATGTCGAACGAAAACAGAAGATATTAATTTTCTAAATTTTATTTGTTTGATCCACCATGTTTTTGTCAATGTTTATGCTTTTTGACTGTGCTAATGATATTATTGACAGCTCAAGTCAAAGAATGTGTTTTTGCACATTCTAGAATTTTTCTAGAACTTTATTTGTTTGATCCACCATGTTTTTTGTCAATGTTTATGCTTTTTTGACTGTGCTAATGATATTATTGACAGCTCAAGTCAAAGAATGTGTTTTGCACGCTGTCAGTACATCAATCCAGTCTCACTGTTCAGGTTTTCATCAGTTCAGAAGTTATCACATTTAGGTAAGGAAGGCTTCTATAAGAATAGCAAGAAAATAGCGAGAATAGCAAGAAAAATAAACCAAAGCATTACATTTTTGTCTTATGATTTATAAAGACAAAAATGTAATGCTTTAGTTAATTTTTTCAAAAATAAATGTCTTTCATAAGAAATTATAGCAGTGTTTTCTATTAAAGTAGGAGATAGAAAAGGTTAGAGATCTACTGCATTTAACTTTCATAATCAAAATGATACTTTATCGGAATAATTAACTGTGGGGTGTAAAAACGTGGAAACTTTAATATTTTGGCTTATTAGGGGATGAGCAAGGGCCACACCACACTGTTAAAAGAAAGCAACATGTAAAATAAGATTCTCCAGATATTATTTCAAGACCATATGAAATACTTGGTATGTTATCTCTGGTCCAACAGGAGCCGAAAGCAGGAAATAGAAGATTGACAATAGTAGTATTTTTATCTGTGTGAAATCATGGCATATCCTTCACAGGATGTCACTACCAACCATAATGAGTCATTGATTTTCTAGGCATCACATACACATTTAGTAGTTTGCCATGACTTTTTGAACGGTGAAGTATATTTTTACCGTTTTAAAATCCACAGAAAAATTTGCTTCCAAACTGCCCACAGTGGTATTTGAACCAGGCACTCTTTAATTGTAATCAAGCTCACTACTGCTAAGCCACAGACGCAAACTTTGTCTGTGTAAAACATAAAAAATAATGTCAACTTTTATGTAATAGTAATGGGTGTTGTATTAATATTCATTTTCAGAATCCCAGAATGTTCAAAGTATTGGTTCGATCTACTTCATCTACTTGTTCATTTACTCAGGTCTTGAGTTTACTTTGCCATTCCTGATGCACAATCGTTTTGATTATACCAGGTAATTCTGTTTAGCACAGTAAATTGTGACTTTCTTCCTACTTTTGTGTTGCTTCCAATTTAGTTTTACAACTTTCACACACTTCTTAATGTTCCCAGCTTTTATGTCCCTTCCTGACATTAGAAAAGAACCTAAACCATCCAACGATGACTACCACACACTTGACAGACAAGGACAGACTATCATCTTCCGACTCAGGATAGGTCATAACAGACTGAACAAACACCTACACAGGCTTTGATTGTCCCCAACCCCTCTGTGCCCCTGTGGCTCCGCTGAACAAACCACAGAACATGTCCTGCAAGACTGCCCCTGTATGTCCTCCCAAGAAAGGAATGTTGGCCCTACAACACAACACTACATTCAAAACTACATGGCACTAGAGATGAGCTCTAGACAACAGTCGATTTCATCATAAGAACGCGACTAACGGTATAATCATCAAAAAAGCGATCGCGAAGAAGAAGATGTCCCTTCCTTTTTTATTTTCTTCATATATATCATCCTCATCATTTTGTTTTTCATATCATCATTCATTGTCCTTGTGAGTCTCTGTGGCTAAGTGGTTATGCTCTTGCCTTGCGATTAGAAGGTTGTGAGATTGAATCAGAACCGCGTCGTTCTGTTCACAAGTGAATTTTTACAGAGACCCCCAGGTTTGTTGCCAGAACTATGGAGTTCATGCTTTGTCCAATACTCTCGGCAGGTGGCGTGACATTTCTGCGGAGAGGGACCGAGACATATGTGGTAAAAACCAGGGGCAATAAAGTTAATCCTTTGCCTTTAAACCCCCTTTTTATTCTTCTTATATATTTCATCAACGTGAACATTTGCTTACAAATGTTTAACTTTTAAAATATCTTTCAGTATGCAACAAGGAAAGATGTTTTTCTACATTGGAACTGTTATGTCATTAGTACAAGGTAGTTTTCTTATTTCTCATTATATTTGTAGTAATATTGGTCATGAGTAGATTTGCATTGAACTTCATCTTCATGTGGGTGGTAATTTATTGTACAAGAACTCATCAATGTTTAACTCTCTCATGTTGCTTGTCATTTACAAATTATCACTCTCATCCTCCTGAAAGACACAATCTTGGGTCAGTTCTCCCGTCTCCAGATCTTGGTCGTCCCCATCTTTGTCTTTCAGTAACAATGCCCTCCATTTTTGCTCTCTAAACAAATGTGACAAAAATATTTCAGTTTCTGAGACATTATATTGTTATAAACCAATGCTCTTCGATGTTCAGATCTTGTATCATGTCTATATTTTACTTATTTCTTGTTTAGGATATTCTAGACATTTCTATAGTACTTTGTTTCAAATAATTTGATTTTCCTCTTTAATACTTGTGTAATGTCCATGAATGTGAAGGTGTTGAATGAAGCCAAGACAAAAAGAAAACTTATTGTCATCATAAAAAAGAGGCAGTTATCATTTTTCAGACATGTGATGGGTTTAGAACAAATTGTGAAAATCGGTACCAAAGCACGAAGGAAGACAAGACAGAGGAAGACCGAGAGAGAAAATATAATGCAACCTAACTTCATAGCACGTAAGAGTATCAACATCTGAGATGATAGCAAATACCAGGAACAGAGATTTGTGGAGATCCTTGATTGCTTTTGCCAGCCGGCACGGCACCTGATGGCGATGAATGTCCATGATTCACATCCATATATTGCAACAGGAAATTAGCATGTCTTCAGAAGTCCATTACTTTAGTCCATTTATTTTCTTAAGCTATAGGGTCTTCATGCTAATCACAATCTGAACTGTCAGTCTACTTCTATTTTTTTTTTAGTCTCCATTGTTGTTAATTATGAAGCCTAGCTATTCACAATTTGTAACATTTTCAGTGCATTCATTATTGATGGTAATTTTGGAGTAGTATTTTGTTTGTCAGTGGACATAATTATTTATCTATATTTATTTTTATTTGCAGGAGGTTACACTACTTGAATCTCATCTGGTAAAGAGACCAAGATTGCTTCCCATGTAAGACGAATGATAACAATTAATTATTTACAGTTTATAGATTTGCCAAGAATGGAGGTTTACATTTATTAATAAAATTATGAAGAAATTTTTGTCAGTGTTACTGCAGTATTTGACTGTGGACATGAACTGTTTTGATGATCATCTAATTTAGTTAAAGCTCTTACTGTAGGCTTAACTTTTGCCACGCTTTTCGCTGCACTCTGCGCCACAGCAAAAGTCCGTTAAACGCCATTAGCCACACACTGCGCCACAGAGTTGCTTCCCTTATAAGAAGTCTTTCTAGTTTTACTTCTACTGTTTTACTTCTACTAATTTTTAACCTTGTTACTCTATTAGGTTGTTGAGTTTTTTTCAATTTAGTATATAATAATATATATATATGTTTATTTATTGACGAGTAGTTGGGATTGTTTTATTTGTTTACCTCCCTTGAATTAACTGTTAAAAATTGGAAATAACTCAAAGTGGATAATTTTTGGATAATTGCTCATAGTTAACTCTTAGTGGACCAGGGCAAAAGTCACGTTTTTACAAAGCCATTTTTATTATACATTTGTATACAGACAGCTGTCATTAGTTTTGACATAAAACTTATATATTTAATTTTATGGAACATGTACAATATATCAAAATGTTCAGAAATGAATGTTCTATTTATTTACATTGTGAAATATTTTTGAAAAATAAATAGAGAAATGTTAAGTGACTTTTAGTAAGAAGAAAATTTGTTAAAATATTTTTAGTGAGAATAAAATTCTTACTTAGCACTCAATATGAATATATCCAACACATCTGCAAGCCATAACACGTTTCTGTTCATACTACAATCAGCACTCGACACTTCATCGTCATTGTCGAACTCAGCCAAATGATGAATAAGATTTACAGCTTGTTCTACTGTATATCGTGACTTACGTGTTTCCGAAGAAGAAGCCATTTTTTCCAATAAAAATTGAGAGTAAACAAAACTTTTTGCTGAGATTTTGTGTGTTTTATAACGCTTCTACTAACTATAGATCGAAAATAAATGCACAATCATGTACAAACGGAAATGACGAATGACCAGAGGTTAAAATAAAAAATGTGGACTGGAATATAAATTTACTACAGCGGTTCTAAAACTATGATAACCAAACGCCACTTAGCGTGGCGGCATGTAAAAACGCGTCCACTTCAAACGCCACTTATCGTGGCGCTTGGTCCACTAAGAGTTAAGTGTACGTCAATTTTTAAATTATGATAAGTACCATTTCACATTTTTCTCTGACATGTTCACCCAGTGACTGTGGGTTGGAAGTTTATTTATAACTGTATGAAATTTAAAACAAAATTAAAGTGCTTTGTTTTCACTTTGTTATTAATATCTCAACATGTGGAACATACAACATGAAAATTAACACCATCAAAACAGAAGTTATGAAAATAGGTAGATAAAACAACCAAATCAGCATACATATAAACAATGCAAAATTTTCTCAGGTCCCACAATTCTAATATATGGGAAGCATTTTCTCGAGTAATGTGTGTTTCCAAATTCCTACAGTTGATGTACAGTTATCTCATCAATTATTGTAAAGCTATTTATTTATATTCATAGTAATGGTGTTTAGCAATGATTGTTTGTATCTCATTACACTGGCCACGAATGTTTACTTACAAATATATAATTACTGATTTTTTTTCTCCACTCCAGGGCATACTGCTTCTTATTCCATCATTTGTTCTGATGGCTTTTGCTACAAATACATTTCTCATGTATGTAGCTCTAACCTTGTTTTCCTTTGGTAAGTCAGACATTGACTTGACTTGTTATCTTTTGGATTATTAAACAAAACTACTTTTAATTATACAGGGTGTTCAAGATAAAAGTAGCCTGTCAAATGAACCAATCTGGCATATATTTATGAAAATGAGAAGGTTCATTATGAATTAATATAGGTCAAGCAGTTGAAGAAAGGAGCGATAAACCAATTTGATGTAGACAAGCTAGTCACAACCGATTTTAAAGGGTTTTTAAGCCGAAGGATTGACTTCATTGCACCGGTTTTACCCCATATGGCTTTGCCCTCTCCACATAAATGGCATAACATCTGCTGAGAGTATTGCACAAACTCCGTAGCTCCAGCAACAATCCTAGGGTCTCTGGAAGAACTGTACTTGTGAACAGAATGGTGCGGTCTGGATTCGAACCTACGACCTTCGACTTACAAGGCAAAGGGCATAACCACTTAGCCACAGAGACCCTTCACAACCGGTTTAAATAGTAAATAGACAAAATGCAATGCATAACTGGCAACGTTTGATTTGTCAATCGGTCTACTTTTATCTTGAACACACTGTAGCATAGTCCTTTTTAGGTTGATTTTGATGTTGCTGATTGCTAGTCTATTGTTAGATAATTGTTCTGTTTAGTTTAGACTTGCATAGCAAATGTGTGGATAAAATTAGTACTTAGAATGAAATAGTATTTATAAGATAACCTATATATATATATATATATATATATATATATATATATATATATATATATATATATACTGAGACTGGGTTGTGTTTTAGAGTTTATTTTATATATTTATTAGTCAAATATATATGATATACAAATAGTATATTTATTACAAGTTGGCTTAAGTAAGTCATGTTAAATATTATGATATAATATAAATAGGGGTCTCTGTGGCTGAGTGGTTAAGCCCTTTGCCTTTCGAGTCGAAGGTCGTGGGTTCGAATCCGGACCGTGGCCTTCTGTTCACGAGTGCAGTTTTTCCAGAGACCCTAGGATTGTTGCCGGAGCTACGGAGTTCGTGCTTTGTGCAATACTCTCAGCAGGTGGCGTGCCATTTCTGGGAGAAGGACCGAGCCATATGGGGTAAACCGGTGCAATGAAGTCAATCCTTCGGCTTTTAAACCCATTTTTTATGTTAAATATTATGACTTTTTCTGTTGTCTGTTTACTAGCTTCTGCTACTGTAGTTCCTTGCTTGACTACACTTATCTCCACCTATGGAGGTGATGATGAGAAAGGAACAATTATGGGAATATTTAGGTCATTGGGAGCTTTGTCCAGAGCTATTGGTCCTGTCATTGCCTCAACAGGTAAGAACAGGGAAAAATAATGTTTTTTTTTTTACAGTATTTCATATAGATTTTAGAGCATTAATATATTAATATTTTTTACAGTATTTTATATAGATTTTAGAGCATTAATATATTAATATTTTTTACAGTATTTTATATAGATTTTAGAGCATTAATATATTAATATTTTTTACAGTATTTTATATAGATTTTAGAGCATTAATATATTAATATTTTTTACAGTATTTTATATAGATTTTAGAGCATTAATACATTAATATATCACAACCCAAGAGTACCTGGTTCAAACTCCGCTGAGGGTAGTTTGGAAGCAAATTTGTCCTAGTGGATTTTCAAGAACTGGAAAATTAGACCTCACTGTTCAGAAAGCAGTGTCAAACTACAGAACATATAAGTGGTGTCTAGAAAATCGATGACTGGTTTACTGTGGTTGACTTGCAAGTCTTGTAAAAGATATGCCACGATTTTCACTTGTTTAACATTTTCAATATACTAATTAATTTTGTGTCCAGAATGTAGGTGAGATCAAGTTCCTAGTCCTATCAAAAATGTGCAATAAAATGTGAAACAGGATTAGAGAAAAGAAAGACTCCTTAATTTTTTAAAGTATGCACACATTTATAAAGAGAGCCGAGGTAGCGTAGTTGTTAGTTAACTCGCTTCTCAAGGCTGGTGGTCTGGGTTCAACTCCAGCAGTGTGCGTGGAATTTTCCCGACCACGACGGCTCTCAGGTCGACCAGCCTCAACTGGGTACCAGACATGCTCTGGGAAAGTAAAGGCGGCGGTTGTGATGCTGACCACATTAACCATCTTGTGCCGATGGTCAATGAAAAATACAGGCCTAATACTGTATTGACCCATATACCACGAGGTATGAAAGGGTTCCTTTACCATTCTCCTTTACACACTTATAAACACATTTGTATTTTTTCACATACAGTGTACTGGTGTTTCGGAGCCAATGTGTGCTACATGATTGGATCTGTTATTCTGCTTCTACCATTGGTTCAACTTATTCGGCAAACCAAAAGTAAAACCAAGTAAATTTGTTGTATGAGTTGACATCCAATATAAGCTTATCTGTTATTGAAATGTGTCTATTGAAACCCTGCATTTTGCTGGATAACATATGAGGGAACTGTATTACCAAATTTGTTATCTCTTTAATATATAACTATTTCAAATATCTACAACTATATATGCTTATGTCTATAATCTACATGAGCAAATAATCTTATTTGTTTACAGTTGAATCATATTATCTTACTTTTTCAATCAAAGTAAAATATACAACGAAATTTGTTGAATTGAATGTTCTATACATAATGTTTGTGTTTTACTTTCCAAATCATGCTTTAATTCTTTGATGGGAATGAGGGAATGAAGAGTAAAATAATACAGTGTGTGTATAAAGTCGCTGTGCAGTGAGATTTACACCATGGCGAGACTACTTCACAAGAAATGAGATTTTAAAAGATGTCTAAATTATTGTAGCATAGATTGTTACTATTCTTCTAGATACTACTGCTCTTGGCTGGCTTGTATTTGGTAAAGTGGCTGTGAACACGGCTTATGAGTCTGGAAATTTCAGCACATATTGTCAAATTACTTCTTCAGTAAATTTACCACCATTACGAAAGACATGTTTCACCAAAATACCCTGTTTTCAATGGTTAACACCATTTCCTTTCAGCAATGAAATTGTGAATGTAACAACGGCTTCTTGTGTACTGCTGCACACAGGATTATGGAACTTAGAATAGACTATTGCAACTACAAATAGCTAATAATAGTTCGGATAAGAGACATCCACTTCACAAGAACACTAATGATGTTAAGGGCACGAGAATCAAGCGTGGCATGTCGTGGATGGCCCAGGCTGAGAGAGCAATTGGCCAGGTGACTACGGTTGCGACTCTACCAAAAGGGAAGAATGGATCCCAACAGATGGAAGCATGATGAACTATATCAACGTTATCATTACTCTTGGAAGAGAATGTAGAGATTGGGGCAACATGAAGGCTGATCTCGCAGTTAAGCAGCTGATAGAAGATAATGCAAGGGATGATGATGTTGTTGTATATACCGATGGGTCGGTTCAACGTGGTGAGAAATCCGGCTGGGGTTTCTTGGCTAATGCGCATGGTAGGGTTGTTGCAGAGCGAAGTGGGGCATACAGGACAACTACTTCTAGTATGAGGATGGAGGTTGAGGCCGTTACTGCTGCCCTCCATTGGATTTCTGGGACTTCATTTACTGGGGCAGTTGTTGTATCTGACTCTCAGTCGATGCTTCACAAGATCCAGAAGGGCAGGTTTCGGTATGAGTGGATGTCGTCTATAGAAGTTTCTAACCTCCAGCGGCTTACGTGGATATACTGTCCTGGGCATGCGGGTGTTTACGGTAATGAGAGAGCGGACAGGCTTGCATCAACAGCATCGATTGTTGGGGAGTTGAAGATGGATAAGGGGATATTCTTGGTCTCTTCGAGACTCTCTGTTGGATGAGGACACTAAAATCGATGTTGAATCGATCAAGCGATTTAAGCAGTTTGGAATTACCCTTTGTTCAAGTCGAACTGGATGCCTGAGAGGCAGAGTGAGAGGTGTGTTTAATCAGCGAGCCACAGGAACCATCAGTATGCATACTCTTTGATATCTGTTGGGGAGACTGAGCACCTATGGGTTTGCTCGGAGTGCAATGACGTCAGTTTAGTAACCAATAACTACAAATAGGCCAGCACATCCGATTTCTCCGCTGCTTTTTTTACTAGGTAGCTTCCTAGACCCCTACATTAGTTGCCTCTTATGACATGCCTTGTAGGTCGCAGCGCTACTATTCTTTTCTCCTCTTGGCCCTCAGCAACACACAGGCATTTGACCTCAGTAAGCAGTTGAACACATCATGTTTCCATCCTGAAACACCATTACATCTTACTATTCATCCACCCGCTCTTAAAAAAACTGTAAAAGTACTACATTTCCAGTTCTGAACGCACAGATAAGTCATGATCAATCATATGTGTGTGTGATCCTTTCTATTCCACTATCCCCTTTGTTTTGTGTCAAAATTCTGAATGTAGTTTCATCGCTTTGAATATACACTCGTCTGAATATGTATATCATCAAAATAAAAAAGAGGCAGTCATCATTTTTCGGACATGTGATGAGGAAGGAAGGTTTATAACAAATTGTGAGAACCGGTAAAATCGAGGGTAGACAAGACAGAGGAAGACAGAGAGAGAAAATTTTGGATAGCCTGACTACGTTGCCAGAAAAAGTGTCAACATCTGAGATGATAGCAAACACCGGAGACAGATTTGTGCAAATCCATTATCGCCTACGACAGCCGGCACCTCACCTGATGATGATGAATATGTGAGCACACTCAAAATCAGTTATCAGAGGACTATCATCATAGCACTCCGGACAAGTCCATAGGTGCTCCGATCTCCACCTCAACAAATCCAGCAGCATCCAGCGGCCCAACACGCCAGTTCGATTTTGATTAATCAATCTCTTTGCATATTTAGTATGTCATTCTTT
Source organism: Arion vulgaris (assembly GCA_020796225.1). Taxonomy (NCBI): domain Eukaryota; kingdom Metazoa; phylum Mollusca; class Gastropoda; order Stylommatophora; family Arionidae; genus Arion; species Arion vulgaris. Next base: position 35,990,817 of record CM036756.1, read on the forward strand.
TCGGGTTACACAAATATTGATCCCATCTCTCTAATCTGGTCAGCAAGTGGGATTCACAGCTCTGAAACTCCTCTGTTCGTAAAGACTTTCTCAATGCATGAAGAATATCATTTTGATCCATGGTGGCTCCCTCTGATATTGTAGCACACTCAAAATAATAGTTGGAAATCAATCAGTATGTTATTGTTTAGACCATCCAGGCTTATCAAGAAGCATATATATGACATGTCATACATATTTTCTTGTACCTTATGCTCAACAAACAAGAAAACTATATAAAATTATGTATAAACAATATATAATTATTAACTTTTTGTAATCGTAACGCTTTTGAAACACAGCTACAGCTGAATGGTTTGGTCTGTAAGTGGGGAAACAAAATATTACATTTTGAAAAATAAAATATGTATAACATTGCTTGCCGGTGTGTAGTATTCCATAATATCTTTAATTACAATAAAATTTACAGTTTTGCACTAAAAAAAATTTACACATGACAAAAATAATTTATGAATGAAACTATACCACCTTATTTTGTAATCAGATTTTAAACCACTTTTGCTTTTATTCTTAATGTATGCACTAAACATGCTTGTTCATATTTATTTTCAAAATCATCTTGAAACAAACAGAAATATTATATATTTTTCCAGTTTATTAATGAATTTACATATTTAAAAAGTTTATATTTGAATCTACATCATTTTCAATTATACTCAGATTTAAATACAAATATTTCAGACATTTTTGATACATAAATTAACAAAACAGATTTTTGTTAATATTTTTGACTCTCATTACTGCCCGTGTAATACCGCTTTTTAAGGTGGTTGTAGGGCAGGAGCGACATGCATCTGAGGAATTTAATGCCCATATGGCTAGGGCAATCACTGCAAAACTGTTCAGATTATGATTTTTTCAGTGATCGCAAGAGAGAGAGAGATTATGATTTTTCTAAGTGGGTCATATTTTACATTAACTTGTATGTTTTTTTAATTATGCAACTTATTTATCATGTAACATAAAAAAAAATATTGTATGTTACTTTGTGCTTGAGCTTCCATTCTATGAATTCATTGTAACACACTTTAACATATGTTCACATATTATTTTGGGTATTTCACTTCAAAGTCATTACTAGTACACCAGATTTGTGCATCTATTTGTGAACTCAATTTGTATTACAATTTTATTCATCGAGAACATATTGAAACATTATTTTAAATATTTAAGTAGCTTATAAATGCATTAGAGAGTCTCTGGCATGGAAGATAACCTGCTCGCCTCTTGCTGCAAATGTACTTGATTTGTTCCATGTGTGGTGCAGTTGAAATATTTTTCCAGAGAACCCTGATCTCAGTATAGATGAAACTGATTTTTTTCTATTATGGGAGACAGACAATAAAATATAGGTCTCATGTTCTAGTATGAGCATGTGACAGTTGAAAAACATAAGAGTGGGCTGCAAAGCTGCTATCCAGACAGAATTCATTACAAAAGGGTAAAATTCAATTCTTATAACAATTTTTCGCCATCTTGATGAAGTGATGAAGTGTGATGAAGTTACATCAGGGACACTAAGCTGGTGCTCTTAAGTTTTGTGAGAGTCTAAGCACACATGGTCATTCCCTGAAATGCAATAATGCTTGTTCCATCAATCATTCATAACTGCATCATGATAATTAAAAATAATTGGTCCCAATTTTATTTTCTGAATACAATATATCTGTTCTTTGTAGTTTCTTGTGCATCAACCTAATGTCTGGCTAAAAGACTAATACCATCTCACCTTTCATTTTACAGTTTGGAAGTTCTTTCAATTACTTTTTTGCATAATATTTTGTACTATTTGTTATTTTTGACATATATTGAGAAGACAGTGGACAGTTAAACCTCATGGCATTGTAGAAAGTCAACAGCATGAGGGACAGAAAATTGTGAAGATTTATGTTCGTCAATGCCACATTCCATATCACATGAGAGATAATTTAAACTGGAGAGTCAATTGTCATAAGAAAGGCCATGTAGCACAATAACACTGTTAAAACCGAAGGATTGACTTATTGCACGGGCTTTACCTTGCTCGGTCCCTCTCCGCAGAAATGGCACGCCACCTGCCGAAAGTATTGCACAAAGCACGAACTCGTAGCTCCGGCAACAATCCTAGGGGTCTCTGGAAAAAACTGCACTCGTGAACAGAAGGCCACGGTCAGGATTCGAACCCACGACTTTCGACTCGCACGGCAAAGGGCTTAACCACTCAGCCACAGAGACCCCGCATGAGTTTGATAAGCAATGTCAAGTACAGTAAGCTTATTTGTCTACCCCAGCTGAAAATAGATACCAAGAGTTTCTGATATGGAGAACAATTTGACACTTTCAGCAGCTGAAATGGACTGAACAACTTTGGTCTTCTTCTTTTCGCTAATCCTGCCATGCCTCACAGCGCCAGGACAAGAAGAGATTTCCAGAACAGACTTTTGTATGAGCCTCATAAACTTTGGCTTTGCTTACCAGTTTTTGAAATCTCTTCATAATTCTATGAGCATAAATTTGATTATACCACTGTTGTTTTGCTAAATAGGCCTGTCACAGTGGCTTCAGAATTCCTTAGATGGGTCACACGGCGCACTAGACTATTATATTCAGGCTAGAATACACAAATTCCATCCAAAGAAAACTGAAAATGGACTTTGGTTAGAGGCTGGCTGAAATTCACATCCATCATGCCATGCCATCTTGATTGGAAGCCCTGTGGTGGTGCACTACATGTGGAAACAGTGTATTCTGTCACTTTTTCCATGTTTGTTTTGTTGTTTGTGATAAGCCTACATTGTTATATATATATTTCCTATCTACAAACTTGAAATAATGCCATTAATATTTTATCTTTTTTTTAAGCATAAATTTTACCACAGGTCACATAAACCACACTAATTATATAAAGATAAGAAAGATTATTTCAGATTATTTTGGATGGCAGAGGCATTAATCTCTGTATTTGTATATTTGTTCCCTTAGCTAAGCTGACTTTGAACAAAAATGAAATTATTCAAACCTTCTTCTTCTTGCATTTACTCACTATGAATTCAGGCATAGTCAGGGCGCCTTGTATTTTTGTGCCATTCTGACTGATTTTTGCATGAGGGCCTGCTTTCCTTATTATCAGTGTTCCCCGCCATACAGTAGTGCCTTATCCAACTTCAGAGGTTTTCAAACCTTATTTCTGCTGTAGTTTTGTTTGTCTACTGCTTGAGCTCGTTATTAACTGACTTATTGAAAATTGTATGACAAACAAGATTGCTGTCTCATCTGTGAGATTCTATATTTTCTGCTCATTTTGAATTTCCATTTTTTCTTTTGAAATTTCAGTAAGCAAAAGTTGTTGACAATATTTTCTTTCCTGGAAAAGAATATATCATAATAATTTATGTTCATTTTGATTTGTTTTGTTTATATAACAGCAATAAAATGTATCAGGACATAGTATAAACATTGGCAACAACCAACAATAAATGCATTTTTATCAATGTCATTTCGGTTTTATTCCCATCATAAGTTTTTGTGTATACATGTTTAAAGATATTTTTCTAGATATTACATTATCTTCACATTATTTTTTCTTGTTGCCATCCTTTATCACTTTTTCCCATTAATTGTGTCTGTTAAAACAATGTGCTTATATCTTTATGTTTTTTTAAAATAAAACACTACCTCTTTATGATCTATGTGATACGTTTCTTTAAGTCAAATGGCTTTCATTTACTCTTCATTTTTCTGTTGATCTGTTCATAGTTTTCTTAATATTCTTCTGCAAAACTAGTTTGGGTCCTAAAATGCATTGAATGAGAAATGAGATTTAGTGAACTAGAGCTGACCAAGACACTACTTAACCTCCAAGTGATGGCTCTGGTAACAGACATCATCACTGCAGTTTGGCTAAGCGAGTAGGGATCAAAGGAAGAAGTCTGACCTAACTCCAAAAGTGCTGAAGAAAGACAATTCCAACAAAGACACAGGTATTATATTGCTGTAAACTGAGACACATTGTAACAATACATTATTTTTTAAAGGACGAAGATTATATTAATTTCATTCTGCATTGAAGATCTGATTTTTTTATTTCTGTTAGGAAGTTTAAAATACTAACCATTAAAATTTTAAACAAATAAATTATCTTGAATTTATATGTAAGCAAAGAAAGTTTTCATATATTTGTAACATGACATGGTATGATTACTTAAACTGTATGCCTGTACTAAATAATGGTAAAATGAATGCATGCTGTGCCTTAAATTATAAATTATATTTTTAGAGGAATTTTTATTTAACGATACATGCTTTGTTGTTATATATATTAGTTACATTTTATATTATTGTTTTACCCATTGCAAAAGAAGTGCAAAATGGATGTAACAAGTAAATAGTTTACTTCTTATTCTTCACCCTTCACCTCTAGGGAGGCATAGGTCTGCAACCAAGGTCTTCCAAACCCTCCTATCCAAGGCCATCTTTTCCAGATCTCTACATTCTCTCCCCATTTTCTTGCATTTCGTCTCCAACCCCCATCTCCAGGTGATCCTGGGTCTTCCGTTGCCTCTATTATGCTGGGGGTACCATCGAAGAGCCTATCTCGTGATGCTGTCATGGGGGTCTTCTCAGTTAGTGTTCTATACATCGCCACCTTCTGCTCTTTATCTCTTGTTCCACATGCAGTTGTCCCGCTCTATCCTACAGTTCCTTGTTTGTGGTCCTGTCATACCATCGCAGATGGATTACCATGCACATGCATCTGTTGATACTATTATTATAAAATAGTTTTTTTTTAAATGTACACATCATAATTTTGATACTTAAAAATTTTATCGTAGAATTCTTGTTATTTTGTCTTTTTAAAAAACTTTTGTTTTGGAAAATATTTATTAAATGTTGCTGTGATGACCAATTCTTGAGAGTAAAAAACACCTACTTCTGCCATTTAATTTTTAGCTCCTTTAATTTAATTTAATTCAACACACTTGGGCCCAGGATAGAAGACTACAAATTTCCATGACTCCTCATGGCATATGTGAACATAATAAGATTGTTATATGTAGAACATTAATGTATTGTTTTTCCTTAGATACGTTTGTATTTGGTCGTCCATTTGTGTTTCATTTTAATTTGTCACTCCTGTTTGTTCGTTTGATAAAGGCCTTGTTGGTCGAAACGTTGCTGTACTTTGTCATTGTTTTTGTAATTTGTAAAACTACAGTACTTTGTAATTACGTGTTTTGCCAATCAAATAGTTTTACTGCAGTTCCATATATATATAATGTATTGTTATACTGTCTTAACCCTTTGGACACTGGCCACCTGTACCTTAAAAATCTCTTCCCCGGAACTCCTGAGCAAAAACAGCCCATATCAGAGTTAAATTAAAACACAATAATTTAGCACACTTCAGTGCTCTATAATATGTTATTGATTCACCCCATCATCTCTGTTATTCCTGTTTATTATCTATTTGCAGAATACTAAGTTAACATCTTTTCAACATAAAAATACTTCACACAACAGCGTCCGTCATCTCGCAAAACCTCGTTGAATACATGGGCTGTTTGACGTCAGATTTGTACACAATTTATTTTCAAGTACTGAAATATAATGAAAAAATATTCTCAGACTGATATATCGAGAGCTCGGGATATGCAACGCTTATATTCAATCCCGAATAATCGTGAGCCTGGGTTCTAAGGGCTAATGATAGTTTGTTTACCTTTCAAATTTTTAGAGGTTTTTAAGTTTTTTTTGTGTGCTTTGTGATGACCTGCTCCAATACTAACTACCATATAAGTTCTTTGCATTGAAAAAAAGGCACATATATATGGTTGAAAATCAAATTGAATGGGCTATCAAGCTATATGGTTTTAAAATCAGGTTGATGTAATATGTGATACTGTGACCTATTATCCTTGTTGGGTGTTTCACAATTGGTAAGAAATGTGGTCACAAAGAAGAGGGGACAAAAGTATGGAATATTTAATGAAAACTTTTAATACAGTCTTTTAATATTTTAATTTTGACACAACATATTTCGAAAATGGAGTAGTTTATACAATATATAGATGTCAGTTGACTATCTGCTCATGATTCCCAAACTTTTGCCTGCCACTTTGCAATATCTTACGCCCCACTCCATTAAGTATCCTCCCATTAATTTATCCTTTTTTATATCATAATTTCGTAATACATAAATAATGATAAAATGGTTTGTAAGATGAATAGATGAATTAAGTTATTAATATTAATCAATCAGAATCGAAATCCAGTACAACCGCACGCCACGGGTGGCTGGGGTGGGGGTGGTGGTACCCCACTTTGGGAAACACTGATCTAGCTCATTGAGTTATAGAAGAAAGAGACTTGATCATCTCACCTTCAATGTTACATAACCTAGTTATGTGAGGCCTGTAACACTTCATATTTTTCTAGCTACTGCGCTATGGGTTTATTCTTGTTTTGAATTTATTTTTCTCTGTGGCGTAGAGTTAGGTACTAGCTTCTCATCACCAAGGTACAGTTCGCTTCTTCCTGGAGCTATGAGGATATTTTTCTCTGTGGCGTAGAGGTTAGGTACTTGCTTCACGTCACCAAGGTACACGGTTCGCTTCTTCCTGGAACCATCAGGATATTTTTTCTCTGTGGCGTAGAGGTTAGGTACTTGCTTCACGTCCCCAAGGTACAGGTTCAGCTTCTTCCTGGAACCATCAGGATATTTTTCTCTGTGGCTTAGAGGTTAGTTACTTGCTTCACGTCACCAAGGTACTCGGTTCGCTTCTTCCTGGAACCATCAGGATATTTTTCTCTGTGGCGTGAGGTTAGTTACTTGCTTCACGTCACCAAGGTACTCGGTTCGCTTCTTCCTGGAACCATCAGGATATTTTTTCTCTGTGGCTTAGAGGTTAGTTACTTGCTTCACGTCACCAAGGTACTCGGTTCGCTTCTTCCTGGAACCATCAGGATATTTTTTCTCTGTGGCGTAGAGGTTAGTTACTTGCTTCACGTCACCAAGGTACTCGGTTCGCTTCTTCCTGGAACCATCAGGATATTTTTCTGGGCGTAGAGGTTAGTTACTTGCTTCACGCACCAAGGTACTGGTTTTCTTCTTCCTGGAACCATCAGGATATTTTTCTCTGTGGCGTAGAGGTTAGGTTACTTGCTTCTCGTCCCAAGGTACACGTTCGCTTCTTCCTGGAACCATCAGGATATTTTTTCTCGTGGCGTAGAGGTTAGTACTTGCTTCACGTCACCAAGGTACACGTTCGCTTCTTCCTGGAGCTATGAGGATATTTTTCTCTGTGGCGTAGAGGTTAGGTACTGCTTCAGTCCCAAGGACACGGTTCGCTTCTTCCTGGAACCATCAGGATATTTTTTCTCTGTGGCGTAGAGGTTAGTTACTTGCTTCCGTCCCAAAGTACTCGTTCGTTCCTTCCTGGAACCATCAGGATATTTTTCCAGAGATCCTGATCTTAGTGTAGGTGAGATCAAGTTCTTGCCCTATTGAAGACAGACAACAAAATGTATATCCGTGCTCAAGTTGAGCACGTAAAGAACCATTGACAGTTCAAAATCGAGAAGAGCAGGCTGGAATGCCGCTGCCCAGGCAAAATTCATTAGCAAGATTCAAAAAATTAATTTCTTACAAAATAGTTTCTCAATGTTCTCATTACATCGGGGACAATTGCTGGTGCTACGAGTTGTGCACTTCCGTCAGATCTTCCTGTGTAAGAAAGAGATCAGAGCACACATGGCTGTTCACCAAAGTGCATGATGATGGTCCCAATCAATCATTCATTAAATTTATTTTATATAACTGTGGCTTCATAATTGGGAATCAAAAGATTTGATAATAATGAATGTAAGGTCGAGGGGTTATACATGAATAAGTTATAGCTGGACTTCACTGTTATACAGTTTGGTTGATTTTTTAAAAAACCTTTTATTTAATGTGGTAGTGGAGAACAGATGTATAATTGGGTATATCAAAATTATCAAGTTTTTATATCATTTCATGTCTTGAAATCTGTTGTCTTGAGTGAATGCGTGCATTTTGTGTTATGTTGTGAACATTTGAGTGATTTGTCAAGAACGTGTATACGCTGCACATTGGTTTGGTAGGCCCCTAAATGCATAGACTTCTACACGTTTAGGACATATGCATCCGATTTCATCCAAACCTCTTTGGTTGCCTCTTACGGCAAGCGTGGCAGGTAAGTGGTTCTATTCTTTACACCCCAAATTTGGGCCCGGGTAACCACTGGGGCGGCTATGGTTTCTTTCACGTACTTAGCCTGAATACAGCATCTGCGTTATATTGTCTGTCTTTTATAGAACTAGGCACTGGATCATACCTACATTAATATCATGATTGACTGGAAAATAGCCCGATGACTTCACACGAGACGCGAACTAAGTTCTTTACTTGTGTATTGAAACACCATACTTGAATGTTGTAGCATATCCCAGAACCACATCGATGAAGTTGCTCGTGACATCATTCTCGTTTGTTAGATGTCTTCCTACGAGGTTGATGTTTGTACCATAGTTACAGAACCACATCGATGAAGTTGCTCGTGACTTTTCATCATTCTCGTTTGTGTTTAGATTGTCTTTTCCTACGAGAAGGTACAATAACAGCATACAATAAAAGAGATCAGGTACTAGAACCAAGGGAAGACCAAGAAAAAGATGAATAGACAATATCAAGACTACACTAAATAAACACGGATATAACACAACATGGGGAACTTATCTGGAACGAAAATTAAAGCTCCCACCCTACTCTCAACGGAAAAGTGGACAGCCAATTCCATCATCCATCTGGGGAAAGGCAATAGACGAGACGGTATTCTTGACATCGTATATTAAACATCAACACGATTCAATTGTACTGTGTGTGTGTTAACCCATACTAGGTGGTATTAAGTAGTAACAGGTTCGTTCCCCGCGTGGAGCGATCGGGTTATTTGTCAAATAATCCCTGTTCTCAATGTAGTTTTTGATCGAGTTCCTAGTCCTGTAGGAGACGGACAATAACACGTAGCTCCCGTGCCCAAGTTTATCGCACAAAAGAACTATTAACTGCTTAAAATCGACAAGTCTCCTGCTGCAATGCCGTTACCCGCGCAAAATTATTAAAACACTTCTTACAAAAACTTCTACCATTTTAAAAATGACAATGAGGACTCTGCCTGGTGCTATGGAGTTTGTTTACTGCTGCTGAGATCTCCTGTGTAGAAAAGAGATCGGAGTGTACATGGTTATTTACAAATGGGCAATACTGATTATCCTATACATTAGTCAAGTAGTGACCAAGAATATAGTTAGCGATCGTACACACACTTTTGTTTCTCACATCAATAGTACACGGGCAGTTAAAACACTGTTAAGAGCTATTAATTCGACTCCATGATTGCAGATTTTGATTCGATCAGAAAATATAAATTGTGAAATATAGTCTAGGTCCCAAAACAAAAAGCTAGGAGCACTGAATAAGGTGTCAGATCCTACGCCACAATCATAGCAAATATATAGAAACAGATTGCAACGTTGAAAACTGGCAGTGTAAGTAGGGATCGAATAGGACAGCTGCACATGAGATGTAGTACTAGTATAAGTGCGCATGTGAACAGTATGATATTTTATCACACAACATACGAGCAACATTTCAGAGTTTCTGTGCATATATAATTTTCCTGGTCAACGTGAGATCAAGTCCCAATACAGCTCTTACTTTGAATAAAATTACACAAAAGACCATTCAAGAGTGATTGAAGAGTGGTTTTTCTTGCTATTTAGTGTATTGCTATTTAGCGCTGATCCCGCCCGAGTGGTTTCCGGGGCCCAAATTTGGGGTATAAAGAATAGAAGCACTGTTACCTGCCACGCATGTCGTAAGAGGCGACAAAGGAGGTTTGGCTGAATCGGATGCACGTGTCCTAAACGTGTAGAAGTCTATGCGTTTAGGGGTCTACCAAACCAATGTGCAACGTATACACATTCTTGGCAAAGATCAAACATATCACAAAGAGTGATTAAAATTGATTGTAAAGAACGAACGCAACAAAGAAGAAGAAGAACACTGATCCAAATTATGAGTATGACAGGTAAATTTGCGCTTTAGAGTTCTAAAACATTCAGAACAGGCTGCGTATACAAAAAAAAAATCTCATGCCAAGTTCTATTTTGGTACAAATGGTATACCGTACTTTTATCCTCATCTCGAATTGATCGCTGACCAGTGGGGCGGGAAGTGGTGTGGGCGTGAAGAGAGAAGCAATGTACCTGCGATACTATATAATGTACCAAACATTAAATCCTTTATCTGACGCTAAACCGTAGTACTGACAAACATATGGGTACTCACGGATAATAAAATGCCGCACAGAAGTAGTTTATGATCAGGAATGAGTACTGTACCACTAGCTGGCATATTGAGACCCAAACATCTACGTCTGTTTTTATCTTGCCAGATTCTGTTATCTGAGAACTTGACCAGACCTGGGAAACCTGCTTTCAGTTATTTCTACCTTATCTATGACACTGATCCGCGTGCTTGGGATCATTTGATTGTGTGTGTTCTTTGTGTGTGAGTATGTGGGTGGGAAACAAACTTGTGTGTGAGTATGTGGGTGGGAAACAAATGTGTATGTTCGTTGTGCGTGAACAGTATATGTGGGTGGGAAACAAACTTGTGCTGAGATGGGCTGTGCAGTATGTGGGTGGGAAAAACGTGGATTTATTTGTGTGATTAAACAAATTGTGCGTGAGTATGTGGGTGGGAAACAAACTTGTGCGTGAGTATGTGGGTGGGAAACAAACTTGTGCGTGAGTATGTGGTGGAAAAAACTTGTGCGTGAGTATGTGGGTGGAAACAAACTTGTGCGTGAGTATGTGGGTGGGAAACAAACTTGTGCGCGAGTATGTGAGTAGGAAACAAACTTGTGTGTGAGTATGTGGCTTGGAAACAAACGGGAGTATGGAAAAATTGTGCGTGAGTATGTTGGTGGGAAACAAACTGTGTAGTATGTGCTTGAAACAAACTTGCGTGAGTATTGGTGAAACAAACTTGTGCGTGGTATGTGGAAACAAACTTGTGCGTGAGTATGTTGGTGGGAAACAAACTTGTGCGTGAGTATGTGGCTTGGAAACAAACTTGTGCGTGAGTATGTTGGTGGGAAACAAACTTGTGCGTGAGTATGTGGGTGGGAGTAGGAACAAAAACAAATGTGTGTGTTCATTGTACGTGGGTATGTGGGTGGGAAAAACGAATTTAAGAGTAAAAGAATTGACTTGTAAAATTTAAAATAAATGGAACTTCAAAATAGGTATTAACCCATTCACTCTAATGATTCGATATACTGACTCGCAGTACTTTTTAAAAGGACGCGAAGTCCGTGTGCTGGCTAATTGTGTAAACATTGCAATATAACTGAGTCCGGAAAATGATACGGAGTGAAAAGGTTAAAGTTCTAGAAATTAGTTTGATAATGTATTGCTTCCTCTTTTATCTTCTTCCAACACTCTATACCGATCACTTGTCAACCATTCTGTGTGATTTGTATGTGATCTGAGCCTAAAAACGATTGTACGTTGTGCCAGTTATGCGTCTACAAGTAAGCCAACACATCCGATTTCTGCGCTGCTTTTTAGTTACTAGCAGTGGCGGCTCGTCATTAAGGGCCAGTGGGGCTGGGCCCACCAAAAATAATGTGTAAAGTGTACTTAGTATTTTATAAATTAAAATATAACCCCAAAACCATGATTTTTCCCAAAACTTTTGTCTGGCCCCACTAACAAAAATGATCACGAGCCGCCACTGATTAGCTTCCCTAGTGCCTACATCAGTCGCCTCTTACGACATACATTGTAGATCGCAGTGGTACTATTGTTTGCTTCCTTGCGGGCCCGGTACCACACGGTCGATAATGTATAGCAAGAGTGTTGGAATTTTTCTCTGACCGTACCGGCTCTCAGGACAACACATCCTTAATTGGTTATCAGAAAAACACTGGAAAGTAAAAGTGACCGGCGTGATGTTGGCTACATCACTCATCGTGTGCCGATGGTCAATGAAGAATACAGACCTAACACTGTATTCCCCAATATACATAATAGTATGAAAAAGGTTCTTACTTGCAAAGCTATGTGAAGATTGCTGTTTAGAGTAAATTATTGTAGTCCTATTCTGCACGAAACAAATTTATAGAGTGTTCTGGGTTTAGTTTAGTCGTTGGATCATCATCACTGCACACCGAACCAATTATTCCAGTGACTGATGAGGAAACTAAAGAGGAACGACTTGGAAGATCAGCGGAAAGGGATAGCAAATGTAACTTTAAAAGTGTTCAACATTACAACTAGATTTAAAATAAATTCCCTGCAAGAACGGTACATCTGCTAGTCAGTACATACGTGCTGCGATGTCCTTCTTAGCATGTCTCAGCTAGGAACACCGGTTCTTTGTTGCTTTACTATTCTTCTTTGGCTACCAGTGTAGTGCTCTTGCTCAAGAGAACGTTCATCTAAACCATAGATTCCCGAACTTTTCGCCCACCGCCCACTTGCACAACATAAACTTTGTAACGCCCACCGCCCACTTTGCACAACATAAACTTTTTAACGCCCCACCGCCCACTTTGCACAACATAAACTTTGTAACGCCCCACCGCCCACTTTGCACAACATAAACTTTGTAACGCCCCCCCACATTATAACAGTTTTGCAACCCCCTCCGTTCCCATATATACATGCTCTATTTCTTTGACATAACTAAACTGCTTATATTTGACAACATGGTCAATTTAAATGATCACCCCAAGCATAAAGTAGAAATATGTAAAAACATGACACTTAAGACGGACTAAGATGAATTAAATGTAGAATTCAAATTTGTAATGATTATTCAATGCAAATCACGAAACTAATGTATTTAAAATATTTATTATTAATTTCCTTTAAGACACCGACACATAATTCGCCTACCCCCTTCACCTATAAATTTTAACCCACTCGCCACTAGAACCTTCAGCGCCCACTTGAGCGCATGGCACTGGACTGTCACGACCTACTTTGGAAAACGCTGATCTAAACCGATCCATGTCAACAGCTTGATTGCAAGAACTTGGATTGAAGATTGCAGTGGTAAGAAAAGAGCAGCACAACAGACGTCTCCCTCGATTTTCCAGTTGTTACATACAATGTGTTCTAAACCTCCATTTCTCATCACATTCCCGGAAATTAATGTCTGCTTCTATATATTATATTGATGATAAGCTTTCTCTGTGTCTTGACCTCGTTCAACACTCAACATTAGTTATTTTAGCAGTCCATGGGATTCTCATCATTCTTCTGTAAAACCACATCTCTGTGTCTTGACCTCGTTCAACACCTCAACATTAGTCATTTTAGCAGTCCATGGGATTCTCATCAAAACAACATCTCTGTGGCCCTCATAGATTTTTCGATCTGTTTGTTTATTGTCCATGACTCGCATCCGTGTGTCAATATTGATTCTAAAATATGACGTACAAAATATTAAGATGGGATTTTCTTTACAATAAAACAATAAATAACAACACAAGCAAGCAAACACATTTTTATTAACAGCCTAGTATTGTATAGCATAATAAATTATAAGTCACATACGCACAAGAAAAGAAAAAAAACCAAGAAACCAATAGTCTCTAACAAGCAACAAACATGTAAAGGAAATGTTACTCATATAATAAACTAAATAACCGGATATCTGCAACAGTTAAATGTACAAGAATATTTAAATTAAAGTTAAGAGAAATAATATTTATAGCAACACTATATCAAACTTTCCAATCAAATTGCAAATGTTCGGAGGAAACAACCCTACAATAACGTGAATTAAAGAAGCTTAATGAAAGTTTTAACGAGAAGACATAGCCAATGTTTCGATCAAATGATCTTTATCATAAATAGCACACACGATGAAAATGTGTTACAAACCCTTTCACGCAAGTGTGTACTATTCGTTCGTTTCATAGCTACACGTGACCTCTGACGCATTCAGTGTAGAGTTGTAAATGAACTTGTACTTAGCCCGCCTGCCCAGCGTGTTCGTAGCGCGTTGTACGACGGGTGACAAGCCCCCTGTGAGTGCGGTTAAATTCCGCGGGCTGGCAGAAAAGCCACAGGTTCTCTAGATTTGCGGTGTTTGTGGCACCGAACCGAAGGGTTGCTATGTCCATGACACCGAGCCAAAGAGCTAAAAGCTCAAGTGCTTCTGAGTCGAAAAACCCCTCAAAAACTTGTACTTCTACTGTGTAATCAAGGTGGCGGACAAGACGATATTCATCTAAAAAATCAATGCATAAAAGGGTTAAAAGACAGGAAAGAAATTAACGAAAATTATAACACAAATGGTGCATCTGGTGGTAAAATAACTGTTAAAGCCACAGTGATATGGAAATATAATGTGGCGAACACAATACAAGCATTTGAGTAAATAATACAATCACAATGTATACATTTGAGCTTTCATATCGATTTGAGCAAATCGTACTTAATAAATCAATACATTGTTGACAATGATAGCTTTTTCTTTCTTAGATTTAACACACATCAGGGTAAACCCCATAATGATCTGCTACGTTGTATTTCTTATTGAACTAATTATCGCTTGTTTACTAGCAGTTTGTCAGTCAGTAGCTACGGATCCATATTCATGGCAATGCGTTGCCCGCATAATTGCTCCGTTCACGTGTAAGCCAAACATCACTCAGAATGCTAATCATTGTTTCGTGGGAGCTCGTGAAGCAAAGATAAGTCCCGACAGAAACTAGCAGCTTGCTCACGCATTAAATGCATAAGGCAGCCATCAATGTGTTAACAACACCGTCTGCCACTTGCATTTGCAATTCACGTCGAAGGAAACAGCCGTCACGACAAAAAGACCAAAGTCTGCACATGCATTACTGCACAAGGCAGCAGCCGCTATATCGCCGGTGACTAACTGTCCGTCATTTTATGAATATGCACTTCACAACACAATCACCGTCGGCCCAAACAAAGAGAATTCCGAATGAAATTAACAGTACACAGTATCGTTCAAAGCACTAAACTCAGTAGCTCAGCGAAGAAACCGAGTCATACCATTTCAAACATGAGAATAAAATGCACTAGGAATCGCTCCTACAAGTAAACAACACTCCAAGCTCTTAACTGCTCACCCACCTTTCCGCCATATTAGTCAGGTAAGCAGTTTAATAGTAGTTTAAAACTCTCTGTGGCTTTAGAGTACAGCGCTTGCTACATCTCTCAAAAGTATTTGATTTGCATCACGTGTGAAGCTATCGGACTATCTTCCAGTGATCCCTGATCTCAATGTAGATGAGATCGAGTTCTTAGTCCTATCGGAGACGGACGATAAAACGTAGTTGTTTCCGTGTTCAAGATCAGCATGAACAATAACTCATGCCAGTATAAGATTGTAAGAGTGTGCTGCAAAGTTGCTCTCCGGATAAAATTAAATAAAAAGATTAAAATAAAATTTCTGCAAAATACGTTCACCTTCTTCAAAATTACTTCGGGGACTCTAGTCGGTGCTACGGAGTTTGTGCACTGTCACTGAGGTCTTCCTGTGTAAGAAAGAGATCGGAACCCACATGTTTATACAACAAAGTGCAATGATGATGATGGTCGTATAAATCAGTCAATCAGCCGATCAATCAATTAATCAATAAATCAATCAAGTTATCATTGACTTTAACATAATTCCCTTCCAAAGGAGGTCTCTTTGGCGAAGACGTTTGCTGCAAATCATCATCATCATCAAATAGCTTGTCCTGAGCAGAACTTTGCCACACCAACAGTCCTCCGGAATTTCTCTCTCTCATAGGCCAGATAGGCCTCTGCAGCCGTCATGTTCAAACCATCAGTTACATCCTCAACCCTTCTTCTCCGTGATCTTCCTCTTTTTCTCTTTGCCGGTATGCCTCCTTCCATGATGGTCTTCTCCAGCCCTTCATGTCTTTTGATATGTAAAAGTATCTCAATTTTCTCTTTCTTATTTGTAGCATCAGCCAGTTTTCTTTGATTTTGAGTTCTTTCTGGATAGATCTATTTGTTCTCTTCTCTGTCCAAGATATACGAAGGACTCTTCTGTAACACTTATATTCAAAAGCACATATATGTTTTTCCACTGCTCTATTAAATGTCCATGCTTCACACCCATACGTTGCCACTGGGAATATGCATGTTCTTAGTATTCTATGCTGCAAATAGTAGTTTGAAACTGTTTATATAGCAATTTTAGATTTAACTTGTCTTTAAATGTCAGATCGGATGATTTATCTGCTACAGTGTGTCAGACATCACTATCTATAAAATGTCAAGCCAACTGTCTTGTGTGAGCGGCTATGGAGAGCTAAAGGTAAGGGAGTAAACACTATAACAAATTCCCACTGCCTTGTTGGACAGTATGGTAAAGCAGAAGGATAAAGAGGCGTCGTGCTTGAACTCCTCTGTATTCTATCAGAGAGGTCGACAGGGGGTAGTTGACGCTTGGGTAACTCCGCTACTCCATAAAAATCGCACAGGCATGCGTCACGGAGAGGTCACTTCG
Source organism: Arion vulgaris (assembly GCA_020796225.1). Taxonomy (NCBI): domain Eukaryota; kingdom Metazoa; phylum Mollusca; class Gastropoda; order Stylommatophora; family Arionidae; genus Arion; species Arion vulgaris. Next base: position 36,007,453 of record CM036756.1, read on the forward strand.
TGGTCGACTTTGTGGAGGCAAAGAAGCGCAGAGTGAAGAGAGATCATATTATCAGCTCCAGTCTTCTTACCTGCAGCAACCGTGGCAATGATTGCAATTCCATAATAGGCCCTTACAGGCACAAGAAGCGTTATGATTCAGCGCAGAACATACTACGAGATGCAAAACCTATTGTCTCCTGAGACAAAGAAGCCGATGAAATGAAAGAGAAGTAAACCTCGACCACAAATCCAAAAAGACGGATCCTAAAGAATTTGATCGTTAGCTACGCCCTTTCAATCTTCTGACATCCCTTACAAACTCTGCTCAACTCCCAACGTATGGACTGTGTCTTTACTTTGAAAGAAAACATTACGATGGAGAGGGCTTTGTGCAAAATGGGCAAAGCACTTTCCCTATATCAGCTGCACAGCTAGGTAAGCACACATTAATGGAAAAGACACTTCGTCCTTACGTTCAACTAGGATACAACACAGAAACTGACAGTTTTTAATGATCGTCTGTAGAGACGAAAAAGGCCATATTGATATATATATAAATATTAAATAAAAAATCATTCTAGAGAATTATAAATTCGAATTATTGCAACACAAATAGTAGGTCTAATTAGACACATGAAATAGTACATTAATGCAACTTTCGTATACACAAATTGTTGAAAAATACTGCTTAGAAATATTTTATTTAAATTATCTATTAGGAATCACGTGTAGACTAGAACATTATATAGAACATTATAAATTCTAGCAGCACGTTATGAATAATGGCAATATTATCATCATCAGGTGCCATGCCGGATGGCATCATGGATCGCCACAAATCTCTGTCTCTGGTATTTGTTATTATCTCATATTCTGACGATCTTTCATGCCCTAAAGTAAGGCTGTCTAAAATCAAATTCTGTCTTCCCTCCCTTTCATTTTACCAGTTGTCACAATGTATTGCCTCCTCTTCTCATAACATGTTCAAAAATGATTACCGCCTCTTTCTTATATTGACAATAATGTTTCTCTGTATCTTAGCTTCATTCAACACCTCCACATTCGTCATTTTAACTGATAATATCAAACCGTAGAAAAGTTTGATTTCAAAGATATCTCAAACACTGAAAAGTTTGATTTCAAAGATATCTCAAACACTGGAAAGTTTGATTTCAAAGATATCTCAAACACTGGAAAGTTTGATTTCAAAGATATCTCAAACACTGGAAAGTTTGATTTCAAAGATGTCTCAAACACTAGAAAGTTTGATTTCAGATTATTCAACCCGAAAGTTTGATTCAATATCTCAAACACTGGAAAGTTTGATTTCAAAGATATTTCAAACACTGGAAAGTTTGATTTCAAAGATATCTCAAACACTGGAAAGCCACATTCATAGAACAACATAAATAATATTTATGGCTTTCAACCCCATGGGAATTTTAGAGCTAACAGTCTGGGACCTGATGATAGGCCGTCTTTTGGTAAAGGCATCTTTTGCAGCTCAACTAATTAGTGTTTTTTCCCCCGATCTAGAAACACTTGAGCTTTCAGCTATTCAGTTCGGTGCCATGGACATCGTAACCCTTCGGTTCGGTGCCCCGAACACTGTAAATCTGGAGAACCTGTGGCTTTTCTGCCAGCCCGCGGAATTTAACCGCATTCACAGGGTGCTTGTCATCCCTCGTCCAACGTGCTACTAACACGTTGGGCAGGCGAGCAGATTAGTGTGATAAAGACCAGCACATCTTCTTTAGTCGCGATTTGTTATAATTTATGAATTCATTAGTTTTACTATCAAACTTCACTTGAGTGTTACTTGATAAATTTGTTCCTGACCTGATCGTAACAGCTCTCATGTCGACAGCTTCATGTTGGTACCATAGAAGTTGAAGTAAGACCTGATCGTAACAATCTCATGTCGACAGCTCATGTTGGTACCATGACAAGTTGGAAGTAAAGAACTGATCTAAAACTCTCATGTCGAGCCAGCTTCATGTTGGTACCATAGAAACATTGGGAAGTAATGAACTGATCGTAACAACTCTCATGTCGACCTAGCTTCATGTTGGTACCATAGAAGTTGGAAAGAACTGATCGTAACAACTCTCATGTCGACCCAGCTTCATGTTGGTACCATAGAAACATTGAAGTAAGACTGATCTAACAACCTCATGTCGACCAGCTTCATGTTGGTACCATAGAAACATTGGGAAGTAAAGAACTGATCGTAACAACTCTCATGTCGACCTAGCTTCATGTTGATACCATAGAAAAGTTGGGAAGTAAAGAACTGATCGTAACAACTCTCATGTCGAGCCAGCTTCATGTTGGTACCATAGAAAAGTTGGGAAGTAAACAACTGATCCGTAACAACTCTCATGTCGAGCCAGCTTCATGTTGGTACCATAGAAAAGTTGGGAAGTAAAGACCTGATCGTAACAACTCTCATGTCGACCCAGCTTCATGTTGGTACCATAGAAAAGTTGGGAAGTAAAGACCTGATCGTAACAACTCTCATGTCGAGCCAGCTTCATGTTGGTACCATAGAAAAGTTGGGAAGTAAAGACCTGATCGTAACAACTCTCATGTCGACCCAGCTTCATGTTGGTACCATAGAAAAGTTGGGAAGTAAAGACCTGATCGTAACAACTCTCATGTCGACCCAGCTTCATGTTGGTACCATAGAAACATTGGGAAGTAAAGACTGATCTAACAACTCTCATGTCGACCTAGCTTCATGTTGGTACCATAGAAACATTGGGAAGTAATGAACTGACCGTAACAACTCTCATGTCGACCTAGCTTCATGTTGGTACCATAGAAAAGTTGGGAAGTAAAGAACTGACCTAACAACTCTCATGTCGACCTAGCTTCATGTTGGTACCATAGAAAAGTTGGGAAGTAAAGACCTTATCGTAACAACTCTCATGTCGAGCCAGCTTCATGTTGGTACCATAGAAAAGTTGGAAGTAAACAACTGATCGTAAAATCTCATGTCGAGCCAGCTTCATGTTGGTACCATAGAAAAGTTGTGAAGTAAACACGATCGTAAAACTCTCAGTCACCTAGCTTCATGTTGGTACCATGAAAGTTGGAAGTAAGACTGTCGTAACAACTCATGTCGAGCCAGCTTCATGTTGTACTAGAAAGTTGGAAGTAAAGAAGGTCGACATGATGTCAATCATATTACCCACAATGTATAGTACGCCAAAGATAAATACGATTGTAAGTGGTATGGAATTGCTTACGCATTATGTAACGTATAACGGTAAAGAATATATATATTTCTCTCGTACCGTTATAATACATACGGCCTGCAAGTAATTTATCTATACCGCTCTGTCCTGGGCAACTCGTTCAGTCTCTTCCATGGAATTGAGTACGGCATTTTTGCATCTCTTAGCAAAGTTCGTTTCAGGGTTTTTTCTATGGTGTCCTCTCTTTCTTGAACCCCTTGCCTCACAGTTCAATGCATGCTTAGATATTCTTTGATCATTTCTTCTCAAGATATACACAACATATCTCTATCTTCTCTTTCTTATAACAAATCTTACTAGTGGTTGTCCAGACATTTTGCCAAGCTCATCACTTCTCCTGAACTCGTCCCATTTTATGTTCATTATTTTTCGCAGACATCTATTTTCAAATGCATTCAACTTACTTTCTATATATTTAGTAATTTTCCAACTCTCGCTGGCATACCTTAAGATTTGTACAACATTGGAATTGAAAATTCTTAATTTAGTCTTAAAACTGTATAACTTGCAGTTCCATTTTTTATTAATACTTTTAAAGTCTGACGTTGCTTTGACAATTTGTAGTATAATTTCGAATTGTCAAAGCAACATCATCTTTATATTATCTTTATATATATATATATATATATTATATCCACACACACATTTACTCAAAATGTACATTTTCACATACACACACTCACTCGTACAAATACACATGATTTCATGCACACACACACAAATGTACACACCAACACTAGTACACACAAACTCATACTGAATAAAAACATTCATTGCACGTACGAATCAGATCCTAGTAATTGATGTAATAAACGTCCTTAATGTTCATTCAACGTATGAATCAGATCCTAGTAATTGATGGAACAAACGTCCTTAATGTTCTTCATATGAATCAGTGTAAAAACGTTTTCATTGAACGTACGAATCAGATCCTAGTACTTGATGAAATAAACGTCCTTAATGTTCATTCAACGTATGAATCAGATCCTAGTAAGTGATGTAATAAACGTCCTAATTTCATTCAACGTCCGTAATGTTCATTGAACGTACGAATCAGATCCTAGTACTTGATGAAATAAACGTCCTTAATGTTCATTCAACGTATGAATCAGATCCTAGTAAGTGATGAAATAAACGTCCGTAATGTTCATTCAACGTATGAATTAGATCCTAGTAATTGATGTAAAATAAAAACGTCCTAATTGTGTTTCCCTAATTTCATAACGTATGAATCAGATCCTAGTAATTGATGTAATAAACGTCCTTAATGTTCATTCAACGTATGAATCAGATCCTAATAATTGATGTAATAAACGTCCTTAATGTTCATTCAACATATCAGATTCAATGAATTATAACCTAGTAATTGATGAAGAATAAACAATGAATTTATTAAACCTGAATGAGTGTACAAATTAAAAGAGAGAGAGAGAAACAAGAGCTTATAATAAATATACAATGACTAGAGAAATCCTAAACATTATGAAGCAACCATAAAGCTATACCAACACCATTCTAATCACTATCATCTAGTAGATGTCATAAAGAAAACGTATTCTCAACTGAAACCATACAAGTCAACCCTTTAGCTGCTAAGGACGTATATATACGTTTTCCCATTCACTTCTAAAGACGCATTAACACGTCTGTTGTTATCTCTCCTCTGTGGGCTAAAGATGTGTTAACACGTTATACATTGCTACTGTCACTGCTATAGGCGTACATTCACGTTTGTGACCTAGAAACAAATAGTAGCTATTTTTAGCTCAACCTTCAGAAAGTATGTAGCAGCGAAAGGGTTTTAACAGCATGTAATGCTTACTGAATCGAAAATAAAATAACAGCATTAATTTATGTATGCATCAAAGCTTATGAAATATGTAATGCGAATTTTGTATGACAAAACTCTGAAAATCGTGGCATATACTTTACAGGACGTAGCCATCAACAACAGTAAACGAGTCGTGGATTTTCTAGGCATCACTTATACGTTCAGTAGTTTACCATTGTTTTCTGAACGGTGACGTCTACCTTTATCTTTCGTAAAAATCCAAGAGAACTAATTTGCTTCCAAATTTGCTCGCCGCGGAGTTTGAACCAGATATGCTTGGGTTGTGATTGGGCTCACTACCAATTAAGCTACAGACGCTCAAACAACTATAAGTCACTATATAAACCTGAAACATTGACTGAATCAAGTAAAAAATAAAATACATTCAAAACAGTTAATAAATAATTCCCGTTAGGAACATAAAAGAATCATACCATTGAGCTGCTTTAAAGTATATAAGAACCGACAATACATCTTTAAAAATACATTAAAACATCAAAGAATTTCTTTAAAACACATTAAAAAAAATATCAACGAATTTCTTCAAAACACATAAAACTGCTAATGAATAATTTGAACATAACATGATAAATGAGGCACTTTAATATACATAAAGCAGTGAATGTGTCATTTTAGTTTTCTATATTAATTAATTGGTCACTTCAGATAATGAAAGTTAATTGGTCCTCTAAATTACTAAATGCGTTAAATGGTCCTAAATTACTAAAACGTTAATTGGTCACTCTAAATTACTAAATGCGTTAATTGGTCACTCTAAATTACTAAAAACGTTAATGGTCACTCTAAATTACTAACCGTTAAATGGTCATTCTAAATGACTAAAAAACGTTAATTGGTCACATTATAAACCTAAATCCTCTAATTGGTCACTTATCTTATCTTATCTTAACCACATTTGCCGTGAAGCGGCGTGGGTTGAGTTAGTTTCTATCGTGTGCCAGGTTTGTTGCGCTTGACGTTGTCAGTCCATGCTTTCGCAAGGACTCTGAGATGTTATCTATCCATCTTGTTTGACGCCTCGTGTTCTTGACCTGCCTCGTGCTCTGCGCCCTGAGTGTCGATTATTGTAGGCACGTGATGGTAGTAAATGTGGTTCCATTCTCATTGGATGGCCGAACCACTTGATACTTTGCTTCTCGATGTACTTTATGCATGGTATAGTACCAACGATGCTTCTGATATTCTCGTTTCTCACTAATTGGTCACTATATCTCTCTAAATACAATAATTGGTCACTCAAAACACTTAGTTCATAAATTGGTAATTTCAGATACAAAAATCTGTTTAGTGGTTATTTCAAAAACATAAAAGCATTAATTGGTCACTTCAGAAACATTAAATCATTAATTGGTCACTTCAGATTCCTAAAACCATTAATTGGTCACTCCAGATACCTAAAATCATTAATTGGTCACTTCAGATTCCTAAAACCATTAATTGGTCACTTCAGATTCCTAAAACCATTAATTGGTCACTTCAGATTCCTAAAACCATTAATTGGTCACTCCAGATACCTAAAATCATTAATTGGTCACTCCAGAAACCTAAAATCATTAATTGGTCACTCCAGATACCTGAAATCATTAATTGGTCACTTCAGATTCCTAAAACCATTAATTGGTCATTCCAGATACCTAAAACCGTTAATCAGCAACTTAACAATATTAATCAAGGCATAAGGAATTATAAGAATTCCATTATTATAAAGTATATCAAATAGTTGTTATAATTTAATAACTATAACAATATCTGCAAATAAATGGCATGATTAGTTCATATTGTTCATGTATAGCAGTTATTAATATAATAACATTCATGTAAACAAAAAAAAAAACACATTGCAAATGAATAAAAGTTGCTTCTTAGTATTGATTTGTCATTATGGGAACGAAGTGTGACAATGAAAGATTGAGGAGGTACGCGAGGAAAAAAACCAACAAAATACACTAATAAACCAATTAAAATGATCATATCAATTTGTTTTTTTTTGTTAAATTAACATTAAAAATAAGTTTAAAGGAATGACAAGCATAACAGATGCATTGCTGTTGATATCCTCAAATATTGCGTATATTAATATTCTAGAGCAAACAGTTCCCAAACTTTGCATTACGGTGGATCCCCTTCTAAATACATTTTGCTGCCGTGGAGCCTCAACAGTTTCTATATATGAAAATCTTCTAGCGATGGAGTTATTATTACACCACACCAACAGTCAAGCTGGCTCCAATTTCTCAGACTGTGGAAACTTCAATGATCTTTCATTTTGTATTGTCAGACATTTAGACTCCGGTCTGATCCGGGTTCTTTGATTTCGCACCGGAACTAGTTTACCACTGTTTTTGTACATTTTTTAAATATTTATTTTCTGTTTGAAATGTCAAAGATCATAATATTTCTTCAAGCGCTTGAGGACCTACTGTGAGTACCACGCGGACCCTAGCCTGGGAGACGCTGTTTTAGACAATAGAGTGTTAAATGAAATGGTCAAATTAAATGTCAGAACACACGAGAAGAAAAAAAAAAGAGGATATCCAAGTTTAATTTTATTTCCCATACATTTTGGTATATTACGGTATAACCTTAATAGATGTGGAGTAGTATCTTGGTCAGCTCTGGTTTGGTGATCCTGTTGCTAACTTCTGTCATATCAATCAATGCGTATTATGGTCCGCCCTACTAATCAAATTGTCAGTGGTAACTAAGCAAATACTGTGGCTTATCCTCCGGTAACAATACCATTCAGCTCAGTGGGAAAATCGGAAATTCCCATTGGAGTAGGCTAACTTATATGTGATACAACATTGCAAGCTTTCTTACAATTTGATACGTTTCTATGAGTACGTGGTTATTTATTGATGAACAGTGTTAATAATACTGATATTCCTAAGCGTTAAATTTAATTTGTGACATAATACAGGGTGTTTATAAAGTCGCTGTGCAGTGAATTTTGAAACTATTTTAGTAATTACGTCACGAATAGCGAAAATTTACGTCATGATATTCTGAGTTCCACAATCCTGTGTGCAGTAGTACACAACAAGCCGTTGTTACATTCACGATTTCATTGCTGAAAGAAAATCGTGTTAACCTTGAGAACAGAGTATTTTTGGTGGAACATGTCTTTCGTAGTGGCGGTAAATTTACTGAAGAAGTAATTCGACAATATGTGCTGAAATTTCAAGACTCACAAGTCGTGGTGTTCACAGCCATGTTACCGAATACAAGCCAGTCAAGAGCAGTAATATTCTAGATGGATAATAACAATCTAAGTTACATTTTTGAGGCGTCTTTAAAGAAATTTACCAACCCCTGTCTTTTCTGGTCAAAACCCTCATACTGAGAAAATCTCCAGTTGACTGGAAAACAAACACTGGAAGTGATTATGGAAAAGACTCCCTCAAAGATCTAAGTAGAACAGACCAGGTCATTATATTTCGACTACGCACAGGACAATGCAGACTCAACAAATACTTACACAGGCTAGGAATAAGTCAAACAGCTCTCTGTCAGTGTCACCAGGAGGAACAATCACCGGAGCATGTCCTGCAAGACTGCCCTCTGCTGTGTGAGCTGAGAAGCAACATGTGACCACACCCAGTTGACCTAAAAACTAAGCTTTGTAGAAACCTGACAGACCTGAACCACATCCAACTCTAGATAACTGAACTGACTGTCCAGTTTGTGGTCCACAGTAAAATAAGCGCATGACCAGTTATCGCTGAAGAAGAAGAAGAAGAAAACCACATTTCTCGTGACATAGTCTCATCCAAGCGTAAATTTCCCTGCACATCGACTTTATAAACGTGTTTTCGCGTGTTTAAAAAAAAAGTGTCTTAATCTAACAATAATGGAATGCAGGGATAACATGACGTAAGACGAATGATTTTGGGAATTTCAATTGAGCTCGTGGGCCTCAGGGCGTTGTGAGCTGTGCATAAGCTTTGCAAAATTATATTATAAAACTGCGATGCAGGTACACATGTAGCACAAACACTTGACGGCAATGTTTCTGAACGGATATGAAATTATGAACTTGCGATCATACTGAAACAAAACTAAAGTGTTAAAATGAAATGAATTTAAAATATTTAGCTTCATGTATTAATGCTATGAGCCTGTCAACTTTCACAGAACACAGAGTTTAAGTTCCGGAAGGGACAAGCTACTTGATAATGATTATTATAAGCTTAATTTATTAATGACGTGACTGAGATAATGAGGCTTACCTCCTGAAAATGGTGAACACGAAAAATATACAACATGTGAATTATAAAGAATGGTTGATCATTATTTTTGTGGTAATTATCAAACATTACCTATATCACCTTTAAACTCTCGTATACTTTTCTCTTTTTGGTAACAGTGAGGTTCACCAGAATCTGTTCCAAACGTATCATACAACAGATTGCTGTTTTTATTGTTATCATCACTACTTTCATCGTCGTTCTGTTTAAAATAGTTTTTTTCCCGCTTGATCACTGCAGCGTCGCTGACTGCCATGCTTGGACAGTGATTGAAGAAGTTGTAAGGACGTAGAAACACCCGGCACTGGTTTCCTGTTGTGCTGATGCTGGGTACGTCTTCTGCGTGAGGGATGTGGTAAAGCCCAGAGGTGACCCACACCACCAGGTCTGTATCTACAATACTGTCGTTGTCTTCCAGGTAGCGGGTAAAGTCCAATACTGGATCGTAGGGGTCTCCTTGTGCATAAATTGACGAACTACTGTCTTCAATATCTTTGTACTTGGTCACCGCCAACTTTGAAGACATGAAAGAGAAAATAAATAAAACAAATTGAAATTGATTAATTTTTTAAGGAGCGAACAATACGGAAATATAACAGAGTCGCAAAAAAACAATCACAAATGTAGGGACAGAAGTTTGGGACTAATTTTATTTTTAAAAAGCGAGGGTTCTGTATCTGTTTTTAAACCGTTTATGTGTCTCTGTATGGGGGACTCTGTGACGTAGAGGTTAAGTGCTCGTCTATCGTACCAAAGGTACCAGGTTCGCTCCCTCGTGGAGCCATCTGAATATTTTAGATATTCAGTGTAGATCAAGTTCCTAGTCCTATCGGAGACGGAAAATAAAACGTAGGTCCCGTCTTCAATTTGAGCACGAAAAAGAACACTTGACAGCTCAAAGTCGAGAAGACGAAAAGCGAAAAGCTGGAAAGCCGCTGCCTGGGCAAAATTCTGTAGAAATGATTAATATAAAATTCTTACAAAAATATCTTCACCATCTTCAAAATTGCATCATGGCCCTCACCGGTGCTACGGAGTTCGTGCACTGAAGCTGAGATCGTCCTATGTAAGAAAGAGATCGGAGCACACATGGCTACTAACCGAAGTGCAATGATGATGGTGATATCAATCAATCAATCAATCAATCAATCAAACCGTTTGTCTTCCGTGCCTAAGTCCGTGGGTGCAAATTCGGAAAGCACAATACAAGATGTACAAGATGGTCTATTGTACAATTCAACTAAGAACTCTGTGCATGTAATAGTTCAATTGGAAAGAAACCCCTTACCATTACTCGAGATATATTTGATAATACACGGTGTTAGGACCATATTTTTCATTGATCATCTTTTTCCAGTCTAGTACTAGTTTCCCGGTACACAACTGAGGTTAGGGTCGCCTTGAGAACCATTATAGTTGGAAAAATATTCCAGACCATCTTTTTCCAGTGATATTCCCGGTATCTATATTGAGGTTGAGTCGCCTTGAGAGCCATTACGATTGGAAAAATATTCCACCCAGAATTGAACCCGGACCGCTCTTCTAAGAAGCGAGTACAATAACATCTAAGCTAATGCGGCTCGTAGAATGAAACATATATTAGTTTTCCGAAAGTTTATCTGTATGTTTTGCTAGTTGTTTGTGACATTTCATTGAAGTTAGGCAGCCAACAGGACTTCGGGCAGACCAATAAGATCTCAGTTCCTCTACGCAGATGGCGTAAATAATGCAAGCTGTTAGTTCATGCAGCTTGCTACTTATACAGAAATCATATATGTCGCTACGGGGGTTCCTGTTGACTCACGTTACATTTGATGCTAAATTATGTGTCTCTGGATCGCATCCTTATCGATCCGTCACTTTCTAGAAAATTGTAACAATTGAAATACTCTAGAGCAGTGTTTCTCAAGCTGGTGTCTGCGGATGTCGAGGGGTCCCGTGAGGTACTCACAGGGGGTCCACAAACGCTTGAAGAAATATTATGATCTTTGACATTTTAAACAGAAATATATATTTTAAAAACATGTATTTTTTTTCCTCCCCGATCCAGAAGCACTTGAGCTTTCAGCTCTTCGGCTCTGTGCCATGAACATCATAACCCTTGGGTTCGGTGTCACGAATACCGTTACTCTGGAGAGCCTGTGGCTTTTCTGCCAGCCCACGGAATTGAACCACACTCACAGGGAGCTTGTCCCCTGTCGTCCACGCGCTACGAACACGCTGGACAGGCGGGCTAAAAACATATATAAAAACAGTGGTAAACTACTTCCGCTACGAAATCAAAGGACTCAAACATACCGGAGTCTAAATTCTGACAGGACAAAATGAAAGATTATTTGAAGTTTCCCCAGTCTGAAACATTGTTTACTATTGTAACACAGATAATTCATTCATGTCTATTTTCATAAATAGAAACTTTCATGTTCCGCGGCAACAAAATGTATTTTAAAAAGTTGTCCGTGGTAATGTAAAGTTTGGGAGTCACTGCTCTCTAGAGATTCAGCCTCATCCTAATGAAATGTTTTCACTAAACGAAATTTCAAAGGCAGCAGATCAGCTCTTTCATTACATCGAACCTCTGCGTGTCCAGAATAATAGATCAAGAGGGGACCCATTTCACTGAAGCGTCTAGCCATATAATTATCTCCTACGCTTGAAATACTAGCATTATAAAAATACTGTCTTACATAGGATTGAACAGTATTGCACAGCGACATCAGATGTCATGCGACCACATAAGGTTGCTACTCAGATATTACATTACAGTTTGAAATGAAAATCGTGGCATATCCTTTACATGACTTAGCTATCAACCACGGTAAACAAGTCGTCGTTTTTCTGGCAGAACTTATGCGTTCAGTAGTTTCATTTTTGCAGTTTTATAAAGGGGGTTTAAAGCCGAAGGATTGACTTCATTGCACCGGTTTTACCCCATATAGCTCGGTTTCTCTCCACAGAAATGGTACACCACATGCCGATAGTATTGCACAAAGCACGAACTCCGTAGCTCCGGCAACAATCCTAGGGGTCTCTGGAAAAATGCACTCGTGAACAGAAAGGCGTGGTCCGGATTCGAACCACGACCTTCGACTCACAAGACAAGGGCTTAACCAATTAGCCACAGAGACAGTTTACTAGACACAGATATAACATTTACAGTTTACTCAGAAAATATAGAATTTACAGTTTACTCAGAAAATATAGAATTTACAGTTTACTAGACAAATATAGAATTTACAGTTTACTAGACAACTTCAGAATTTACAAACTTTAGAATTTACAGTTTTACTAAGTTACTACAAAAATAGAATTTATAGTTTACTAGACACATATAGAATTTACAGTTTACTAGACAACTTCAGAATTTACAAACTTTAGAATTTACAGTTTACTAGACAAATATAGAATTTACAGTTTACTAGACAAATATAGAATTTATAGTTTACTAGACAAATATAGAATTTATAGTTTACTAGACAGCTATAGAATTTACAGTTTACAAGACAAATATATCATTTTAACAGTTTACTAGACAAGTGTAATATTTTTACAGCTTAGACTGATTTTGAGTTCCAAACTAAATATGTTGAGAAATATTTACTAGACATTTTTCATCATCAATGAGCTTGTCCTGAGCAAAACTTTGCCAGTCTAACAGTTCTCCCAGTTCTTGAGAATTTCTATCTCTCATAGGCCAGATGTCCCTTCTCTGCAGCCGCCATGCTCAAATCATCAGTTACTTCATCAATTCATCTTCTCGATGGTCTTCCCCTTTTCCTCTTTGCCGAGATGCGTTATTCCATAATAATCTTATCCAACCGCCCGTGTCTCTTTATATAGGGTGTTCAAGATAATTCCAGCCCGTGAATGGAGCTAATCTGGCATATATGTATGGAAATGAGAAGGTTCAGTTATGACGTAGTATAGGTCAAGGTTGTGTGACGGTGTGTAATTGTAGTGCGGGAAGGGGTGATGAACAAATGTGACGTAGGACGAGCTAGTCAGAACCGGTTTAAATAGTAAATAAACACAACTCAATTTGTACCTGGTAACTTTCGAATTGTCAATGGGGCTGCAATTATCTTGAACACCCTGTATAAGACATTTGACATTTTTGATGTCTTTTACTGTCATTTATTATGCTGATTAAATGTTATTAGCTCTGATTGAAGTTGTCACGACTAGTGCGATAATTAACTGGGTTGCCGATAACTCAGTTGAAAACACGTTACGTTAGTGACCACGGATTGTGGCAATTCCAGGAATCGAGCCCAGCTTGGGTCCAAAATTCTCGATGTGCACACAGTACACGGTTGAACTACATGAAACGCTGATACTTTACTTGGGAATTTAAATTACAAGTACCTCCGAAGTCGGAGTAAGACTCGTCTGAAGGGTGAGGGACACTAACGATAAATAAATCAAACCTTCACGTGTAAAAATTAGTCAGAGATGTCATATTATGCTCCATGATTACACCTGAATTAATAACGGTCGACCGATTAAGCAAAAATAAAGAAACAAAATATCTAATTATCAACTGACCTGATATTTAGCCCAGCCTGCGGCATTCGTCACTGCGGAATGTGTCAGCAAAAACTTGCTCTTTGATTCATTGATTATTCTGTATCCTCTGTGAGAGTTATATTTATTGCCTGCATTCATGTTGTACAGGATATGATGTCGAGGCTGATCAAAGTCATAAGAGATACTAGCCGTTCTCTCGTCCTCTTTGAGAACAGCATCAAATTTGAGCTGTGTTCGATTGACTGTACCTTCGTACCAGAAACTGGACTCGGATTCAGTCGTCATATCTAACGTTTGATATCTGTTTGTATTTTTTACAATGTCAAGGTCAATTTTCCAGTGAAATAAATGTTGGTGAAGATTACCCCTTACGTTGTCGTGGACGCGGTTTCCATAGGGACGCTGTCCTGCAAGATCAAACGAAGCTTGGATATAGCCTGTTAATGAGATCTTTAATTCTATTGCCCCGTCTAAATGAAATATGTAGTCTAGAATGTAGTCACAACTCCACAAGCTGATGATTGTTCTGACAACGAGACTGCTAGACACAAGACCTCCATATGAATGAAACTCACCATCATGCCCGTGCGAATAGTGTCTTCTAAGTGGCATGCTTGCTGTATTTTCAAATATACATATAGAATTTCTATACCGCCGAGGTTTTCCTGAGTTGGCGAAGTGATACGAGTCTCTGAATGTAGCCGTTGCTGGACAGTCAACACCTGGTACAAGCTCATAAGAAGATGCACCAAGTAGCCATGAGACTCCATACAAGCCAAGCCATGCGGTCTCAGGACTGTATCCTGTATAAAATGCTGTGATATCTTGTAAGGAAATCTCATACGCTACCTTCTCCCCTTGAAAATAAACATCAACGATCTGAAGACCTGTACAAGTATGCATATGAAAATTGAAGTTCCAACCAAAATATTGAATAAATTGGTCATCTACTGTATAACGATGACCATCAGGTTCTACCAGACGAGGTCCTCGAAGTGGAGTATCAAATGATTGATGGCCTCTTCTAGTGAATGTTGAAAACTGGGCATCAACAGTATCCATAATTGGCTGTATCTTTCTTAGTGATCCTTCAGCATATCGTTCAACCAGATCTTCAATCTCATAGAAAAGTTGTCCATTATAAATTACTCTAGTCACAGACCAGTCAGAGGAATGGGCACTCTCGTGGTCTATCTGTATAGCAAACCCTAGAGGGTGTAGGTAAAATCCTTCCGTTTCTCTATATGCCCAGAACCATGTTTTACGCTCTCCACTTCCTGTACCTCTAGGCGCAAAGTCTTGAAATAATATACAATTGTCACCAGATGTGCAGTTGTGGTATATCAAACCATAGCTTTCTATAAACAGTGGATGAAGATCTTGTGTCATGTATAAGAGGAATGTTTGGAGTTCCTTTCTTTCTACAGCGTCTACTGGTCGACTTGAGAATGGAATCGGAACCCGTCTATACGCTGGGCTTGTCACTGATCTGTAATATTTCGGCACAGGCAGTGGTCCAACCACATATTCCTCAACTTTCGGAGGCTGAGTGTCGCCCCTGTAAACTGTCACCTTAGCGGCTCTCTGAGGCTTTCTGTCTACACCTTCTTGAAACTTCAGTACAGCCGCTTTAAGAGGAACTTGGAGAGTTATCATGAATATATAACTGGAATTAACGGTCGCCTCTTCATATGGAACAAGACTTAGTCGCTTCTGAGAAAGCAGGTAATCTCTCACAGCTACCATTTCATTTGGTGTTAGATCATTGAATAAGCCAGGGTTGTTCAGATTTCTTCCGCTACTTTCCAGACCTCCGAGGCAATATGGGGGCGTTGTCTTTATGACAGTGACAACTGCCAGTGCCACAGTGAGAAGTAGGACAAGGATACAGGTAACAAGGGCAAAGATACGAACAACCAGCCATGTCCTCCTGGAGATAACAACTGCAGATGGACGCCGCACTTGACGTTTTGTCATCACAGAAATTTTCTCTTCCATGCTTCTCTATAGAAAAAAAATAATTTGAGGTAAATGGATTAGACAAAACTATCGCGATATCTTCTTCTTCTTCTTCTTCGAACGCTCCATATCGACCACTTGTTAACAACTCTTTATGATTTATATATGATCCGAGCCAGAGCCGGATTAGCCTAGTAGCAGAAGTAGCAAATGCTACGGGCCCCGCGCTTCTAGGGGCCCCCGCGCCTATGTGACAGATGAAAATGGAAAAAATAACCAGATGTTATATCAAAAACACGCAAGCTGTCTGAATTTTTAAATGTCGTTGTGATGGTGCTGAATCCAACGAAATCGAAGCAGAAAATACAGAAGTCGCGTCTCACTGTGTAGTGGATGAAAGCAGTGCTATAGAAGAATCATCATTACCAATATTACCATTAAGATCAGCAACTCTTCACGATTTAGCCACATTTTTCACAAGACAAACTGAAATCGAATGTACAACAAGTCCTCCCAATTTAGCCATATCATCTTCAAGCCAAAGAGAGGCAGAAAGCACAGCACATGCTTCTAATGTAGCAACATCATCTACAAGCCAAAAACACAACGAAAGTAAAATGTACTCAAACGATATTGGTGAATGGCCAAACAACTTCAAACAATCCACGATTTTGTCGAAAGTCGTTTTCACATACACACATACACCAACAAACAAAACTCACGTGAAAGATTGGTTGTGTTATACAGAAACTAAAGGACAACTGTTCTGTTTTGTTTGAAAAGTTATTGATTTAGGCTGTACCATAGAGTGACTGGTGTATTTGGAATACTCCGGCAGTTAAAATCTATTACAGAGGAAGAGATCTTGAAAAGAACTCCAAATATTGTCAGCTCTTACCAAGAGGATTTGGAAGAAAGCCTAGGCGACGAACTTATGCAGTTCACTGAACTTCTTAAAACTAATGTAGCTGCTGCTATTTGCAAAGAAAAGCATGAGGCTCTAGAACTGCAATTTTATAAACTTATAATGGAAAATTTATTAGAGTCGTGTTTCCCAAATGTAGAAATAGTCTTACGAATTTACTAGTTTTTAATGATTACTAACTGCAGCGGAGAACGTTCTTTTCAACATTAAAGCGTATAAAAAGTGAGTTAAGGAACATGATGGGACAAGATCGTCTAAATAACCTCACCTTAATGAACATTGAAAGTAATTTACTTAGAGAAATTGATTTGTCTAGTATTATCTCTAAATTTGCTCACATTAAATCAAGAAAAGTTTGTTTGTAAAAGTTGTGTTTTATTTTATTATCATACAAAACCTAGGGCCCCGCGCTAAAATTTGCTACGGGCCCCGCGCTAGCCTAATCCGGCACTGATCCGAGCATAAAAGCGATTGTAAGCTGTGCCAGTTATGCGTCTACAAGTAGGCCAGCACATCTTATTTCTCCGACATGTTTTATTTACTAGGTAGCTTCCTAGGCCCTACCCCAGTCGCCTCGTACGACATGCCTTGTAGGTCACAGTGTTACTATTCTTTGTTCCCTTGACGGCTCTTGCAACACATTGGTGAACCAGATATTTAGACAATAGGGAAGGTCTTACTACAGTCTATAATTTTTTGTTACTAATTCTCGTGACTTGTCTATAGCTGTTTCCGATTGTGTCTAGTCAATACTTATTACAATTGTATGTGTTGTATGTTGCATGCCTTTTGCTCTCTCTCTCTCTCTCTCTCTCTCTCTCTCTCTTATATATATATATATATATATATATATA
This sequence comes from Arion vulgaris, assembly GCA_020796225.1. Taxonomy (NCBI): domain Eukaryota; kingdom Metazoa; phylum Mollusca; class Gastropoda; order Stylommatophora; family Arionidae; genus Arion; species Arion vulgaris. The sequence goes on from CM036756.1 coordinate 36,025,058, forward strand.
TATATATATATAGCTGTCTGTCTTTCTGGCTGTCTGTCTATATCCTCTCCGTGTGTCGTTTTGACACATAATGCTTCACAAGATATTTCCATTGTTGCCGTACTGCCGTCTTTCTACCAATTGTTTTCCATGTCAGACCACGCTCTTTCAACTCTCTTTCTACCAATTGTTTTCCATGTCAGGCCACGCTCTTTCAACTCTCTTTTTACCAATTGTTTTCCATGTCAGGCCACGCTCTTGAACTCTCTTTTACCAATTGTTTTCCATGTCAGGCCACGCTCTTTGAACTCTCTTTTACAATTGTTTTCCATGTCAGACCACGCTCTTTCAACTCTCTTTCTACCAATTGTTTTCCATGTCAGGCCACGATATTTCAACTTTCTTTTCACAGTTTTTCTCCATATTTTCCTTTGGAAGTCCAGATTTAAATTTGTCAGTAGAACTATCCCAACCAACGTTACTACTAGCATGCGTCAAAATCTGACTAGAAGTAATGATACCGAGATAGTCTGACGTATCTTAAAATACGACTAACTGGCGTCGCCAGCTGATAGAATCGTGTGGTGGTTATATTAGATAACCTCTACATTCCAGAGTAGATTAAAAGTGACTAAGTAATAAGTAGGTATAAGTAAATATTTTCTGTTTATCGGGAATTTTCCAGTGTTTCGCTCCGTCATTTTTGGTGTAGATACAAAGATGTTAAAATAGGGAGGAAAGTATACGGAATGATTTATCCTGCAAAAGGCGTGGTAAAATATAATTCTAAGGAGAGTTACAGAGAGTTTAATAGAAAAATATAATTTTAAGGAGTGTTACAGAGAGTTTAATAGAAAACATATTATTCTAAGGAGTGTTACAGAGAGTTTAATAGAAAACATATTATTCTAAGGAGTGTTACAGAGAGTTTAATAGAAAACATATTATTCTAAGGAGTGTTACAGAGAGTTTAATAGAAAAAATATAATTCTAAGGAGAGTTACAGAGAGTTTAATAGAAAAATATAATTTTAAGGAGAGTTTAGAGATTAATAGAAAAATATAATTCTAAGGAGTGTTACAGAGAGTTTGATAGAAAAAATATAATTCTAAGGAGTGTTACAGAGAATTTAACAGAAAAAATATAATTCTAAGGAGTGTTACAGAGAGTTTAATAGAAGAAATATAATTCTAAGGAGTGTTACAGAGAATTTAACAGAAAAATATAATTCTAAGAGTGTTACAGAGAGTTTAATAGAAAACATATAATTTTAAGGAGAGTTACAGAGAGTTTAATAGAAAAAATATAGTTTTAAGGAGAGTTCAGAGAGTTTAATAGAAAAAATATAATTCTAATTAGTGTTACAGAGAGTAACTACATTATCATGTAAATGGCATTTCTACAACAATCATAATTCATATATATGATATTTCTATGACAACCATATTTCTTGTACATGACATTTATACAACAACCATTTCTCTTGGAAATGATGTACCTACAACAACCATCATTCATGTAAGTTACATTATTACAAAAACTACCATCCACTTAAGTGACATTTACTCAACAACCTCCACCCACTTAAGTGACATTTACTCAACAACCTCCACCCACTTAAGTGACATTTACTCAACAACTTCCACCCATGTTTTATTTCTTTCATTTCTTCTCTAATCATGTTTTGCCTCACAGCATCAGGATAAGAAGAGATTTCTAGAACAGGCTTTATGTGCCTTCATAAACAGTATCTTTCGTCGCCTCTGTTATCTCTGATGTCCACCTTTTGCGTGGACGGCCTCTTGCTTAGTATCCCACTCTCGGTAATCTGCTTATGTGACCGAAACATTTCATTTGTTGTTTCTTGATGAAGTTCAAGAATGTTGTTGTACCCACTTTGGTCCTGATGTCTTCATTTCTCAACCGGTCTCCTCTTGTTACTCCCTGCATTCTGCATAGACACTTCATCTCTGTTAAACATGTTGTGACTAAGTTTCTTCTATCATTTGAATGTGTATTATATTATTACAACAATTAGCAGGGGCGGATCGTCATTAAGGGCCAGTGGGGCCAGGCCCCATCAAAAATAATGTGTAACGTGCATTATTGTTTGATAAATTAAATATAACCTAATCCAAAACCATGATTTTCCCGAACGTTTGTGCCTGGCCCCACCAACAAAAAGGATCACGAGCCGCCACTGACAATTAGCACCAACAAAGTGAAATTATTACAACAATTAACACTCAGGTATGTGATAGTTATGTCAGAAGACAAAAAGAATGTGATTTTGCCTTACAGGATCAGTCATCATCATCAGGTGTCGTGCCGGCTGGTGCAAGGTGATCATGGATCTCCCAAAAATCTCTGCCTCTAGTGTTTGCTATCATCTCAGATGTTGACTCTCTACCGTGCTATGAAGTTAGGTTATCCACAATTTTCTCTCTCTGTCTTCCTCTGTCTCGCCTATCCTCGATTTTACCGGTTGTCACAATTTTTTCTAAACCTCCCTTCATCATCACATGTCTGAAAATGATGACTGCCTCTTTCTTATGTTGATGAAAAGCTTTCTCTGTGTCTTGATCTCATTCAACACCTCAACAATAAGATCAGTACAATTTGTAAAATTATTCTCCAGTTAGACAGAACAAGGAATGAGAATCACACGATGACGTCATATATATCATATTTATGCCGGTTCAGCATTATTGATCAAAATGTCAGAACTGGTTACTAAATGTTCTTGAATCTAACCTTTGTCCTGGCCATCTCTCTATCACTTCATCATCCAATAGGAGCGACCTATCATGGCGGTGGCCAGTCGTTGTTATTGACGTTTTCTAACCTAAAATTAGAAAATCAATACAGCTACAAATGACTGTAAAGTCCCCACAATTTCAAACTCACACGTGTCGGGGATTGTTTGTCTGGAGACTCGGCCTTAACATTACAAACTGTTTCTGTGGTAGCTATCTTTGATAAAATCGATTAACGGAAATCTTAATCACAGACTTCCTTTGTAAATGTTAATCATTAATTTTAAAAAAAAGGTTGAAAAATGGTTGCATCTAGTCGATTTTATTCATGCTCTGATAATCTTTTAGAAAAATTAAAAATATATAGAAGCAGTGTCATGGGAGTGCTATTATACAGTAGTGAGTCATGCAATTTAGAAAAGAACAGATTATATGGTTTGGACACATGACAAGAATGCCCCGGTATCGCCTACCACAGAGAGCCACACAGAAAAAAGTATAACGAGTACAGAGCAAGAGGAAGATCACGCAAAAGATGGAGCGACGGTATTAAGAACAGCCTTACGAAAATGAATAACAGCTTACAAAGTGCATTAGAACAAGCCACACCAGATCGATACATTCTGACACCCTCCAACCCCCATCCGCCCATCGCTTCTATAAAGAAGTAAATGGTGGAAAAGAAGAAGAAGAGTGAGTGCTGGGAAATGACTCATAACATTAAGCACAAGCTGATGACATTTTGATATCAATGTTTCAGAAGAATAAATATTTAATAAGAATAAATAGTTAATAAGAATAAATAGCTAATAAGAATAAATGGCTAATAAGAATAAATAGCTAATAAGAATAAATGTTTAATAAGAATAAATAGCTAATAAGAATAAATAGCTAATAAGAATAAATAGCTAATAAGAATAAATAGTTAATAAGAATAAATGGTTAATAAGAATAAATGGTTAATAAGAATAAATAGCTAATAAGAATAAATAGCTAATAAGAATAAATGTTTAATAAGAATAAATAGTTAATAAGAATAAATAGCTAATAAGAATAAATAGCTAATAAGAATAAATAGTTAATAAGAATAAATAGCTAATAAGAATAAATGGTTAATAAGAATAAATAGCTAATAAGAATAAATGTTTAATAAGAATAAATAGTTAATAAGAATAAATAGTTAATAAGAATAAATAGTTAATAAGAATAAATAGCTAATAAGAATAAATAGCTAATAAGAATAAATAGTTAAGAAGAATAAATAGCTAATAAGAGCAAATAGTTAATAAGAATAAATGTTTAATAAGAATAAATAGTTAAGAAGAATAAATAGCTAATAAGAATAAATAACTAATAAGAATAAATAGCTAATAAGAATAAATAGTTAATAAGAATAAATAGTTAAGAAGAATAAATGGTTAATAAGAATAAATAGTTAATAAGAATAAATAGCTAATAAGAATAAATAGTTAAGAAGAATAAATAGCTAATAAGAATAAATAGCTAATAAGAATAAATAGTTAAGAAGAATAAATAGCTAATAAGAATATATAGCTAATAAGAATAAATAGCTAATAAGAATAAATAGCTAATAAGAATAAATAGCTAATAAGAATAAATATTTAATAAGAATAAATAGCTAATAAGAATAAATAGCTAATAAGAATAAATAGTTAATAAGAATAAATAGCTAATAAGAATAAATAGTTAAGAAGAATAAATAGCTAATAAGAATAAATAGCTAATAAGAATAAATAGTTAATAAGAATAAATAGTTAAGAAGAATACATAGCTAATAAGAATAAATAGTTAAGAAGAATAAATGATTAATAAGAATAAATAGTTAATAAGAATAAATAGCTAATAAGAATAAATAGCTAATAAGAATAAATAGCTAATAAGAATAAATGGTTAATAAGAATAAATAGCTAATAAGAATAAATAGCTAATAAGAATAAATAGCTAATAAGAATAAATAGTTAAGAAGAATCCTGCAAATATTCTCGTCAAAAACAAAAGCATATGAAGAGCGTTTAAAACTAACAAAGCCCGCCTGCCCAACGTGTTCGTAGCGCGTTGGACTGCGGGTGACTAGCCCTCTGTGAGTGCGGGTTCAATTCCGCGGGATGGCAGAAAAGCCACAGGTTCCCCAGATTCACGGTGCTCGTGGCACCGAACCGAAGAGTTACGATGTCCATGGCACCGAGCCGAAGAGTTGAAAAGCTCAAGTGCTTCTGGATCGGAAAAAGAAACAAAAACAACAAAACTAAAAACTGCATAATTGGAGATTATCATTAACAAAAGAAGAAGATAGAGGTGGATTGGTCACGTATTTCGTATACAAGTAAAGACATTTGATATGACAAGCTCTATGATGGACAGTGGATAGGAAAAGAAGGTATGAACGTTTAAATGAAACGTGGAGAAGAACTGTGCAAAGGGAGTTGAAAGATTGTGACCTGACATGTGAAACAATTCGTAGAAAGGCAGCAGAACGACAACAATGGAACAAATTGTGGATGCCGTATTTGTCAAACGGGACACAGGACAAGATGATATAGATAGATATCTAAACTTAAAAGCAGCTTGTGAATGGATCTAATCTGGCATATATGTATAGAAATGAGAAGGTTCAGTTATGACGTAGTATAGGTCAAGGTTGTGTGATGGTGTGTAATTGTAGTGCGGGAAGGGGCGATGAGCAAATGTGACGTAGGACAAACTAGTCAGAACCGGTTTAAATAGTAAATAGACAAGATCCAATGCGTACCTGGCAAATTTCTATTTATCACTGGGGCTGCTTTTAAGTTGAACACCCTGTATAATCTTATAGGGATCGAGAGAGAAAGAGAGAGAGAGAGGGGAGAGAAGAGAGAATCTCATAGAAAACCAAATATTAAAACATGGCATTGGTCAAAATGTGTAAGTAGCCAGTAGATAATTTTTTTTTAAAAACCAATATGTTGTACCAACACACGTTGTGACGATTTACACTCGTGATGGTAGCACGCACACAAATCTTACACAAAATAAAAGTAGCATGCACTTATATGTTACACGCAGATATAAAGGTAGCCTGCACTTAGATTTTTACATAGATATAACTATTGTATGCTTCTTATTCCCTTGTCAACTCCCAACGGAGCACAGGTCTTCAACAAACTTCTTCCAGTTCCTCCTCTCTCTTACCATCCCTTCCAATTCTTTCCATGTTTTACCTATCCTTTTAATATCAGTCTCCAACTTTCTTCTCCAGGTTTGTCTAGGTCTTCCCCTACTCATCTTTCCCTGCGGATTCCAAAACAGTGCCTGTCTTGCAATCATTGTATCCTTACACATACTGTTTTTCAAACACACATATTATCACTACCATAACTGCTCTACATACACATATACACACTCTCTCACTTCCACATACTATCTGACTCTTTCTTCACACACTCACACATCGGCATACATTTTCTTACACACATAATACCTCTTACACACATGTGCCTCTCTCTCTCTCTCTTTGTCACATACTCTGATACGCACACAGTAATCTCCGTCCCTCTATCTTATACACAAACTATCTCTCATACACACCCTCTCTCTCTCTTTCTCTTAAACATACAGCACTATTTCACACGCACATCACACTCTCTTCCTCACATATACTACAGGGTGTTCAAGATAATTACAGCCCCATTGACAATTCGAAAGTTGCCATGTACAAATTGAGTTGTGTTTATTTACTATTTAAACCGGTTCTGACTAGCTCGTCCTACGTCACATTTGTTCATCGCCCCTTCCTGCACTACAATTACACACCGTCAAACAACCTTGACCTATACTACGTCATAACTGAACCTTCTCATTTCCATTCATATATGCCAGATTAGCTCAATTCACGGGCTGGAATTATCTTGAACACCCTGTATATTCTCCCCTAAACACAATCTCTCACACGTACAATATCTCTTCGTCTCACAACCTCTCTCTTTCTCTCTCATTGGCGCATATACAAAAAAAAGATGGACGTTCCCTACCCACAAATAAATACATACCAGAATATCAACGGTTGGATGAGACTCTTCACATGTCTACGTCCACATGAAGATAACGTTGTCAAGTGTGTACCTTGTCAGAGACCTGTTTGGTTACAGATGACATTCTGTACTCCATTATTTTCTGAAGTAAAAATGAATGAATGAGTTAAATACAGTATCCTTTAATTGTATTTGTATGTATTATGTGGAAACATGTACAATGAAATAAGGTGACAAGGCAGTGCTGGGGTAAGTGAGCTGGCACAGACTAAGACCCTACTTCCCCTCCCCGTGATGACTATTTAAACAGATTACTACACTGCATTCTGACAAACCACACAGAACACGAAGAATTGTTAAGTTGGTTGATAACAAAAAACGTAAATTAGAAGACCGCGTATCTCACATCTCTCTTTTTTTTTTTTTTAAAGAAAATCTTACAGCATTAAAGACAGAATTTCTTTGAAAATTTAGCAAGCACTTTCATTTTTGTAAGCATAAATGTAATTACTAGTTATGCAGAATCACGAGACGAAATTGCACTGATTTGCTGGCTAGCAAGACTACGTCAGATCCAAAGAAAACTGAGATCCCAGCCTCCTGACTTGTCTAGCTAATGATGCCTTGAAACGACTTTGAAACTGAAGGGTCTAGTACTTAGCTAATTATGATGTAGAGCGACTTTGAATGGATATACAGCATTAACAAAGTATTATAACAACATGGGTACCTGCTGCCACATAGTAAATATATATAATTATTTCAATTTTTGTTTTATTCACCTCAACAATTATTTTCACCCTCCGCCCCTAGGGAAGCATAGGTCCGTAACCAAGGCCTTCCAAGCTTGCCTATCCAAGGCCATATTTTCTAGATGTCTCCACTCTCTCCCCATTTTCTTGTATTCCGTCTCCAACTGCCGTCTCCAGGTTTTCCAGGGTCTTCCCTTAATTCTATTGCCCTGGAGGTTCCATCAGAGAGCCTGTCTTGTGATGCTGTCAGGGGTTTCCTCAGTGTGTGTCCTATCCATCGCCATTTTCTGCCCCTTATCTCTTGTTCCACCAGCCATTGTCGTGCTCTATCCCACAGTTCCCTGTTTGTAGTCCTGTCATACCATCGCAGATGGAATATTCTGCGCAGGCATCAGTGGCGGCTCGTCACTAAGGGCCAGAGGGACCGGGTCCCACCAAAATAATGTGTAACGTGTATTTATTATTTAATGGAATAAAATATAACCTAACACAAAACCATGATTTTCCCGAAAATGTGTCTGGCCCCACCAACAAAAACGATCACGAGCCGCCACTGGCAGGCATCTATTAATGAATAACTTTTTGGTGTTCCCATTAGTTGTTCTCCGTGTCTCCGCTCCATATAGAAGGACAGCCTAGATATCTCAACAATATTTTGCTTAAATTAAACTGATGTAAGTTTTGCAGAAATTAAAAAACAAACCAAAGAAACATATAACAGTTATATGTTCCTCTGGTTGTGTTTTTAACTTCTGATCTGTTTTATGATAAAACAGTCTTATCTTATCTTAACCACATTTGCTATGAAGCGTCGTGGGGAGAGTTAGTTTTCTATCTTGTGCCAGGTGTATTGCGCTTGACGTTGTTAGTCCATGTTATCTATCCATCGTGCTCTTGGCCTGCCTCGTGCTCTGCACCCTGAGTGTCGATTATTGTAGGCCCGTGATGGTAGTAAATGTGGTTCCATTCTCATTAGATGGCCGAACCACTTGATTCTTTGCTTCTCGATGTACTGTATGCATGGTATAGTACTAACGATGCTTCTGATATTCTCGTTTCTCACTCTATCTCCCCTTGTAACGTTGACAGCTTTTTGTAGACATCTCATTTCCCATGTTGTAATCTTTCTTTCTTGTGTCTTAGTCAGGGGCCATGTTTGGCACTGATAGCAGAGAGTTGGAATAAATATGCAGGATAAAACAGTCGAGTATAAATAATTCATCACGATCCAAAAGATCAATGTCATAAATCTAAGATTTGCCCATCGCTGCAAACGAAGCTAGAGGCAAGACCTGTTCGTAATAAAGCACTGAGCTTCTCCTATTGTTGACATCATTCAACGAAAATCTGAATATGGGCGAACCTTTTAGTCGTTCATTATCTGCTTCTGCAGTCATTTGTTTTAATGTTGAGATTATCATTCGTACGCTAAACCTTTCTTAGTCATTTTACTACACGTTTTCTAGGAAGCTGTGAATACGATTTGCAGATTATAAATTTATATTTGAAAAATTGATACGCCCAAGATGGATTATTCTTTTCTGGGGAAATATATGTGGGCAGTCATCATCATCATCATCAGGTGCCGTTCCACATCGAAGGTTGGCTGCAATGAATCTCCAGCATCCTCTGTCTTTCGCCTTGGTGTTGCACACTGCCAGACTATAACCTGTCAATTTCTTAAAGTTTCCCTCTGTGGGCAGTAGCTGTTACTAACTCAAATGATCACCCTTTTCTACGGAGCTGAAGATCCAAAGATAATAGCAAAAGCTTAACACACTAAAAAAACACTAACTACACCGCATTGAAAAAAAAAAGGCTGAGCTTGAATTCATTTTTGTTCACTTTAACATTCGGCATGTGTATGTGCAAATTAAACTGTAGTTTTTTTGTATTTATATTTGCTGAAAAGCATGAAATTTTGTAGAGAAATGTCTGTTCTTTTATGATACACCAGTCTCAAATGAAAGAATACATTAAGAACCGGTAATGATCAGAACGAGATAACGTAAATGTAGAGTCGGCGATTTCCAGTAAATAAAATGTGTCGCAGAAATCAGATGTGCTGGCTTGCTTGTATTCGCATAACTGACACAACGTACAATCGCTCGTAGGCTCAGATCACATACAAATCACAAAAAGTAGTTTAACATTTGGTCGATATGGAGCGTTCGGAGAAGAAGACCCTTTGAGTGGACGTTTGTTTTGTATAACTGACATAAGTATCTTTGGACGGTACAACGACTAATGATGACGATGATGAAATTACAACCAGTTGGCAGTCGCACTTCTTCTTCACATTTCAACTCCTAACGGAGCACAGGTCTTCAACAAACTTCTTCTAGCCTTTCCTCTCTCTTGCCATCCCTTCCAATTCTTTCCATATTTTACCTTTTTAATATCAGCCTTCCAGTTCTCTTCTCCAGGTCTGACTAGGACGTCCCCTACTCCTCTTTCCCAGTGGTTCAAAATAGTGCCGGTCTTGTAATGCTTCCGGTCGGTCTTTTCAATGTATGTCATATCCATCGCCAGCGTCTCTTCCGTAGCTCTTTCTCCACTGGTATATGCTTAGTTCTTAGTTCTTTCTCTAAGCTTCTCGTTCGTAATCGTATCATACCAGGCAATCGCACCGCATGAACAATATAACATCCTTGCGAATCAGTGCCTTCTATGTACATCATTGGAATTGGGCGAGAGGATGAGATCGAGGAACTACGCAACTCTTTCTCACTTTAAACCAAATTATCGCGCAAGTCATTCTTTCATCCATTACATGTGACTCGAATGCCGGATTGCACAATACCCAAAAGACTTTTGTATTGTGAGCTGCGTAGCGGTAAACGCTCACAGGGTGGCAAAAAGAAGCGATTCAAAGACACTCTCAAGAACTCGATGAAATTATTTGGTATAGATGCCGACAACTGGGAGAATTATGTTCAAGAAAGATCAGCCTGACGCACACTTCTTCGACACGGTTCTTCGACCTGCAAGGCAGGTAGACTGCACGAATGGAACAGAAACGACACATTAGAAAGACAGTAAAACTCCACTCAAGTACAAATATTCTATGCCCACATTGCAAAAGAACATTTCAGGCCCACATCGGGCTTACTAGTCATCTACGCACACACAGACAAACATAATACAACTTTCTCTTGGATGAGAAATGGTGGTCATCATCAGCCGTGATGGACAAGCATCATTATGCACGTCATGTAAATACTACATCAATGTTAGCTGGGTCATTTCCGGGACAGACCAATAGAAATAGATAATATATATATCAAACAAACGAACAACATCGCGATCTGCATGGATAAGTGCTCATTCCTTAATGTAATCTGATAGCGTTGACTCACGATAACCTGTTTTCCTTGACCTAATTTGCGAGTAAATCATATCTGTGTTTAAAATCGTGTTCTAAAGTGCAAAACATCAGATTAGAAAGTTGAAACATGACGCGTTTAACTTTAAGAGCGTCTGTGAAGTAAATTAATATAGGCATTCTTTCTAACTGAGTTCTGGAATCTAATTGGTATGGGTGAATCACTGCACGTGCCATAGCGCGAGCTGATGGTAAGGGTTTGTTTACTGTTCGCTGTGCTTTCTCAGTGCGTGTAGTCTCTGACAGCGACGCTTGTTGCGCGAAGAAAACATCTGAACCAAGTCAGCGACAGATAATAGGGGCGTGGTCGATATCTATATGTATATACGCTGATATTTAAATGTTGAGTCAGCATTTATGGTTATCTAGAGTTAATATGACTATTATCACACGTGTGTTGCCAGGGCTCGCAAGGGGAGCAACAAATAGTACACTGCGATCTACACAGCATGTAGTAAGATTCGACTGAGGTAAGGGCCTAAGGAAGCTACCCTAGTAAATAAAAAAGCAGCGCAAAAATCGGATGTGCTGGCCTACTTGTAGGCGCATAACTGGAACAAAGTACAATCGCTTTTAGTATTGGATCACATAAAAATCACAAAGTTTGGTTAACAAGTGGTTCGCAAGAAATTCACTTTGTACACGGGACACTACATATAGAATGAGACAATACATTTCTAATGTAGTGTGACGTGTAAGAAGTGAATTTCTTCACTTCTTTTGCATCCTTTACTTGATAAAGACCTTTTGGTCGAAACGTTTCTGTGTATTGTTATTGTTTTTGTATTTTGTAAAACTAGAGTACTTTGTTTTTACCTGTTTCGCCATTGCTACCAGTCTTCTTCTTCTTCTTTACGTTCGTTCTTTACAACCAATTTTAATCACTCTTTGTGATATGTTTGATCTTTGCCAAGAACGTGTATACGTTGCACATTGGTTTGGTAGGCCTCTAAGCGCATAGACTTCTACACGTTTAGGACATGTGCATCCGATTTCATCCAAACCTCCTTAGTCGCCTCTTACGACATGGTGGCAGGTAACAGTGGTTCTATTCTTTACACCCCAAATTTGGGCCCCGGTAACCACTCAGGCGATTGCTACCAGTGCCGTGCGGTATATTTGCTCAGTACGATGCAAGTCTTCGAAATGCCGCCTCTTAAATGTTTTGTTTTCTTAAAAATAACCTTCAATTGTAATTTTGATTTTGCTGCTTATGCCGCCCCCTTACGGATTCGCCTGATGCGGCTGCCTCTCTATATCACAGCACAGTACGGCCATGATTGCTACATAGTTTTACTGCAGTCTTCCATATTACCGATAAACTACACCGCTGAATAATACAAAATTAGAAAGAAACGATATAAAAGACACACTATACAATCTATGCTTTAGCACAAAACGGTTTTTGATACCTCTGATCTAATTCAGCAACATATCCGGTAATGATGAAACCAACACATTGACAAAAGAGAGGATAAGGGAACGAGGAATGTGGGAAGGGAGGAACCACGTCAACCTGATGCAAGCATAAATTGTGATGAGATTAAAAGGTTTGTTAGAAGAAAATATAGATCTTTTGAAAACGTGAACATCTTCTTTCTTTCTTTTTTTTCTTTTCTCTAACACTGGTTTGCCTCACAGCGTCAGGATAAGAAGATATTTCTAGAACGAGTCCTAGTGTGCGTTTCTTAAATAGTGTCTTTCGTAGCTTCTGTTATCTCTGAGGTCCACCTTTCGCGTGACCGGCATTTTGTTTTGTATCCATTGTATCGGAACAACATTGCTCTTTGAGATGCACTGTCTGTTAGTAATCTGCTTATGTGGCCAAACCATTTAATTTGTTGTTTCTTGATGAAGTTTAGTGCTGATGTCGTACCAACTTTCCCCCGATTTCTTCATTTCTCAACCGGTTTCTTCTTGTTACTCCCAACATTCTGCGCAGACATTTCATCTCTGTCGTGATTAGTTTTCTTCTATCATTTGATGTCAGCGTCCAGGTTTGGCACTGGTAGCATAATTTGGGGAAAAAGATTGTGTTGAGCATTGCTCTTTTTGTGTTCATGGTGACATGTTTGCATTTTGAACATCTCAATCAGCAGATAACAACAATCTCCGTCAACAATCCTTGGTGTCTCTCGGAAAAATGCACTCGTGAACAGAACGGCGCTGTCCCGGGTTCGAACCCATGACCTTCGACTTGCAAGAGCGTAACAACTTAGACCACATAGACCTCCTTCTGATGACTCTTCTGAAATGAAGTAATCATCGTGGATGACTCTTCTTAAATGATAAAAACAAGACAAACTGTATGGTGTGACTGATAATCTGAGGCAGACGACTGACTTTATTAGATATTCCGAAATTCTAATCTAGTGAGAACGCAGAAGAAATGATAAAAACCAACTTGGGTAACATTTATGTATTATCGATATAGGGGAAGACTGCAGTAAAACTAGGTAAAATGGCGAAACGCGTAATAACAAAGTACTGTAGTTTTACAAAATACAGAAACAGTGACAATACACAGCAACGTTTCGACCTAAAGGCCTTTATCAAGCAAACGATCAAGTGACGAATTTCACAGCACACTCAGTGGCGGCTCGTCATTAAGGGCCAGAGGGCCGGGCCCCAATAAAAATAATGTGTAACGTGTATTTATTATGTAATGGACTAAAATATAACCTAACCCAAAACCATGATTTTCCCGAAAATGGGTGTCTGGCACCACCAACAAAAACGATCACGGGCCGCCACTGAGCACACTACATAAAGACTAAGACAGAGACATTCCAACGGTCCTAAAAATTGAAAACTTTTATGCAAATAATGAATACAAGTAGCTGACTAAGTAAAGCAATCAGTCTATGTCGTTTTCAACATTCTTGTCAAAGTGGATTGTTTAGGGATGGTGAAAGGGTGTTGAAGGCAAACACTCATTCCACCCACATGTGGTTGTGAATAAACAGGAGAGTCTCGATAGAGAAAAATCTCCTTCCACAGGTTACTATGTATAAACATGAGATTACCGACTGGAATAAGACGCACGTGTAAACATTACTCACGTGGCTAGACAATATTTAATAACACAAGCGATAACTGTTTTCACGGATGTAGTCATATAACGTTTTGTAGACGAGTCACACGGTCCATATAACAGCCAGCAATATGTCTTGCTTTCTTTATTTTCTCAACTCTTCTTTTGCCTCACAGCGTCACGATAAGAATAGATTTCTAGAACGAGCTTTTTTGTGCGCTTGATAAACAGTGTTTTTCGTCGCATCTGTTATCTCTGAGGTCCACGTTTTGTGTGGTCGGCCTTGTGCTTTGTATCCATTGTATCGGAGTAACATTGCTCTTTGAGGTACACTGTCTGTTGGTAATATGTCTATCTGGCTGAACCATTTAATTTGTTGATTCTTGATAAAGTTCAGCATTGATGTTGTACACACTTTTTTTTCTGATGTCTTCATTTCTAAACTGGTCTCTTCTTATTACCCCAAGTATTCTGCATAGATACTTCATCTCTGTTGTGACTAATTTTCAAGAAGTATGTGTATTATTATAAAAGCAAGCAATATTAATATTCTTATAAAAGTAAGCAATATTAATATTCTTATAAAAGCAAGCAATATTAATATTCTTATAAAAACAAGCAATATTAATATTCTTATAAAAACAAGCAATATTAATATTCTTATAAAAGCAAGCAATATTTGTATTCTTATAAAAGCAAGCAATATTAATATTCTTATAAGAAGCAATAGTCAATATTAAGTATATTTTATTCAAGCAATCATATTATATTTTTATAAGCAAGAATATTCAAATTATATAAAAGATAGGCAATATTAATATTCTTATACAACATAAAGATCCAATATTACATAACTCTGTACAATAAAAGCCAAGAATATTTGTCGTAGATGACTGGGCAGTATTTTATTAAGGGTCATGTTATCCACTCATTGTCACAGTTTTTGTTATTAAGCGAAGAATGATTTGCTAAATTATATAATAATTGATAGGACCATCATCATTGCTTCAGTTAATAACTACATGTGCTTCGATATCTTTCTGACACATAAAGATCTCAACGGTAGTACACGAACTCTGTAGCACCGGTAAAAGTTTCCGATGTAATTTTGATGATGGTTGTAATTTGTAGGAATTTTATTTCAGGAAGCAAACCGAGTACTTTTGGTACAACAGGCGAATACTGTAAGCTCACGTTTTCCCAGAGACCCTAGGATTGTTGCTGGAGCTATGGAGTTCGTGCTTTGTGCAATACTCTCGGCAGGTGGCGTGCCATTTCTGCGGAGAGGGACTGAGCCATATGGGTAAAACCCGGTGCAATGAAGTCAATTCTTCGGCTTTAAAAACCTTTAACCTTACGTCACAGGTATCCCCTCCTCCACAAGTATATTATAATATATATATATGTGTTTGATATTTAGTATACCGGACGAACAAGAATTTATCTTTTTTTTAAACAAGACTAAACAATCTTTGTTTGTTCAACGTTTATTGTTCTTCTTCTTCTTCTTCGAACGTTCCACATCAACCACTTGTTAACCACTCTGTGTGGTTTGTATGTGATCCGAGCCTAAGAGCGATTTACGGTGTGTCAGTTATGCGCCTACACGTAGGCCAGGACATCCGATTTATGCGATGCCTTTTTATTTTTCTACGGTAGCTTCCATAGGTCCTGCATCAGTCGCATCTTATGACATGCCTTATAGGTCACAGGGAAACTATTCTTTGATTTCTTTGCGGGCCCCGGCACCACACGGGCGCATTAGAGAGATGAAATATGCATTGAAATAAGTGATAACAGAGTAAACAATAGTATTAAAGAAACCTTTTGTATACCATGAGGAATATTAGAAAATACAATGGTAGGTCAGTATTTTTCATTGGCACACAATGGCTGCTAATGTGGTCAACATCACGCCGGTTGCCTTTACTTCGCAGTGATTTTCCTGGTACAGAGCCGTTTCGATGGGGAAAAAATTGTACAGTGTGCAAGCCAGACAGAAAGACAGATTCCAGAACACATCCTGCAGTCATGTCAATTATAATACACCAACGAAACGAAACATGGCCTCATAAACGAAACTTACAGAGCAAGCTATGGGAAACTTTCGAAGAACTTCAACTGACATGCAGCTTCATAGAGGCAACTCATCTCATGGTTTAGACGAGCATACGAAACTGAACGCAAAGAAGAACCTTGATCACGCGGATAAGAAGCGAATGTATCAACAACTACACTATCGCGGCTCTCGGGATAAGTGAGACAGGTGTATTATTTTTACACCTGTTTCTTTGTAAACATTAACGAAAAGTTGGAAGACATGTAGCGGAGTGGAAGGTCTGGTAGGTGTTGAAATATATGGCTAAACTGTGAAGATAATTTTGACATACTCGTTTATCTTTGTCTACCTCATACATTTTCACATATCAGCTAGAATATTTTTGGAGAGGAAGAAAGAAAAAAAAACCGTGGAGATAATTTTTATGATATCGATAGCTACATAGAACTTCTTATAATAATTCCTCTCGTACCGTTATACGTTACATAGGGCCTGCAAGTAATTTCTCCATACCGCTCTATCCTGGGAAACTCGCTAAATCTCCTCCATAGAACTGAGACCTATATTTCTTGCATGGTTTTTTTTTTCCGATCCAGAAGCACTTGAGCTTTCAGCTCTTCCGCTCGGTGCCATGGACACCGTAACCCTTCGGTTCGGTGCCATGAACACCGTGAATCTGGGAATCTGTGGCTTGTTCTGCCAGTATACGGAATTGAACCCGCACTCACAGACGGCTTGTCACCCGCAGATCAACGCGCTACGAACAAGCCTCATATAGCTTCTTACAGAACTGTAATTGTGAAAAAGGTAGGGGTGGGTGGAGGGTTAATTAAGCTCGATCGTTGCCTCCAATAACATAAGTCCGGCGAGTACAGGTACAAATTCTCGGAAATCAGACCACACCTGTCACGTGACCTCGCATTTCAGTTTTGTTAGATCAAGAAAATTCATGTTTAAAACAACACACCATGTAATTTATTGTTATTTATTTATTAAGTTCAACATTAAGAAATACCACTATTATTAACATTTTTCATCAATAAATAACCACGGACTTAGTAGAATTGTGAAAATTACAACAACAAAAAAGCTTAGTGTTCTATAAAATACTTTAAAAAAACCAGCCCCCATGAAATATGAATTTCGATTCTCCCGTCTGAGTTAGTCGGCCTTTTGTTGCAGGTGGCCACGGTTCGATCTTGTCTAGTTTAGTTTTAGTCGTCGGATCATCATCACTGCAAATTGATCCAATTAGTCCATAATTGCTCTGATCTCCTCCTTTGTATATATCGCAGCATGTGGCAACTAACCGGTTCTTTGTTGGTTTACTATTCTTTTTGCTACCAGTATAGTGCTTCTGTCTATCTATACTACATTTGACTTGGTATTCTTGCAGTCTGGTTAGGGTTGTAGATTCACCACTAATTACTTGAATCATTTATTCAATCTTGTCTCTCTACTTCTTCTTCTTCTTTGCGTTCGTTCTTTACGACCAATTTCAATCACTCTTTGTGACATGTTTGATCTTTGTCAAGAACGTGTATACATTGCACATTGCTTTGGTAGGCACCTAAACGCATAGACTTCTATACGTTTAGGACATGTGCATCCGATTTCAGCCAAACCTCCGTAGTCGCCTCTTACGACATGCGGGGCAGGTAACAGTGGTTCTATTCTTTACACCCCAAATTTGGGCCCCGGTAACCACTCGGGCGAGATCTTGTATCTGATCATTGTATCTTGAACGCGTAATAAACATATATTTAGTTGTCATTTTATTGCTACCATATCTGTACCAATTGGAATATCTTATCTATAACTATCTAAAACATACCCAAATCTCTGACCTAGGGGGTGTTCAGAATGCAAGATGTTCCAATATTGTAAGCAAGTGGTAAGGGTCGTAGTTTTGTGATCTAAGGGTTGGACTCTACAGTCCCCTCCGCACACACCAGAGATGTACAGCAGCATACGTCTGAGTGTTTGGAGGTCTAATCTATGATCAATTTGATCTGTCGCCATGCTGCAGTGTAACTAAGGAAGCAGTCAGCTTCAGGTCTGTCAGGTTTCCCCAAAGCCTATTTTTTAGGTCGACTGGATGTGGCCACATGTTGCTTCTCAACTCACACAGGAGAGGACAGTCTTGCTGGAAATGCTTCGGTGTCTGTTCCGTCTGCTGCCAATGTCATAGAGCTGGTTGACTTATTCCTAGTCTGTTGAGTTTGCAGTGTCCGGTACTTAGATGACCTTGAATAGCTTGATTCTCTGATAACAAACAGCGAAGTAGCAGATGACCATAACTTCCTTCTTCTGCTTTTTCGAATGTCCAATATCGACCACTTGTAAAACCACTCTTTGTAATCTGTATATGATCCGAACCTTAGAGCGATTGTATGTTTTGCCAGTTATGCGACTACAAGTAAGCCAGCTCATCCGATTTTTGTGACGCTTTTTATTTACTAGGGTAGCTTCCTAGACCCCTACTTCAGCCGTCTCTTACGACATGCTTTACAGGTCACAGCGTTACTATTCTTTGCTCCCCTTGCGAGCCTCAGCAAAACATGGGCGTACCAAGACAAGGAAGGAAACAAGATGTGATAGATGACTTGAACATGCCCGTAAAATATATAGGACATTTATAACTATAATACAACTGTAAACATTAGGGCGTAGTTCTTGAATACCAATATAAAGGGATTATGCAAAGGAAATACGGAGAAGAGCTGTGAAAACAGACTTGGAAGATTATGGTCTGTCGTGAGAAACAATTGGTAGCTAATATCAATATACATTATGAATAGACCGCTGCTGTCACAACATGCGATGTGACTCAGCATAGAACAATCTGTCTAACGCAAAACCTATTGTGTCCTGAAACAAAGAAGCTGCTGATGATGATGACGACATATCGGCAACATGTTTTGGATGCCTACTATTCTTTTATTGAAGTTTCCCTTTCAGTTGCCGATACGTTATCTAATATTTGCCTTGTACTTGTTGTCAGTAAAAAGTGTCTCTCACATTGATGTATTCCGTATGCGATAATATTAATATATATTCCGTATCGTTGTTTTGTTCCGTTAAATGTTTAGAAAATTTATTATTATAACTGAAATTAGAACTAACCCAAGTCAGTGATAAATCATGATGAAGGTTCATAATTTTAATGACATTTATTTTGAGAAGATACATGTATTAGTTTTCTTTAGGGATTGAGTTTTTTCTGACTGGATATTTATATCTATTCTGAGTTTTTTTCTGACTGGATATTTATATCTATTCTGAGTTTTTTTCTGACTGGATATTTATATCTATTCTGAGTTTTTTTCTGACTGGATATTTATATCTATTCTGAGTTTTTTTCTGGCTGGATATTTATATCTATTCTGAGTTTTTTTCTGGCTGGATATTTATATCTATTCTGAGTTTTTTTCTGACTGGATATTTATATCTATTCTGAGTTTTTTTCTGGCTGGATATTTAAATCTATTCTGAATCATAGATGTTATGTGCTCGTCTCTCTTGCAAAAGGTACCAGGTTCGCTACCTCGTGGAGCCCTCTGGATGTTTTTCCAGAGATCCTTGATCTCAGTGTAGGTGAGATAGATTTCCTAGTGCTATCGGAGACGGACGATAAATCGGAGGTCCCGTGTTCAATTTCAACACATAAAAGAACCATTAACATTTCAAAAATCGAAAAGAGCAGACTGGAAAGCCACTGCCCATGCAAAATTCATTCGTAAAGATTAAAAATAAAATTACTACAAAAATATCTTCACCATCTTCAAAATTACATCGGGGACCTTTACCGGTGCTACGGAGTTCGTGCACTGCAGCTGCGATCTTTCTGCGTAAGAAAGAGATCGGAGTACACATGGTTACTTACCGAAGTGCAATGATGACTGTCCTATCAATCAATAAATCAATCTATTTTGAGTTTTTTTCTGATGCAAAACTGAAACACCATGAAAAATAATAACTCGGTAAACTTGAAGAAATAATCGATGAGATACAACTGAAAATAATACATCCTTATGAAGTATAAGACTGGCTAGCTCAGTCAGGAAACCCACAATTCCTGTTTAATTGGGTCTGGTTTTATAAGTGTTTGCTAGAACACTAAGGATGTATGCATTTTTACACAATTGTAAAGAGTCCATGGTTATTTATTGATGAAAAATATTAATAATACTGACATTTCTGAATGTTAAACTTAATTTGAAAAATAATATAACCTTGATTTAGCATACTGTGTTGTTTTTAGAATGAATTTGTCTGTATCTAACAATACTAGAATGCAAGGTAACGCGACGGTTGTGATATGATTTCATAGAAGTTTTACCTGAGCTCGCCGGCTTTAAAACTCTTACAATACGCATACTAAAACTGCCTTTCTACACACTATATTTGAGGACCAAACATTAAGACAAAGGTATCCTTACAAACTTTGTTATGACTGTCTTAGTTTCAACAGCAGAGGAAAGCTTATTAACTTATTTATTACCAACTGGTTAAAAAAATAAAGTTAATGATAGTTTGTGATTGTATGTCAGGTGGCGTTTAGTAAAAGAGGAACTAAAAATAGGGTTTGTCAGGGGGCGTATCGTATTGTGAGAGTTAAGTTATCGGAGACCACGGTTGGGCTTATGGGACTGTGGAAAAAAAATAACTTAGTGAACTATGATAACGGATAATTTTACAAATGACGTAAGATGCGATACATAACTAGCAGTTTTGTTGATGAAATGTGGCAATGATGAACTACTTTGATAAAACAAAGTATAAGTAATAAAACAAGACAGACAGATGCGAACTGCAAGAGGAAATGTTTATAAATATAAAAAGTCGATGTTTTAACTTGTTTTGAAACCAAAAAATGGTAGTGGTGGTAGAGATGGTGTGTGAGATGGTGTGTAAGCTGGGAGAAAAGTGATGTAGAAAAAGAACGTTGATTATGTTCCACTATAAGGAAGCCAGGAAGACAGACACACAAATCCGCTGTGCTTCTATTTTTGAATGATGAGGCAATCAATAAACAGACAAGGGAAGTAAGATAGAAAAAGGGGAGGTAAATTACTATACGCCCTGGAGACTTAACTAGACTGAATGTTTAATGATGCTGATACGACGGTTCTTGTTAGACACTAAACGAGATGTTCAACTGATCATTATCGTTCCTGTCTTCTCATCTTTCTTCTTATGTTTCTCTCTTTCAATACTGTCCCAGTGTCCTATGTGTTCTGTCCCATGTGTTCTGCCCTGAACGTAATGTTATAGATCGTATTTAATCAATAATGTAAACATCAGAAATGTTTGCTCTTCAATTTATTGCCAGCGCATGAGCTAATATTGATGAGATAGATCATAGCCTACACAAAATATGCCAACTTCATCTCTCTCTGACATTGAAGAGATAGATCATAGCCTACACAAAATATACCAACTTCATCTCTCTCTGACATTGAAGAGATAGATCATAGATTACACAAAATATGCCAACTTCATCTCTCTCTGACATTGAAGAGATAGATCATAGCCTACACAAAATATGCCAACTTCATCTCTCTCTGACATTGATGAGATAGATCATAGCCTACACAAAATATACCAACTTCATCTCTCTCTGACATTGAAGAGATAGATCATAGATTACACAAAATATGCCAACTTCATCTCTCTCTGACATTGAAGAGATAGATCATAGCCTACACAAAATATACCAACTTCATCTCTCTCTGACATTGAAGAGATAGATCATAGCCTACACAAAATATACCAACTTCATCTCTCTCTGACATTGAAGAGATAGATCATAGCCTACACAAAATATGCCAACTTCATCTCTCTCTGACATTGAAGAGATAGATCATAGCCTACACAAAATATACCAACTTCATCTCTCTCTGACATTGAAGAGATAGATCATAGCCTACACAAAATATACCAACTTCATCTCTCTCTGACATTGAAGAGATAGTCATAGCCTCACAATATACCAACTATCTCTCTGACATTGAAGAGATATGCTGATCACACTTGTCTGTAACAAGTGAGCTGTGAGAACTATTAGCATATATACACTTTGTTATATGTTGATTGTGTGGCGTTTGTGGCCTAGGGGCTAGTGAATCGGTCTATTAACCCCGACGTTCTGAGTTCGAATCACGCAGGGGACAATTTGGTTGCAAATTGTTTCGCGCGGATGTTTACAAAAAAGGGCAATGACACCACGTTCAGAAAGCAATGGCAAACGTAACAATGCCTAGAAAAATCACAAATAGCGTTAAAAAGCTGTTGGATATAAACATATAATTTTATATATGTTCAAACCCCACAACCAGCAATTTGGAAGCAAATTTGTTCGACGTGGATTTTCACGAACGGTAAAAATAAACGTCACCGTTCATAAAGCAATGGCAAACTACTGAACGTATAAGTTGTGAAGACATTTAACTCAGATATATTTTTGATCTAGTGTATGATCAGTCTCATACTATGTACCGCCAGAAATTTCCCCATTAAAGAGTCTCTCTTAAATAGCTTATCGTTTTTCCTTACTCGTTTTTCCAGACTGCAGTAATACAAGCAATCTCCAGGGCTATCAGTAATACAAGCAATCTCCAGGGCTATCAGTAGACAAGCAATCTCCAGGGCTATCAGTAGACAAGCAATCTCCAGGGCTATCAGTAGATGTGAAGTAGGGTCTTAGTAAGTGCAAGATCGCTGGCCATGATGATAAATGATATCTTAATAATTCACTGTGTTTGTACCCCACAAATAAAGCTTAAAGTTATTCAAACAGACTTGTGCACTTGTATATTCAACCAATTAACTGCAGAAATTATCATAAGAATGTTGATACAGATGTGGAGTGTGCAAAAATAACTGCAGAAAACATCATACGAATGTTGATACAGATGTGGAGTGTGCAAAAATAACTGCAGAAAACATCATAAGAATGTTGATACAGATGTGGAGTGTGCAAAAATAACTGCAGAAAACATCATAAGAATGTTGATACAGATGTTGATTGTGCAAAAATAACTGCAGAAAACATCATAAGAATGTTGATACAGATGTTGATTGTGCAAAAATAACTGCAGAAAACATCATAAGAATGTTGATACAGATGTTGATTGTGCAAAAATAACTGCAGAACAATCTTAATATCGTTGTGACAAACGTGTGCACTGAACCAATGAACTGCAGATCACAATATATAGTTATTCAGACTGAGTTGTTGACACTGTCAAGTAACAACACATCTTACAATTGTTGAGACATTCTTGAATACTTGTAGACAGAATCAAGTAACTACAGAACATATCTTATAATTGTTGAGACAGTCTGGAATACTTGTTGACAGAATCAAATAACTACACGACACATCTTACAATTGTTGAGACAGTCTGGAATACTTGTTGACAGAATCAAATAACTACACAACACATCTTACAATTGTTCAGACAGTCTGGAATACTTGTTGACAGAATCAAATAACTACACGACACATCTTACAATTGTTGAGACAGTCTGGAATACTTGTTGACATAATCAAATAACTACACAACACATCTTACAATTGTTGAGACAGACTTGAATACTTGTAGACAGAATCAAGTAACTACACATCTTATAATTGTTGAGACAGTCTGGAATACTTGTAGACAGAATCAAATAACTACACGACACATCTTACAATTGTTGAGACAGTCTGGAATACTTGTAGAAAGAGCCAAAATAACCACACAACACATCTTACAATTGTTCAGACAGTCTGGAATACTTGTTGACAGAATCAAATAACTACACGACACATCTTACAATTGTTGAGACAGTCTGGAATACTTGTTGACAGAATCAAATAACTACACAACACATCTTACAATTGTTGAGACAGACTTGAATACTTGTAGACAGAATCAAGTAACTACACATCTTATAATTGTTGAGACAGTCTGGAATACTTGTAGACAGAATCAAATAACTACACGACACATCTTACAATTGTTGAGACAGTCTGGAATACTTGTTGACAGAATCAAATAACTACACAACACATCTTACAATTGTTGAGACAGACTTGAATACTTGTAGACAGAATCAAGTAACTACACATCTTATAATTGTTGAGACAGTCTGGAATACTTGTAGACAGAATCAAATAACTACACGACACATCTTACAATTGTTGAGACAGTCTGGAATACTTGTTGACAGAATCAAATAACTACACGACACATCTTACAATTGTTGAGACAGTCTGGAATTCTTGTAGACAGAACCAAGTAACTACACAACACATCTTATAATTGTTGAGACAGACTTGAATACTTGTAGACAGAATCAAGTAACTACACATCTTACAATTGTTGAGACAGTCTGGAATACTTGTTGACAGAATCAAATAACTACACGACACATCTTTCATGTGTGTCAGGTCGTGTCCCGCCAACATAAGACCAGCTAGCTTGGACGGGAAGGCCACAATCCATGTTTAATGGGGACTGGTTTTTGTACATGTTTGATGAAATACTGTAAACTTTTTTTTGGTAATTTTACTCAATTATATAAGTCCGTGGTTATTTATTAATAAAAGATATTAATACTACTCATATATAATCCTTAGTGTTACACTTAATTTGTAACATAATATAATCTTGATTTAGCATGTTGTGTGTTTTTAAAAATGAAATCGTCTTTATAAAACAATACTGAAATGCGAGGTCACGCGATGGTTATGTTTTTATTTCCTAGAATTTTACCTGAGCCCACCGGCCGTATGTTATCGGAGGCCAGGGTTAATTGTACTGGTCATACATAGAAACGTATATAGAACATTAGGAATGAAGAAAATCATACAGTTAATTGAAGTCTGTTAATTATGTGACATGAAGACAGACATACATATGTAGAAACGACAGAAGAAACTCTTATGAACATCATATGCAAGATTAGGAACATTATAAGAAGCCAATTTCAATGGTCAGTAGCTACCTAGAAAGGATATGTTCAAGCACGCGTAACATACATTCATTAAACTTGAAGGGGGCAGACATTCTGCTGGTGGAGAGAAAAAAAACGCTTTAAAGACACTCTTAAAGTGCCACTGAACTGCTTCGATATAGACACCACGTGCTGGGAATCCCTTGCGCAAGATCGCCAAATGTGACGCTGTATCAACACAAGAGGAACCCACACAGCTGAGAATCATCCTGCCGTTGAGGCACAGAGAAAACGAGCTGCACGTAAAGAGAGAACACACAACACGCACGTCTAACCTTAATCATGTATGCCACACCTGTGGTAGGGGATTGTGTTCTAGGATTGGAGTCTACAGTCACTTTCGTACACACCAGAAAGGTGCAGCAACACATGTCTGAGACTGTTGTCATCATCGCTTGCGATGAACGGCTATTAATCAAACTAACTCACAGCAGAAACGTCTTAAAACTACTTTTTTACACAGCTAAAGTTCAATTATTTAGAAAGCCGGCAGTGGCGGCTCGTCATTAAAAGACACTGGGGCCGGGTCCCACAAAAAGATTGTGTAACGTGCATTTATTATTTTATAAATTAAAACTCAACAACTCAAAACCATGATTTTTCCGAAAATCTTTGTCTGGCCCCACCAACAAAAATGATCACGAGCCGCCACTGAAAGCCGGTCTATGTTGTTCTGCGTATTTTTGACTATGATCAACTGCCACATTATGTGGGACGGCGTTTACAACGAGTTAACAAAATAAATATCACCACATTACACATAGCTACATAATACATTTATATGCATCTAGAAAACTGTTTCATCGGAGCATTATGCTTTACATAACGTCGGTAGGCGTGCGTACACTTAATATAATGTTCGCAGTTAAACCGTCAACTTCTATTACATAGCAAAATGTGCTCTCATGCTTGTGACAAACATCGGAGCATTATGCTTTACATAACGTCGGTAGCCGTGCGTACACTTAATATAATGTTCGCAGTTAAACCGTGAACTTCTATTACATAGCAAAATGTGCTCTCATGCTTGTGACAACAGTCGTGTATATTAGCTTGTATTTGATTGATTTACTTGACCATCATCATTGTACTTCGGTGAGTATCCATGTGTGCTCCGATCTCTTTCTTACACAGGAAGATCTCAACGGCAGTGCATGAAATCCGTAGAACTGGCGAGAGTCCACGATGCAATTTAGGAGATGGTGATAATATTTTGTACGAAGTTGTATCATCATCATCATCAGGTGCCGTGCCGGCTGGCGTAATCGATCATGCATCTCCCCAAATCTCTGTCGTTAGTGTTTGCTATCAACTCAGATGTTGACGCTCTACCGTGCCATGAAGTCAAGCCATCCAACATTTTCTCTCTGTCTTCTTAGGCTATCCAAAATTTTCTCTCTCTGTCTTCCTCTGTCTCGTCTACCCTCGAATTTACCGGTTGTCACAATGTGTTCTAAACCTCCCCCCCATCACATGCCCGAAAAATGATGACTGCCTCTTTCTTATGTTGGTGATAAGCTTTCTCTGTGTCTTGATTTAATTCAACACTAGTCATTTTAGCTGTCCATGGGATTCTCCTCATTCTTCTGTAAAACCACATTTCTGTGGCCCTCAAAGATATGTTTGTATACACTTTAAAAAAAATGAATTTTGCCAGACAGTTGCTTTCCAGCCTGTTTTTTAAATTTTGAACTGCCAGTGGTTCTTTTACTTGCTCAACTTGAACACGGGACCTACGTTGTGTCATCCGTCTCTGATAGATCTACACTGAGGTTAGAGATTTCTGGAAAAATATTCTTATGTCTCCACGAGGGCGGGAACCAAGTACATTTGGATCGAGATAACAGTGTGTTTGATACAGCTAATGACTCAAAATGAAAATAAAGGAAACGCCATCATATATGGAGGCAACAGAGAATGCAGATAGCAGAGAGACCATCCCCTTCATCAGCCCCAGTCTCAAGTTTCACTTGCAGCAACTGTGGCAAGGATTGTCTCTCCAGAATAGGCCCTGCAGCTACAACAGACGATGTGATTCAGCACAGAATAAACTACGTGACGCAAAACCTATTGTCTCCTGAGACAATGTGGCTAATCATGATGATTTGATACAGCAACACGCTGTTATTCTGCACAAGTTATATGATCAAAACGACACATGACAACACCTGCCAGGTACTCGGATAGTGATACATTTTCTTGTGTCCTCATAAACAAATTAGATGAAAGCCCTTCAGAACGACGGAGAAGGAAAAAAACCACATTAATATATTTAATTATTTCTCAGTTCATAACTGTTCCCGCTTTAATCAATATTTTTTTGGGGGGTCATATTTATCAATCAGATCGAGAACACAGCGCATAACATCTTATATTAAGTCTAATATGCTTTTCGCTCAGTATCGTGTAACACATGTGCCGGTCAGTGCACTGCAGTACACACCACGCTCATACAACGTCAAGTTTATATTCTGTATTAAAGTGACGGACATGCACACGGCGGATTTAGTAATGTGAAAATATGTATGCTAGAAGTGACCTCATCCACATTAATAATTGCTTCTATACATTGTAAATAAATGCAAAACGACACTAAACTGAGTGAATTGGTGATTTAACAAGGATTTAAGCAATGCTTACACAATCCATTCAAGCCTGTTTAGGGCCAGAAAACACATTGCAAAGTTCCTGTTGATACATTCTTTATTTGCAATAAACGTCATTCAACAATACACAATGTTTCCATTCGTTTGCCGGTGCCACTTCCTTTTGTATATTTATACTGTTTACTCACCTCTGCATTATTTCACTCGTCACGGTTTTCCTGTTCATTCCGTATCCTCACGGTTCTTTGTGCACAAGCGAACACGCGTCAATATCCGGCGAAATAACACAGTCTTCACAGATGTCGTAGCCATTCAACTACAATAACTAATATTTCTGAATGAGTACGCATTGGAAGGACAGAGTACACACTGTGCCCTTGACGTGATCAAACACGCTCACATATTAACTGTAGCAGAAGTTACGGTTTTCATAGGCGTGTACTGGCTGTGCCAGCATGGATTCGTTCGGGCGTGCGGGAGTAATCGCTACAAGCGTACACGGACAATGGAAGAACGTGCAGCAGCTTCGTGTCAAATATGCGTGTGCACATACTTTGGATCACAACTTGTAAATTGAGAATGTGTGAAGTTAAATAAACTATTGCAAGTGCAGTCAAAATAATTCTTTCGGGCCACAATAAAATAAAGCTATGATATCTCATAGAAAAGTGTTTCTCCATGAAATATCGGTGGGAAGTTCTGACCCAGAAATATTAAAGTGCCTACACATTAATTATAAAAGGAAAGTTAGCCACTCATAGAATACTTGGTAAAAAAAATGTATACCAATGTAATTGTATAGGAAAGTTAAAAAGAATGGAAATTATGAAAAAGTGATGTATGTTTCCGCTGTTTTAAATTAGTTGTATTGACTCAAAACACGTAATCACAAAGTACTGTAGTTTTACAAATTACAAAACAATGACAAAATACAGCAACGTTTCGACCAACAAGACCTTTATCAAGCAAACGAACAACAGGAGTGACAAATTAAAAAAACAAACAATGGACGACCAAATACAAACGTTTCTTAGGAAAATCTGGGAATAAAAACGAATAACGAAATAAATTTAACACAAAAACACACATAAAAACTAGAAATAGAACGGAAGAGAAACAATGAAAAATCTAGTAAATATATAACTTGAATACATGCAACATATACCCATATAGATTAAAGGTATAGATCCTGAGACCCGTTCTGTCTTCCTCAACTATCCTTTGGTGGCGTACAGACGGGACAGAAGTCTTAAGGATATGTTGGTACACAGTCGCCTTAAGTCCAATATCCAGACTCATTTTGGCACTGTCCAGTGTGGCCGTCGGCGTTGCAACACGTGTGCTTATGTGATACAGACGAGTACTGTATCTTTTCCTTTAACCACGTTTCTTATTGACGACGGTTTCACTTGCGAGTCCCGTAATCTTATCTATGCCATTATCTGTAAGCGGTGTAACAAGACTTATATCGGCGAGACAGGCAAGAGGCTCAGTGACCGATTCGCCCAACACTTTCGCGACCTACGCCAATGCGTTGTGACACCTGTAGCCATCCATTTCAATGATACTGACCATTTAGGAGCTCACGATGTCCAAGTCACAGCCATTCGATCATGTTCCTCGGATGATCGCAGTCGATTTGCTCTGGAGAATCGGTCGATTTCTTTGTATGGTACCTTGCGACTACGTGGGCTCAACGTATTACATTCTATGCTTCTTAGTACTTTCTCTTCCCATGCCTTGTAATCTATATGGGTATATGTTGCATGTATTCAAGTTATATATTTACTAGATTTTTCATTGTTTCTCTTCCGTTCTATTTCTAGTTTTTATGTGTGTTTTTGTGTTACATTTATTTCGTTATTCGTTTTTATTCCCAGATTTTCCTTAGAAAAGTTTGTATTTGGTCGTCCATAAGTGTTTGTTGTTTTTGTAATTAGTAAAACTACAGTACTTTGTGATTACGTGTTTTGTCAATCAAATAGTTTTACTGCAGTCTCATCTATATATTTTGTGTTGACTCATGACTTTTTGAACGATACACGTTACTTAGTAGTTTTTACTTAGTAATCATTACTGAGTAATGTTTGTTAATATTGCAGCTACACATGTGCCAGCCGGGTAATCATCATCAATAATGCAAAATAGTTTATTGTTTGTTATACAAGAGATAACTAATTATTTAAGCCCACTCACGATCCTTTTGATCTAAGAACGAGTCTTTTACTTAGATTATTTCAGAGAAGGTAGGAAACACACATAAACAAACAAACAAAAAATAACTCCTTGCGGATAATCCGATCAACACATATGATGCTAAATAAGCGTTACATGTGCTTAAATAACATATAAAAAGGCATAGAGAGGGACATCACGTCTTTTTCACTGCAGCTCAGCACCATCAAAATAGAACTAGTATTGCAATAAAAAGAAACATTGTGATGTAGTAGAAAATGAGAAGATTAAAATTTTGGCATCCGTGATCACTCAATCAGATTCAGAATCTTCTTCAGCGATCTCTGGTCATGCACTTAACTCCTAGTAGACCAGGGAAAATGCCATATTTTTACAAGCCATTTATTTTTAGTATTAAAAACGCCATTTAGCGTGGCTTCTGGTAAAAAGGTGTCCAACCCAAAGCCACACAGTGTGGCGTTTCATCCACAAGGAGTTAATTTACTGTGGACCACAAACTGGGCAGTCAGCTTCAGGTCTGACAGGTTCCCAAAAGCTTAGTTTTCAGGTCGACTGGGTGTGGCCACATGTTGCTTCTCAGCTCACACAGGAGAGGACATTCTTGAAGGATATGCTCCGGTGTCTGTTCCGCCTGCTGACACTGGCAGAGAGCTGTTTATTCCTAATCTATATAAGTGTTTGTTGAGATTGAAAATGATACCAATTATGGTGAATTGAAAATCTATGTTAAAAATAAAATTTAAAAAACAGGGTAGACAGATACATTCAACTGTAGAACCTAGAGGCTCTACCACCATTAAAATTATGCAGTTACGGGCTGAGCTGGACACAGCCAATTCTAAATAACTAGGCCTGAGAACTGACGGGGAAACTTCTGATATAAATTCAGTCGGGGAGGGGGACTGTGGAATCTATATATGTTTGATAGAACATTGCAATCTTTTTTCAATTTTACTAAATTATGGTTATTTGTTGGTGAAAAATATTAATAATATTGATATTCCTTATTGTTAACCTTAACTTATTGCATAATATAACTTTGATTTAGCATTTTGTGTTGATTTTAAAATGAATTTGTTTATATACAACAATACTGGAATGCGAGGTCACGAGACCGGTTGTGGTATGATTTCCCATAATTGTTACCTGAGTCTGCAGGCCCATAAGTTTATAGTTGGCTCTGGCTGGACACAGCAGAACATATCCTTCGTGCAAGTCAGTTCTGCTAGGAACACAATGAGAAATTATGGTAACCGTTACTGCGCTATTTCTGTATCTGAGGGGATCTATGGAGGACTTGGAGTGAATCATAAGTAAAGAAACCCTACTTATGGTTTCTTATATATGTTAGGTCAGTATTTTTCATTGACAGTAGGCCTACGATGGATGACGTTGTCAATATCACGCCAGCTGCTTTTATTTCTCAGTGCTTTTCCTAGTACCCAAATAAGGCTGGGTCATCCTGAGAGCCATTACGGTCGAACAATATTCCACGCCCACTGTAGAATTGAGCTCAGAACACTAGCATAAGAAGCGAGTTCACTAACAACTGCGCCATTACGGCTATAGGAGATGTGATATGACTAAATGAAGAACGATAAAGAAATAATTTCAATCACGGACACACACTCTTGTAGTTTTAAATACATGTAAATCTACAGTTTAATATGCAGACGTATGCTTGATACATCAGACAATGAAAAGTAATGATACTAATCAACGAAAAGTTAATAAAATACTAAAATACGTGTTATAGTAAGAATAATATAAGTAAAAAAATAATAAATAAGCCTTGTTGTGACAACAGTATTAACTTGCTTTATATTGATATTATAGTACTCATGTGTTTAATACATACAATTTTCCTATGACATTACAGATCTGTTGATAGAAATATGTACAACGATAATAAATGAATGATTATGATGCATAGCCAGCCCGTGTGTTGCCGAGGCCCAGAGGGTAGCAAAGAATAGTACCACTGCTACGTACAAGGCATGTCGTATGATGCGACTGAGGTAGGGGCATAGGAAGTTACCTAGTAAACAAAAGGCATGGCAGAAATCGAATGTGCTGACCTACTTGTAGGCGCATAACTGGAACAACGTACATCCACTCTTAGGCTCATATCACATACAGATAACAAAGAGTGGTTTAACAAGTGGTAGATATGGAACGTTAGAAGAAGAAGAAGCAAATGTATAGCCAATAGTGTTAATGTACTTCGCTTCAAAACACAATTTCGTACTGTACCTTACTTCGAGTTCTTTCTGGATAGATATATTTGCTCTCTTCTATGTCCATGATATACGGAAGAGAAGAAATATATTTGCTCTCTTCTATGTACATGATATACGGAAGAGAACAAATATATTTGCTCTCTTCGATATCATGGACATAGAAGAAAAGCAAATAGATTATCCGGATCTCAAATCAAGAGAACATGATGCTACAAAATAAGAAAATTAGTATTTTGACTATAGATGAGAACATGAAGGGCTGGAGAAGATTATCATGGAAGGAGACATCCCGGCAAAGAGGAGAAGATTACGAAAAAGATGGATTCATGATGTAACTGATGGTTTGAACATGACGGCTGCATAGACGGGACATCTGGTCTACGAGAGGGAGAAATTCCGAAGAACTTTTATGGTGTCAAAGCACTTATTTGTTATTGGTTACTAAACTGACGCAATTTCACTCCGAACAGACCCATAGGAGCTCAGTCTCCCGCAACAGATATAGAAGAGTATGCATACTGCTGCTTCCCGAGGCTCGCTGATTAAATACACGCCTCACTTTGCCTCTCAGGCATCCAATTCTACTTGTACAACGGGTAACTCCAAACAGCTTAAATCACTAGATCGATTCAACATCGATTTTAGTGTCTTCATCCAACAGACAGTCACAAAGAGACGGAAGAATATTCCCTTATCCATCTTCAACTCTCCAACAATCGATGCTGTTCATGCAAGCCTGTCCGCTCTTTCAAAGAAATTCAGAAGAACTGTTAGAGTGGCAATGTTCTGTTCATGAGAAGTTATTTGATGATGATGATGATAGAACAAATGTTCTTATTACAGTTTTGTATATTGTGACCTTGGTGCTACGGAACCGACAATTTGAATTTTTGCCGCGCGCGCACACACTCATATGTATATATATATATATATATATAAATATATATATATATATATATATATATATTTTGTATGTAAACTGAATACAAGTGCAACGAAACTATGGGCTACGGAATGATCGACGTCATTAGAAAAATATTTTCTTTGCATTCAAAGTCCTTTTTTATCTGTCTTCCACGAGAAAGATGATAGCTGAATCCACCACAATGTCGAAATGATCGTCTCGGCTCATTTTGCTGTTCCCCATTGGCGTCTTAAACCATTTCATGTTCTGAATTAGTTATCGATCACGTCCGAAAACATATACACTACCGCCGGTCTAGCACGCGAGTCTCGTGATATAATGAGTCAAATATTCAGTTAGGTTTTAAGTGAGAGGGGAATGGTTGGCTTATGGGCTTGCTGTTCACTTCCCACTATCCCTGGGTCGGACCCGCAAGATCAACGCAGACACAGGTCGACAATCAGTCAGTTCAACACGCGCGACACGGTCGATAAGCCGGGCGTCAGTTTATTTTTCCTTTAAAGGACGCAATGACATAGCCCTGAACAAAATTTATGTTGATTGAAATAAATATGTCAAGAGATTGGATAAAACACATATACAATGTATTTGAAGCGTGTATAAATACGTATGTAATGTATTGAAGCGTATATAAATACTTATATAATGTATTGAATACGTGTATAATACTTATATAATGTATTTAATACGTGTAAATACCATACAATGTTATAAAAATAATGTATTGCAAACACACAACAATGTATCTAACGCGTGTAAACATACATATAATGTAGTTGATGTTTTGTATAAATACTTATATAATGTATTTAATGCGTGTATAAGTACTTATATAATGTAATTAATCATCATCAGGTGCCATGCCGGCTGTCGTAGGCGATCATGGATCTCCCCAAATCTCTGTCATTGGTGTTTGCTATCAACTCAGATGTTGATGATCTACCGTGCCATGAAGTCAAGCTATCCAAAATGTTCTCTCTCTGTCTTCCCCTGTCTCGTCTACCCTGGATTTTACCGGTTGTCACAATGTGTTCTAAACCTCCCTCCTCATCACATGCCCGAAAAATGATGACTGCCTCTTTCTTATATTGATGATAAGCTTTTCTGTGTCTTGATCTCATTCAGCACATGTATTTAATGCGTGTATAAATATAAATTTAACAATCTCCTTCTTTCATATTCTTGGATTCTTCGCAAAGGAGTTAATTATTATTTTTGTAATATTTGTTGGTCTACACGCTTGATAT
This sequence comes from Arion vulgaris, assembly GCA_020796225.1. Classification (NCBI taxonomy): domain Eukaryota; kingdom Metazoa; phylum Mollusca; class Gastropoda; order Stylommatophora; family Arionidae; genus Arion; species Arion vulgaris. The sequence continues at coordinate 36,059,271 of CM036756.1, forward strand.
AACCAACAAAATCTCGTCCTTAGGTTGAAAGTAGCGTGTTAAATATGCTTTAAGCATCTACACAACAAAAAGACAAACAAATCTCTTTCAGTAATACATAAACCTGGATTCTCTGATAGGAGCTAATACTTATTTTTCATGTTTGTTGTCGTACACGATGTGATATAACCATAACATTGATTCGTTTGTAGGTTGAAAGAAGCGTGCCTCGACTTAAAGAAGATGCTCTAATCCATAACAGAGGCAGTTCACCTATTTAGGTAGCAATTTTGATTTCACAGGAAATGGTAAAAAAGAAATTATGATACGAATTGGCAAAGCAACATCAGCTTTTAAAAGTCTAAATAAAATATGAAACTGCAAGTTATATAGTATTAAAACTAAATTACGATTTGTCGATTCAAATGTTGTATCAATCCTAGTATATGCCAGCGAGAGTTGGAAAATGACTAAAGATATAGAAAGCAAGTTGAATGCATTTGAAAATAAGTGTCTGTGAAAAATAATGAATATGAAATGGAACGCATTCAGGAGAAGTGATGAAATCAGAGAAATGTCTGGTCAACCACTGGTGACAACTGTTTTAAGAAAGAGAAAATGGAGATATGTTGGACACACCTTGAGGAGAAATGATTAACAAATATCAAAGCAGACATTGAAGTGGGATGCAAAGGGTTCAAGAAAGAGAGGACGACCTCAGGAGACCCTGAAACGAACTTTGCTGAGAGAGGCAATAAATATTGGTCTCAATTCCATGGTTGAGCGCGTTGCCCACGATAGAGCGGTATGGAAAAAAATGTATTGCAGACCATATGTAACGTATAACGGTACGAGAGGCATTATTATTATTCATTTATAAAAAACAAAGAAACATACAAACAAACTAACATACAAACAAACACAGGGCTGTGCCGTGCTATGATAAAGAGTGGCGGCCGCATGAGGCGGAACCGTAAGAGGGACGACATAAGCAATGAAATCAAAATCACAATTGAAGGTTATTTTAAAGAAAAAACATTAAAGGGCGGCATTTCGAAGACTTGCATCATGAGAAAATCTACCGCACGGTCCTGAACAAACCGCCTTTCAGCGATTCTTACTTTTACGAAATAGTTACTCACATTCTCCGCTAATCCTTATTTGTTATGTTTGTTGTCCTAAATCTCTGAAAAGACTCGTTGTTTGGTTGAATGTAGCATGCCTTGGCTTAACGATATTTTAATCCTCTACGTAAGAAACAATCAAATGTTTGATACGCTTAACAAGATTTAGTTATGCGTAATAGGATTTTCTTGGTAACAAAAAGAATCATTAACAGAACAACGTGAATGTTTATTAACGAAAAAAAAGTAAACAAAAATATAGATTACTGTTTTGTTATCACAGTCCTGTAGATTGTTTTTTATATCCAGAAGCACTTGAGCTTTCAGCTTCTGGTTCGGTGTATGGACATCGTAACCCTTCGGTTCGGTACCACAACACCGTAAATCTGGAGAAACTGTGGCTTTTCTGCCAGCCCACGGAATTGAACCGCACTCACATGGAGCTTGTCGCCCGTTGTCCAACGCCCTACGAACACGCTGGGCATGCGGGCACAGTCCTGTAGATAAGGAACTTTAAGTAAAAATATAAGAAGAAATATATTGAAGGAAAAGTTATACTAAAACGTAATTTAATGAGGTTGGTAAGTGCATAGTGGGTTGAGTTGTGGGGGCACACATGACGCATTGATTGATCAACAATATTTGGAAATAACTAATAACAATAATTAGCCTGTTGTGAAAAATAAGTGAAGAAAAACATTAGTTAGGAAGATGCTTAAACGAACTGAGAGATTGCTTAAATAGTTTTTGAATGAAATACTGATTTATTTTGAACACTACACTGAGAGTAGATCGTGTTTCATTAATCTAATAATAATAGTAATTCCTCTCGTACCGTTATGCATTAACATAGGGCGTGCAACTAATTTCTCCATACCGCTCTATCCTAGGCAACTTGCTCAATCTCCTCCATGGAACTGAGACCAATATTTCTTGCCTCTCAACAAAGTTATTTTCAGGGTCTTCTTAGGTCGTTCTCTCTTTCATTGAACCCTTTGCATCCCACTTCAATGCCTGCTTTGATATTCGTTGATCATTTCTCCTCAAGGTGTGCCAAACATATCTCCATCTTCTCTTTCTTATAACAGTTGTCACTAGTTCATTAACCTAAGCAGGATTGTAACTGTCAGTCGTTAAATGTTGATGGATGGGCTTGTCAATTGTGAAATGAGGATGATCCGATGACAAACTAAGTAATTAACTAACTGACTGACAGAATAACTGACTGACCTGCTAGGCTTGGCCACAGCCAACTATAAGCTCATACGGTCGGCGGACTCAGGTAAAAATTATACGAAATAAGATCACAACCGGTAACGTGACCTCGCATTCCAGTATTGTTGTATATAGACGAATTCCTTTTAAAATCAATACAACATGCTAAATCAAGGTTATATTATGCAACAAGTTCAGTTTAACAATAAGAAATATCAGTATTATGAATAATTTTCATCAATAAAATAACCAAGGCTTGGCTTGGTTTGGCGTGGTCCCCGGCAACATACGGCCGACTAGTTGAGATGGGAAATTAAAAATTCCCGATTATTTGGGGCTGGCTTTTATATGTTTGATAAAGCACTGTACGCTTTTTTTTTTTTTTGTGCAATTTTACACAATTTTATGAATCCAGGATTATTTATTGAAGAAAAATGCTATTAATACTGATATTCCTTAGCTTTAAACTGAATTTGTAACATAATATAACCTTCATTTAGCATATTGTGTTGTTTTGAAAATGAATTATTCTATATACAACAACAATACTGGAATGCAAGGATCACACGAGAGTTGTGGTCTGATTTCCTAGTATTTTTTTTACATGAGCTCGCCGGTCGTATGTTATCGGAGGTCACTGCTTGACTTGACATAGCTAAGCTGGCTTGGCTTGGTTTGGGTGGTCTGTTTTGGCTTGGCTAGACTGGATTGGTTTGACCGGCTTGGGTTGACTGGTTGAGGGTTCAGCTAGTTTGCTAGCTAGCCAACCCAAATAAATGATTGATCGATTATTGTGGTAGAAAAGAACATGTACAAAAGTATATGGAAATATTCACAAATAACGCCAAGAAATAATTGAGTGGTCCCATTTGTAGATAAAAAGTCACAAAGTTAGATAGAAATATGAAATAGCTGAGATTAGACATTTTCCTGTCTTTACGTGTACGCTAGACAATGTTGCATATTGGTACATAATAATAATAATAATTCCTTCGTACCGTTATACGTTACATAGGGCCTGCAAGTAATTTCTCCATACCGCTCTATCCTGGGCAACTCGCTCAATCTCCTCCATGGAACTGAGACCGATATTTCCTGCTCCTCTCAGCAAAGTTCGTTTCAGGGTCTCCTTAGGTCGACCTCTCTTTCTTGAACCCTTTGCATCACACTTCACTGCCTGCTTTGATATTCGCTGATCATTTCTCCTCAAGGTGTTGCATATTGGTACATGCAATTAGTTAATAGCCGTCAAACGCAAGCGATGATGCGTGACAACATCATCAGACGTGTTGTTGTGCTTCTCTGGTATGTTCGAAGGTGACTGTAGAGTCCATCCCGGAACACAATCCTCTTCCATAGGTGGGGCATACATAATTAAGATTAGATATGTGGGTGTTGTGTGTTCTATTTATACTCGCAGCTCACATTTTCTGCGCCTCAATAGGACGACGATTTTCATTTATGCGAGTTCCTCTTGTGTTGTTACAGCGCCACATTTTTCGATCTTGCACAAGAGATTCCCATCACATGGTGTCTATATCGAAGCATTTGAGAGATATTTTAGGAGTGTCTTTAAACGATTTTCCTGTCCGCCAACCGATTGTCTGCTCCCTTCGAGCTCGCCATACATGAAATGTTTTGGGATGCTTTTATCATGCATCCGAGCAACGTGACTGGCCCATCTCACCTGGACCTTCTGCAACAGTTTTGACGCTTGGAAATTTGGCTCTTATGAGGAGTTCGGAAATTTTCTCCTGCCATTTTATTTTGAGTAGTCTGTATAGACAACTTGTGGAAGTGGTTTAGTTTTCTTGCGTGTCTGGTATACACTGTCCATGTCTAACTAACGTACAGTAGTGTGGTCATCATTATGGGCTCCTGTAAACTTTCAGAGTTGTGGCTACGCCTATCCCCACCCGTTTCCACACAGTAACACGCAGCCTTCCAAAATACAGTACAATAGGTATATGTATACAGCTACTAGGGCGTTACTCGAGGTTACTTGCCAGAACACTTCGCATATTCTGATGCTGAAAAAGTACAACACGTATTAAAGAAAATGAAGTAATGAATGTTCTTTCACATCCTCCTAATGTTCCTCTTTAGCCAAGGAAAGATAGTAGAAACATCAAGACTCAAGATAGATCACATAGCACTTGATTGATAATTATGTTCATTCGTAAGAGGGAAAGAGGATATAATACGGCAATGTGATACCACACATACGTGTCTTTGTCATGAAACGACAATTTATTACGTATCACCGTAGCCTCCTTCAGTTTCCTCCCGATCTCTTCTGATCCGACTCTGACTAAAACTAGATTTGTAGGTTTCCGCACACTGTAAATACGACAAGGGAAGCAACCTTCACTAAATGTTTTCTAGTCATAGTTTGTAGTTGTGGTTCTTGGCATAACAAACGAACGATGTTGACATTCTTCTTTCAAGAGTTCAGTATTCGAATCTCTCTCTCTTACTCTATCTCTCTGTCTTTCTCTCTGTGTCTTTCTTTCTCTCTCTCTGTCACTCTCTCTGTCTCTCTTTTTATCTCTCCCTGTCTGTCTCTCTGTTTCTCTCTCTGTCTCCCTTTCTGTGTCTCTCTGTTTTCCTCTCTCTACCTTTCTCTCTCACTCTCTCTCTCTCTCTGTCTATCTGTCTCTCTCTTATTAGTCTGTACCACACTTTCCGCTTAGGACAGCAGCACATGAAAGCCAATATTCTATATTCTTTTACGTCCTTCATAATTGTGTCCCAGCTATGATTCATTTCTTTCAGTTCTTGCTCTACTGTTCTCAAGCGGTCATTTTGGATCTTCCAAGTTTTCGTTTACCTTCTGGTACCCATCTCAGTGCAGTTTTTGTGACAGTCTCCATGCCTGTCCCATGTCCTATTCAAGTATTCGAATACCATACGCTATTAGAACATTGCTAGAAAGCGGGTTTAACAAAATCATAAGGGAAGTAATCAAACATGGGCACTGACAAAAGTACTAGAACGGACAATTACCGGTGAAATGAGATGCTCGAGGAAAGTGGTCGCCCGCGTGATGCTGGGACCCGCAACAGATACAAAGAATACTACCACTGCAATCTGCAATGCATGTCGTAAGAGGAGACTGATGTAGGCCCTTGATGTACCCTAGTAAATAAAAAGCAGCGCAGAAATCGGATGTGCTGGCCTACTTGTAAACGCATAACTGGCTCTTAGGCTCAGATCACATACAAATCACACAGAGTGGTTGACAATTGGTCAATATGGAGCGTTCGAAGAAGAAGAAGTAGAAGAAGAAAAGCAGTAAATAAAACAAGAATAGACCATATAAGAAATGAACAAATTAGAAGAACAGTCGGAACACCACCTGCTATTAGGTTCATTGAAAAACAGAGACTCAAATGGTTTAGCCACTTTATGAGAATGAACCAGAATACACCAGTTGCAAGAGCGTACAACCTGAAAATGGAATCATCAAGAGGAATGGGCAGACCAGGAAAAAGATGGGTTGATGGAGTTACATACATCATAAAACTCCACAATACCACATCATACCAAGCAACCTAACGTCACTATCTCGAAACCAATCATCAGTTTAACCTGCTACGCCTAGCGGAAAAAAGCAGAGAAGGACCAAAGAAAGAAAGAGCAATCAAATCATAAGATACTGTAAACGTAATATCTTCTCTCTTATATATAATATATATATGTAATTATATGGCTTTCATCTTAAGACGGTCATAGGCAAATGTTTTACTGTGTCTTGTAGTGTAGTAAATATATGCAGTTGTTATTAGCTCTGAATCCATTGTGACTTGAAGAACAGCTCCGCAGTTAACGTATAGGTGAAGTATAATAAATTTTCAGAAAAGTGTTATAAAATTATAGTAAGTATTACAAGTTTAAGTCAAATATTAGAAGATTACTATATAAAGGAATCATTAGAAAATTATATAATAATCATAACAATTTCTTACGTACCGTTATACGTTGCATAGAGCATCCAAGAAATTTCGCCATACCGTTCTATACTAGACGTTCAATCTCTTCCATAGAACTGAGACCGATATTTATTAACTCTCTCAACAAAGTTCGTTTCAGGGTCTCATTAGGTCGTCCTCTCTTTTTGAACCCTCTGCATCCCACTTCAATGCCTGCTTTGATATTCTTTGATCATTTCTTTTCAAGGTGTGTCCAACATATTTCCATCTTTTCTTTCTTATAACAGTTGTTACTATTGGTTGACCAGGCATTTCTCTGATTTTATCACTTCTGAATTCGTTCCATTTTATGTTCGTTATTTTTCACAAATATATATCGTTAAGTGCATTCGATTGACTTATATACGAGTATATATATATATATATATATAATGTCATTTTCAACTCTCACTGGCATATGTTAGGATTAGTACAGCATTTGCATTTAAAATTAGTAATGTAGTTTTAAAACAAAATAACTTGAAGTTTTATATTGTATTTAAACTTTTAAAATGGAATGTTTCTTTGACAATTTGTAGCATAATTTATGTCTTGATACCTTCCATCGTTGGAAAAATACCACACATGTAAGTGAGCCGCTCTGTTATTTTTATCATTTTGAATTCCAGCCTGATTTGTAGACATTACTTCATTGTTAAATCATAATTTAATGTATTCTTTTATTATATTAGTTTTTATAACAAGTATTCTCTTGTTGTTTAAATCATAATTTAATGTATTCTTTTATTATATTAGTTTTATAACAGTATTCTCTGTTGTTTAAATCATAATTTAATGTATTCTTATTATATTAGTTTTTATAACAAGTATTCTCTTGTTGTTTAAATCATAATTTAATGTATTCTTTTATTATATTAGTTATGCATATTTTCTTGTTGTTTAAACATATTTAATGTATTCTTTTATTATATTAGTTTTATGACAAGTATTCTCTATTGTTTAAATCATAATTTAATGTATTCTTTTATTATATTAGTTTTTATAACAAGTATTCTCTTGTTGTTTAATTAATTAATGTATTTTTATATTAGTTTATGCAAGTATTCTCTGTTGTTTAAATGATTATATTTGCCGTGTGTTGCGGCTTGCAAGGAGCAAAGAATAGTAACACTGCGTCCTACAAGGCATGTCGTAAGAGGCGATTGAGGTAGGGGCCTAGGAAGCTACCCTTGTAAATAAAAGCATCGCAGAAATCGGATATGCTGGCCTACTTGTAGACGCATAACTGGCACAACGTACAATCGCTCTTAGGATCAGATCACATACAAATTACAAAGAATGGTTCACATACAAATAACAAGTGTTCGATATGGATCGTTCGAAGAAGGAGCAGAAGTAAACGATTATTATATTCTAGTACAGAAGCCACGAAAGAAGAAGTAAACGATTGTTATATTCTAGTACAGAAGCCACGAAAGAAGAAGTAAACGATTGTTATATTCTAGTACAAAAGCCACGAAAGAAGAAGTAAACGATTGTTATATTCTAGTACAGAAGCCACGAAAGAAGAAGTAAACGATTGTTATATTCTAGTACAGAAGCCATGACACGAGCAAAAGTGAGTTTGAGATTTTATTGAAGAACACTCACATAATAATTTCTGTGTTCATATGAAATATTTCTAAGTGGATACAAATATACGAAATAGGAGTAGAAAAGAAACAGATAAGAGACAACTATTAAGAGAAAAGGTTGTTCAAAAATCTCAGTTTAGTTAACAAATATCAGTTAGTCTAGACTTTCAGTACAATGATAATATTTCGGGAAAAATAAAAAGCGAAATTGACTATTCACGAACTATTATGATTAAAAATCTCAGACAATATTAGAGTCAAGATGTTGGACTTGTTGAGGACTTGATGTCTGAAAGTTTTGATTACTGTAACAATCTTGACATTTATTGTGAAATGTTATGTTTGTGAGAAGAATGTGAAAGCAAGAACGGATGATAATGTTGAGAAATATTTTCTTTACTCTTTCAAGATACATATAGCAAAACCTTTTTAAGAAAAAAATATCTTTGTACTAAACTTCCTTCAGGATACATATATGCTTGCGCAATACCCAGTGGCGGCTCGTCATTAAGGGCCAGTGGGGCCAGACCCCACGAAAATTGTGTAACGTATATTTATTATTTCATAATTATTACTTTTGACGTGGTACTGATTAGCTTTGAAAGTTGAATATCTTCCCGGAATAGACAAATAATAGTAAATACTAAAATACAATGTAACCCAAAACCATGTCGTTTCCGAAAAATGTTTGTCTGACCCCACCAATAAAAATGGTGACGAGCCGCCACTGGCAATACCTCTTTCAGTGGTGCAGATATTGTTGCAAGAAAGCTTTTTCATGATACTGATTTCCTTGCAGAAACCTCTTCAGAGATACAGATATCCTCGCACAAAACCTCTTACACGGTAAAATATATCGTTGAACGAAACCTTTTTTACGGATACAGTTAGTTTTACACCAAACGTCTTCCATATCTCATAACTTATCTGATAAAAGTTAATTGCATATCCTTTACAGGACTTTGCGAATCAACCCTAGCTTTTTAACGCTATTTGTGATTTTTCTAGGAATTATTACATTCAGTAGTTTGCCATTGCTTTCTGAACGGGTGGTGTTATCGTCCTTTTGTAAAAATCCACACGAAACAATTTGCAACCAAACTGTCCGAGTCACTAGACCCTAAGCCACAGACGCGGCCAATATATCTCATACTTTACCATAATGAATCATCGTTTACGTGAACGCACCCTGAGTCTATTACCACTGTATCTAAACGTTAACGCTCTCTGTGGGACGCTATCTTATCGTAGTCTTGATGTAGGATGGAACAATTTGATCACTTGTTTCTCAATATAGTTCAACATTGATTTTGTTTCTGCTTGTTGTCTCATTTCGTCGTTTCTGATCTTGTCTCTACGTGTCTTGTTTAATATTCGTATTTTATAGTTTTCTAAGCTGCTGCCACAATGTAAAGATTTCATCTGTACAGCTTTTGATTTCCTGAAGATTATTTCTGAAGATTAAGAAGAAGAACAATCATTTTCTAGAGACAACCGCTTTATAGTCGAAGTTACTGCTTGTCGGCCATGTCTACACTGAACTTTATAGTAAGACGAGAGAACAGCGATTTATAGTCAAAGTTACTGCTTGTCGGCCATGTCTACCGAACTTGTTAGAAGACAAAACCGATTTATAGTCGAAGTTACTGCTTGTCGGCCATGTCTACTGAACTTGTTAGAAGACAAAACCGCTTTATAGTCGAAATTACTGCTTGTCGGTCATGTCTACCGAACTGTGATAGAACACTGTAAGCTATTTTTGCCATTTTACTCAATTCATAGCTTTCATGATTATTTATTGATGGAAAATATGAATAATACTGATATTCCTTTGTTTTAAACTTAATTTGTAATATAACATAACTGTGATTTAACATGTTGTGTTGTTTCTAAAAATACATTTGTCTATATACAATAACACTGGAATGCGAGGGTCACAAGGACGGTTGGGATCTCATTTCCTAGAATGTTTACATGAGCCCGCCGGCCGTATGTTATCGGAAGCCACGAGAGACACAACCGCTTTATATTCGAAACTACTGCTTGATGGCCATGTCTACCGAACGAGTAAAGATCAACTAACGTGACAAGCATTGAAAGTAACATATTAAGGAACCATTCATCCAAGACGACTCACATTCCACAGGGACATCAATTTGCAATGTCTTTGAGTGCTCTGACACCGCAACAGAAGAAAACACAACTAAAGAATGTCTAATGGTCTCTGACAGATAATCTAGTCTGTTTTAAAAAAACACAACGAACGCCAGAACCTTTTTTCTCTGAATGCAAAGATAGCTAAGTTAATACACAGGGGCAAAACAAAATGTCACCCTAAAATTATCATAAATAATGAAGACATTGCAAGTGATAACAAGATTTCAATATCTTGACTTCTTAATTAACAACATTGGAGATGGTACAAAGGAAATCAGAAGGAGACTGGTCTGGACAATTCAGTTGGTAACTCAGATGATCTAGATTAGGGGTTTCTGTGGCAGAGAGGTTACATGCTCGCCTCTCACCGGAAAGGTACTCGATTCGCTCTGTCGTGAAGCTATCGGGATATTTTTCAAGAGATCCATGATTTTAGTGTAGGTGAGATCGTGTACCTAGTTCTATCGGAGACGGACGATAGGGTTTAGACCCGGGTTCAAATTGAGCACGTAAATGAACCCTTGGTAGTTGAAAATTGAAAAGAGCAAACTGGAAAGCCGCTGCCCGTGCAATATTAATTAGAAAGATTTAAAAAAAATATTTGTACAAAACATTTTCACCATCTTTAAAATTACACCAAGGCCCTCGACGGTGCTACGGAGTTAGTGCACTGCCGTTGAGATCTTCATGTGTAAGACATAGATCGGAGCACACATGGTTACTCACTAAATTTCAAGGGTGATGGTCCTATCAATCAATCAATCAATCAATCAATCAGTCAAACAGGCATTCGTCAAGAGACTGAAGAACATCCCCTATATCCATCCACAACTCACCGATTAAATGCTATTGATGTAAGCCTGTTCGTTCTCTCCTTGCTGTAAACACCCGCATGCCCAGGACAGTAGATCCACGTAAGACTCTGCAGGTTGGAAACAATATAGATAATTACTTCCCCTACACTAGCAGAGATTCAATAAGAACATTAAGCGATACAAGTAGTCACAGAGATGACACGAACTACACATGAAAAGTCAATACCATTAAACATCCTGGTCAAGACTTTGCTTCACTTTCCCGTAGTACATCTCGAATACAGAGTCATCTAGTTAACGAAGCATACTAGCAAGGATCAACAGAAACATCATAGTTATAAAACAAACCGGAGAGACATGCATGGCTTCTGGAAGGGAACTAACTCTTTTATCTTCTACATGCTTGCTATGTTGTTATAGTCACAGTAGCCCGCCTTCCAAGCGTGTTCGTAGCGCGTTGGACAACGGGTGACAAGCCCCTGTGAGTGCGGTTCAATTCCGCGGGCTGGTAGAAAAGCCACAGGTTCTCCAGATTTACGGTGTTCGTAGCACCGAACCGAAGGGTTACAACGTCCATGGCGCCGAGTCGAAGAGCTGAAAGCGCAAGTACTTCTATATCGAAAACAAAAAATAATTAGTCAAAGTAGCGTCCCATCTGAAGTATAATACTGACTCAGTGAGACTAAAGGAAGCAAAGCCACGAAGCAAACAGCCTTCTGGTATTTTCAAGTAAACTCACACCACATTAGAATGTGTCATTAGAAGATCCATCCACCTTGAGTCGATAGTACAAACTGCATTACCTGGCACAAGGGAATAAGAGTTGGAACTATTACTTCCTTGTGGATTTAAATGAGTTAAAGAAATAAAAAACACAACGTAAAATAAAGAACTCGTTTTCTTTCTTTCTTTCTTCTTCTTCTGTTATGTCGCCACACTGTTGCCCACGCGATTTTCTGTTTTTGTCTTCCACTACTCGGCTTGGTTGATGGTTATTTTTTTCGTTTTGACAGAATTCTGCTAAGCCATCTATCCATCTTTTTCGTTGTCTCCCTCTCGCCTTCTTTCCCGCTGTTCTGTTGTAGGATACTCTATATACAGTGGAGTTTGGTTGCATTCGTATTATTAAGTGACTAAACCACTTCATTCTTTGTTTCTCAATGTAATTCAAGCAAGTTTCTTTTCTATGGCGGTATTAGAAAATTACTTGCTGGCTCTTTCTAACGTAGGGCAACACTACGAGAGGAATATGTGTGTGTGTGTGTGTGCGTGTGTGTATATATATATATATGTATATATAATGGAACATTGACAAAGCGGCAGAGACGATCATTAATGCCTTTGAATGCAAAAGCTACAGTAGAGTATTTAGAATATCATGGACAGAGAAAAGAACAAACGCTTCTGCAACAGCTTGATATTAAAGAGTTGGCTATTAAAGAGCATAAAACAAGGAAAATTAAATATTTCGGACACATCAAACGACATGAGTGCCTTGAGAAAATAATTTTGGTGGGAATGGTGCCTGGAAGAAGAACGAGATGAAGACCTAGAAGACGATGGGTGCAGGATGTCATTGGCGATCTGAGAATGACTGCTTCTGACACCGGCCAACTTGCACACAACAGAGAGTTTTTCAAGACGGATGTCATGGGAGCCAAGTTCCGAAAGAGACTAGCTACTTGATGATATATATATATATTTCTAAATTGCGATCAAACGCTTACCATCGTCAACAGACAAAGTAAAACAACACGTGAGTGACTAACATAAAAACTCCACGTCGAACAGTAATAAATAGATGTGTTGTCACTGTGAATATTTGAAATTGAATGGAAGTAAGCTGAAATGTAATCCGCCAAGTTGTCGGTGACGTTGACTACTGATTTAATCGAATGATCATTTCACAAGGCAAGATAACAGTTCTGAAATGTATTCTCAATATCGTTACTGTAGTTGAAATAGGATGGTAATAGAGAGTGTTCAGAAAGCGATGGCAAACTACTGAGCGTATACGTGGTGCCTAGAAAATCGACAACTAGTTTACTGTGGTTGATGGCGACGTTCTGAAAAGGATATGCCACAATTTTTATTTCAAAAGCGAATAGGTATTATGTATGATAGTAGAGAGGGAGCGACGGAGAACGAAATAGAAAGTGTGTATAATAATAATAATAATTCCTCTCGTACCGTTCTACGTTACATAGGGCCTGCAAGTAATTTCTCCATACCGCTCTATCCTGGGCAACTCGCTCAATCTCCTTCATGGAACTGAGACCGATATTTCCTGCCTTTCTCAGCAAAGTTCTTAGTTTCAGGGTCTCCTTAGGTCGACCTCTCTTTCTTGAACCCTTTGCATCCACTTCAATGCCTGCTTTGATATTCGTTGATCATTTCTCCTCAGGTGTCACCAACATATCTCCATCTTCTCTTTCTTATAACAGTTGTCACTAGTGGTTGACCAGACATGTCTCTGATTTCATCACTTCTCCTGAATTCGTTCCATTTATATTCATTATTTTTCGCAGACATCTATTTTCAAATGCAGAAAGTGTGTATGGTGAAATTAAAATATAGATAGGCATAGATATTCTACCTTTGGGTCCTGGTAACGTCAGTTAGTAGACGCAGATCAGCAATAAAGTGCAGAATAGAGCAGACAAAAGTTGAGTTCCAGAACGAGAGACATTATATGCAACAAGTCATTGTCAATTGAGATCAGAAGGAGAGTTTTTCAGTTCTACATAGAGCCAATACTGACATACGGATGCGAGTCATGGGCGGCAAACAAACAGATGGAACAATGTCTGGATGCCACAGAGATGTGGTTTAACAGAAGAATGATGAGAATCCCATGGACTGCTAGAATGACGAATGTGGAGGTGTTGAATGAGGCCATGACACAGATAAAATAATTATCAATTTAAGAAAGAGACAGTCGTCATTTTTAGGACATGTGATGAGAAGGGGAGGTTTAGTCAAATCGAAGGGAGACGACACAGAGGAACACTGAGAGAGACAATTTTGGACAGCCTGACTTCATGATACGGAAGAGTATCAACATCGGAGATGATAGCAAACACCAGGGGCAGAGATTTGTGGAGATCCATGATAGTCTACGCCAGCCGTCACGACACCTGATAATGAGGATAGAGATTCTGAACATCTGAACACCATGGCACGGTGTGAAAATATCATCACTGCTAACAGCTAGAACAAGAGACAGTGAGTCGTGGATTTCTCATGATAGTCTACGACTGTTGGCATGGAACATGATGATGATGAATATTGGGGTCTCATCGAAACTTCTTCTTCTTCGACTGTTTCATATCGACCACTCGTTAAACCATTCTTTGTAATTTGTATGTGATCTTCGACTGCTTCATATCGACCACTCGTTAAACCACTGCTTTGTAATTTGTATGTGATCTTCGACTGCTTCATATCGACCACTCGTTAAACCATTGCTTTGTAATTTGTATGTGATCTTCGACTGCTTCATATCGACCACTCGTTAAACCATTGCTTTGTAATTTGTATGTGATCTTCGACTGCTTCATATCGACCACTCGTTAAACCATTGCTTTGTAATTTGTATGTGATCTTCGACTGCTTCATATCGACCACTCGTTAAACCATTGCTTTGTAATTTGTATGTGATCTTCGACTGCTTCATATCGACCACTCGTTAAACCATTGCTTTGTAATTTGTATGTGATCTTCGACTGCTTCATATCGACCACTCGTTAAACCACTGCTTTGTAATTTGTATGTGATCTTCGACTGCTTCATATCGACCACTCGTTAAACCATTGCTTTGTAATTTGTATGTGATCTTCGACTGCTTCATATCGACCACTCGTTAAACCATTGCTTTGTAATTTGTATGTGATCTTCGACTGCTTCATATCGACCACTCGTTAAACCATTGCTTTGTAATTTGTATGTGATCTTCGACTGCTTCATATCGACCACTCGTTAAACCATTGCTTTGTAATTTGTATGTGATCTTCGACTGCTTCATATCGACCACTCGTTAAACCATTGCTTTGTAATTTGTATGTGATCTTCGACTGCTTCATATCGACCACTCGTTAAACCATTGCTTTGTAATTTGTATGTGATCTTCGACTGCTTCCTATCGACCACTCGTTAAACCATTGCTTTGTAATTTGTATGTGATCTTCGACTGCTTCATATCGACCACTCGTTAAACCATTGCTTTGTAATTTGTATGTGATCTTCGACTGCTTCATATCGACCACTCGTTAAACCATTGCTTTGTAATTTGTATGTGATCTTCGACTGCTTCATATCGACCACTCGTTAAACCATTGCTTTGTAATTTGTATGTGATCTTCGACTGCTTCATATCGACCACTCGTTAAACCATTGCTTTGTAATTTGTATGTGATCTTCGACTGCTTCATATCGACCACTCGTTAAACCATTGCTTTGCAATTTGTATGTGATCTTCGACTGCTTCATATCGACCACTCGTTAAACCATTGCTTTGTAATTTGTATGTGATCTTCGACTGCTTCATATCGACCACTCGTTAAACCATTGCTTTGTAATTTGTATGTGATCTTCGACTGCTTCATATCGACCACTCGTTAAACCATTCTTTGTAATTTGTATGTGATCTTCGACTGCTTCCTATCGACCACTCGTTAAACCATTCTTTGTAATTTGTATGTGATCTTCGACTGCTTCATATCGACCACTCGTTAAACCATTCTTTGTAATTTGTATGTGATCTTCGACTGCTTCATATCGACCACTCGTTAAACCATTGCTTTGTAATTTGTATGTGATCTTCGACTGCTTCATATCTACCACTCGTTAAACCATTGCTTTGTAATTTGTATGTGATCTTCGACTGCTTCATATCGACCACTCGTTAAACCATTGCTTTGTAATTTGTATGTGATCTTCGACTGCTTCATATCGACCACTCGTTAAACCATTGCTTTGTAATTTGTATGTGATCTTCGACTGCTTCATATCGACCACTCGTTAAACCATTGCTTTGTAATTTGTATGTGATCTTCGACTGCTTCCTATCGACCACTCGTTAAACCATTGCTTTGTAATTTGTATGTGATCTTCGACTGCTTCATATCGACCACTCGTTAAACCATTGCTTTGTAATTTGTATGTGATCTTCGACTGCTTCATATCGACCACTCGTTAAACCATTGCTTTGTAATTTGTATGTGATCTTCGACTGCTTCATATCGACCACTCGTTAAACCATTGCTTTGTAATTTGTATGTGATCTTCGACTGCTTCATATCGACCACTCGTTAAACCATTGCTTTGTAATTTGTATGTGATCTTCGACTGCTTCATATCGACCACTCGTTAAACCATTGCTTTGCAATTTGTATGTGATCTTCGACTGCTTCATATCGACCACTCGTTAAACCATTGCTTTGTAATTTGTATGTGATCTTCGACTGCTTCATATCGACCACTCGTTAAACCATTGCTTTGTAATTTGTATGTGATCTTCGACTGCTTCATATCGACCACTCGTTAAACCATTCTTTGTAATTTGTATGTGATCTTCGACTGCTTCATATCGACCACTCGTTAAACCATTCTTTGTAATTTGTATGTGATCTTCGACTGCTTCATATCGACCACTCGTTAAACCATTGCTTTGTAATTTGTATGTGATCTTCGACTGCTTCATATCTACCACTCGTTAAACCATTGCTTTGTAATTTGTATGTGATCTTCGACTGCTTCATATCGACCACTCGTTAAACCATTGCTTTGTAATTTGTATGTGATCTTCGACTGCTTCATATCGACCACTCGTTAAACCATTGCTTTGTAATTTGTATGTGATCTTCGACTGCTTCATATCGACCACTCGTTAAACCATTGCTTTGTAATTTGTATGTGATCTTCGACTGCTTCCTATCGACCACTCGTTAAACCATTGCTTTGTAATTTGTATGTGATCTTCGACTGCTTCATATCGACCACTCGTTAAACCATTGCTTTGTAATTTGTATGTGATCTTCGACTGCTTCATATCGACCACTCGTTAAACCATTGCTTTGTAATTTGTATGTGATCTTCGACTGCTTCATATCGACCACTCGTTAAACCATTGCTTTGCAATTTGTATGTGATCTTCGACTGCTTCATATCGACCACTCGTTAAACCATTGCTTTGTAATTTGTATGTGATCTTCGACTGCTTCATATCGACCACTCGTTAAACCATTGCTTTGCAATTTGTATGTGATCTTCGACTGCTTCATATCGACCACTCGTTAAACCATTGCTTTGTAATTTGTATGTGATCTTCGACTGCTTCATATCGACCACTCGTTAAACCATTGCTTTGTAATTTGTATGTGATCTTCGACTGCTTCATATCGACCACTCGTTAAACCATTCTTTGTAATTTGTATGTGATCTTCGACTGCTTCATATCGACCACTCGTTAAACCATTCTTTGTAATTTGTATGTGATCTTCGACTGCTTCATATCGACCACTCGTTAAACCATTCTTTGTAATTTGTATGTGATCTTCGACTGCTTCATATCGACCACTCGTTAAACCATTGCTTTGTAATTTGTATGTGATCTTCGACTGCTTCATATCGACCACTCGTTAAACCATTGCTTTGTAATTTGTATGTGATCTTCGACTGCTTCATATCGACCACTCGTTAAACCATTGCTTTGTAATTTGTATGTGATCTTCGACTGCTTCCTATCGACCACTCTTTAAACCATTGCTTTGTAATTTGTATGTGATCTTCGACTGCTTCATATCGACCACTCGTTAAACCATTGCTTAGTAATTTGTATGTGATCTTCGACTACTTCATATCGACCACTCGTTAAACCATTGCTTTGTGATTTGTATGTGATCTGATACTAAGAGGAACCCTACCTGAGTAGGAGGGTCTCCCCAGCACTAAACATAGCACTACACGCCTAGAACTGTTGGAGGTTTCTGGGTTTTAAAGAAAGCCGGGTACTCACCCCATTACACTATAGGAAAAAGGAGTGAAAGTTCATAATTCCTGAGGCTCAAAGAAGAAGAAGATCCTAAGAGGATTGTACATTGTGCATGGTATACGCCAACATCCGATTTCTGTGACGTTTTTTTATTTATTAGGATAGCTTCCCTAAGTCATATCTCAGTCGTCTCTTACGACATGCCTTGTAGGTAGCAGTGTTACTATTCTTTGCTCCTTTTGCTGACCCCGGCAAAACACGGGCGTTATCGAAACTCAAAGTACAAATATAATTTGAGCTCTAATACCGTAAAACTATACATATGCTTGAGTCAGCGTTAACGGACTTCCATAATATCAATCATGCCCGCCTTTCCAGCGTGCTAGTAGCGCGTTGGACGACGGGTGACAAGCCCCTGTGAGTGCGGTTCAATTCCGTGGACTGGCAGAAAAGCCACAGGTTCTCCTATTTACGATGTCCATGGCACCGAGCCGAAGAGCTGAAATCTCAAATGCTTCTATATCGGAAAAAAAAATACCAATCATATCTGATACCATGCTACAGTATAACTCTGTAGATGTGATACTATAAATTTGGTGTTTTAGGTTCACAAAAGTCAATAACCCATCTGTACAAATTTCTTGAATATTGGACAACATTCTCCAACATGGAGGTGGGCGTCTGTAGCTTAAGTGGCAGTGAGCTCGATCACAATCAAAGCGTACCTGGTTCAAACTCCACGACCGGCAGTTTGGAAGCAAATTTGTTCGGCGTGAATTTTTACTAACTGTAAAAATTGACATCACCGCTCATTCAGAAAACAATGACAAACTACTGAACGTATAAATGATGCCTAGAAAATCGACGATTCGTTTACTGTGGTTGATAGCAACGTCCTGTAAAGGATATACCAAGATTTTCGTAAATGGGAGGCGATTGGGAACGGGGAGGATAACAACCCACACACATATATATATATAAATGTATTTGTTATAGAAACTGAAAAGAAACACTGCCCTTGTGTTAGGGAAAATATTAGCACTATGTTAAATTAGAAATGCTGAATGGAACCATACAAAAACTAATGTAAATCTTATTGATAAAATGCAGCTGTCCAATGTTCATTGGGAACGAAAAGGAATTAGAGAAATATATATATAGAGAGAGAAATTTATCTTACTTACTTACTTAATCCCGTCATGCCTAGTGACACATGGGGCTTCAGAAAGGACTTTCCATGCTCTCCTGTCCCGTGCAACCTTTAGCGCAGAGCCCCACGTCAGAGATGCGGTGTCCAGTTCCTCTTCCATCATGCGCCTCCATGTTGTCCGTGGTCTGCCTTTCTTTCTCTTTCCTCTGGTGTCCAAGTGAGGGCTATCCTTGCAGGCATTTCTTGTCTCATTCTCATAACATGTCCGAGCCATTTCCATCTTCTCTTTTGAGTATGTCATTCATTGCCTCTTGTCTTGTGTCTTGGAGTAGTTGGTTATTGGATATTTTACTGGCCAAAAGATTCCCAAGATTCTGCGAAGACAAGAGTGGTGGAAAACTGACAGCCTGCTAGTATCTCCTTTGGTCATCCTCCAACACTCGATCCGTAAAGCAAAACTGGCAAAACAATGCTTTATAGAGTTTAAGCTTTGTGGTCCTATTGTAGATTTTGGACTTCCATACTGGTTTCATTCTGGCAAAAGCGGTTCTGGCCTTACTCAGACGTGATTTTATATCTTCCTCTGTGCCACCATTTAGTGTCAGTACGCTACCAAGATATGTAAACTGCTCAACCCTTTCCAGTGTTTGATTTTCTAACATTACTGGTTGTTGGATTTCACTGTTTGTCATAATTTTTGTTTTTCCTGTGTTTGTTTTGAGGCCTACTGTCTTTGCCGTGCTGTGAAGTATTGTACTTTTCTCCTGTATATGTTCATATTTGTGTGACACCAGGGCTATATCGTCTGCAAAGTCCAGGTCCTCAAGCATCTCGAAAGGGTCCATCTTATTCCTCTTGGTGCTTGTTGTTTTATGGCATTTTTAGCACCCAGTCAATTGTAATACTAAACAAAAGAGAGGACATTACGCATCCTTGTCTTACACCAGATTTTACTGGAAATGTTTTGTTGGAATTCTTTAGGTTGCAGGAGAAATCTTTATAGAAGAGGGCTATGATGTTAACAAGCTTCTGCGGTACGCCGTATTGTCTCAGTATCTTCCATAGGCTGTCTCTGTGGACGCTGTCGAATGCCTTTTCAAAATCTATGAAGTTGATATATATAGTCCTTTGCCACTCGCTACATTGTTCTAAAATGTTACGCAGGGTAAATATATGTTCATTTGTTCCTCTTCCTTTCCTAAATCCTGCTTGCTCCATTCGTAGACACTTGTCTACTGCTTCTTGTATTCGCATTATGACAATTTTGCAGAATATCTTACTTGGGATTGAAAGCAACGTGATTCCTCTCCAGTTATTGCAATCTGTTAGGTCTCCTTTCTTGGGGATTTTCACCACAGTACCCCTAGTCCAATCCTTAGGCAATTCTTCTTTCTCCCAGATATCTGCAAACAATGGCTCTAATATGTTTGCAGCTAAGATGGAATCGATCTTGAAAAGCTCTGCTGTCATTTCATCATTTCCGGTGCTTTGTTGTTTCTCAGGGATCCAATAGCTTTTACTATTTCTTGCTTTTCTGGCAATTTGAGGTTGATATCAATATCCTGTGCGGCCGGTGGGATATCCGGTGGATGTTCAGGATCAGGTCTGTTTAGCACATCTTCAAAGTGGGATGTCCATCTCATATCCTGCTCCTGCTCTGTTGTCAACAGTTGTCCTAGACTGTTTCTGACTGGCATGTTATGGTTGTGTCTTTTACCTCCACATAATTGTTTGGTAATCTTGTACAGTGTGTGCAGATCATGTACTTTAGCAGCCTTTTCTGCTATTTCTGCTGTCTTTTCCATAAATTTTCTCTTGTCTGTTCTAGCACTTCTTTTACCATTTTGTTTAGTTCTGTATATTCTTTTCTTGCCTTATCTTTTGACGTTCTGATCTAATGCTATTGATGAGATTTTTTTCTCCTTTCGCTTTTGGATGTATTCTAAGGTCTGGCCACTTATCCACTCTTTATGTTGTCCTTTACTGGTTCCCAGTACACTACTGCTAACTATTTTATATGTGCCTTTGATCGCATTCCATTTTTCTTGAATACTTTCAGTTGGTGTTGTGTCTGACTGCTCTGACAGGATTTGAAATCTGTTCTTTAGTTCCACTATATATTTTGTAGCAATCTCTCTGTCTTTTAATAGGTTAACATTAAAGTATTCTGTTCTTGTCTTGGCTTGTATATATGTTTTCTTGAGTTTGAGCCTGATCATGGCAACGACAAGGTGGTGGTCGCTGCCCACGTCAGCTCCTCTTTCACCTTTACATCAAGTAATGTCTTTCGCCATTTGCTGTTGATCATAAAGTGGTCTATCTGGTTTTCATCTCTTCCATTTGGGGATATCCATGTGTGCTTGTGTATGGTCCTGTGTGGAAACAATGTGCCTCCTATGATCAGTCTGTTTTCTAGACAAAAATTGCTCAACATTTCTCCATTTTCATTTGCAGTGCCACATCCCTCTTTCCCCATTATTGCTTCTCTGTGTCTGTTATTGTTTCCAACTTTTGCGTTTAGGTCTCCAATTATGCACAAAACGTCCTGAGCTGGAACCTTGTCCACTATTTCCTGTAACCTTCTATAAAATGTGTTTTTGTCCTCTTCTTCGGCTTCGTTAGTGGGTGCATAGCATTGAATGATAGTTAGCTTTCCTTGTTTCCCATTAAATCGGGCTTTCAACAATCTTTCATTAATCGGGTGCCACTCTAAGAGATGTTTATTCAATCCTTTCCTTATTATTAGTGCAACTCCTGCTGAATGATTCCAGTCGTCTCTTCCTGAGTATAAGATGGTTTCCCTGTTCTAGTTGTCGTCTGTCCAAAGCCTGTCCATCTACTTTCGCTGACCCCTAGAAGGTGTAATTTATAGTGTTGCATCTCTTTTACCACCTGTGATGTCTTTGTGGTCTCGAACATTGTTCTGACGTTCCAGAATCCTATTCTTAGTTTAGTTTTGACATCCAGCAGACTTGAATTCCCAGCATGGGCTTCCTTGCGGCTTTCACCCATACTGTTCATGCTGACAGTGGTACTCTGTCTCAAGACCGCTGGACATCGAGAGCATTTTTCCTATTGAAGTTTCTGTAAAATTGTTTCTTTTTTTTATGGGGCAGAGTTGTTTGAAATTTATCTACTGCAAGTGAAATGATATTACTTGCTTTAGCTAGCAGTAGCGTATGAGCTTCTGTTTTGCTGTATGTATGTTTTTAATTTCAAAATAAATCTACAAAATAATTGATGATTATAAATTCTACGAGTAATCCTCATATCATTTTCTTCTTTGCCTTCGGGAAATGTACTTTCAGATGACATTCACGTGACATCATTATATGTTCGATAGAATCTACCTATATGGACTAAGAAATCTATTAGAGTTCGGTCCCTTTAAGTTAGATGGACGCTTCAGTAAAGCGCCAGCGTTAGAGAGCTTATTTAGCAATTTTGACACTGACTCCATGAAAATTGACTATACTATAGTTCGTTCAACAACTCATGCCCACAGTCCAATGCGAATTGTAGCAAAACCATCAGTTCCACAGTAGCGAAACTTTGCACCCAACCTTAGAATTATACCGACGCAAATGTCTGATGGAAGAAATTGCTATAGGAAACCTGGATTTTGTAATATAACGGTTTCTTTGATGTTGGCGGCATATTTGGCTAGTCTGATACAGCATTTTAGTTTTTACAGTAAACGCACACATATGACATTTGATGGCAAGTCTTATGCAAAGGCGTATCATCTTAGCTTATATATGGGGGCCAATGTTGATAATTGCAATACAGTCATGAAATAAACAAGAAATGTAGACTTAGTTGTATTATTGTTTTTAAATAACTTACATTACAGTTAACGTTAGCTGCCATGTCATAATGCCACTCCCCTTTCACGTCCAGGCTTGGGACTGGCAATGGCGCAGCTCAAATAGTAGCATGTCCCTTGCGGAACCTCGCATTCATCACAGCCCTCCTGAAAAGCTCTATATCTCTTGCAATTTCTCCTGCCTCTTACAGCGTCATGTTCAGGGTTTCTTTGATGTCCTGCTGCCATCTTCGTCTTGGTCGTCCCCTGACTCGTTTTCCAGGAACCATGCCTTCCATTACCTTTCTCTCCAGACCACTGTGGCATTTAATGTCGTCAAAATATTTCATTTTCCGGGACAGTATGTTATTTATGAGCCAATGCTCCTTGATATTCAGGTCTTGTAGGATATCTTTGTTTCTTCTCTGTCCAGGATGTTCTAAGAACTGTTCTATATCACCTTGTTATGGCGGAGCTGCTGGAGAGATTCTTTTCAAATTGCTACTTCTTCGTTACAGTGTGTGTGTGTTAACTTATGGAGGAATCACTATAATAAAATAGCTCTTTTCTCTGGTTCTTGTATACTGTAGTACAGATGACCCATATGTGCCTCTTTGCGGAAATGCGCGTATAGCATTAATGATACTTTTTGCATTGTAACTTCAAACTCATAAGAAATGTTATACCAATTTCTGTTTTGAGAAGTCAACAATATGACCCAATAGCATCACACTAATTTCGATAAACGCCTTTAACTAAATGTCCGTCGCGCACTAATGACGTCAATTCTTTACTATGTTCAAGCCCGAGTCTTTTTGGTGCATGGAAATGCAAGAATTGTTCAAAAAACCATGGAATTCGTCCTGAATGTTGCTATTTTTGTCATCAATGTATTAAATGTCTGTAAACATTAGTTTTCTCCAACGCAACTAATGGATGCGTTAAATATATAGTACAAAGAAGGAAACTTCTAGATGGTATGATTGTTTGAATGGCAAAAATATTTTGTAGCGTCGGGAACATGTGTAGTTCACATGCAAGTTTTCAAGTTATTTCATCAAATGCTTACAAAGATACAAATTTTTATCTGTGGACATGACAAGCTGAACGGACTATAGAATGTGTACCAGTATCTTAGTAATAGACCTGGGGGGTGGGGGTTCTGTGGCTAAGCGGTTAAGCAGTTACATTAAGTTTCTAAGGTCGTTGGTTAGAATTCGGACCGCGCAGTTCTTTTCACATTTGTATTTTTTTCAGAGATCCACAGAATTATTGCAGGAGCTACAGAGATCGTGTATTGTACATTACTCTCGGCAGGTGGCGTGCCATTTCTGCGGAGAGAGACCGAGCTATATGGGGTGAAACCCAGTGCAATGAAGTCAATAATTCGGTTTTAGACCCTTTAGTAGTACACCTCTTTCATTTCTGAGGGACCATAGAGGTACGCCCTTGGATAAGTACATCACATCAGATCTATGTGGCACCCGAGTGGTTACCGGGGCCCAAATTGGGGTGTAAAGAATAGAGCCACTGTTACCTGCCACGCATGTCGTAAGAGGCAGCTAAGGAGGTTGGACGTGGGGCTAGCTACCCCACACCGTAAAGAACACTAGATGGCCACAGCACTTAGAGCAAACTGAGTAAACGCTGGCTGAAACCGGACACATCGCCGAAGGATAAGCACCAGAGCTCCAAATGGTGCTGAAGATGTGACGTAAAACATACCAATGTTAAGGTTGCATGAATCAGATTTCCGCATGAATAGAATTTATGGGGAGGTCTGGTACATCGGTCTGGGCGTGATCGCGAAGAGAAAGAGAGAGAGAGAGATCGATGCGGGAGTGACATTCTCTGTCAGAAATTTTTACATACAAACAATGAAAGTCTTTTGAGATGGCATTGTATCCTAGAGAAAAGCCTATTTCTCTCTGCTGGTTTTAATCGACTTAGTTCAAACTGTAACAATCAACCCCGTACCCTATTTCTTCAGATACATGTGCATTCAACTGGCAACTGTTTTCCATGTGCCTGACTTTATATCAAGAGCCTTTAAATAATCCTTACATACGTTCTTATATTGCACTTAGAGGCTTTCCAATCGGTTTATTTTCACAGATTAATTCTCTAAAAATAAGCTCGTGAAAATTCAACCATCTTGTATGCGCGAGATGTGGTCCAGACACCGAAGATGTCCCTACTTTAGAAGATTGTACGTGGTTGAGAAGATGCACGCTAGCGTTCACTAGTGGACACATTCAGATGACTGCTACAAAGCTACATTGCCTTTCGATGTATACATTAGCATACCTGTACAGTCTTTTTCACGTATCATCTCCTTTGCAAACTTCGCTCTCACCAAAACAGAATTAAAAGACTCGAATTCTAGCCATCTCTCCTACTAGCTTCATCGTTCTGTTCAAGGTTCCCTTAATATTTTGTTGCTACCGTTGTATTGGTCGTTCCATGTCTCATCTCCCAAGAATGATTCCTTCCATTATTTAACTATTTTGTTGCTACCGTCGTATTGGTCGTCCCCTGTCTCATCTCCCAAGAATGATTCCTTCCATTATTAAACTATTTTGTTGCTACCGTTGTATTGGTCGTCCCCTGTCTCATGTCCCAAGAATGATTCCTTCCATTATTAAACTATTTTGTTGCTACCGTTGTATTGGTCGTCCCCTGTCTCATGTCCCAAGAATGATTCCTTCCATTATTAAACTATTTTGTTGCTACCGTTGTATTGGTCGTCCCCTGTCTCATGTCCCAAGAATGATTCCTTCCATTATTTAACTATTTTGTTGCTACCGTCGTATTGGTCGTCCCCTGTCTCATCTCCCAAGAATCATTCCTTCCATTATTTAACTATTTTGTTGCTACCGTCGTATTGGTCGTCCCCTGTCTCATCTCCCAAGAATCATTCCGTCCATTATTTAACTATTTTGTTGCTACCGTCGTATTGGTCGTCCCCTGTCTCATCTCCCAAGAATCATTCCTTCCATTATTTAACTATTTTGTTGCTACAATTGTATTGGTCGTTCCATGTCTCATCTCCCAAGAATGATTCCTTCCATTATTTAACTATTTTGTTGCTACCGTCGTATTAGTCGTCCCCTGTCTCATCTCCCAAGAATGATTCCTTCCATTATTAAACTATTTTGTTGCTACCGTTGTATTGGTCGTCCCCTGTCTCATCTCCCAAGAATCATTCCTTCCATTATTTAACTATTTTGTTGCTACCGTTGTATTGGTCGTCCCCTGTCTCATCTCCCAAGAATCATTCCTTCCATTATTTAACTATTTTGTTGCTACCGTCGTATTGGTCGTCCCCTGTCTCATCTCCCAAGAATCATTCCTTCCATTATTTAACTATTTTGTTGCTACCGTTGTATTGGTCGTTCCATGTCTCATCTCCCAAGAATGATTCCTTCCATTATTTAACTATTTTGTTGCTACCGTCGTATTAGTCGTCCCCTGTCTCATCTCCCAAGAATGATTCCTTCCATTATTAAACTATTTTGTTGCTACCGTTGTATTGGTCGTCCCCTGTCTCATCTCCCAAGAATGATTCCTTCCATTATTAAACTATTTTGTTGCTACCGTTGTATTGGTCGTCCCCTGTCTCATCTCCCAAGAATCATTCCTTCCATTATTAAACTATTTTGTTGCTACCGTTGTATTGGTCGTCCCCTGTCTCATCTCCCAAGAATCATTCCTTCCATTATTAAACTATTTTGTTGCTACCGTTGTATTGGTCGTCCCCTGTCTCATCTCCCAAGAATCATTCCTTCCATTATTTAACTATTTTGTTGCTACCGTCGTATTGGTCGTCCCCTGTCTCATCTCCCAAGAATCATTCCTTCCATTATTTAACTACCAAAAGCACAGTGCTATTTAATCTTTCTTACTTCTGTTTTTTAATAATGATTTGCCTTACATCGCCAGGATAAGAAGATTTTTCTAGAACGGGTTTTTGTGTGCGCTTCATAAATAATACATTTCAATGGTCTGTTATTTCTGTGCTTCACCTTTCGTGTGGACGACCTTTTGCTTTGTATCCACTATATCAGAGCCGGATTGATCTTTGAGGCACACTGTCTGCTGGTATTCTGCTTTTGTTGCAGAAACATTTCGTTTATTATGTAGATGAAGTTCATTACTGATACTGTTCCCACTTTTCCCCTGATGTCTACATTTCTAAACCAGTCTCTTCTTGATAATTCTAGCCCTCTGTATAGACACTTCATCTCCGTTATGACTAGTTTTTCTTTCTATCGTTCGATGTCAGCATCCAGGTTTGACACTTTTTTTTCCGATCCAGAAGCACTTGAGCTGAAAGCTCTTCGGCTCGGTGTCATGGACATCGTAACCCTTCGGCTCGGTGGCACGAACACCGCAAATCTGGGGAACCTGTAGCTTTTCTGCGAGTCCGCGGAGTTGAACCCGCACTTAAAGAGGACTAGTCACCCGTAAGCATAATGTCGGCAGAAAGATGATGTTGTACAAGGCTGTTTTAGTGTTCATAGTGACATGCTTGCATTTCAAACTTGGTGCCATTTGTTCTGATTTGACTTTCATTATTACATTGATGTTGAATTTCGTTAGTTATTTTTCCGAACTACTTTATGTGATTTCTGTGAGGCTAAGTGGTTAAGCCCTTTGCCTTGTCAGTCGATGGTCGTGTGTTCCAATCTGGACCGCGCCGTTCTATTTACGAGTGCAATTTTTTCCAGAGACCCTAGGATTGTTGCTGGAGCTACGGAGTTCGTGCTTTGTGCAATACTCTCGGCAGGTGGCGTGTCATTTCTGCGGAGAAGGATCGAGCCATATGGGGTAAAATCCGGTGCAATGAAGTCAATCTTTTGGCTTTTAAATCCTTTTTATGGGATCAAATATTTCATTTTACAAGACCTGATATTGTTTCTACGCCAATGTTCCTTTGAGTTTGTACCGTTTAAGATATCAATCTATATTTGCCATTTTCTTTATGTAAGACGTTCTAATAATTTAATGTGTACATTGACATACACATTTATTTTCCCTTCTTCTTCTTCTTCTTTTGTCGTCATACATTTACCGGGTTGTTGCCTAGTGTCGTGGTTTTCTGTTTTTGTCTTTCGCTGTTCTGGTGGCTTGGGTGATTGTTATTTGTGATCTTTGACAGGAATCTACTATACCATCTAACCATCTTTTTTCGTGGTCTTCTTCTCGATTTCTTTCCTGATGTTCTGTTGTAGAAGACTTTGTATACTGTGGAGTTTAGATGCATTCTTATTAAGTGGCCAAACCACTTCATTCTTTGTTTCTCAATGTAAATCAAGCAAGGTTCTATGCCAACTTTCTTTCTTATGCTGATGTTTGTGAGTGTCTTATCTGGTGTAGTTGGTAACTTTTGACAGGCACCGCATTTCACATATAGTTATTGTTTGTGTCTGCGCTTTTCTCAAAAACAAATAAGTATACACATACATGTATACGCTCATATATAATATATGCGGATACACATTTCTAAACAGATACGCTAGTGTAGACACGTCCGTCCGCAATAACAATACTCATGAATATAAATGACATATTGGTGGTGAAAAATGGCAATAAAAAAGAAAAACATAACAGAAGTTATTATTGGAAGTAAGAAAGATATCGGATGCTAATACCGGGAGTATAATCCTACAGGTTAACATTGCAAACCTGAAATCGATCGCTTGCTTATACAAGTAATTATTATAGTGTTTATGCTATCAAGTATTATAGTGTCTATGTCATGTAAAAAGACATGAAGGGCTGGAGAAGACCATCATGGAAGGAGGTATACCGACAAAGAGAAGAAGAGAAAGACCACGGAGAAGTTAGATTCAGGATGTAACTGATGGGTTGAACATGACGGCTGCAGAGGAGGGATATCTGGCCTATGAGAGAGAGAAATTCCTAAGGACTGTTGGGGTGGCAAAGTTCTGCTCAGGACAGGCTATTTAATGATGATGATGTCAGTAATTAGTCGAATGTTTATATCAGTAATTAGTCTAGTATCTATATCAGTAATTAGTCTAGAGTCTAGTGTTTATGTCAATAATTAATCTAATGTATATGTCACTAATTTATCTAATGTTTATGTCAGTAATCTATCTAATGTTTATGTCAATAATTTGTTTAGTATATATTTACATTCAAGCCCATTGCTATGCGTTCTGAAAATGTCGTGAGTTCGAATCATGTTTACGAGTAAATTTTTTTGAGATTCCTAGGATTGTTGCTGAAGTTACGGAGCACGTGCTTCGTGCAATACTCTCGGCACGTAGCGTGCAATTTCTGCAGAAAGGAACAGATCAGTACGGGAAAACAAGATGAATGAAGCCAAACTATACCTTTAAACCTTTCTTTCCTATATACACTACAACAGTGGCGGCTCACGATCATTTTTGTTGGTGGGGCCAGATAGAAATTTTCTGAAAAATCATGGTTTCGGTTAAGATATATTTTAATGTATAATATAATAAATACACGTTACACCTTTTTTTTTTGGTGGGCCCGGCCCCACTGGCCCTTAATGACGAGCCGCCACTGCACTACAACATCTGCTGGAGAATACAACGCGCTTATAGGCTTGCCCTAAAATGCTGTGAAGTCGCTTCAATAAACATTAATATGAGAACCATTTCTTAAAATATATATTCAACATCACGCCACTTGCTTGCGAACACAAAATGGTGTCAGCATTTCAATTGCTTTGTTTAAACGATGTCTCTGAGATCGCTGATATGTAATTGTTTCTGGGTAGATGATATTCTTATCCTATCTCGAGAAGAAAATATCCGGAGATGATACATTTTGTGATAATGTTGGCAACTCTAAAATAAGCTTCTTACACTTCGTAAAGTTTTCGTTCAAGAAATAATGACAACGTACGTAGAAGAAATTTCAGAAGATTAGTCGATTTGTTATTACGCATGACTGGACGATGAGACAAGATTGAAGTTTTCCAGATGTAGATTAAGAAGAATGGACAGCTTTTGAAATTACAATATAACAATAATAATAAAAAAAGTAAATACTGGTAAACATTAGAGATAAAAGAAGAAGTTTCCCGAGTGGGAAGGGGCGGGGATGGAATGGGGGTGGTGTTCTATGGAACGAAGAAGTCATGTAATTTGCCGTAAGTTTGGAAGTTCCTGGGTTCGAATTCGAACTGCGCAGTTCGATTCACTAACGTATTTTTTTTTTCTGGATATCCCTTCGATTATTATTGGAGATACGGAGCTCGTGCTCTGCGCAATATTCTCTGTAGGAGACCAGCTATATTTGCTGAAAGTAGCTGAACCATATGGTGGACATCATGCAAGTTAATTCTTCGTCTTGAAACCGTTTTTTAGATCATCATCAGCAGCCGTACCGGCTAGCATAGGCGATCATTGATCTCAACAAATCTCTGGTATTTGCTACCACCTCAGATCTTGACGCTCTTTCGTGCCATGAAGTCAGGCTGTCTAAAACCTTCTCTCTCTGTCTTCCTCTGTCTCGTCTTTTGATTTCAGTTTTTCAGACTTTGCTTCTAAAAATTTCTTCTTTAGCATTTCTCTGTTTCCATATTGTAGGTGTTATCCATTCTTTTCTTTTCCTCAGACTGTACAAAAACAAGTTTCATTGTTCTTGCTATATAAAGATGTTAGGTTGTACCATGTTTTTAGTTATATTCTCTATCTGGGTCTCATCTGGGCTTTCCTAACTTTCTAGGACACGGTATTTGTTCATTAACTACAAAATTGTCGTTACTTCTGTGCCTTTCAGTCTATCCACATTGAACCTCTTTGAATGTTTTTCTGTAGCCCTGTCTTTCGTAGTTTAAGTTTGATATAAGCTGTGTCTAGGCGGCGATCGCTGCCAGCATCGGTGCTTCTCTTGACAGCACCATCTAGCTGTGAGCATCGTCAGCATCCTTTAATCATCAAGTGATCTATTTAGGTTTTTTTTATCTAATATCTGCCGTTATATGAGTAAAATGTTAATTGATGGATATCCGTATGTTAAAATAAGGTTCCCCCTTTAACCAGAAAAGCAGTTAAAGATCACTGAAAATTATCTAGTAGTGTATATTAAAATTTTTTGTTCTTAACCTGGGTTGCCTCATAGTTTCAAAATAAGAAGAGACTTATAGAACGAGCTATTGTTTTCGCTTCTTACATAGTGTCTTTCACTACCTCTGTTAGTTATGTGGTTTCCCTTTTGCTTTTGCGACCTTTTGTTTTGTACTCATTGTATCTCTCTCTCTCTCTCTCTCGCTCTCTCGCGTTCACCGCCCAGACCGATGTACCAGATTTCCCCATAAATTCTATTCATGTGGAAATCTGATTCATCTGATCTTAGCATTGGTGTGTTTTACGTCACATCTTCAGCACCATTTGGAGCTCTGGTGCTTATCCTTCGGCGATGTGTCCGGTTTCAGCCAGCGTTTACTCGGTTCGCTCTCCGTTCTGTAGCCATCTAGTGTTTTTTACGGTGTGGGGTAGCTAGCCCCACCTCCAACCTCCTTAGTCGCCTCTTACAATATTCGTGGCAGGTAACAGTAGTTATATTCTTTACACCCCAATTTGGGCCCAGGTAACCACTCGGGCGTCATTGTATCTGAATTACCTTTTAATTAAGACGCACTGTCTATTAGCAGTCTGGTTATGGAGCCGAACCCAAACCACTTAGTTTGATGTTTCTTTACGAAGTTCAGTAATGATGTTATACCTGTTTTTTTCCTGATATCTTCATTCATAAACCAGTCTTTTCTTGATACCACAAGCACTCTATGTATACAGTTAATTTCTGTAGCGTCAATTTTCTTCTATCGTTTCATATCAACGTCCAAGTTTGACACTGATAGCATAATGTCCAAACGTAACTATAAATCACCGAACGATGTAAATGAAGGTAATTTTCTGGTAGCTAATGTACACATGAAAAGGTTAACTATTTACAGATGTTCACTATCAGATTTGTACACATTTAAAAACAACTCAGTGTCATTCTATTGTGAATATTAATGGTAATTCTCATCTAATCTATAAATCTATGACTTCCAGTTTTACAGCAAGTTCTATAGTTTTTTTTTAGTTAACTAACGTGAATGTTTAAGCTTGTCTCTATAGCATTTTCTTAATTATATATGTTTCATATTAATCTTTCTGTTATCTTTCTCTGCCTTTTTTGCCGTTAGTGGTCGTAGACTTAAGGCTTCATACAACCGGTATTCTCAACTTTCTTATCTCTTAATAAAATTAGGTGATGATCGGTTTCCGAGATAGCGCACGCTCGGTCGCTTGATATGCTGTAGTAATGTGAAGTTTTAATATATCTGTGACTCCATCAATCCATCTTTTTTTCTTGGTCATATTAATAATAATAATACTAACATTAATATTATTTTCTAGTGATCAGAGATAACTACCTAAATAAATAAAAGAAACATTACGAATATAAGCTATGTATTGGCAAAATATACTTTTGGAAGGTCGTATTTACTTTACCTATATAAAAATGTAAAAATAAATAATTTCGGTCAAGTGGATGATTTTATATCGGCCGGTAAAGGTGTTACGAATTTTGGAACGAACTATAGTTAAACATCTTCACAATAATTTTGTTTCAAATATCGAAAATGCGGATTAAAAAACGAAACTAAATCTATAAATAGTATTGAAAGGTTGAAATACCTAACTATAAGAGAACTCTAGAAGTGACACAAATAGCTCGAGACAGCGTCTGCTTCTACCAGGACGATTAGTAGTGACAACAGTGAAAGGAATGATCGAAAAAATAGTTTCTGTGACCAGGAAGAAGTT
This sequence comes from Arion vulgaris, assembly GCA_020796225.1. NCBI lineage: Eukaryota > Metazoa > Mollusca > Gastropoda > Stylommatophora > Arionidae > Arion > Arion vulgaris. The sequence goes on from CM036756.1 coordinate 36,091,894, forward strand.
CGTGGGAAATATACATGATTTCACATGTTGTTGCTTCCTTGCTTGCCAAGTTCTGAAACATGAAAACATTGATTTCAGTGATTATATGCAATTTGGATTGAAATACTCCACAAAAATATGACGCTGTCAGAGAAACATTACTGTATTTTGTTGGTTTTTTTTTGCTAGGGATTGGATAAGAAAAAGGTGGAAAGACGAGGGTAATATTTTCATTTTATATTTTAATAATAAATCTGAACTTATTTGTGTCTGAATCTCCCGCTGAGATGTGGATCTCATATTTGTTTCTTCCTCGCATAATCTTCATTTCTTCATGTTGTCAAAGAAAGTGTTCGTGTGATCTCACAACACCTTCATTATGAAACATGTCTTGAGACAAGAGATGGAGACACCAAATTGAACTTGTAAAAAAGTAATGTGAATGAAATTTAGAGAAATTGAAAAATGATTATACTCAGTGGCGGCTCGTGATCCTTTTCGTTGGTGGGGTCAGACTCAAATTTTCTGGAAAAATCATGGTTTTGGATTAGGTCATATTTTAATTTATTAACTAATTTATTAACACGTTACACATTATTTTTGATGAGGTCTTGCCCTACTGGCCTTTAATGATGAGCCGTCACTGATTATACTAGAGACGATAGATGGGCCCATATAAGCAATGTTTACATTTGAAGTGTGACAGAAGTAAGAAATATATTATAATTTTATTTCTAATATAAGATAATAATAATATATATATATATATATATATATATATATGTTTGTTATGCCGCCTCCACACCGAAAGTTGACTGTATTAACTCCTAAACACGCTCTGTCCTTGACTCTGACTGTACACTTCAAAACGTTTGACTGCTCACCTCCTGATTTTTCCCCTTCCTTTTCTTCCTTCTATTAGATAGTAGAAATATTAATAGAGTGCGTATGATAATCAATAATCAAATTGCACTAGTATGTTTACTTAAGAACGGGTTAACAGCACAGCTAAAATTACTTTCACGAATACTATATCAGCAACAGATATTCCCTATCCTCATCTCATCAGTAAGCGAGCACTCCGACAGATAGAAAATACAATTATTGTAAATATTTAACTCCCTCGTGTGGTTTCGTGGATAGCAAAGAAGAGAACTAGGAACTTGATCTCACTTACACTGAGATAAGATCCCGATTGCTTCACTTGGGGAATAAATCGAGTACCTTATGAGCAAAATGTGAGCACATTACCTCTTTGCAACAAGGGATCCTAGAAATAACAAAAAGAATTGTTTAAGTATATCAAGAATAGAACTAGGAACTTGATCTCACTTACACTGAGATCAGATCTCGATAACTTCACTTGGGAAATAAATCCAGAACCTTAAGATCAAAATGTGACCACGTTACCTCTAAGACACAGGGGCAACAAAAATAAAAAAAAGGAAATGTTAAAGTTTATCAAGAAGTACACGGATGCGAGCTAAGGACAGTAAACAAACAGAAACATCTCTGGAGGCGACAGAGATGTGGTTTTACAGAAGAATGATGAGAATCCCATGTACTGCTTAAATGAGAAATGTAGTGGTGTTGAATGAGACAAAAACACAGAGAAAGCTTATTATCAATATAAGAAAGGGGCAATCCTCATTTTTCCAACATGTAATGAGAAGGGCAGGTTTAGAGCACAATGTGACAACCAGTAGAATCGATGGGAGACAGAGGAAGACAGAGGGAGAACATTTTAAATAGCTTGACTTCATGGCACGAATAGCGTCAACATATGAGATTATTGCAAACACCAGGAACAGATATTTATGGAGATCCATGATCGCCTATGTTAGCCAGCACGGCACCTGATGCTGATATCAAGAAGAGACAAATATAATATTTGTACACACAAAAAGACTGCGGTTTGCTGAAAACAATACTTGATTGAAAGTTTAAGGGTTAGCGGGCAAGAGAAAGATTGCGAAATAATTGGATGAAACCATTTTCCTTTGCATTTCGTTGGCCTATGATTTAACAGACAGAAACCATCAAATCATATCATCGATTTTGTATTTGCTTTCTCTCGTAAAACACTTTGTTTTGTTTTGTAGAAAACTATACAAGTTTTAAATATAATTATATAAAGATACAACTAATGTTTACTGACACAAGATTTAGAAACACTAACAACCAGAACAAACTGAACAAAATCGGAGGCGGGTTATACTATATCAAATGTTCTAGAAAAATAAAAACATTGAAGATAGAAGACCAAAGAAGAGAAACTTTGTGGAGCCCACTAAAACAGAGATGAAAGCATTTTCTAAAAGTGCATTATAGACTAAATTCAATTGTTCCACACAATATTTCCCTTTTCAAGAGAGAAATACTTGCCTAATGTGATAGAATATAAATCTATATTTGTTGTCATTGAAGGGGAATAAGCAGTTACTTGGAAACACAATCATGAATCGTAATCATAATAATAATAATAATAATAATAGCCATCTATTGCAAGCGATGATGACAACAACAGCCTCAGAAGTGTGCTGCTGCACCGCTCTGATATATACGGAGATGACTGTAGTATCTAATCGAACAAAATCCTCTACCACAGGTGGGATATACATGATTAATCCTCGTCCAGCGCTAGATTACAAGAGTTTGGATTGAAGTTTGGAGGGCCAAAAGAACAGCACAACAGGTATATGAGTAGGCTCACCAATCAACATCGAACTGGTTTAGTTATTGGACACTGTTGGAACTATCGCAAAGGAGATTCACAATTCGTGTCATTTTCGTCTACATGTTGTTTCGTACTAAATTAACATGTATTTGGCTGTGTAGTCACTCTCAGAATAAATTCAAAATGAAATAAAAAAAGTGAATCATTGACTCATCACCAGATAGCTTGTCCTGAGCAGAACTTTGCCAATCCTTCGGACTTTTACAAATCTAATAGGCTAGATATCCGGCCTCTGCAACCGTCATGCTCAAATCATCAGTTACTTCCTGAATGTATCTTCTCCGTGGTCTTCCTCTTCCCCTATTTGTCGGGATGCCTTCTTCCATAGTAGTCTTCTCCGGCCATTGTTATGTTTTTTTTATATATCAACAATTACTTCAATTTTCTCATTCTTATTTGTAGTATCAGTTAGTTATCGTTGATTTTGAATTATTTCGTGATATATTTATTTGTTCTCTTATCATCATCATCATCAGGTGCCGTCTCCACATCGAAGGTTGGCTGCAATGAATCTCCAGCATCCTCTGTCTTTCGCCTTGGTGTTGCACACTGCCAGACTGTAACCTGTCCATTTCTTAAAGTTTCCCTCCCACTTATCTCTCGGTCTTCCTCTTGCTCTTCCCCCTCAACTTTCCCCTCTAGTAAATGTTTTATCATGGTGTCATGTCTTTTTATGTGCCCAAAATACTTTACTTGTCTGAATTTTATTTCTCTTAATAATTGTTTCTTCATGCCTATTTTCCTAAAACTTGTTTATTTGTCTGTTTTTCTGTCCATGAAACTCTGCCTATTCTTCTATATATCCACATCTCAAATGCATCAATTCTGTCTTCTAACTGCTTGTTCATTGTCCATGTTTCCGAGCCATACATCAATATAGGATATATATAGCATTTGATCATTCTCATTTTCAGCCTGTTTGTGATTTGTTTGGATGTCAGTAACTTTCTCATACTATTGAAATTATCCTTGGCCATTCCTATTCTGTTCTCTTATCTGCCTATGATATGCGGAGGGCTCTTATTTAACACTTATATTTAAAAGTACATTTATGTTTTTCCATTGCCTTGTTAAATGTCCATGCTTTGCCCATATACGCTGCCACTATAACGTGCGTGCTCCTAGTATCAGTTGCATTTCATAGTGTTTTTAGTTGTTTAACTTTTCGCAAATCTATGTTTTTTTAATTTTTACAAATCCCCCATTTTCATCTTTTATTATCAGTGAACCAAGATATTCAAAATTGTTCACATTTTCATTTTTAAACCCTGATAGGAAGGTTCACATTCACGCTTGTCCTATCAGTTGTCATTATTGTTGTTTTTGCCACATTGAGATACTTATTTTGTTTTTTGCTTTTCTCTTGAACATTTCTTCAACTAAGTACACATTGCAATATAAATGCGTCAGGAGATAATAACAAAAATTACAGAATGAAATAGTAAATGTTTATATATAAATATCTACGATGTTATCCATCCAGATAGTGATGTGTGTAGCAGCAGAAACGTCTTTAAGAGTGTGGCACAAGGAAGAACCTCATCAGCAGAAACTGTTTTTCCTATGACATATGCTTCAGTGTAAACAATTCGACTCGAATCTGAAAGTATACATACTCTCCCTGTCACTGAAATTAACATTGTTAAATTCTCATTTCTTTTCATTCACAATAAATTCAAACCGAATCGCGCCAAACGTGTTAATATTCTATTAATTTCAACGTTACTCTCCACAGAAACAGCATGACACTTGCTGAGCGTATTGCAACAAGTGCGAATTCTGTAGCTTCGGCATCAATCATATATGTCTCTGGAGAAAATGCGATCGGAAACAGAAGAGCGCGGTCCAGATTTGAACCTTCAACCTTCGGAACCCAAGGCAAAGGCATAACCACTTAGCCACAGAGACCACTGCACATCACTACTTTTAACTTTACTGTTATATTTATAACACATCACTAAATAACTGTACTGTTATATTTAGATAACATCACTCAATAACTTCGCTGTTATTTTTAACAAACGTTATCAAAATGTCTTAATATCAGTGGCGGCTCGTGATCATTTTTGTTGGTGGGGCCATACAAAAATTTGCTGAAAAAATCATGATTTTGGGTAAGGTTATATTGTAATTCATAAAACAAGTGCACGTTACATATTATTTTCGGTGGGGCCGGCCCCTTGCCCCTAATGATGAGCCGCCACCGCTTAATATACTACATTCACAACATGTCATTTTATTAACTTTACGAGTTTAAGTCGTGGCATATTCTTTACAGGATGTAGTCATAAACCACCGTAAATGAGTCGTAAATTTTCTAGGCACCACTTAAACGTTCAGTAGTTTGCCTTTGCTTTCTGAACGATGAGGTCTATTTTTACCGTTCGTTACCACGAGAACAAATCTGCTTCCAAATTGTCCTCCGCGGAGTTTGAACCTGGTGCCCTTGGGTTTTGATCTAGCTCACAACCGCCCATGAGTTTGAAGTAGCATAGGCAATATTTATGGAAGAACAAATTAATCTGATATGGGAAAAACGAGATGTCTACGCAGCATGTTTCTCGTAAAAAATACAACTTTAAACGAACGCACACACACACGCACGCACGCACGCAAACACGCACGCACGCACGCACATACAAACACACACACGCACGCACGCACACACAAACACACACACGCTCAAGTATACATACATACATATACATATGTGTTTACATATACATGTAGAAATAATATACTCGCTAATAGACAAATCAAGTTTCGATTACAACGGAGAAAATTGCTTGCCATAAAACGCCTACATGTCTCTCGTACATCATATAATATAACTATGATGTCATGTCAAAAACTAGCAATAGAAACATAATAAGCATTAACAACAACAACAACAACGACAAGGAAGTGCATTGAAAAATGAAGAACAAAAGATTTGCTTACTAAGTACACAATGCAATATAAATGCGTCAGGAGATAATAACAAAAATTACAGAATGAAATGGTAAATGTCTTCCGTTTATATATATATATCTACGATGTTAGAATTTTTTTTACGTTTTTAGTCTTTTTTTTTGGTGTCGTTTTTAGTGACATATTTTTATTTTAGGGCCCTTAAGGATTTATTGTCTAATAATATATGTTATATCTGCCGTTTAAGAAGTGACTTTCTTCGCTTCTGGTGTATCCTCTACTTGATAAAGGCCTTTTGGTTGAAACGTCACTGTGTATTGTTATTGTTTTTGTGCTTTGTAAAACTACGGTACTTTGTTTTTACTTGTTTTGTAATTTCTTCACGGCGAATAGGGCGCCCTTTGATAACTCCACATTTTACTTTGCTTAGTGAAGTGTTCATTTTAGTGAAAAAATAGGAAAGACTTTGGTAAAACTATACATCAACGGCGGAATATAACAATAATAAGTTAGTTGTAAAGGGTCTAAAGGCCAAAGACTGACTTCATTGCATCAGGTTTACCCAATAGTGCTCGGTACCTCTTCGCAGAAATGGCACCTAAGGATCTCTGGAAAAAAAATACAAGTGTAAACAGAACGGTGTGGTCGGGATACGAACTAACGATCTTCGAAAAGCAAGGCAACAACTTAATCATTTAGCTACAGAGACTCCCTCTTCTGGAAGAGTAATGGGGTATACCAATGTGAGTAGAGACAAGTACACCATCTGATTTTACTTGAAACCTTTGTTTAAAAACTTCTTCTAAGGATGCACAATGAAAATGTAAGATGTCTTACAACAGTGTTATATGATACAACGTTGCTCAGAAATGTTGATGAACAACTGATCGTTTTGACGATCTTGATGAAACTCTACCGACTGAACTATTCAAAAGTAATTGTTAGGTCGATAAGAGCAATACACATGAACTTAGTCTGATCTCTGAAATTTCAAGTCAGCGGTGAGGAAACGAGTAATCCAATGCTATATAGAGCCAATACTTTTATATGGCAGTGAGTCATGGACAATGAATAGACAGATGGTAAGAACATTGGACGCCGCAGAGATGTGGTTTCTCAGAAGAATGTTGAAAGTACCATGGACAGCTAGAAAGACCAATGAAGAGATCTTGTCGGAGACAGATTCATATTGAAATCTAATAAATCGAATAGGAATCAGACAATCAAGGTTTTTGGACATATAATTAGAAGGGTCAGTTAGAACATGTGGTTAAAACAGGCAAAATACAGCGGAAGAGAGATAGAAGACCCAGGGACAAACTTACGGATGACTTGAAATCGTGTTTCGGCAATGGTTCGGTGACGGAGTTGATAGATTGTACCAGAGACAGACAGGTGTGGAGATACATGATCGCCTACGCCAGCCAGCACGGCACTTGATTGATTGATTGACAAAGAGAATATCATATCGGTGGTGGAATGATTCTCTCGAAAACTGCACTGCAAACTCATAATAAATATGGTCTCCAAGGACCCGAAGTCTGCGCAGAACAATTCTGTAAAGTATTTTCCTAAATGTACACAGAGATGGATGTTCTCATGTAGCTGTTACAATCACTTCGATCTGCCTGGTTTTGAACACAGTTCAAGTCTTTCAAATCCTGTAGGATCTGTCCCTCGTACCAGCATAATGTTATTAGATTATGCATTTGTACGGTAACTATATCTTGTTAAGGGACTTCAACGTGAATATAATCATTATAAGAGCTATTATCTAAAGTAAAGTCATCAATGGAGTAGTTGAGCATTTCTATTGCAGGAAGTATGTTCTGTTGGTAACGAGTTGAGTTTATCAGGGAACAAATTTGCAACAATGTCTTTTCTGGAATCCCATGCAACGATTGTGAAGTTCTTGTCTCGCCGCAAATTAGTCTTGCAAGGACATGGGGCAAATTGTCATAGATAATAGATTTTACTTCTTTGGAGCATAGCAGGAATACAGTCGTCTGCAAAGGCGGACATGTGCCGATCAACAAATACATACGATATAAGTTATTCATACATGAGGAAAACTTGCGGAAACTTCGCTTCTATGAAATGAATGTTTCACGATCATACGATTGACTCATAGGTTATTTTTCATACACGAGGAAAACTTGCGGAAACTCCTATGAATGTTTTCGTAAAAAGGGTACATAGAAGTACAAGGTGCCCTGCATTAGATGAATCCACCTGCACGGATTCTCTGTGGCTAAATGGTTAAGCTTTTGCTTTGCGTTCCGAATGTCGTGAGTTTGAATATGAAACACGCAGTTCTGCTTGTTCCCCAGTGGATTTTCCCAGGACCCCTAGGATTGTTGCTGAAGCTACGGAGATCTGCTCTGTGAAATACTCTTCCAATCCATTTTTGTGGAGAGGAACCGAGTCATATGGGGAAAAACCCGGGGCGATGAAGTCAATCCTTCATAGTTATACCCTTTAGAATACATCTGCAATTTGTCATTACATCTTACATCAATCTTTTCCCCTACTTCTGTATTCTGTTACACACTCTTCCTCCATGATTGTCTTCTCAGTGGCTTCATGACCTTCTGTATAACAAAAATACTTCACTTTACTTTGCTCTACTTTCTCAATGTAGGTGCTATCAAGTTTCTAGTTCTATCGAAGACGGACAATAGAAAGTAGATCATGTGTTCAACGTGCACGTAAAAGATTCATTGGCAGCTGAAAATCGATGTGAGTAGGTTGGAAAACCGCTTCCTACAAACAAATATTATTAATACAAATTCATCATCCAATAGCTTGTCCTGTGTTGCCACCCTAACTGTCCTTCATAATTTATCTTTCCAGTAAGTCAAATGTTCCGTCTCTGCAGCATCCAGGCTAAAATCCCCAGTTACATTCTGAATTCATCTTCTCCGTGGTCGTTCACTTCTTCTCTTTGCAGGGATGCCTCATTCCATGATGGTCATATCCAACCTTTCTTGTCTTTTTATTTTCACAATATCTCAATTTTCGTATTCTCATTTGTAGTACCAGACAGTTAAACAAAAATTTAATTTCTTTCTGGAAATATCTATATATGATCTTCTGTCCCTGGTATACACAAGACTTTTCTGTAACACTTATACTTGAAAATCGTATCACAAGACGTAGCCATCAACCATAGTAAACGAGTCGTTGATTAATGTTACAAAGCACATAATATACTTTTCAACACCAATTACATATTAAAATTTCTCAATAATTACATTGTAAATCTTCGCCAATGTTGGGAGTTTATTCATTGCTGCTGAAATCATCTTGTTTAAATACGAAATTGGTACAAACATGGTTTTTCACCGAAGCACAGTGACATTAATTCTATCAATCAGTCAATTATTTTTCTATAGCAAAGCATATTAAATGTTTAATTTTTGTATTATTAATTTCTTTTGTTCCTTTCTTTCTCTATGTTTTTTAAGGATTCTTCCATAACCTTTGTATTTTTTTTTCTTTTCTCCAATCCAGAAGCACTTGAGCTTTCAGCTCTTCGGCCCGGTGCCATGAACATCGTAACCCTTCGGTTCAATGTCACGAACACCGTGAATCTGGGGAACCTGTGGCTTTTCTGCCAGCCCGCGGAATTGAACCCGCACACACAGAGGGCTAGTCACCCGCAGTCTAACGCGCTACGAACACGCTGGGCAGGCGGGCAACCTTTGAATTTAAAAACATGGATGTGTTTCACAACTGATTTACTTAAGTGGTTAGGACAGAAAGACATATATTGCAATGGAAAAGATGGATGCTATGTAATATCGAATAAAGAATATATTTGCGGAAATCTGATTGGAATATAAGAAGAAGGGCTCATTCCTGGAACCCACAGGGACAGCGAAAGAAGGGGAGGCCGAGAAATACATGGATACGATATTTGGAGTCAGGGTATCAACAAAATAAAGAAGAGCTGGAGGGAGCTGCAGGAGATAGCTAGAGATAGCGAAACACATAAGAACAAAGTACTTTAGTTTTACAAAATACAAAAACAGTAACAATACACAGCAAAGTTTCGACCAAAAGGCCTTTATCAAGCAAATCTAGAGACAGATTTATAGCTAGAGATAGGAAGACTTGGCATCAGTTGATTGAGGGCCTATACCACAATCTGGGTTTAAAAGGTAGAGAGAGAGAGAGAGAGAGAAAGAGAAAGAGAGAAAGAAAAAATATATTTACAATATCTGTAACATTTGATGATTTTTATATTTAATTAATTATTCCTTTAATTATTTATTAGTAAAGAAAGAAAGCTTTCAATAAATCTGATATTTTTGTATATATTTTACTTGCCTAGAAAAATAGCAGTGAATAACCTCAGGAAGATCACCATAGCTCCTTTTCGGGCGCAGATAACACTTAAGAGTACTCACGCTTGCCCACGACGCAATGAACGATCGATAGTGTTTCTGCCCACGGTCTTGGGTCTTTTCAATAAGCAAGCAGCAATGACAGCACTTCCGTCCCGCTCTTTCAGTTTTCCTCCGTATGTCTTAATCTCGAAAAACAAATTTGTGTAATGTAATTACTTCCAGTTTGATCTGAGTTTTAAGTGAGTGACATTAGATGTCGGCAGAGATTCTAAAATATTCTTACAGAGACATGTTATTCCAGCCTTCGTCATGGAAACATTTAAGACCGTTAGAAATACTTCAATTTAATTTGTGTTTTATTCTGTTATCTGTGCTAATTGAGAAAAAAGTATGAAGGAAGTTTTATGTTTAATTAGAATATTTAAAATTAGAATAGATACTTACGGTTGTTTGAGACATCTCAGAGAGGCAAGCTGTTTGTGTAATTGTATTCATGGCAAAACAAAGCGGATTTTCTGAATGACATTTCATGGTGAATAAAACAGCATAAAAATTGAACTAGTTCTCGTAGATATGTATAGCAACAGAAAACAAGGAAGTGTTTTGCCAACATTTATCTAAATGTGGGAAAGTGTCTGAGTAAGTATTTTTGAGATTGTTGAAGAGCTGTATGTTTCTTTTCTTTTATTTCTTTCGTTTTCTTCTCTCAATTATCGTTCCGCTTATATACACAGTTAAATGTGTCACTAGAAAGATTGTATAGGCTGGGAATTTAACATTTTAAAGGCAGTTTTGACAGTGCTGTCCCCATGCAGTGTAGGCCCACATGCTGAAATGTTATTTATGTACTTTCGACGGAAACAAATTGCAAGGATTGGAAAGCGCATCCTTATGATTGAGAGACTGGTGTTCTTATGCACTAGGATACATGCTGTCGTTTTATTTATACAAAACTTTTATTATTGGCATATTCTTCATTTTTTTAAATGTCGAAAATCAAATCTCATTTCAAAATGAGACAGCACATGTAGTCTAGATTTCTAACACTTTACAATATTGTTACATTATAAGATATAGAAATACTTTGGTTTTCTTTTTTTCTTTTCGAATAGTTTTAACGTTTTTTAACACTTTACAAGTTGAACATTTGCAGCATCTGCTTCATCTCTCTCCCTTCGCTCTCTCCTCTCTCTCTCTCTCTCTATATATATATATAGCATGTGACGCTATTGGAGCTTACGCAGTATCATTTCCAATCCATTATTATCAGTTTTTGGCCATCATCTGTCTTGTGTTCCAGTTCTAATTCATTGTTTAATTCCTGTTTTATTGTTCTCCTCCGGGTTGTTTTTTGTCTTCCAAGTTTTCGTTTATCCTCTGGTGCCATCTCAGTGCAGCTTTTGTGACATAGACTCTATGAGCACACATGTACGATTCATCTGCATTGTCTCTTTCGAAAGATGGTGTTCATATTTCTCTTGTTGACAATGTGTAAGCAGTTCTTGGTTGGAGATAGTTTGTGGTCAGAATACGTGGAAGATCTTTCGCAGATAAACTGTATGGAAGGTGAACAGTTTAGACATATCTTGTTCTGTCAATCTCCAGAATTCTGATCCATATAGTCAAGTTAATAGCACACAGCTGCGGTATATATTAACCAAAGACTACACCGCTGTTTGACGTCGCTGTTGATGAGAAATTCGCTGGAGGAAGCCCCATCAAACATCACTATGAAATGATAATAAGATTTTAAGCAGAGTCGGGGGGCAGCCGATATGTTCCAGAAGCTTGAAGAGGTCAATTATACTCACTAGGTAAAATACTTTTTTTTAGGTCAATGAAAGCAATGTATAGTGGCATTCTTTGTTCGTGACATTTCTGATGCAGTTGTCTCAAGGAGAATAACATGTCGATGGTGGATCTGTTGGATCTAGATCCACATTGTGACTCAGAGTATACTCGGTTTGCTAGCTTTTGTAGCTTATTTAGTGCAAAGTGAGCGGAGACCTTCTGACGATGCTGAGCAGCGAGACATCACTTTAGTTGTTACAGCAGTCACCACGATCATCTTTATTTTTGTATAAGGTGAAGACGTTTGCATCCCTCATGTCCCGAGACACTTCTCCTTTCTCCCAGCCTAAGCATAACGTGTTATGCAGAGTGACCAGGAGAGACTGCTTTGCACATTTGACCACTGGGGAGAGATATCATCCTTTACAATTGCCTTCCCATTAGTCAGGGTATTACCGAGTTCTGTCTCTGCTGGCTTCTGATTTAAGTTGCCCAAGACCAGCAGAGTTTCAACCCCATCAAATGAGACGTCAGTTACTATAATGTTAGTGGAATATAGCTCTAGATAATGTTCCACCCAGCGCTACACATGTTTGCTGCTGTCGATTAGAGTTTCCTTTGTTTTTGTTTTGATTTGAGCAGTTTTTTTTTATAGTTGGACCAAAGGCTTTTCTAATGCCGTTGTAAACACCCATTATGTCTCCAGTATCAAATGAAAGATACTTATGTATAATATTTGAGAGAAGTCATTTGCGCACCGTCTGTCTGTTATTTGTGCTACACTGCTCGCATATCTAAGTGCAAGAAGTGACTTGAGACAGCATGGAGCAGTTCTGTTGGTAATTCTGCAGGGCAGTTCAGTTTTGTTTTCTGCTATAACAGGTTCCAACTATACTATATTTGTATCAAACTAATCAGGGTTTTGTTTATCACGGGTATCGAAAGTGACTTTGGCAGAATTATATATGGCGTTCCAGTTGTAGAATCACTTTGTTTCTGCATCTCCTGGTGTACTTTGAAGTATGCTCCCTAAGGTCCTGCAAAATGATTGTACCAATCCTGGTTTGGTGGTATTTTCTGTGCTAATGCATGGACATCCTTTCCTCAACGAATGATGAATTTCTCGATCCAGCCTAACTTTGCTACATATCAGTGAGTGATCAATGCCAGGCAATATGTCATCGCATATTCATTAACAATACCTTGACTCTTCTTCTTCTTCTTCTTCTTCTTCTTCCTCAAACGCTTCATATCGACTACTTGTTAACCACTCATTGTGATTTGTATGTGATCTGAGCATAAGAGCGATTTTGCGTTGTGCCAGTTGTGCGCCTACAAGTTGGCCAGCACATCTGATTTCTACGATGCTTTTTATTTACTAGATTAGCTTCACTAGCCCCCTACCTCAGTCGACTCATACGACACGCCTTTTAGGTCGCAGTGTTACTATTTTGTTCCCCGTTGTCCCGACAACACACGGAGCCACCTCTGGAATAAAAACGTTGTTTAAACTTGGACAAATCTGTTGTATAGAAATTTGATGATATATCTTGATGATATATCCACGTCCAAGTTTTCTATCATTATCTCAACAAATACTGGTTGGTTACCTGACAGAATCAATACCTGGTCTTTACTGGCTATAAGACTTGTTACAAATAATGATAAGATATAGATTGTTATATCTCTTTCATTGTTTTGTTTCAAGCAAACTATCGTAGATAATCAGGGGCGTTAAATGAGGTGTCGTCCGAGATCCTTTGTCTGATGCTGCGATATTAAACTGTCTATAAAACCTGGACAGAGTGGATGATTTAAAATAGACATTCTACAAGAGACTTGGACATAGTGGATGATTTAAAATAGACATTCTACAAGAGACTTGGACATAGTGGATGATTTAAAATAGACATTCTACAAGAGACTTGGACATAGTGGATGATTTAAAATAGACATTCTATACAAAAAGGGATTTGGACAGAGTGGATGATCAAAATAGACATTCTACAAGAGACTTGGACATAGTGGATGATCAAAATAGACATTTTGCAAGAGACTGACATTGAGAAACATTGACTTATAAACATAGAATGTTTCAGAAACTGAAATGTTCTGGCCACATTACACGTTACAGGAATATAGAAAATTCAATAATAACTTTCTCTTCTTTGCTTTCCTGCTGGTTCAAGATACACGGCCTTCCTGTTCTATTTGTCTTGGGTTTCTTAAGGTATCTCCTATGCCCGCCTGCCCAGCGTGTTCGTAGCGCGTTGGACTGTGGGTGACTAGCCCTCTGTGTGTGCGGATTCAGTTCCGCGGGCTGGCGGAAAAGTTACAGGTTCCCCAGATTCACGGTGTTCGTGGCACCGAACCGAAGGGTTAAGATGTCCATGGCCCCGAGCCGAAGAGCTGAAAGCTCAAGTGCCTCTGGATCGAAGAAAAAAAACGGAATCTCCTATCTAGAACCACTCCTTTTATTCACCTATCGGTTCACTGAAATCTGTCTCACTCTCTTCATACGCTCTCACTTATGACCTTATCATTTCCGGGGCCCACAAGAGAAGCAAAGGGTAGTAACGCTGCGATCGTTAAGGTGTGTCTTAAGAGACGACTAAGATAATGTTGGAGATATCTACCATATCCTGTATAATATTTCTTTATAGTAACAATAAAGAAGCGATGCAACCATTTGGTCTATTGGAATCAGAATAGCAAAAATTGTCTTTTACCAACAATACAAGATGGATAATGTTATCTTTTACCAACAATACAAGATGGATAATGTTATCTTTTACCAACAATACAAGATGGATAATGTTATCTTTTACCAACGATACAAGATGGATAATGTTATCTTTTACCAACGATACAAGATGGATAATGTTATCTTTTACCAACAATACAAGATGGATAATGTTATCTTTTACCAACAATACAAGATGGGTAATGTTATCTTTTACCAACGATACAAGATGGATAATGTTATCAACAGCATACCAGCCGCCCCAATTTTATAGTAACACACCTGAGACAAGATCGAGCAGATAATAGCAGTTACAGCTGGAAACATTTGAAACATTTTGTGACAACAGATAAAATACAGAGACGGAAAGAGCAAGAAAGACAGAGGGAGAAGATGTTGGATGGTCCGACATCGTGGTTCGACGTCAGAACTGATTAACTCCACCAGGGAAAGAGAGTTTTGGAGAGACATGGTCGCCTACTCAGGTAGGCATAACATTTGATTGACAGCTTGAACAAAAATTCACACTCCTGTAGAATTTAATCCAGGGACAACGCACACAATTACGAAGTAAATGCTCTTAAATTTGATTCATAATCTATTTAAAATGATGTTGTTGCGTCCCTGATGTTTTTATTGTATCATACAAACCAGACATATTTCATTTTAATGCTTCATCTTTGTAAGAAAACGATCAATATTTCTTCTCTTGTTGAGTTCAATACCATTGTTTACCTATTTATTAATCTATTGAATAGCCGCCCCTGGGCTT
The DNA here is from genome assembly GCA_020796225.1 of Arion vulgaris. NCBI lineage: Eukaryota > Metazoa > Mollusca > Gastropoda > Stylommatophora > Arionidae > Arion > Arion vulgaris. The sequence goes on from CM036756.1 coordinate 36,107,178, forward strand.
GTGGATACCTTTAAATTGTTAAATAATATGTTACGACTGAATACAAATTATTCTTGGAGTCTTTGTACTTATTGTGACATGGAACTTTTTAGTTTTAAAACTGATCTGTGTCTATTATTAGTTTATTGATTATAAATAAGATAGTGTTGCATACCTTATTTTTAGCTCACCAATCACAGAATGTCAGGTTTGGACACCTGACAAGAATGCCGCCTACCACAGAGAGCGACACAGAAAAAAGTATAATGAGTCCAAAGCAAGAGGAAGATCACGCAAACGATGGAACGACGGCATCAAGAACTTAAAACAAACACACACAAGATCACTACGTCCCCCTCCTCCCAACACTTCTATAAAGAAGTAAATGGTGGAAGAGAAGAAGACGAATCACACAGAACCGAATATCCCAATATTCCGCATGCAATACTTGCGCAACAAATTGTAGAAATATTTATACACATGTAGAATATATGGGGAATGTTACCAAATTACGGTAGCAATGTGCTAAGATCAAAGTGTAGCGCCCAGTTGATCACGGCCAAAGGAAGAGGCCTTTCATTAAGCGCCAAATGGGCCCGTCTGCCCAGCGTGTTCGTAGCGCGTTGGACTACGGGTGACTATCCCTCTGTGTGTGAGGGTTCAATTCCGCGATGGCAGAAAGCCACAGATTCCCAGATTTACGGTGTTCGTGGCACCGAACCGAAGGGTTACGATGTCCATGGCACCGAGCCGAAGAGCTGAAAAGCTCAAGTGCTTCTGGATCGGAAAAAGCGCCAAATGGCAAAATAAAACCACGTAGTGCGCTCCGAAAGTTTGAAGAGGGTCGGAGTTTTAAACGTTGACACGTTCACTAGTACTGAGTCCACCCGTTGTAGCACTACGGGTCGGGTTTATATACAATAAAATGTGTAGTATGATGTTTTAGAAGAACAATAATTGATATACACATTTTAATAGTAAATATATTCATACATCAAGAAATGAATACAATTTACTTTCGATTTGTATAATTACTAGAAGTTTTTAAAGTGTTTGCTAACTTGACGTAACCTTTATCTTCAGTGATCTCTGGTTATGAGATTAATTTACTGTGGACAACAAACTAGGCAGCCAGCTTCAGGTCTGTCAAGTTTCCCCAAAGCTCAGTTTTTAGATCTTCTTCTTCTTCCTCGTTCGAAGTTTTTAGATCGACTGGGTGTGGACACATATAGCTTCTCAGCTCACACAGGAGATGACAGTCTTGCAGGACATGCTCAGGTGTCTCTTCCGCATGTTGACACAATGACAGAGAGCTGTTTGACTTATTCCTGGTCTATGTAAGTGTTTGTTGAGTCTGCAGTGTCTAGTGCGTAGGCGAAATATTATGGTCTGGTCTGTTCTGCTTAGATCTTTGAGGAAGTCTTTCCATAAACATATCCAGTGTATGTCTTCCAGTCTACTGCAGATTTTCTCTGTATGAGAGTTTTGACCTAATAAGACAGGGGTTGGTAAATTTACTCTTTGGCACTGCCCTCCTTAGCCAATACATCAGCACTCACATTGCCTGCATTGCTACAGTGAGATGGATTGCCAGTGAATTTCTGCCTTTTCTGAAAGCTGAGCAAGTTCTCTTTTCAGATTATATTCTGTGCAGGGCTTGTATAGCTGACAGTGTGTCTGTAATAAATATATTTTTAACTGATTTACAACTGATGTTGAATAGTGAATTGGAAAGGATTAGCGTAATAGTTAAGCGTTCACCTGTCGACTCGGATACAAAAAGATTGTGTGCTCAATCCCACACTCGATGTTCGACACTTGAACAAAGGAATTAGCCCTCCTGTCTCCTGCACACTAGGTTCTAGAAAAGGGAAATTCAAGTGATTTCATAATCTAAGGTCTGAAAAGACTAAAGGAAATGTTATTTATATTAGTCTGAATATCTTTATACCAACTTTAAACAAACTTTATTGGTCCGTCTGTTTACTTACAATATATCTATGGATTTGAACAGAGGATCTTGAAAATGAACGTATTTTAACGATTTTAAAGTTTAAAAACAAAGATTGATTTCACGCAACCAAGTTTCCTATGCTGTGCGCCACCTGCTTATCTAAATACCTGTACGAGTATTACACGAATTCCGTAGCTCCAGTAACAATCTTAGGAATCTTCGAAAAATGGACTCGTGAGCCGAACGCGGTCAGGATTCTAACCCATGACCTTTAGAACGTAAGGCTAGTGGCTTGACCACTTCGCCACAGAAATTAATCTGAAAGTATTTTTAGTACAATATAACACCAGTTTAGTTTATCAATTCTTGAGTTTGTTATTACAATATAAATTTCTGGATTATTATTTATCGACAAGATCAGTGGCGGCTCGTCATTAAGGGCCAGTGGGGCCGGGCTCAACCAAAAATAATGTATAACGTGTATTTATTCATTTATACATTAAAATATAGCAACCCAAAACCATGATTAATCCGGGAAAAAATGTCTGGCCCCACCAACAAAAATGATCAAGAGCCGCCACTGGACAAGATTATTGTTTGTTACTGTAAACCCAAGAATAAATTATAATGATTTTTACAGAGTACAAGAAAGATCTCATACAAGTAAGATCAGCTGGATTAGCTAGTTCTGTCTACGAGTACACGGAGTAAAACGCCAGCTATGATTCTGTGTCGCAGACGAAAGAACATTCAAGTATCACGTTGACGACATGGATTGCCTCCTTGATCACTTTCCAGACGACACAAATCGTTTTTCAACGTATTTGAGATTACCAGAGTGATACTTACGCCAACGGTATCCCTCACATTTATTGCCATTTCAAGAGGGTCTTGGATAGAACGCTCTTCAAACTACTATTTGCTATTTCGTGAACATTGCCTGCCAGAATAAAAATCAAATTACTAGAGTAACATTCAGCACGTCCGCTTGAAATTTCCAAGCGTAGACAATCGTATTGGTCGGGACAATTTGATTAAGAAAGAGGCACAGGCTTCACCTTAGCCCTGTCACCTTACAATCAGACTTTAGATAAAGGACCTTGATTGCATTGGTCGCGTCAAGTTCAGTCGCTTTTTCCCTCCTTGTTTATTAGTTCTAATTTGCTTCCTTAGTTACCAGTTTCCGCTTCTGCCTGAACTTTGAATAAATTGAACGTCACTACAAAATATCTAGCTCCAGAGAGTTGAGACCTGCAACTAAGAGGTCAACATAGCAATCATGAGCGCAACAGAGAAATTATCCCCAGAGGAAGTACTAGCTATTAAACAAGATAGACAGTGTAGCGGAAACTGGTTTCCATTACCACAACCTTGTACCTGTTTTAAAGTGGATTCTGATGAGGATCGTGATTCAGATGAATTCAACCTCAACGAAGGAGATAATGATGATAATTGTGCAAGCTACAGCTGTGACACCATCACTACAGATACTAGCAAAGGTTCTGACTATTGCAGGTAAGTTGACATTTCATATTAGCTTATTTTGGATCGCAACATTATGACATCCTGGAGAAAGGGGATAATTGTGTATGAATTCTGGTTTTTCCCCCCTGATTATTTCAGAGATATATCGGTGAGTTTGGTTTCACAATATCTAACAAGATTGAGCAGGGTTTGCGGTCATATGTACCTGTCATCTGTATGTCATTTGCGTCGTAAAGCATGAGTTCGTTTGCCATTTCGGCTCTACCAGACCTGAAAGCCAACACATCCGATTTCTGCCTGTTTTTTAATCGAGTTCACCTCCATAAATCGTAGTCAAACAAACAAATCCATCCACATAAAAATAAATCAAACCTAGGAGCTATGGAGTCTATCCCCATACTCGTGTCAGAGCCCCGTTAACCTTGAGCCACGCAGTCAGATTCTCGGTCTACACCACTGGGAGGTGAGGTTGACTTGTGAACTTTACAGGTTATTAGCAGGCAACAGGCCACTCATATTTACTATTCGTCCTTCTTAAGAGAGCCTAGCTCACCCCAACTCTGCTGGATGCAAAACTAGGCATAGAACACATCTTGTAAACCAACTATAGCAAAACTTTGATATAGAGATGATACATGTTGATAAGGATTTACTTATTGTTTGTTTAGATCCGCTTTGATATAGAGATGATACATGTTGATAAGGATTTACTTATTGTTTGTTTAGATCCGCTTTGATATAGAGATGATACATGTTGATAAGGATTTACTTATTGTTTGTTTAGATCCGCTTTGATATAGAGATGATACATGTTGATAAGGATTTACTTATTGTTTGTTTAGATCCGCTTTGATATAGAGATGATACATGTTGATAAGGATTTACTTATTGTTTGTTTAGATCCGCTTTGATATAGAGATGATACATGTTGATAAGGATTTACTTATTGTTTGTTTAGATCCGCTTTGATATAGAGATGATACATGTTGATAAGGATTTACTTATTGTTTGTTTAGATCCGCTTTGATATAGAGATGATACATGTTGATAAGGATTTACTTATTGTTTGTTTAGATCCGCTTTGATATAGAGATGATACATGTTGATAAGGATTTACTTATTGTTTGTTTAGATCCGCTTTGATATAGAGATGATACATGTTGATAAGGATTTACTTATTGTTTGTTTAGATCCGCTTTGATATAGAGATGATACATGTTGATAAGGATTTACTTATTGTTTGTTTAGATCCGCTTTGATATAGAGATGATACATGTTGATAAGGATTTACTTATTGTTTGTTTAGATCCGCTTTGATATAGAGATGATACATGTTGATAAGGATTTACTTATTGTTTGTTTAGATCCGCTTTGATATAGAGATGATACATGTTGATAAGGATTTACTTATTGTTTGTTTAGATCCGCTTTGATATAGAGATGATACATGTTGATAAGGATTTACTTATTGTTTGTTTAGATCCGCTTTGATATAGAGATGATACATGTTGATAAGGATTTACTTATTGTTTGTTTAGATCCGCTTTGATATAGAGATGATACATGTTGATAAGGATTTACTTATTGTTTGTTTAGATCCGCTTTGATATAGAGATGATACATGTTGATAAGGATTTACTTATTGTTTGTTTAGATCCGCTTTGATATAGAGATGATACATGTTGATAAGGATTTACTTATTGTTTGTTTAGATCCGCTTTGATATAGAGATGATACATGTTGATAAGGATTTACTTATTGTTTGTTTAGATCCGCTTTGATATAGAGATGATACATGTTGATAAGGATTTACTTATTGTTTGTTTAGATCCGCTTTGATATAGAGATGATACATGTTGATAAGGATTTACTTATTGTTTGTTTAGATCCGCTTTGATATAGAGATGATACATGTTGATAAGGATTTACTTATTGTTTGTTTAGATCCGCTTTGATATAGAGATGATACATGTTGATAAGGATTTACTTATTGTTTGTTTAGATCCGCTTTGATATAGAGATGATACATGTTGATAAGGATTTACTTATTGTTTGTTTAGATCCGCTTTGATATAGAGATGATACATGTTGATAAGGATTTACTTATTGTTTGTTTAGATCCGCTTTGATATAGAGATGATACATGTTGATAAGGATTTACTTATTGTTTGTTTAGATCCGCTTTGATATAGAGATGATACATGTTGATAAGGATTTACTTATTGTTTGTTTAGATCCGCTTTGATATAGAGATGATACATGTTGATAAGGATTTACTTATTGTTTGTTTAGATCCGCTTTGATATAGAGATGATACATGTTGATAAGGATTTACTTATTGTTTGTTTAGATCCGCTTTGATATAGAGATGATACATGTTGATAAGGATTTACTTATTGTTTGTTTAGATCCGCTTTGATATAGAGATGATACATGTTGATAAGATTTACTTAGTTTGGTTTAGATCCGTGATATAGAGATATACATGTTGATAAGGATTACTATTGTTTGTTTAGATCGCTTGATATAAGATTAACAAGTTGATAAGGATTTGCAAACTGTTTGTTTAGATCCGCTTTGATATAAGATGATTAATGATGAGGATTTATTATTGTTTGTTAATCCGACTTGAATAAGATGATAATTGTTGATAAGGATTTACTATTGTTTGTTTAGATCCGCTTTGATATAGAGTCGACTATTGCAGTGATGGATTTCTATTGTTTGTTTAGATCCACTTGAATCGAGATGATACATGTGATAAGGATTTACTTATTGTTTGTTTAGATCCGCTTTGATATAGAGATGATATGTTTAAATTTACTATGTTTGTTTAGATCCGCTTTGATATAGAGATGCATTGATTAATTTGCGTGTGCTGATGTTTGATTTCGGATTATAGACTTATTGTTTGCAGATCCGATTTGATAGAGATGTAACATGTTGATAAGCATTAATCGTTAGTTATTAGATCCGCTTTGAATAAGAGATGAATAACTGTGCTAGGATTTACTTATAGTTTGTTTCAGATCCCTTAGATTAGAGATGATAGATTATAAGGATTTCACTTATTGTTTGTTTAGATCCGCTTGATATAGAGATGATCATGGAAAGGATTTACTTATTGTTTGTTTAGATCCTTTGATATAGAGATGATACATGTTGATAAGGATTTACTTATTGTTTATTTAGACTGACTTATAGAATATACATTATGAAAGGATTTACTTATTGTTTGTTTAGATAGCTTTGATATTAGTGTTGATCCATGTGATAAGGATTACTTATTGTTTGTTTATGATCCGGCCATCATTCTTCAATAATAAAATTGCATAAAATATAAAACAGATCAATAGCCAAGTATCACTTGAACATATAACAATGTAAAAGAACATGATAGCTCTAACACGCGTATTGTTTGCAGCGCATGTTTCCTGAAACAAAGACAATATTGATTGAGACAAGAATGAGATGTACTCTATGAGCGAGATTAAGAACAGAAGTTTCATATCAGATTTTCAATAATAAATTTCGTGCTGACAATAAAAGAATATCACGTTGCGATACGTGTAATTTGACATGATATTGTTTATTGTACTGGGTGCTTACATGGAGACCAGCAAACATTTTTTACAGGAGATTGGGAAAATGAATTAAACACAATTTTGTTGGTAGTTTACTAAGCTGATCTGGAGAAGATCAGATTCGCATAAAACTACTTTGAAAATATTGTTTTACCGGGGTGGCACTTGCTCCCTCTTGCTTTAAAGTATGGGTGCCGATTAGTACTTAAGTTTCATAATTTTTACAAGAAAATTGATTTCGTCAACGTACCGGACACTGCGGACTAAACAGACACTTGTATAGACTATGAATAAGTCAAACAGTTCTCTGTCAGTGACAACAGGAGGAACAGACACTGCCGCACGTCCTGCAAGACTGTCATCTTCTGGGTGAACTGAGGAGAAACATGTAACCACACCTGAAAACTAAACTTTTAGGAAAATCTGAGAAAGTTTAAACTGAATGTCCAGTTTGTGTTTCACAGTGGAGCAAACACATCACCAGAGATCTTTGAAGAAGAGGAAGAAAATGAAACTGTCAATTATTAGCAAGAAATAATAGTTTCCTTGTTGATCTGATCTAACATGGCTACGCTGTACGTCTGACCGAATGGATTAGAGCGGGAGACTCGTGTTGAATTCACTGAAAGACCAAGTTTTTTTTTATCTGTTTGAGGGCGTACATGAAAAACCATAACCTGAACAGCTTCGGGCAACAGCACTCACTAGCCATTTTTTTGGGGGAACCTTTTCATACCTCGTGGTATATAGGGCAATACAGTGTTAGGCCTGTATTATTCATTGACCGTCGGCACACGATGGGTGATGTGGTCAGCATCACGCCGGCCGCTTTTACTTTCCCAGAGCATGTCTGGTACCCAGTTGAGGCTGGATCGACCTGTGAGACGTCGTGGTCGGGAAAAATTCCACGCACACTGCGGGAGTTGAATCCGGACCACCAGCTTTGAGAAGCGAGTTCACTAGCAACTACGCTACCGCGGCTCTCACTCACTAGCCATGCGGACATTAAATTCCTCAGTCTCTCATCCAAACTGTCTGACACCGCACTAAAACGCGGTACTACAGACAGCCAACTGTCTGACACCGCACTAAAACGCGGTACTACAGACAGCCAACTGTCTGACACCGCACTAAAACGCGGTACTACAGACAGTCAACTGTCTGACACCGCACTAAACGCGGTATACAGACAGCCAACTGTCTGACACCGCACTAAAACGCGGTACTACAGACAGCCAACTGTCTGACACCGCACTAAAACGCGGTACTACAGACAGTCAACTGTCTGACACCGCACTAAAACGCGGTACTACAGACAGCCAACTGTCTGACACCGCACTAAAACGCGGTACTACAGACAGTCAACTGTCTGACACCGCACTAAAACGCGGTACTACAGACAGCCAACTGTCTGACACCGCACTAAACGCGGTACTAAGACAGTCAACGTCTGACACCGCACTAAAACTCGGTACTACAGACAGTCAACTGTCTGACACCGCACTAAAACGCGGTACTACAGACAGTAACGACATTTATTTTTAAACGACAAGAAAAGAGATCTGATGTTTTAACTGTACTTAAAGTTTGGCTTCATGAATCTCCAATGCTCACTATCTCTTGTAATGATTGTGCATAATGGAACACATCTGATTACCACTACTTTATATTTCGTATCATTTACAATGTTGATTCTCTCGTACTGTAAACATTTCTTTATTGTATATCTATTAATCTAGTTGTATGCCCTTTTATATAACTAAAAATGTTTTGAAAGGTTTACGGTTTGTCTATATTGCATCGGTTTTCCCTAAATGACTTGGTCCCTTTCCGCAAAATTGTCACATTACCTGCCAAATTGAACAGATCACGAACTCCGTAGTTCAATCAGTAATTGTAGGGATCTCCATATAAAGTGTACCAGATTTGAACTCATCACCTTCAGTCCCCAAGGCAAATGAGTCGACCACTTCGTCGCAAAGACCCGTAAAGTTAATATATTATTTGTGTTGTAATCCTCATGAAAATGTACAACGTTCTGCGATAGTTCTACTTGATACAATATGCAATTCATTTTTGACATTATCAAGAAATTTCACATCTTTATAGAATCTCTGTGTTCTTAACTACTTCTATTTTTGACAACTTTTCGTAACATGAGGTTACAAGCTGCTGATTATGTTGACAACTTTTCGTAACATAAGGTTACAAGCTGCTGATTATGTTGACAACTTTTCGTAACATAAGGTTACAAGCTGCTGATTATGTTCTATAATTTTTGTTCTTACCCTGACAAGATTCATTACAAAGATTAACATAAAATGTCTACAAAAAATACAACCATTTTCAAAATTACATCTGGGACCTTGCCGGTGTTATCTAGCTCATGCACTGCCGTTGAAATTGTCTTTAAAAAAAATATCTGAGCACACATGGTTATACACTGAAGTGCAATGATGATAAGCACATTAATCAATCAATCAATTAATCAATCAATCAATCAACATGTTTTAAACATATTTCTCCGTTTTCTTGAGATTCACACCATGATCTTCTTCTTCATAGATTTCTTTTTCCAGATGTACCAACTTCGTTTTGTTTTAATAATCTCCTTCTGTACACTTGTTGATCCCTTTCTTTTCTCCTTATTCTCATTTCTTTATCATCCTCATTAAAATCTTGTTCTCATATTATTTTATTTCTTCTCTGATACATTTATTTATTCTTACTTTAGTAACGAGTAAATGAGGCAACCAGAACAGATACATTACAGTACCCTAGAATATATGTTATTGATTCTCACTTGGCAACGACTCCTACAAACGTAAAATGCCTTATCGTATTCAGGTTCACGTTCCTGATTAAATCAAAATGGCTGGAGCTGAACACTGAAACTTACTACTAGATCAGGAGTCTCAAATCCTTGACCATTCATCGACTCTCAACGAATATAAATACTTCAAGTAATAAATTCTTCCAATGCAATGATAACATTTTAAACTTTCTTTCTTTTCTCCAATCCTGCTTTGTCTCACAGCATCGGGATAAGAAGAGATAGACCGAGCCTTTGTGTTGCAGCTTTATAAATAGTTACTAAATTATTACTATGATAACAACACTCAATAAATAAAAGCATGAAATCGTTTTAGACTTTAAATAACTTATTTTTACAGTTAAAATATCGTAATGAAGTTTGCAAGTAAAATATAAATCTAGCATTTGATCGCTTTCGGAAACATAGATTTGACAAGCCATGGAAACTAAACCCGCTTCCAGCACAGTACAGAACATAGAAAGATAACGTGCTCAGCTTTCAAACAGGCGGAAATTTGCGGTTACTTGCAGTGGATTCCATCTCACTGTGACATTGCAGGCAATGAGAGTGCCGATGTCTTGGCTATGTAAGACAGTGCCAAAGAGCAAATGTACCAACCAATGTCTTTTAAGAGGTAACAACCCTCCTAAAGATAAAATCTGAAGTAGACTGGAAGACAAACACTGGATATGATAATGGAAAAGACTTCCTCAAAGACCTATGCAGAACAGGCCAGGCCATATTTCGCCTAAGTACCGGACACTGCAGACTCAACACAAACTTACATAGATTCGAAATGTTAAGCAGCGCTCTGCCAGTGTGAGCAGGCGGAACGGACACCGGAGCATGTCTGCAAGATTGTCCTCTCCTCTGTGAGCTGAGAAGCTACATGTGATCCCACCCAATCGACCTAAATACTAACCTTTGGAGAAACCTGACAGACTTGAAGCTGACTGACCAGTTTGTGGTCAACAGTTAACCAAGCTGTCAACGTTACAAGGAGAGATAGAGTGAGAAATGAGAATATCAGAAGCATCGTTGGTACTATACCATGCACACAGTACATTGAGAAGCAAAGAATCAAGTGGTTCGGCCATCTAATCAGAATGGAACCACATTTATTACCATCACGTGCCTACAATAATCGACACTCAGGGCGCAGAGCACGAGGCAGGCCAAGAACACGATGGATAGATAACATCTCAGAGTCCTACGAAAGCATGGACTGATAGCGTCAAGCGCAACACACCTGGCACAAGATAGAAAACTAACTCTCCCATGACGCTTCACAGCAAATGTGGTTAAGATAAGATAAAATAAGTAAACTAAGCGCATGACCAGAGATTGATGAAGAAGAAGAAACATAGATTTTTATTATAAAACGAGAGCTCAAAAATGTTTCCGTCTCATAGAAACTCAAGAACGGCACATCAGTATTATAGCAGCATGAAATTATCAATAGCTGTAGTTCAGAAAATGTGTAGTTTAACGTAACTGGTTTTAGATTTAAGATCTTGTCGATTTCCCATCAATCTTTTTGTATATTTGATTGATTGATTGATTGATTGATTGATATGATCATCACATTACACTTTGCTAAGTTTTCATGTGTGATCCAAACTCTTTCTTACACATGACAATCTCAGCAGCAGTGCACGAACTCCGTAGCGCCGGCGTGGGGCCCGATGTAACGTAGAAGATGGTGAGCATATTTTGTAGGAGTTGTACTACTATTTTTTTTCTTTTTCTAATGAATTTTGCACATGCAGCAGTTTTCCAAGCCTGCTCTTCTCAATTTTAAACTATCAAGGGTTCTTTTATGTATACAACTTAAACACGGTACTTACGTTTAAACGACCGTCTCCGATAGGACTAGGAACTCGATCTCACTTACACTGAGATTAGTGATCTCTGGCAAAACTTCCAGATGGCTCCACGAGTGAGCTAACAAAGTACCTTTGTAACGAGAGACGAGCACCTAACCTCTACGCTACAGAGATCCCATTTTTGTATAGTTATAAAACAGAAGAACAATACTTTTCTTGAACCACTGAATGTGAAATGACGATGAGCCCTGGTTTCTTTCTTAACGTAGAATAATGATATTTTACTGGAAATTTTGTATTTGATTTTTGCACATCACATCAAAAACGAACAAATATAGTATTTGATGCAAACGACACATGTGTACAAGTGTGTATGGGTTAAGGCTGACCATGAACGACTGCAGAAAAAAAAAAAAAAAAAACAAGAAGGACGAAAAATCATCTTTGAAGAGACCTTGCACTATTTCGTAGAGATAAATAAGTTTCTTTAAGGAGGATAGAGGGCGCAATTTTGCATTTTCTATTCAACATTAGCATCTGCTTTCCTAAAATTAATGCATAGATTCAAGTAGTAGTATGTCCCTTGCGGAACGTCTCCTTCATCACAGCCCGTCTAAATAGCTCTCTGTGTCTTGCAAGTTCTCTGACCTATTCTAGCGTCATGTTCAATGTTTCTTTGATGTCCTGCTGCCACCTTCGTCTTGGTCGTCCCATGCCTCATATTCCAGGAACCATGCCTTCCATTACCTTTCTCTCCAAACCGCTATAGCGTTTAATGTGACCAAAATAGTTCATCTTCCGTGACATGATGTCATTTATGAGCCAATGCTCTTTGATATGCAGGTCTTGTAGAATGTCTTTGTTTCTTCTCTTATCTGTCCAGTATGTTCTAAGAACTTTTCTACAGCTCCTTGTTTCAAAAGCTTCAATTTTGTTTTTTAATGTTTGTGTTATAGTAGACGATTCGCATTCATATGTTACCACAGTGAATTTGCATGTTCTCAGAAGTCTTAATGTTGTTTCTTTGCTTGTGTCGTGCCATAGTTTCTTCATGCTGACCAACCTCTGGATAGCTATAGCTAGTCTTCTTCTAACTTCTTTCATACAATCTCCATTGTTGGTATTTATAGAGCCAAGATATTCGAAATGTATGACGTTCTCCACGTCTTCATTATTGATGGTAATTTTGGGTTGTGATTTTGCTTTGTCGGTGGACATAGTTTTAGTTTTCTTTATATTCAGAAAAATAGGATAGTTACTTCTAATACTCTTACTAGAATTCTTCAAGATGTAATAGAAGTAAATAGCGATAGTCGTTAGTGTGATAATATTAGTCATATGAAAGTTTAACTAACGACCAGGAACGTAATCGTAATTTGTCTCTGTATGGTAGACAATGTTGTTGATATTTTTTTTAAAAGAATTACGAGTTTGAAAAAAACCCAGAAGAAGCAGCGGGGTCAACGAATATAATCGATAAAAAGACATCGAACATGTATTAGAGATTTCGGGAAAAAAACAATCAAATTACCAAACAGAAGATTTGAACCCCAAACCCTTATTTATTACGACATCCATTTCATAGCGCTACAGACGAGAGTTTTTAAGAATACACCAAGCAAGATCTCTAAAAATAGAACTTCACTAAATCTGTTTCTTTCATAAACACCACCGTCTGTTGAACACAGAATAATCAGTTCAGATTCGATCGAACAGTGTATGTACATACACATGCGATAAGCGTTTCTGTGCTTGTATATTTGAGACGAAACAACAGCACACATACACACAAGTATAGATATATAACATATATGTACACATCATTCGTAGTAACTTCAAGACTTTGTCTCGTATAGTGTACTATTTTTTGGATATTTGTTAATACTGTCTCCTTTATTTTACAGTTTCGACTAGAAAGAAGACACTGCGTTAATACGAGTACAAATCGCATTGTATTAAAACGCAATGGATTTGCAAGAGGAGTTCAATCATTTGAAACTAGAACAATCATTTCAAAAACAATCAGGATTCAGCATGATGTCAGTTGAAATTATTTACTTACTTACTCCTCTAAGATCCCTGTGGAGCATAGAGCTTCAATAGTTGTCCTCCTGTTTCGTCGGTCTCGGACAGTTTTATTTGTGGCTTTCCAGGATAGTCAAGCATCCTTCTGTTTCTCAAGAAGACTCCGTCTCTATGTCTGTCTAGAACGTTCTCTTTTCCGTTTCCTTTGTGGGTTTCATTCAAATGCTTGTATAGTGACAGTTGGCTGTGTCTTACGTAATGTATTCCTGATTCGTCGCCATTTTCTCCTCCTGACATGGGTCACCATTGGTTTCTGCCCTGCTTATAACCACGGGTCTGTGTTTGTCAACAGTCAACTCTAGATAACTAGGCCAGATAACTGACTGGAAATCCCTGACCTAGATCAGAGAAGGGGCTGGAAAATATAGATGTTTGATAGAACACTGCAAGCTTTTTTGCCATTTTACTCAATTCTGTGAGTCTATGGTTATTTATTGGTGAAAAAATATCCATAATATTGTTAAACTTAACTTGTTGCATAATATAACTTCGATTTAGCATTTTGTGTTGATTTTAAAATGAATTCGTCTATATACACCAATACTGGAATGCGAGGTCACGTGTTGTAGTTGTGGTCTGATTTCCCATAATTCTTACCTGAGTCCCAAAGCCCATAAGTTTATAGTTGGCTCTGGTTTGCCACTATGTCATACCATCTCAGTCTGATAATACGCCGAAAACATTTGATGATAAAGACCTGAATCTTATTTGTAACTTGGTGACTCGTCACATTTTCATGATAGACAACAATATATATTTCACATGTCAACTGAATACCCTGATCTTGGTTTGAATGGAGATATCAGTAGATGTCCACATTGTCTACATGAGAGCAAAGGCTTGTCGGATCAGTAGAAATAATGCGACCAAAAAATGCGACGCGATTAGCCAAATGCAGTGATCGAGCTTCAACATCCCGACCTATCTGAACTATAATAATAGCCGTCCATCGCAAGCGATGATGACAATAATCTCAGACGTGTACTGTTGCACCTCTCTGGTGTGTGCGGAGGTGACTGTAGAGTCCAATCCTAGAACAGAATCCCCGACCACAGGTGGGGCATACATGATCAAGGTTAGACATGTGCGTGTTGTGTGCTCTGTCTTTTCGCGCTGCTCGTTTTCTCCGTGACTCAACAATACGATGATTCTCAGCTATTCGGGTTCCTCTTTGTTGTTACAGCGCCACATTTGGCGATCTTGCGCAAGGGATTCCCAGCACGTATTGTCTATATCGAAGCATTTCAGAGACACTTTAAGAGTGTCTTTAAAGCGTTTTTCTGTCCACCAGCTAAACGTCTGCCCCTTCAAGCTCGCCATACATCAACTGTTTTGGGATGCGTTTATCAGGCATTCGAGCAACGTGATATTCCATAGATTCCAACGAGCAATGTCCAGGTATTAAACAATGAACGTATTGCTTTCTGAACTACCATCAAGACAACTGTTCAACTAATGTCAAATTCAATATTTGACACAAACGGAATATAAACGAAACTAATTTAACTACACTTCCAGATGAAATCATTTCTTTCAAAAATGTGTTATGGAAAAACTGAAAGCTAATAACTGCTTTCTAATGAAAGATGAAATATTTTCATCTATGATGTATTATCGTACTGCTCGAATTTCTCGCAAATTACAATTGGAAAATAAATTGACTTTAAAATGTAATTTCTACAAGGGTCTGAAATTTGAAAGAATATCTTCCCAACTTTATCGTCTTACCGTGAATAAATGTTGCTGTCATAGTTTGAAGATTTGACAGAGCTACTGCAGTACAGCTAATAAGTGGAGAACATCCTATATCGAAATAAGTTTTTAATCCTCTTCAGACAATTCCATTCAAGCTTCTAAATGACATCATTTGGAACTAATGTTCATATACAGCAAGGCAAATAATTTTTGTCAACGTTTAGAATTCAGAGACAAATCTCTCACAAAGTTGGTTTTGCTCAGCTCCTATCGAATAAAGAATCACAATGTATCCAAATATTCTTACTTGGAGATGAAACGTGATAAAGCTTGACATTACTGTGCTGGGATTCCTGGCACAAAAAAAACTTAATGGAACAATTACAGACTGGGCTGGGTGAACAAAATCACTACGTTCAAACACTCATGAAACTGCATTTGAAAAAAAAAATGATTGCGAGGGGATGAAAATCATCATAAGAGAAGATAAAAAGAGGATCATGAACTGGTTTACAGTGCGTCAATTGTTAATGAGGTTGTCTTACTCATATTTGGAAATTACTTCGAGAATCGAGTTATTGCTATTAAGATAGTTACCGAATGATATAATCATTTTCTTAGAAACTCTGTATTCGTACTATACATTGGCGAAACACGTAACAACAAAGTACTGTAGTTTTACAAAATACTAAAACAATGAAAATACACAGCAACGTTTCGACCAAAAGGCCGTTATCAAGCAAACGATATAACAGGAGTGACGAATTTCACAGCACACTACATTTAGACTACCACATAGATTCCAACGAGCATAAACGGAAAATATATGACTAAAAACGAATAACGAAATTTATGCCAAAAAAAAAACTAGAAGTGGAAAAAAAAGAGAAACAATAGAAAATCAAGTAAAAATAAAACTTATATACATTTAATATATACCCATATACAATATGGAGCATAAGAGAAAGTTTCTCTTCTTTTACCACTTCTAGTTTTTCTGCATTTATTTCGTTATTCGTTTTTAGTCATACTTTTTTTCTTTTTATGCCCGTTGGAATCTCTATGGTCGTCTAAATGTAGTGTGCTGTGAAATTCGTCACTCCTGTTATATCGTTTGCTTGATAAAAGCCTTTTGGTCGAAACGTTGCTGTATTGTCATTGTTTTTGTATTTTGTAAAACTACAGTACTTCGTTATTATGTGTTTCGCCAGTTTATATAGTTTTACTGCAGTCTCACCCTTTCTCGAGATTACTATGCATTGCAAAATCCATTGATGTTTCTACGTTGAGATGATGGAAAGCAATTAACATCAATCATACTCAACCAGGAACATCAAATTCAGGAAACAAAATTTTGTCAGCAGTTAAATATTATTCTTATCCTAAAAATACGTCGAAATGAGAATGCTTTGCTAAAATACCCATATCTCTTACATCTGTATTTGGTGAACATGTTTGAGACAAATAAAACAACAGAGTTTGCCGTGATCAGGTATTCTTTCTTTCTTTCTTTCTCGAATCCTGTTTGCCTCACAGCATCAGGTCAGGAAGAGATTTCTAAAACGGGCTCTAGTATGCGCTTTGTAAATAGTCTCTTTCGTCGCCTCTGTTATCTCTGAGGTCCATCTTTTGCGTGGCCGGCCTTTTGCTTTGTACCCATTGTATCGGAGCAGCATTGCTCTTTGAGGTGCACTGTCTGATGGTAATCTGCTTACGTTGCCGAACCATTTAATTTGTTGTTTCTTGATGAAGTCTAGTACTGATGTTGCACCCACTTCTTTCCTGATGTTTTCATTTCTCAACCGGTCTCTTCTTGTTACACCCAGCATTATGCTTAGATACTTAATCTCTGGTGTGACTAATTTTCTTCTATCGTTTGTTGTCAGTGTCCAGGTTTGGCACTGGTAACATAATGTGGGGAGAAAGATTGTGTTGAACATTGCTCTTTTGTGTTCATGTTGACGTGTTTGCATCTTAAAATTGGCGCCATTTGCCCTATCATTTGATTTGCTTTGTTGCATCTGTGTTGAATTTCATTAGTTATTCTTCCGTTTGCTGAGAAAATACTTCCCAGGTATGTGAAGTCTTTTGCTTGATTTAGTAGGTGATTGTCGATGGAGATATTGGTAGTGCTTTCCTCTCTGGCGAATGTCCAGGTATTAAACAAACAAAAAATTTCAATTGACTGAAAAATCGTAGCATATTCTTTACAGGACTCCGCCATCAACCAAAGTGAAGGACTCGTCGATTTTCTAGGCACCATTTATACGTTCTGTAGTTTGCCATTGCTTTCTGAATGGTGAGGTTTATTTTAGCATTCATAAAATGTACGTCGAGCAAATTTGTTTCCAAACCGACCACCGCGGGGTTTGAACCAGGTACGCATGGGTTTTGATTGAGAACACTACCACTCAAGCTACAGACGCTCATTGAGTGCCACTGACTAGTATATACATTTGATCAGATTATGTTCTTTGTTGTGTCTACACAGTGTATGTACGGAGTTTGGATTGCTACTATTTGCAAATATTGCTTCAGAAAGTCAAAGTACCACATGATTTAATGACTTGCGAACTGTTTAATATAAAAATAACAATCCCTAGACGAAGCCCACAACTGATATTTGTATAAAGATTTAAGAGTACACAAAAATGTGGTTAATTCAAAATATAATTAAATAATTTTTTTAAAATATTTGCCAAAAATTACATAATGTAATTAAACAAGGGATTACAATTGTGAATAAATCCCCTCTTTCCATAACCTGTGATTAGTGGAGTAAAATTTCAAGTTTCTATTAAACTCGTCACCCTTCTATGCCAAAATATTGGCTTACAGTATACGAACTAACTTGGTATAAAGTGCAATATAATGTATCCGGTTGTGAAAACAAACTACGGAGTAAAAGGGTTAATAGCATTCATCGCAAGCGATGATGAAAACAGTCTCATACGTGTGTTGTTGCTTCTCTTTGATGTTCCAGGAGGTGACTTTAGAGTTCAATCTTTAATACAGTCTGCTACCACAAGTGAGGCATACATGATCAGTGTTTGACATGTGAGTCTTGCGCTTTTAAAAAACTTGTTCCCGCATCTTGTTTTCCACTCTGCGACTCAGTACTACCTTTATTCTCTCCTGCTGAGAATAATAATTGTTCCCGCATCTTGTTTTCCACTCTGCGACTCAGTAGTACCTTTATTCTCCTGCTGAGAATAATAATTGAAGAAACAGGCTTCGTTGTTGTTCTATCTCGTTCTTTAATCCTACGTCAATGCTTCAGTAATAGTAGTTATTTTGGATTAATTGGACCAACATCATTGCACTTCAGTGAACAACCATGTGTGCTCCGATCTCTTTCTTAAACAAACGATCTCATCGACAGTGCACAAACGCTGCACCGCCGGCGAGGACCCTAATGTAATTTTGAAAATTAGAAATTTTGTAGAAATGTTATCTTACTATTTTTCATGAAGTTTGCACGGACAGCAACTTTGCAGCTTAGTCTTATCAATTTTTAAACTGTCAATGTTGTTGGGGAGTTGAAGATGGATAAGGGGATATTCTTCGGTCTCTTCGCGACTGTCTGTTGGATGATGGCAGTACAATCGATGTTGAATCGATCAAGCGATTTAGGCAGTTTGGAGTTACCCGTTGTACAAGTCGAACTGGATGCGTGAGAGGCAGAGTGAGAGGTGTTTTTAATCAGCGAGCCACTGGAACCATCAGTATGCATACTCTTCGATATCTGTTGGGGAGACTCAGCACCTATGGGTCTTCCCAGAATGTAATGACGTCAGTTTAGTAATCACTAACCAATAACTGTCAATGGTTTTTTAAAGTGATCAAATTGAATACGAGATCAATGTTTTATCGTCCGTCTCCGATAGGACTAGGATATACTGAGATCATGGATCTCATGAAAATATCAGTGGGCTTCACACGGGAAACGAACCGAGTATCTTTGGAATGAGAGACGAACACCGTACCTCCATGACGGCAAATGTCCAAATCTGAACACCCTAATAACGGCAAATGTCCAACTACAAAGACAGACATACCAAGCTAATTCGTCCTTGCTACTCGAACAGCTATCATCAATCAACAAGCTTCTCTGTGGATATAACTAATCAATTCGATTCTTTTATCGATCACTTTGGGACTTCTGTCCCGGGAAACCCCAAGGCACGTAATCTTATTAGAAAGATATCGGATTTAATACCAGAACAGGTAAATTGCAGATTTACATAGGAAAGGAAAAATAAACACAAATATTAATACTGACCAATTTTAATTGATAGCCATTTGTGTTAATCATGGACGCAATAACAGAAGTACGATAATCAAAGCTAGCATCATGCTGAAAATGAAAATCATGCCATATCATTTACAGGACTTAGCCATCAACAACAGTAAACGAGTCGTCGATTTTCTAGGCACCACTTATACGTTCAGTAGTTTGACATTGCTTTCTGAACGGTGAGGTTTATTTTTATCGTTCGTAAAAATCCAAGGGAACTAATTTGCTTCTAAATTGTATTCCCCCTCCATCCCGCGAAGTTTGAACCAGGTACGCTTGGGTTGTGATCGAGCTCGCTACCGCTACAGACGCTCACAGCATCATGCTACCGTTACTATTATCAGATGTTCCTCATCTCCAGTCGTCATGTTTAAATCATCAGTTACACACTGAATCCATCGTCTCCTTGGTCTTCTTCTCTTTGTCGTGATGCCTCCTTCCATAATGGTTTTCTCCATCTCTTCATGTCTCTTTATATGTCAACAATACTTCAATTTTCTCATTCTTATTGTAGCATCAGCCAGTTTAGCGTTTCCCAAAGTGGGCGGTACCGCCCCCCAGTGGGCGCTGAAGAGTTTTAGGGGGGGTGATAGTGGGTTCAGAAGAATTTGGGGGTGTTTAGGTGTTTAGGGTCGGTGGCTCCTTAAAAAGAAATGATTAATAAATATTTTAAAATAAAATATGTTCGTGATTTTGCGATTGAATAATCATTTAAAATTTGAATTCTGCGTTTGAATTCATCTTATGCCCATCTTACACGATCCATTTTTTCATCAATTTTCTGTTTCTTGCATATAATCATTTGAAAATTGACCAGTGACAGAAATATATATCAATTTTCCACGTGAAAGAGAAAACATAGCATGTCTATATTGTGGGGGCGTTGACAAACTGTTATAATGTAGAGGGGCGTTACAAAGTTTATGTTGTGCAAAGTGGGCGGTGGGCCGAAAAAGTTTGGAAATCTATGAGCCAGTTTACTTTAATTTTGAATTCGTTCTGATAGATTTATACGTTCTCATCTCTGCCCATGATATACAGATGATTCTCATAAAAAGGTAAAGGAACCCTTTCATACCTCGTGGTATATAGGTCAATACAGTGTTAGGTCTGTATTTTTCATTGACCGTCGGCACACGATGGGTGATGTGGTCAGCATCACGCCGGCCGACTTTACTTTCCCAGAGCATCTCTGGTACCCAGTTGAGGCTGGGTCGACCTGAGAGCCGTCGCGGTCGGGAAAAATTCCACGCGCATTGCGGGAGCTGAACCCAGACCACCAGCCTTGCGAAGCGAGTTCACTAACAAATACGCTACAGCGGCTCTCAGATGATTCTTATGCAGCACTTATATT
The DNA here is from genome assembly GCA_020796225.1 of Arion vulgaris. NCBI lineage: Eukaryota > Metazoa > Mollusca > Gastropoda > Stylommatophora > Arionidae > Arion > Arion vulgaris. The sequence continues at coordinate 36,128,252 of CM036756.1, forward strand.
CACATATGCACATATGTGTTTTCCTCCTGACTTGTTAGAAGTTAATGCTTGACACTCAAACGTTGTCACTGAGAATATGCATGCTCTTATTATTCTGATCTTTGTTTTCCTATTAATTCCATTTCATACTATATTTAGTTGTTAAATGTTTTGTAAAGCCATGTTTGTTCACATAGAATTAGTTAGTTCATAAATGCTCAGAACCAGTGGCGGCTCGTGTTCATTTTGTTGGTGTGGCCAGACACAAATTTTCGGAAAAATCATGGTTTTAGATTAGGTTATATTTTAATTTATAAAATAATAAATACACGTTATACATTATTTTTGGTAGGGCCCAGCCTCACTGGCCCTTAGTAACGAGCCGCCACTGCTCAGAACTCTTTCTCAGTATACTACCCCTCAGCGTGTGGCAACTAGCAATACTAGTTGGTTTACTATTTTTCTTTAGCTTCCAAAACAGCGTTCGTGTCTAGATACACCACTTTTGTTTTGGTATTTTGGGAACCTGGGTAGGGTAGGATTGGGTTAAGTGAACAGCGACAGTTGCAGACCCATGTTCCACTGATAAAAGGATTTAGTAGTAGTAGTATTAATATTAGTAGTAGTAGTAGTAGTAGTAGTAGCAGCAGCAGTAGTAGTAGTAGGATTAGTAGTATCAGTAGTAGTAGCAGTAGTTGTAGTGGTAGTAGTAGCAGTATGATGCTAGACAGCATGGACGCCCATTATTACGCTTCATTGACACCTGCAAGCGTGATCTAACTTCATGCGGCATAGACAAAAAACACTGGGAGCGGCTGGCCAAAGACAGGCAAGCATGGCGAGCGGCAGTGAGGGGCGGCTCAAAAATAAAAGAAGAAAAACAACAACACATGTGGAGGCAAAAGAGAGCACAGAGAGCAGAGAGACCATCCCATGCATCGGCTCTAGTCTCCAGTTTTACCTGCAGCAACTGTGGCAAGGATTGCCACTCCAGAATAGGCCATTACAGCCACATGAAACGTTGTGATTCAGCACAGAACATACTACGTGACGCAACACCTATTGTCTCCTGAGACAAAGAGGCCAATGATATGATATGATGATGAGTAGCAGCAGTAGTAGTATCAGTAGTATCAGTAGTAGCAGTAGTAGCAGTAGCAGTAGTAGCAGTAGTAGTAGTAGCAGCAGTAGTAGCAGTATCAGTAGTAGTAGTAGTAGCAGTAGTTGTAGTGGTAGTAGTGCAGTAGTAGTAGTAGTATCAGTAATATCAGTAGTATCAGTAGTAGCAGTAGCAGCAATAGTAGTAGTAGCAGCGGTAGTAGTAGTAGTTATAGTAGTAATGTATAACGTAACATTTTCGGTACCTTCCGGCTATGTGACACACGTTATTTTCGATATGACAGTCTGACAGAACGTAATAAGTTTAGATCACAAATAGACAAGCAAAGTATGACATTCTCTTCAGTCTTTCCTCTAACATTTCGAACAACATCCAAGCAGTGATGAAACAATACGTCTATATGACATGTTCAGAATTAGTGTTCAACTAAATAATGATAATTCTGTGTGAGATAGAGAATTCTGGATCAAGGTTTCTCAAGTTATAGTGCTCAGACATGGGAGAATATTTATTTACTATTTAGCCTGGTTTTTGCAATATTTGAATTTCAACAAAGTTATGTGTTTTACATTTAAATTCAATAACGAAACAACGGTCAGATAGAAATTTAATTCTAATATGTATTTATGCTTTAACATTTTTCCCCAAAATCTCTAAGACCAGCAATACATTTGTCAGACTGTGCATCAACTTATTTTACCGTAGTAGCATTTGTTGTGGATTTATAAAGCATGGGGTGCTCACAATGTTGATATATGCGTGCGAAGCATGGACGATGCAAATTCCAGGGTTTGAAGTCAGGTGCGCACACGGTTAGCAGTTGGACTAAAGGAAGACAGAGAACTTAGTGGAGAACAAGAATTTAGTGAAGTGAGAGAAATTAGTGAAGAAAGAGAATTTAGTTGTAGAAAGAAAATCTTATGTATAGAGAAAATTAAACGTATAGGTTCTTACATATGAATTATATGTGATAAAAGTATGAAACTAAATGTCTGCCCATCATATAAAAGAAGCAAACAGAAAATCACGGTTTGTTGGAAGTTTGGTAATTTAGTTGGTAATTTAGTTGGTAATTTAGTTGGTAATTTAGTTGGTAATTTAGTTGGTAATTTAGTTGGTAATTTAGTTGGTAATTTAGTTGGTAATTTAGTTGGTAATTTAGTTGGTAATTTAGTTGGTAATTTAGTTGGTAATTTAGTTTGGTAATTTAGTTGGTAATTTAGAATTTTGGCAATATAATTGACATACACAACAAAACATTGTCAGAAACGTCCGAATGGTTACCGGGGCCCAAATTTGGGGTGTAAAGAATAGAACCACTGTTACCTGCCATGCATGTCGTAAGAGGCGACTAAGGAGGTTTTTCTGAAATCGGATGCACGTGTCCTAAACATGTAGAAGTCTATGCGTTTAGGGGCCTACCAAACCAATGTGCAACGTATAACCGTTCTTGGCAAAGATCAAACATATTACAAAGAGTGATTAAAATTGGTTGTAAACAACGAACGCAAAGAAGAAGATTGTCAGAAAATATTATGTGCCAAACGTTCTGAAGGAAATTTACTGTATGTGCTACCTTCGGTACTATATCAAGAAATTTACTGTATGTACTACCTTCGGTACTATATCAAGAAATTTACTGTATGTACTACCTTCGGTACTATATCAAGAAATTTACTGTATGTGCTACCTTCGGTACTATCAAGAAATTTACTGTATGTGCTACCTTCGGTACTATCAAGAAATTTACTGTATGTGCTACCTTCGGTACTATCAAGAAATTTACTGTATGTGCCTACCTTCGGTACTATCAAGAAATTTACTGTATGTGCTACCTTCGGTACTATCAAGAAATTTACTGTATGTGCCTACCTTCGGTACTATATCAAGAAATTTACTGTATGTGCCTACCTTCGGTACTATCAAGAAATTTACTGTATGTGCCTACCTTCGGTACTATCAAGAAATTTACTGTATGTGCTACCTTCGGTACTATCAAGAAATTTACTGTATGTGCCTACCTTCGGTACTATCAAGAAATTTACTGTATGTGCCTACCTTCGGTACTATCAAGAAATTTACTGTATGTGCCTACCTTCGGTACTATATCAAGAAACGGGTTAGAAGAAACAATGAAGATAAAGACAAGGTAGTACAATGAATAAAACTATATGTAAGAGAGTAACAAAAAAAGCAAGAAATAAACCAGTAAAAATATCTTCTAACATTGATTATATTCAATAATTATCTATTTTCTAATATTGATTATATTCAATAATTATCTATTTTCTAACATTGATGATATTCAATAATTATCTATTTTCTAACATTCATGATATTCAGTAATTATCTATATTCTAATATTTATGATATTCAATAATTATCTATTTTCTAACATTGATGATATTCAGTAATTATCTATTTTCTAACATTGATGATATTCAGTAATTATCTATATTCTAATATTTATGATATTCAATAATTATCTATTTTCTAACATTGATGATATTCAGTAATTATCTATATTCTAAAAATGATGATATTCAGTAATTATCTATATTCCAACATTGATGATATTCAGTAATTATCTATATTCTAACATTGATGATATTCAGTAATAATCTATTTTCTAACATTGATGATATTCAATAATTATCTATTTTCTAATATTTATTATATGTAATAAATATATATATTCTAACATTGATGATATTCAATAATTGTCTATCTTCTATTTATTCGTTCTAAAAAGCTACAATCTTCAAATGTTTAATTTTCAAAGCCATGGAACAAAGTTTGTTTGAAGGAAAATAAACAGACTTTACGGGCAATGTAAATGTCGCTGTACACCGTAATTATTTTAACTATTTGCTATTGGAAAACGCAACTGCAGAGATGTCCATTATATAATGAGCATTTAGCAAATGAACTCCAATCTCTGCAGTTCCAACATGTTTGCCAACTAGACTTTTAAGCTTGACGTCAATGTGTGTTTTCTAATGATCTGTCTGGGAAGCGCACCAGAACAACCAAATAGCCTTAAAATCTTGGTAAATATTATTCGAGCTCATGCACAAACTGGCTTGTTTCATTGCTAACTGTATGTTTGAGCATGCGAAGACCAGGCCAGTCTTCTATCGCAATTTGAATGATAACGTAAAAGCTTCAGAAGTGAATGCCCTGTGGCTTCCAACAAGAACAGCCAATTGACACTGGGGGAATAAAGGCTTTAAACCTCGCTTCAAACTGGATGTGTGATTCCATCAACAGACGACATGGCATTAATGCAAAGCTTCCATAAATCAGATTATGCCATGGCATAGATTGGGAACATTTATTCTTGACGATCTCAAGAGTTGGGAATAATTATATGATATTGCACAAGAACTCTTCCCATCAATAATGAAAATGGCTACACTGATGAAAGACAACCAACCATTTTATTTGACAATCTTCAAACTGAACGAAAGTGCCAGTGTTTATCATAATAGATATCAGTATAAACTTATTTCGCTGTCAATAATAGGTATTAGTATAAACTTATTCAGCTGTAAATAATAGATATCAGTATAACATTCAGCTGTCATATCTATGCATACAATGAATACTTGACAATATTCGCAACATACTTCAACTTCTCACTATTAAACAGAAACTAATAAAATAAATACAAAATAATTAGCAACAATTTATGAGCTATTTAACAGTACACAATATATTCTTGAACATTAACGTTTTCTCAATTGTTGTAACATAATAATATCATTTATCTTACTTTTGTCAAAGTGTCATTCTTATTGTTTTGCTATCTCTCAAAACATAGTAAAGAGTTTTACTGCAGTCTAAGCCTATATTAGCTATTCTAACGCATATTTTTGCAATAAGAAACACGTTTTTTTTATAATTAGGTCTTATCGCGTACATATTACACTGCCTAAAAAAACACAGATCTTTAAATAATTTGCACAATTTAGCTCAGTTCAATATATGTGTGTATATCACTCTTCTATTGACTCGTTTTTATCTTCTTTTTCTTACCGAATTTCGCGATAATGCTTTCTCATTTCAGAAATAAATTCCATTTTGAGGTGCATTTACTCACTTTAAATAAGTGCTTAAGCTTTCGTCTTTTATCTGTTTGAATTTAGAAATCATTTTGTTAATGGCTGGGCGGTCAGTGCTATATTTATGTGTGTTCATTGATATTTCTAGACATTTCAAAAGGATTGATTATTCTTAGGAATCGTTTCTCATCCATTAGAGCTTACCCCGTCGCTATTTCTGATTGTTTGTTGCAAGTGAGTTTTGTGAGGTCAGATATAAGCCACCCTCGCTATTTCTATGTTGTTAGTGCTGACTTTCTATGCCACTTTTCTATGTTTGTTTGTTTGCGTAGAGGCTTTCACTTACTCCGCCACTATTTCTATGATTTGTTTGTTTGCAAGTGATAGTTTCTTTATGTATGATGTCAGATACAAGCTTTCCTTATCCTCCTATTCTGTTGTTAGTTTGCAGGCTTTACTTTCCGCCACTATTTCTATGATTTGTTAGTTTGCGTAGAGGCTTTCACTTACTCTGCCGCTATTTCTATGATTTGTTTGTTTGCGTGTGATAAGTTTCTTTATGTATGACGTTAAATATTATCGCTTTTCATATTTATTCCTCTCCGATCCTCGTGGAGCATAGGACAGCACTTTTGCCACTTTTCCAGATCTCTAGCCGTTTTCTTTACTGCTTCTACTGTGATTTAAATCAAAGAGCTTCTTTCTTCATCTAAGCTCGTTCTCTAACAGTCATTTATTAATCCAACTTTGTGAATTACAAAACATAGGTTAGCAAAAAACGCTGGATTATGGTCTACAGCGGAGAGACTTTCTGGATAAGATACATAACTAAGTTTTCTTCAGGCAAAAAAACTAATCGTCGCATGCAAGAAATTATTAGTGACTTGTACGTTTTCCTGTCGGAAGTGTGGTAACGGTGAACAATGGCCATATATACTGGGATCAGCGACACTGCTAGAACTTGTCAGTCATCCGTTAACGTCTCTTAAGTTGTATTACAGACGATACATATTTCGATAGACCAGAGGAGTTGTTTGTATTTCCCCAAGAAGTTGTGAGGTTTCATTACGTATTGTCTTCCTATATCATGTACGAAGGCATCACCTTGTGACAGTAATAGCAAATGACTAAGCAATCTGATATGAGAAACCTTTAAAACTGGCAAGATCGTCGAGCCTCGCTGTTTTTAATGACCGGCTTCCTTCCGATTCTGCTGCCAGCCTACATTGTTACTGATTACGAAACCAAGATATCCAAAATATGTTACATTTTCAGTTTCCATATTGAAAATGAAAATCATGGAATATCTGCCAAAGGAATGTAGACCATCAACTACAGTAAGACTAGTCGTTTGATTTTCTAGAGCACATTATAAACGTTCAGTAGTTTGCCATTGCTTTCTCAGAACAGTTAGTGGCGCCATGCTGTCCCTTGGTTAAGATCAACGAAACAATTGCAAACAAAGCCGAGGTTTCTGACCAGACCCGCGGAATAGACCGCATAACCCCAGGCTCACAGACGCCACCGTTTCCATATTCGTTAAGAATAATATATATATTATTGGAAAAGAAAATAAATCTGTCTAAAGTCACCAGTGAGATGTATATTGTTATGATTCCGCTTTGAGTAAGCAAAAGGAAGTCAAGACTAGATATTAAAGACTAGATTTTTCTATTGTAGCAATTAATAATGATTCCGCTTTGAGTAAGCAAAATGAAGTCAAGACTAGATATTAAAGACTAGATTTTTCTATTGTAGCAATTAATAATGATTCCGCTTTGAGTAAGCAAAATGAAGTCAAGACTAGATATTAAAGACTAGATTTTTCTATTGTAGCAATTAATAATGATTCCGCTTTGAGTAAGCAAAATGAAGTCAAGACTAGATATTAAAGACTAGATTTTTCTATTGTAGCAATTAATAATGATTCCGCTTTGAGTAAGCAAAATGAAGTCAAGACTAGATATTAAAGACTAGATTTTTCTATTGTAGCAATTAATAATGATTCCGCTTTGAGTAAGCAAAATGAAGTCAAGACTAGATATTAAAGACTAGATTTTTCTATTGTAGCAATTAATAATGATTCCGCTTTGAGTAAGCAAAATGAAGTCAAGACTAGATATTAAAGACTAGATTTTTCTATTGTAGCAATTAATAAAACAGCAAGCCAGTCACATGACATGCATTATATCTTTTTTCCCCGATCCAGAAGCACTTTAGCTTTTCAGTTCTTCGGCTCGGTGCCATGGACATCGTAACCCTTCGGTTCCGGTGCCACAAACAACGCAAATCTAGAGAACCTGTGGTTTTTCTGCCAGCCCGCGGAATTGAGCCGCAATCACAGGGGGCTTGTAACCGTCGTCAACAGGTAACGAACATGGGCAGGCGGGTCATTATAACAAAGGGTGTAGCCCTGAACCATATAAAAATAAACAAATAATTTACATGCGTTAAAAAAATTAATTAAATACAATATACAGGTGTATAACGGAAGAAAAGTATCATTACTCTAGCGTAGAATGTATTTCAGTAAATCCAGAAAATATTTCCTATTTTTTAAATGTCACATTTAACATATTAGTAATCCCAACTGCTGTCGGTCTGCTGCCTTTCTAGTGATGATATCCAGTGGCGGCTCGTGATCATTTTGTTGGTGGGGCCAGACATAAATTTTCGGAAAAATCATGGTTTCGGTTAGGATATATTTTAATGTATAAATAATAAATACACGTTACACCTTATTTTTGGTGGGGCCGGCCCCACTGGCTCTTAATGACGAGCCGCCACTGATGATATCTCATGTCACTCCACATCCTTACATACCACATTCAACCATCTTTCTCTATGTTTCATTTTATCTGCTCTGTTTTCTTTCTTCCTCCTGTTGCCCATTGAACAGCTGTCTTTGCTAAAGTGCCAGGTGGCAATCTACACACAGAACCAAGTCAAATCTATCTCCTTTTTCTAATCGTCGTTGTCAGTAATGAGCAATCCCTTTTATTCCGTTCTCCTAATTTGCAATCTTTCCATGTCAAAATGTTCTCATGTTTCTTAGAAGACATTTATTTTGGAATATGTACAATTTGTGTGTAATGTCTGCTGTGATTTTTCAGCATTTACAATTATAAAGCAATTTTTCAGCATTTACAATTATAAAGCAATTCAATTTTCTAGCATTTGCAGTTATAAAGCAATTTTTCAGCATTTGCATTTATAAAGCAAATTTTCAGGAGGTGTTACTTGGGTATATTTTAATTTTGGTTTTCACGTCCTATCGGAGACGGACGGTAAAACGTAGGTCAGGTGTTAAAGTTGAGCACGCAAAAAACACTTGATAGTTCAAAATCGAGAAGAGCAAGCTGGAAAGGCGCTGCTCGTGCAAAATTCTGAAGAAATATTGTAAAACATATTCATAGAAAATAATTTTCACCATCTTCTTAATGACATCGAAGACCCTCTCTTGTGCTACGGAGTTTGTGCGCTGCCGCTGAGATCTTCATGACTAAGAAAAAGATCGGAACACACATGCTACTCAACGAAGTGCAATGATGATGTTCTTATCATTCAATCATTATTGGTTTTTAAATCCCGTCATTTTGATTTCAATGTTTCTAATCATGGCATAAGTTTGGTTTACTTTGCAAATTCTTGCTGCTACCTCCATTTTCAAATCTCTGTCTGTTGATACTTTACTTCTAAGCTATAACAGTTTATTAACGTATAACTATTGTTTCATTGTTTCTTCTTCTTCTTTGCGTTCGGTTTCGTATGCTCGTCTAAATCATGAGATAGGTTGCCTCTATGAAGCTGCATGTTAGTTGGAGTTCTTCGAGAGTTCCCCATAGCTTGGTCTGTAAGCTTTGTTCATGAGGCCATGTTTCATTTCGTTGGTGTATGTATGATGGACATGACTGCAGGATGTGCTCTGGAGTATGTGTTTCTGTCTGGCATGCACACTGTGCAGTCTGAGCAGGCTTTATTCTGTGCATGTGGTGGTATAGTCTGCAGTGACCTGTTCTTAGGCAAAAGATTGTTGTTTAGGCTTTCTGATTTTTGATTATTCCTCATTTGTGTAGTTTTACTGATGTTAATCTTTCTTTTTATCTTAAGGGGGTCTCTGGGTCTAAGTGGTTAAGCCATTTGACTTGCAAGTCGAAAATCGTGGGTTCGAATCCGGGTCGCGCCGTTCTGTTCACGAGTGCAGTTTTTTCCAGAGACCACTCGGATTGTTGCCGGAGCTACGGAGTTTGTGCTTGTGTAAACTTCGGCAGGTGGCATACCATTTCTGCTGAGAGGGACCGAGCCATATGGGGTAAAACCCGGTGCAATGAAGTCAATCCTTCAGCTTTTAAACCCTTTTAAACCCTAATCTTTTGGTCTGTTTCTGACAGTCTCTGTCATTTCCTGGGCATCGACAAAGCAATATACTAGAAAACATATGTCAAATGCATACACAGATCCCCCAGGACAGTATTATCCAACGTTTACATATATTGGGGCGTATCTAACCAATGACTGTGTCAGCGCGGGAGCCATGTGACAATTACAATAATAATACTAATCAATTATTATTAATAAAGTCATATTAATTATAACATGAATAAAAAATAATAACAGAAGGAAACTTAATACTGACTTTAAAAAGTTAATTGCATATCCTTTACAGGACTTTGCGAACCAAACCCAACTTTTTAACGCTGTTTGTGATTTTTCTAGTCATTAATTATGTTCAGTAGTTTGCCATTGCTTTCTGAACGGGTGGTGATATTGTCCTTTTAGTAAAAATACACGCGAAACAATTTGCAACCAAACTGTCCGCAGCATGATTCGAACTCAGAACGGCGGAGTTAATTCATCGAGTCACTATCCCCTAAGCCACGGACGCGACCTAATTCTGACTACAAGTTTAATAATTTTTCTTTTAATATTGTGTTTACGGAAAAAAACCGAATCATACTGTTATTCGTCCGAGTGGTTACCCGGGCCCAAATTTGGGGTGTAAAGAATAGAACCACTGTTACCTGCCACGCATATCGTAAGAGGCGACTAAGGAGGTTTGGCTGAAATCGGATGCACATGTCCTAAACTGTAGAAGTCTATGCGTTTAAGGGCCTACCAAACCAATGTGCAACGTATACACTTCTTGGCAAAGATCAAACATATCACAAAGAGTGATTAAAATTGGTCTAAAGAACGAACGCAAAGAAGAAGAAGAAGATACAGTTATTCAGAAACACATTTTTTTTCTTGAAATTTTGATTAACATTAAAGCCAGATGAATAAAATATGGTGCTATGGATGTATCACAGGGCGCCACGGATATATCACAGGGCGCCACGGATATATCACAGGGTGCCATGGATGTATTACAGGTCGCCATGGATGTATCACTGCAGTGTCGCGCGCCCCGGACATCGAGAGTGTCCATCTATTCTAATGCATGTATTACTTTCCTTAGTGATTCTATCATCCGCCAGCTAATAGTTAGATACAGGGTGTTCAACTTAAAAGCAGCCTATGAATGGAGCTAATCTGGCATATATGTATGGAAATGAGAAGGTTCTGTTATGACATAGTATAGAGTCAAGGTTGTGGATAGTTGTGTAATGTAGTGCAGGAAGGGGCGATGAACAAATGTGACGTAGGACGAGCTAGTCAGAACCGGTTTAAATAGTACATAAACACAACGCGATAGGTTATCTGGCAACTTTCGATTTGTCAATGGGGCTGAATTACTTGAACACCCTGTATAATAAAAAGAATGATAGAATCCATCCTTGCATGAGTTAACGTATAAAAAAATACCATTACGTCGTGTGAATGTTGCAAGTCACATTATATCAAAATCATGTGTATAATGCTTGAATCAAATTCACAATTTTCTATAGTATACAAGAATACAGTGGCGGCTCGTGATAATTGTTGTTTGTGGGGCTAGACAATCAGTTTTGGAAAAATCCTATGTTTTGGGTCAAGTTATATTTTAATTTAAAAAATAAAACATAGACGTTACAATTACTTTTTGTGGGGCATTGCCCCACAGACTCCTAGGGACGAGCCGCCACTGCAAGAATAACATAAGATTCTCCCCATAGATTCCTGTGTAGGCTGTAAAAAATTATATTCTAAAATAAACAAAGATCCTATATGCTGTTGTACCTCGAAAATTAGGATGTTCATTTTTGCTTATTATAATTGATAATCAGGTTCTCTGTGACGTAGAGGTTCGGTGATCGCCTCTGTTCCTAAGGTACTTGGTTCTCTCCATCCTGGAGCCATCGGGATATTTTTCCAGAGATTCCCGATTTCAGTGTAGGTGAGATCGAGTTCCTAGTCCTATCGGAGACGGACGATAAAACGTAGGTCCCTTATTCAAGATGAGCATGTGAAAGAACCATTGGCAGATCAAAATCTTTCCAGGTAAAATTCATTAAAAAAAATAAAAAAATAAAAATTCCTACAAAATATTTCACCATCTTCTAAATTACATTTTGGACCCTCGCTGGTGCTACGGAGTTCGTGCACTGCCGCTGAGACCTCCTGGCTACGAAAGAGATCGGAACACACATGGCTACTCACAGAATTGCAATGACAATGCTTCTATTAATTAATCAGTCAATCTCGCCCGTATTTTGCAGGGGCTTGCAAGGGAGCAAAGAAAGTAACACTGCAACCTACAGGGCATGTCGTAAAAGACAACTGAGGTAGGGGCCTAGGGAAGCTACTATAGTAAATAAAAAGCGTCGCAGATATCGGATGTGCTGGCCTACTTGTAGGTGCATAACTATCACAACGTACATTCCCTCTTAGGCTCGGATCACATACAAATCACAAAGAGTGGTTAACAAGTGATCGATATGGAGCGTTCGAAGAAGAAAAATCAATCAATCCAAGTCACTAGAGTTAATGCCAATGCAACGCTTTGTTAACCCTTTCCTCAGTAATTTGTTTTGGTGACAACTGGACGCATTTAGATTGTAATTTAGACTGAATTAACCATTGTACTGGTTGTACTTCATCTTTAAAACATTTTTGCGAACCGATATTTCGGATCGGAATGGCAAATGAGTTAATAATAGTTCAAAAGTTTCATTTTATGTTATCAAATCAACAAGTTTGATATATGCACGAACTAATGAAATATTCCTGAGTTACCTCTAAGGACAAACCGTGTCAAATGTGTACCCAATTTTTCTTATCAAGAAATATTCGTGAGTTACCTCTAAGGACAAACCGTGTCAAATGTGCCGATTTCTTATCAAATTCAAGGCACGTTCAGAAACAGGACAACTAATCGATTAGCCACTTCAATGTTAAAAAGGTAATTACGCTCCTTACATGTCCCCTAGCATCATGTAACGAGAAGCAATTAACAATGTATTGCTCTGGGGGTACATCCTTAGTTTCTTGTTGCCAGAACCGACATACCCAGACTGTGAGCACTCCCAAAGGTGCTCATTTTGTTTCAACAAATGATGAAGGATATATAAGATGCGGATGCATATACATGTGGGTGTTTCGTGTAACTTAATCGTAATTATATTCTTTACTTTTAGACAAAATATTAAAACAAAAAGTAAGACAGCTTCACAAAGTACAACTAAAGACTAAATCGACTTTTTGACATACAGACCTTTGTAACCATTATGTGTGTGTCTATTTTTATAAGAAGACTTGGATGGTGGCCCTTAATTATACGAGGGAAGTCAATAAGTAAGCCACAAAGTTATGCGAGATGGTAGGTAAATGTAGTTGGTGTTTTCTAAAAGTGTCATTAGGTGACAGCAACATCCAACTTTATATTCCCGTTCGCCAGGTGGCGCTATGTGTCTCGTGCGCATGCGCAGCGCATAAACAAAATGGCGACTGTACTTACGGAAAGTACAACCAAAGAGCAACGTGCTGTTGTGCGTTTTTTGTGGGCAAAAGGACTGCCTGCAAAGGACATTCATAAGGAAATGCTTCCTGTTTATGCTGACAAATGTTTGTCCCGTAAAACGGTGCATAGTTGGGTAGAAAAATTTTCTCAAGGACGCTCTAAAATTGTTGATGAAATCCGATCTGGTCGTCCTGTTGAGATTGCAACAGAAGCATCAGTGCAGCGGGTGGATGAGATGATTAGAGGTGACAGACGAGTAACAATAGGCTCTGTAGCATCTGCAATAGGGTGCTCACGTGGTTCAGCATACAGCATAATGCATGATCGATTGAAATTTAAGAAAGTGTGCTCAAGGTGGGTACCCAGACAATTGAAAGATGAACACAAAATGAACCGATTTGGCTTGTCCTTGCATCATCTCTGTCGATACGAAGATGAAGAAGAGATGCTGAACAGGAATGTTACTGGGGATGAATCATGGGTGCATCACTACCAGCCCGAATCAAAGTGTGCTTCAATGCAGTGGAAACATCCTTCTTCGCCTTGTGTCAAAAAATTCAAGGTTACGCCATCAGCAGGGTTCTGGGATTGTCAGGGAGTGCTTTTAACCAATTTCATGAAGAAAGGTGACAATGTGAATTCCGAATCGTACTGTGAAGTTCTATCGATGCTTCATGATGCAATTCGAAAAACGTCCAGGGTTGCTGACTAGAGGAGTGTTGCTTCTTCATGACAATGCCAGACCACATACGGCTCGATTAACTCAGGAGAAAATTAACCAACTAAGGTGGGAAGTTCTGGAACATTCACCTTACAGTCCAGACTTAGCCCCTAGCGATTTCCACCTCTTTGGTCCACTGAAAACCCACCTTGGCGGAGACATTTCGTGAATGACGCCGAAGTTGAATGTGAAGTGAAAACTTGGTTTATAAAACAGAGCCTGCAGTTCTATGCAGCCGGTTTGGGAGGATTGATAAAACGGTGGAAATTATGTTGATAAATAAAGGAACAATGTATGTATAAAAATAAACTGGTTTCAAGTTGTTATCATGTTTAGTTATTTTTCTACAGCCATTTGTGGCTTACTTATTGACTTCCCTCGTATATTGTATCATTTGCTTGTTAACGGTATTTGGGTCGAAACTTCGATTTAATCTGATAATGTGCTTTGTAAACATCTAACTTTCTGCTGTATAATTTTATTTTTGACAGCAAGTTTTATTACACTCCTTGCCACTACCGTTATCTATTATCTGCTAAAACGTACAAAGGACTTCACTTGAATTCATCGTTGGGTCCGTTTTCATATTCCCTTACAGTTTTGAATGTAGCGACTGTGGCCAAATACACATTTAATATAAAATAGTTCACACCATGAGGTCACTACCTTATAGTGGGAGGAGATTCAAGGTCCGGAAAGCTATGCTGACAGAAGATTTGCTCATGGTAGGGAAACCCATGTCAGACAGATCGAAGGATAGAAGGCAGACAAAATTTGACCGCATAGTCCTCTATGCTGGAAATTGAGCAAGAAACTGACAATCTATTTAGATTTAAAAATATGTATTACAGTAATGGAATCAAGAAATATATTTATTACATTCCAAATACGATAACAATGGTAGAATTCATAAAACGAGTGAGTGCATTGTGCATTATTGAAGACCATTAATATTAAGGGAAAAAAGAAGGAAATGGGTTGGGCGTGCGTGTCAGTAGAGACATTGGCTCAGACAACTCTCTGATGGACTTCAGAGAAGAAGGCACGGACGGCAAAAGAAAATATGAAGAAGAGCGGGAGAAAAGAATTGATAGAGTGGGGCATGGCAAACGATTGATAGGAAGGCAACAGTAGAAATCCTTTGTGGAAGTCGTATGTGTCAAACGGAATATGAAGAGAATATTGATTGATCATCATAATCATCGTCATCATCACCATCATCATCATCGTCATCAATCTTTGGTGTCGTCGTCATCATTATCATCTAGCTCGTCCCTGTCGGAACTTGGCTCCCATGACAGCAGTTCTAAATGCACCCCTGCTCTGTGTGAGATGTCCGTTGTCTGCCGCAGTCATACTCAACTTGTCTATAACATCTTGCATTCACCTTATCCTTGCTCTTACTGTTCTTTGTCTGTCCGGTATCATGACGTTCCGAAAGATCTTATTCAGAGAATCATATCGTATTCTCTATAAAATATTTCATTAAAATATTTGTTTCTTATCAACCACATCTCTTCAATTTTTTAAATTATTTTATACCCCATATAGCTCGTTCCCTCCCCGAGGCAGAAATGTCAAGCCACCTGCCAAAAGTATTGCACAAAGCACGAACTCCGTAGCTCCAACAACAATCCTAGAGGTCTCTGGGGAAAAAAAATTCACTCGTGAACAGAACGACGCGGTCCGGATTCGAACCCACGACCTTCGACTCGCAAGGCAAGGGCTTTACCACTTAGCCACAAGTTGTGAGGTTGGTCAGATCAGTATCTGATCTGCAGTCTCTCTGGTTATCAGAACATTATAAGCAGGTATGATTCCAGGTATCCACTCACTGCAGGTAAAAGTTAAGGTGAGATTGGTCACGTTGCTTGGATGCCTGATGCATTTTACAACAGTTGATGTATGACGCACTAGCTGGAAGCGAACAACCGATTGGTGGACATAAAAACCTTTCTACTTCTTCTTCTTCAGCTACCTCTGGTCATGCGCTTAGTTTACGTGGATCACAAACTAGACAGTTAGCTATAGGTCTGTCAGGTATCCTCAAAGGTTAGTTTTAGGTCGACAAGGTGTGGTCACGTGTTTCTTCTCAGCTAGCCCAGGAGAGGGCAGTCTTGTGGGGCATGCTATAGTGTCTGTTCCGCCTGCTGATACTGCAGAGAACTGTTTGACTTTTCAAATATACTCTTGAAGTATTTCTAAAAAGTTTCAATACACGACACCATGTGCTGGAAATCGCTCTTGCAAGATCACAAATGTCACGCTGTAATACCACAACAGGAACTTGAATAACTAAGAATCGTCATACTTCTTGAAACTTGGAGAAAACAGATGTGCGAAAATACAGAACAAACAACATCCACATGGATTATGGATATTCCACTCATGGTAGTGGATTGTGTTCCAGGATTTGACTCTACTTCGCTCCTATCCACAGAGAGGTGAAACAACACACTTCTGAGTTTAGAATCATCATTACTTGCTATGACTATTAAACTAAAGCGGACATATAGCTGTTTTCAGGACTTTTCCAGTTTTCTTGCTCTATACATCTTGTATCATTAAGTTTAATACATATCATCACTAATATCAGAATATTTACTTTGCTCTATACATCTTGTATCATTAAGCTTTACTACATATCATCACTAATATCAGAATCATTTCTTTGCTCTATACATCTTGTATCATTAAGTTTACTTAAATATCATCACTAATATCAGAATCATTTCTTTGTCTCTATACATCTTGTATCATTAAGTTTATATCTAATCATCATCACTAATATCAGAATCATTTCTTGTCTCTATACATCTTGTATCATTAAAGTTTACTACATATCATCACTAATATCAGAATCATTTTTTGCTCTATAATCTTGTACCATTAAGTTTACTACATACATCACCTAATATCAGAATCATTTCTTTGTCATACATCTGTATCAGAAGTTTACTACATATCATCACTAATATCAGAATCATTTCTTTGCTCTATACATCTTGTATCATTAAGTTTACTACATATCATCACTAATATCAGAATCATTTCTTTGCTCATTACATCTTAGATCAATAAGTTTACTACATATCAACACAAAATCAGAATCTTTCTTTGCTTTATACATTTGTATCATTGTTTACTACATATCATACTAAATCAGAATCATTCTGTGCTCTGATACGATCTGGTATCATTAAGGGTTACTACATATCATCACTAATATCAGAATCATTTCTTTGCTCTATACATCTTGTATCATTAAGTTTACTACATATCATCACTAATATCAGAATCATTTCTTTGCTCTATACATCTTGTATCGTTTACTACATATCATCACTAATATCAGAATCATTTCTTTGCATTTACTGTTTCTATTTATTTCCCAGTTTTTCCCCAAAATATATATCTTTAAGAATTATGTAAAATATCCGTTTTCGTACAATGAGATATATTGAAAAATATGATAACAGGTCCGAAGTTTTCTTTTTGTTTCAATTAATCAATTATTTAACCATTTATTGCTACCTTGTTTTACAGAGCATTCCTAACAAACATTTATATTTGTCATAATTTGAATTCCATCAATTACTATTAAATTTAATATTTAAATTCTAATAATCTTTTCTTTCATTCATAATTATAGTTCGATCAAAAATGTCTTTCCTTCTTTTTATTTTTCTATATTTCAAAAATGTCTTTCCTTCTTTCTATTTTTCTATATTTCAAAAATGTCTTTCTTTTTTATTTTCAATTTCAAAATGCTTTCCTCTTTATTTTCTATATTTCAAAATGTCTTCCTTCTCTTCTATTTTTCATATTTCAAAAATGTCTTTCCTTCTTTTTATTTTCTATATTTCAAAAATGTCCTTCCTTCCCTTTCTATTTTTCTATATTTCAAAATGTCTTTCCTTCTTTTTATTTTTCTATATTCAAAATGTCTTCTTCTTTCTATTTTTCTATATTCAAAAATGTCTTTCCTTCTTTATTTTTCTATTTTCAAAATGTCTTCCTTCTTATTTTCATATGTTTTAAAATGTCTTTCCTTCTTTTCTATTTCTATATTTCAAAATGTCTTCCTTCTTTTTATTTTTTATATTCAAAAGTTTTTCTCTTTCATCTATATTAAATGTCTTTCCTTTTTATTTTCATATTTCAAATGTTTTCTTCTTTATATTTTCTATATTTAAAAATCTTTCCTCTTCATTTTTCTATTTTCAAAAATGTCTTTCCTTCTTTATTTTTCTATATTTAAATGTCTTTCTTCTTTTATTTTTCTATATTTCAAAATGTCTCTTCTTCTATTTTTAATTTCAAATGTCTTTCCTTCTTTAATTTTCTATATTTCAAAATGTCTTTCCTTCTTTTATTTTTCTATTTTCAAAACTCTTCCCTTTTTATTTATCTATATTTCAAAATGTTTTCCTTCTCTTTCTATTTTTCTATATTTCAAAAATGTCTTTCCTTCTATTTTCTATATTTCAAATGTCTTTCCTTCTCTTTATTTCTATATTTCAAAAATGTCTTTCTTCTTCTATTTCTATTTTTGTCTTTTCTTTCTTTTCATATTTCAAATGTCTTTCCTTCTTCTATTTTTCATATTTCAAAATGTCTTCCTTCTTTATTTTCATTTTCAAATGTCTTTCCTTCTCTCTATTTCTATATTTCAAAATGTCTTTCCTTCTTTTTATTTTCTATATTTTAAAATGTCTTTCCTTCTTTATTTTTCTATATTTCAAAATGTCTTTCCTTCTTTTATTTTACTATATTTCAAAATGTCTTTCCTTCTTTCTATTTTTCTATATTTCCCAAATGTCTTTCCTCTTTCTATTTTCTATATTCTAAAATGTCTTTCTCTTCTTTATTTTCTAATTTCAAAATGTCTTTCCTTCTTTCATTTTTCTTATTTCAAATGTCTTTCCTTCTTTTATTTTGCTATATTTCAAAATGTCTTTCCTTCTTTATTTTCTATATTTAAAACAGTCTTACTTCTTTATTTTTCTATATTTCAAAAATGTCTTTCCTTCTTTTATTTTTCTATATTTCAAAAATGTCTTTCTTGGGTTTTTCTATATTTCAAAAATGTCTTCCTTCTTTCATTTTCTATATTTCAAAATGTCTTTCCTTCTTCTATTTTTCATATTCCAAAAATGTCTTTCCTTCTTTATTTTTCATATTTCAAAATGTCTTTCCTTCTTTCTATTTCTCATATTTCAAAATGTCTTTCTTCTTTTATTTTTCTATATTTCAAAAATGTCTTTCTTTTCTATTTTTCTATATTTCAAAAATGTCTTTCCTTCTTTATTATTTTCTATATTTCAAAAATGTCTTTCCTTCTTTTTATTTTTCTATATTTCAAAAATGTCTTTCCTTCTTTCTATTTTTCTATATTTCAAAAATGTCTTTCCTTCTTTTATTTTTCTATATTTCAAAAATGTCTTTCCTTCTTTCTATTTTTCTATATTTCAAAAATGTCTTTCCTTCTTTTATTTTTCTATATTTCAAAAATGTCTTTCCTTCTTTTTATTTTTCTATATTTCAAAAATGTCTTTCCTTCTTTCTATTTTTCTATATTTCAAAAATGTCTTTCCTTCTTTTTATTTTTCTATATTTCAAAAATGTCTTTCCTTCTTTTTATTTTTCTATATTTCAAAAATGTCTTTCCTTCTTTCTATTTTTCTATATTTCAAAAATGTCTTTCCTTCTTTTATTTTTCTATATTTCAAAAATGTCTTTCCTTCTTTTTATTTTTCTATATTTCAAAAATGTCTTTCCTTCTTTTTATTTTTCTATATTTCAAAAATGTCTTTCCTTCTTTCTATTTTTCTATATTTCAAAAATGTCTTTCCTTCTTTTTATTTTTCTATATTTCAAAAATGTCTTTCCTTCTTTTTATTTTTCTATATTTCAAAAATGTCTTTCCTTCTTTCTATTTTTCTATATTTCAAAAATGTCTTTCCTTCTTTTTCTTTTTCTATATTTCAAAAATGTCTTTCCTTCTTTCTATTTTTCTATATTTCAAAAATGTCTTTCCTTCTTTTTATTTTTCTATATTTCAAAAATGTCTTTCCTTCTTTCTATTTTTCTATATTTCAAAAATGTCTTTCCTTCTTTTATTTTTCTATATTTCAAAAATGTCTTTCCTTCTTTTTATTTTTCTATATTTCAAAAATGTCTTTCCTTCTTTTTATTTTTCTATATTTCAAAAATGTCTTTCCTTCTTTCTATTTTTCTATATTTCAAAAATGTCTTTCCTTCTTTCTATTTTTCTATATTTCAAAAATGTCTTTCCTTCTTTTTATTTTTCTATATTTCAAAAATGTCTTTCCTTCTTTCTATTTTTCTTTATTTCAAAAATGTCTTTCCTTCTTTTTATTTTTCTATATTTCAAAAATGTCTTTCCTTCTTTTTATTTTTCTATATTTCAAAAATGTCTTTCCTTCTTTTTATTTTTCTATATTTCAAAAATGTCTTTCCTTCTTTCTATTTTTCTATATTTCAAAAATGTCTTTCCTTCTTTTTATTTTTCTATATTTCAAAAATGTCTTTCCTTCTTTCTATTTTTCTATATTTCAAAAATGTCTTTCCTTCTTTTATTTTTCTATATTTCAAAAATGTCTTTCCTTCTTTCTATTTTTCTATATTTCAAAAATGTCTATTCTTGATTATTGGTTATTGGTTACTAAACTGACGTCATTGCACTCCGGGCAGACCCATAGGTGCTCAGTCTCCCCAACAGATATCAAAGAGTATGCATACTGATGGTTCCCGTGGCTCACTGATTAAACACACCTCTCACTCTGCCTCTCAGGCATTCAGTTCGACTTGAACAACGGGTAACTCCAAACTGCCTAAATCGCTTGATCGATTCAACATCGATTTTAGTGTCCTCATCCAATAGACAGTCGCGAAGAGACCGAAGAATATCTCCTTATCCATCTTCAACTCCCCAACAATCGATGCTGTTTATGCAAGCCTGTCCGCTCTCTCATTACCGTAAACACCTGCATGCCCAGGACAGTATATCCACGTATATATATTCTTGATTAATTAAATTATATCAGAGTTTTATGTCTTTCATCATATATGTCTTTAATTGCTACAATTCTATCACTTTTTTCTAATCTGCAGATACTATATGTTTCATATGCAACAACTTTTCAGACAACCCATTTCTTGCTCATTTTTTAAAATTACATTAATACTATAACTATATTTAGTCTGCACTGTCTATCTATCCCAACTACCCCAGTCTCCGTCCAACCGTCAGAACTAACACTATATTATGTCTGTCATGTCTATTTATCTAAACTACCCCAGTCTCCGTCCGACCGTCAGAACTAACACTATATTATGTCTGTCATGTCTATTTATCTAAACTAACTCAGAATAAGTTCAATCATCAAATCCAACACTATATTTCATCTATCGTTACTTTCTGTCTCAACTATCTCACTATCCGTCCCACCATCAAATCTAACACATTATATTACATCTGTCATTCTTATGTCTCAACTATCTCACTATCCGTTCCACCATCAAATCTAACACATTATATTACTTCTGTCATTCTTATGTATCAACTATCTCACTATCCGTTCCACCATCAAATCTAACACATTATATTACGTCTGTCATTCTTATGTCTCACCTACCTCACTATACGCCCAACCATCAAATCTAACACATTATATTACGTTTATCGTTACTATCTATCCCAACTACCGCACTATCCGTCCAACCATCAAATTTCACATTATATTTTGTCTGTCGTTCCTAACCTCTCCAAGTACCACCCATATCCGTTCCACTATCAATCTAAAAGTCTGACTTATTAAGATCTCTTAGCACATTTCAACAAGATTCTCCGGTAGAACCTAGCGACTTTTCTCTGTCATTGACCGTAGTCCTATTTCGTGGCACTGCTACAAATGTTTGTCTAAGTCACTCGTTCTGGAAATAGAAGCCCAATAAAAAATCTATTTTTCTAGTAACTGCTGAGAAAGTCGACTAAGTACACGTTCTGTGGACTCCCTTGTTTGTTCTGACCAACAGAAAAAGAGCACGGAGGTTGTCAAGATGTTTCAGACAGGAATTATTCAACTATCCGAGTGCTTCTGTAAATAATTGTCCAGGGACCTATTTTCCATACCCCTTATTTTCGACATCGTATTATATCATATTATCTAATATTCTCTCTGTCCCATTCAATATATCTTTCATTCATTTTGACAATGTTTCAATGTTTCTTAAAAAAATATCTCTTCTAGTTCTATAATCCATAATGTATTTCGAAATTGATGATTTTTCAATTCATTTAATTATTTTTAGTCCATTTCTATGAAGAAGAAAATAGAGCATAATTTGCTTAGAATTCATCATCAATCTCGAGAGAAATTCTATGTTCAGTTCATCTATTCTGTATTCAGTTCATCTATTATCTTCACATCGAATGTTATCTGAAAATAGATCTTCATTTTTAATGTATTATTTTGTTGTTGTCTAGATATTAATATATGTATTAAACATGTTGTATATATAACCATAACCATTAATATTCTTTTATTCTGATTCTAAAATGGAACTTTGAATTCTCCTCAAGGAGTTAATTCTTTTTAATTATGTTTGCTGATCTATTTAGCATGTCCTGATTAAACGTACGAACAGAAGCTTTCTTAATTAAGGTAAGCTAGCGTCCCACGGCTTAAAGCACAAACTCTGTAGCTCCGACAACAATACTAGAGGTCTCTGAAAAAAATGCACTAGTAAACAGAACGGCGAGGATTCGAACCCACGATCTTCGAAACGCAAGACAATGACTTACCCACTGAGCCACAGACTCCCGCAGTTAGCGATGGCAGAAAAATAACTGATCAAGGGAAGTTCATTTCCCAAAGAAAATCAGAGGCACGTTAAGCCTGCTGCCTTGTGGATTTTGGCTGGGGACAGCAAAAAGCTAACGGAGAGTGAACCCAGTAAACGCTGGTTCAAATCGAACACACTACCGAAGGATAAGCACCTGAGCTCCAATAGGTACTGAAGTCTGTGCATGTACATCCGTTCTTGATGTTTGGCTGCTTATATATCACAATAGAATGATAAAGGTGGCCTAAGATCGATCGAAAGAGAGAGAGAGAGAGAGAGAGAGATGCACATTAGCATTTAACATCGAGGTAAAAGTTTCTCGGTCTTGACTACATATGGTAGGGGCTTGTTTTATATGCTCTGCGGATCGTCAGCGAGCTACTAATGTTAGACTTTTGGACATTCCAAGTGAGACTAGTTGTTCACAACAATGCTTGATACAGAGCCAGGTATAGAACACACATGGATGAACACAAAACAAAAATTACAAGGACAAAAAAATCAGTGGCGGCTCGTGCTCATTTTTGTTGGTGGGGCCAGACACAAATTTTCGGAAAAATCATAGTTTTGGGTAAGGTTATATTTTAATTTATAAAATAATAAATACACGTTACACATTATTTTTGGTTTGTCCCGACCCCACTGGCCCCTAATGACGAGCCGCCACTGCAAAAAAATAGATTCTTGAGGAGAATACTCAATGTATCAAGAAGAGATAAACTCTTTTCTCCATTTCTTATTGGGATATGTATGTTTCTTTTCCCATCTTCTGTCCATCGGGATGCTGTCCTAGACAATTCCTCTATTAACATTCGACATACACGCCCCATCCTCCATCTCCATTTTTGTAATAATAAACCTTCTAGGAAGGCTACCTAGTAAAGAAAATGCTGGCACTAAATCGGTTGTGCTGGATTAGTCACCATAGACGCATAACTTGGCACAACGTAAAATCGCTCTTAGACTCAGATCACATATAAACCACAAAGAGAGATTTAAAAAGTGGACGTATGAAGAAGAAGAAGAAGTATTATGAAGACAACAAGAAATATTTGGATCCAGTGGCGGCACGTGATAATTTTTCTTGATGGGGCCAGATATTTTTTTCAGGATAAATCATGGTTTTTAGATTGCTGTATTTTAATTTCAACAATAATAAATACACGTTATTCATTATTTTTGGTGGGGTCCGGCCCCACTGGCCCTTATAAACGAGCCGCCACTGTTTGGATCACTATTTAAACATACTTGTACGCTAAAAATAATCAATAATAACACATCAGTCACTTCTTTAAGAGCCGCTGTAGCGTAGCTGTAAGTGAACATACTTCTTAGGCTAGCGGCACGGGTTCAATTCTACAGTGGGCGTATAATATTTTGTCAGACCATAACAGCTCTCAGGTCGACCCAGTCTTAATTGTGTACCAGGAAAAGTACTGGGAAGTAAAGACGGCGGCGTGATGTTGACCCCATCCCCCATTGTGTGCGGATGGTCAATAAAAATACGGTTTAACACCGTATTACTCTATATACCTCGAAGTGTAAAAATGGTTTCTTTACTTTTACTTTTTTATCTTCTTTCATTCAGTTTGTTAACTTGAATCTTGAACAAAATGAAGAGTAAAAAACAAACCAAAAACAACCAAACAAACAAAAACAGCAATGATCTATAATTCGAGTATTTGGATGCAAATATTATTTTTAATTTCCGTCAGGAGAGTTTTTGTTTCTTGTTGGGACCTGAACATCGTTACAATTAATTATCTTATTAAAATAGATAAAAATCGTTGGAACTCTTCCAGTAATCAATTGTGTAATACTTCCAAGTGAAATGACAGGATTATTTATGCAACGACAAACATAAATTAAGGTTATCTGAAGAAAAATATTAGCCCAATTTTAGCAACTTCACTGTGTGGCTGAGATAGGTAACTCTAGTGAAACAGAAAAATAATTTACAGACAGACTGAGAAAATCTGGGCTCATGGTCGATTTAATTTCCATTTCATTATCACTCTTCCGGTGTAACTTCATCTCAGACATTGTTTTGTTCCCGTTTAATTTTTTCTTCTATTTTTGTGTTTGGTGGTGTACTTGGACAGCAGAATACTAACCTAGTTTTATTTCATTTCAACTATTTTATACTGGTTTTAATAATTCACATATTTACTTACACATTCACTTACTCTCTTTTTTCTTACTCGTTCATTCACATACACGCTCATTTACATACACGCTAATTCATTTACCCGCTCATTCACTTACTCTTTCATTTACACACTCACTCATTCACATACGCTCTCACTCACATACTCGCTCATTCACTTACTCGCACATTCACTCACTCACATACTCGCTCATTCACATACGCTCTCACTCACATACTCGCTCATTTACTTACTCGCACATTCACTCACACGCTTATTCCCACACTCGCACATTCACTCCTGCTTATTCACACTCTCATTTGCTTACTCTCGCTTATTAACTTAATTTCTCAGCTACACACATAATAAAACGCTCACAGACATGATTCTTACATAACTAGACATGCACATGAACATATATTCACTCACGCACAACCTCACTAAAACCCTCAAGAACTCATTCACTCGTTAATTCACTGACTTTGTAACGACCAACCAACCAATGTAAAATGTACACTCATTCACTAACTAAAATTCAATCACTCGCTTACTCACTCATTCACTCCTTCACATTCACTCACCCACTCACTCACCCAATGATTTACTCACTCGTTCACTCCTTCACTCACTCATTCATTTACTCACTCATTCACTTATTCAATCACTCCCTCACTCACCCATTCACTCTTTTATTCATTCATTCACTCACTCAGTCACTAACTCTCTTTCTATAGTGTACATTAACTCAAATTACTCATTTCACAAACGTACCTACTACAACTCAAAAACGAAATCCGTACACACGAGGTAGTGTAGCTTTTCAAAGTACAAAAACAAGACATAGCGATGTTTCAAACAAAAGACCTTTATCAAGGAAAGGATACCAAGCGTACTATGAGCTTGAGAGTGTTCTTATATCATAGATATCACAGATACAATCAGATGATTTTCGGGACATATTTTTACTGTAGTATTCCTGTTATATGTACTACAACACACAACACTCTAACGCATTCACTCACTAAATCATTCACTTCGTTACACATATTGACCCAACCACTGATATTCACAAACTAATCCACTACCATTCATCGTACACCCTCATTCACTCTATCACTCGTTTACTCTGCTACATATACTGATTCACACACTCATATTCACGAGCACAAGCACAATCACTACCAAACCCACACCACTCACCCACTATTAACCCACTACTAACTCCCTCACATGAATGATAAACGCACTCATCACTACACCTCACTCACTCACTCACGCGCTCACTTACTCATTTCTTCCTTCATCATTCATTCATCACTCATTCATTCATTCATTTACTCACTCACTCATTCATTAATTATTTCACTCACTCATTTATTCACTCAACCACTCATTACCGTACTCACGCAATCATTCATTTACTCCCTCACTCATTCACCCACTCACCCATTTATTCACTTACTCACTCATTCATTCATTTACTCACTCATTCATTCACTCACTCCCTCCCTTAATCACGTGTCCATTCATTCATTCACTCATTCACTCACTCATTCACTCACTCACTCATTCACTCACTCATTCATTTATTCACTCATTCATTCGCTCACTCATGAAGTCATGCGCTCAGTCATTCATTCACTCATTCACTCGCTCACTCGCTAACTCACTCACTCACTCATTCACTAACCACTTATTCATTCACTCGCTCACTCACTAACTCACTCACTCATTCAATAACCACTTATTCATTCACACACCCCCTCCCTCTATCTCACTATGTGACCCAAACACTCATATTATCTCTTGCACTTACTAACACTCACCCACCAATCACTAAATCACTAACTCCCTATTCTTCTCTTCCTACACCACATCGATCTATCTCCTCTCTCTCTAATTGACAATGGTCGGCAAGACAGGCGTGAAGGTGAAATTAAATTTCGCTGTGTGCCAGGCGATTGAGGAAACTTTGACTTCTAGCGATCACACTGACTTACCAAAGTCATGACTGAAGACTTCTCAGTCCACATCTTAATGAAGACATGTCCTCACTGACTTAGTAAAATGTACAAGACATTAGAATTTTAAAATGATATTTATATCAAATATATATTTATATATTTGATATAAATATCATTAGAAAAATTGGCCTCCTTAAAAAAATTGTCACCTGAGACAAAGAGGCCAATGATTTATATATGTATCACCTGTGTGTTGCCAGGGCGCTCAAGGGGAGCAAAGAATAGTAACACTGCGACCTACAAGGCATGTCGTAAGAGGCGACAGAGGTTAGGGGCCTAGGAAGCTACCCTAGTAAATAAAAAGAGTCGCACAAATTGGATGCGTTGGCCTACTTGTAGGCTCATAACTGGCGCAACGTTCTTTCGCTTTTAGGCTCAGATCACATACAAATCACAAAGAGTGATTAACAAATGGTCGATATGGAGCGTTCGAAGAAGAAGAAGAAGAAACTCAAAGATGACTTTCTGTACTCCTCATTGATACAGCAGCCATGGTAGTTTTCATTCCCTTCGATTCAACTCAATGTAGTATACATATTGTTCATAGCATGCTAGCAATGTAGAGATGAGATTGTCTGGTAGACTTTCTACTTACCTCGAAGAGGTAATAGAATTAATATGCTCTAGCATAGCGGTTTTCAAACTTTGTATTACTCAGACCCCCTTTTAAATATATTTTGCTGCCTCGGACTCCAAACAGTTTCTATATTTGAAAATAAACAGGAATGAACTTTATGTGTGTTATAATAGTAAACATTGTCTGAAATTTAACATTTTAATGAACATAAAAAAAGGCCCAAAAAAAACCACAAAACAGCAGGCCTATAATTACGCTTAAAATTTATTTTTCTGTTTGAAATGTCAAAGATATAATATTTCTTCCAGCGCTTAAGAACACCATGCGCTGCCTGCCCAGCGTGTTCGTAGCGAGTTGGACGACGGGTGACAAGCCATCTGGGAGTGCGGGTCCAATTCCGCGGGCTGGCAGAAAAGCCACAGGTCCTCCAGATTTACGGTGTTTGTGGCATCGAAACGAAGGGTTACGATGTCCATGGCACCGAACAGAAGAGCTGAAAGCTCAAGTTCTTCTGGATCGGAAAAAAAGAACCCCATGTGAGTACATCGTGGACTCCGGGGTCCGCGGACCCCAGTTTGGAAAACGCTTCTCTAGCACATAGGAACAGAGTGGCTTTATGTTCTACTTAATGTCAGTAACCAAGATGCATTCAATGTCGGCTTTCTTCCAAGTGACTTTATGTTCTACTTAATTGTACAGTAACCAAGAATGCATTCAATGTCGGGTTTCTTCCAAGTGGCTTTATGTTCTACTTAATTGTACAGTAACCAAGAATGCATTCAATGTCGGGTTTCTTCCAAGTGGCTTTATGTTCTACTTAATTGTACAGTAACCAAGAATGCATTCAATGTCGGGTTTCTTCCAAGTGGCTTTATGTTCTACTTAATTGTACAGTAACCAAGAATGCATTCAATGTCGGGTTTCTTCCAAGTGACTTTATGTTCTACTTAATTGTACAGTAACCAAGAATGCATTCAATGTCGGCTTTCTTCCAAGTGACTTTATGTTCTACTTAATTGTACAGTAACCAAGAATGCATTCAATGTCGGCTTTCTTCCAAGTGACTTTATGTTCTACTTAATTGTACAGTAACCAAGAATGCATTCAATGTCGGGTTTCTTCCAAGTGACTTTATGTTCTACTTAATTGTACAGTAACCAAGAATGCATTCAATGTCGGGATTCTTCCAAACAAGATGACCTGCTAGTAAGGCTAAATTCTACTGTACTTTGGACACTTGTCCAAATGTTCACGCCAAGGTGATTCTCACATTCTGAGTCTCTGCCACTTTACGATGGTTATTAAGTTGTCAGAAAGCTGCCCATTTTAATTCTATATTCTCAGGTCTGGCCAGTATTATTTTAAATTCTTGCCAATCACACAGAATCATGCATGAATGCTGTCAAATATGACATATGATTAAACTACCTGATCACATCAATTTTATATACCTACTGTTGATATCGCTGTCAATGACGATGTCGTTGTATTGATACTTTTATCCAGTTGTGCTACAAGACGTTCTAAATACCACCAAATACATCTTTTATCCTAGGAAATGTGTTTCATTGTTCATGAATCGAAAAGTTGCCAACGAAAAGTTACCAACAACACCAGAAAAGGTAGTCACCAACATCAGAATAAGAAAGAAAGTTGGGATATAACCTTACTTGATTTACATTGATAAACAAAGAATGAAGTGGTTCGGCCACGTAATAAGAATGCAACCAAACTCGACTGTAAACATAGTCTTCTTTTACAACAGAACATCAAGGAAAAAATGAGAGGAAGACCAAGAAGAAGATGGTTAAATGGCGTAGCAGAATACTGTCAACCAGCAATAATAACTATAATTCAAGAGATTAGAGCAGCGCAAGAGAAACCAGAAAACCACAACACTAAGCAAAAACCGTGTAACCGTGTGACGGTTTAAAAAAAGGGTTTAAAGCCGAAGGATTGACTTCATTGCACCGGGTTACCCCATATGGCTCGGTCCTTCTCCGCAGAAATGGCACGCCACCTGCAGAGAGTATTGCACAAAGCACGAACTCCGTAACTCCGGCAACAATCCTAGGGGTCTCTGGAAAACACTGCACTCGTGAACAGAAAGGCCGCGGTCCGATTCGAACTCACGACCTTCGACTCGCAAGGCAAAGGCTTAACCACTAGCCACAGAGACCCGACAAAGGAAGAAAGATCTCTGTCCTTATCAAACGTATCGACACAGGAGAAGAATAGCAACTACCAAAGACATAAATACTTTCATAAACAGCTGCTAGCGAAAAATAGAAGAGTTGAAGTAGTGGGACACGATTACTGAGGAATGTAGAGAGCAGTGGTGGCTCGTGATCATTTTTGTTGGTGGGGCCAGACATTTTTTCCAGATAAATCATGGTTTTTGGTTGCTATATTTTAATTTGTAAAATAATAAATACACGTTATACATTATTTTTGGTGGGCCGGCCCCACTGGCACTTAATGACGAGCCGCCACTGGTAGGAGAGAACATGGTGAAAACAATAATCTAGACATCCATGTCAATGGCACTAAAATAAACCAAGTGAAAGAATTCAAATACTTAGGAAGCATACTCACAGAAGATGGAAAACTGGATAGAGAGATAGAGGCTAGAGTGCAAAAGCAAATGCTGCAACCTACCAGCTAGCCCCATTGTTAAGGCACCCAAAAATTTCACAAGCAGCTAAGCAACATATGATCAACAGCATTTTATACCTACTTTGTGTTACCAGAGCCAAACATGGACATTGAGCAAAGCGCAGTCACAAAAATAACTACATGTGAAATGCGTTGCCTGCGAAAAGTTACCAACAACACAAGAAAAGAAGAATCACTAATATCAGCATAAGAAAGAAAGTTGGCACAAAACAGTGCTTGAATTACATAGAGAAACAAAGAATGAAGGGGTTTTGGCAAGAATTCATCCAAACTCCACAGTATACAGTCTTCTACAACAGAACATCGGGAAAGAAGGCAAGAGGAAGACCACGGAAAAGATGGTAAGATGGCGTAGCAGAATCCTGTGAAAGAGCAAAGATAACAATCACACAAGCCACCAGAACAGCGCAAGACAAAAACAGAAAACCACGACACTGGACAACAACCCGGTAGCAGTGTGACGAGCAGTGTGACGACACTGGGCAACAACCGGTAGCAGTGTGACGACACTGGGCAACAACCCGGTAGCAGTGTGACGACAAAAGAAGAAGAAGTAGGAAGAGAACTAAATACACGCTATTACGAAAATACGATGCCGCTGGATATATGATACATTAAGAATACCAACAAATAATATAGCATGGTGGACCTTATTTTTGAACCCATATGAAATGAAGCAGAAGTAGAATAAATGAATAAGAGAGCTGATTGGGGAGGTTGAGGAGGCATGGGAGAGATGGTGAACTTCCTACTTTCATGAAGTCTGATTGTGAAGAACTTTCTACTAGCAATAAATATAATGATGTGAAACTTTTGATTTAAAAAATAATGAGTCACGTTCTATGGACATTTAGCTTGATACTAAGAGGAGTGTCCTTCTGGCATCTTTACTGTTTATAATATTAACCTTATCATTTTCGTAACAGATGAGTATTGTAAGACTTTGTGACATTTAAAAAATCAAAGTTCACCATCTCCCTGAGGATTCTTGTCACAGTTGTAAGGAGAGACTCATGCCTATATGATAATTCTTTCTGTAAGAATTATGTTAAATTCATGTAATACCTATCTTCTTTCTTATCTATTTCTTATCTTAATATTTTCTACGTTTGAAATAAATTTTAGCCTCGCACGTCCACTTTCTACTTTTAAAACCAAAGTCTGTTTTATTGATGTGATTGTACATTCACAAAATAGATGTTGTCGTGTATACTTGAGTTTTTGATAAACGTTAACTAGAAACTAACAGTGAATATGATTTGTATTTGTGCACATGAAATTCTATTGTGAAATATTTTGTAATTTTAGAAACTGTTCATATAATAGTGCAATAAACTTTACGGGAAGTCCATTCAGCAGAAATAAAATGTTTGAATGCAGGTAAGTAAAGGTTTCTTCAGGATATTGGGAAGGCATACGGTGTATGTACAACTGTTTAACAATCCCTTTTTTCAATGAGAACATTTCAATTATTTAGTGATCACTTTTCAATGAAAATACTTCACAATTATTTAGTGATCACTTTTTCAATGCCAATACTCCAATTATTTAGTGATCACTTTTTCAATGCAAATACTTCAATTATTTAGTGATCACTTTTTCAATGAAAATACTTCAATTATTTAGTGCTTCAATTACTTAGTGACCAGTATTTTTATCCCCTTCTTCTCTCGTACGCCGCTGTTAATTCAGGCGGAAAGTCATAACGCCTGGTATTGTGCTTCTGTGGGTAGCCTGGTAGAGGTAAACCTCTATCAAAGGAGATGTAAGGTGCCTCCTTCCTCCGCTAGTGTACGAGACACCCTTGGGCAAGGTGAAGTACCCATTTACCCCCGGCAGGGTCACGTGGAAGCCATGGGTGCAGGTGGTGGATGAGTGAGAGAGCAGACGACAGAGTGTCAATGGTTATGGTCTCAGAACTCGCGACGGTAGACAGAGACAATGGTTACAGTCATGGACCAGTATGGTCACTGCCAGGAAGGTAGACAGAGACAATGGTTACAGTCATGGACCAGTATGGTCACTGCCAGGAAGGTAGACAGAGACAATGGTTACAGTCATGGACCAGTATGGTCACTGCCAGGAAGGTAGACAGAGACAATGGTTACAGTCATGGACCAGTATGGTCACTGCCAGGAAGGTAGACAGAGACAATGGTTACAGTCATGGACCTGTATGGTCACTGCCAGGAAGGTAGACAGAGGATCTCTGTAATAGAGACAATGGTTACAGTCATGGACCAGTATGGTCACTGCCAGGAAGGTAGACAGAGGATCTCTGTAATAGTGACAATGGTTACAGTCATGGACCAGTATGGTCACTGCCAGGAAGGTAGACAGAGGATCTCTGTAATAGAGACAATGGTTACAGTCATGGACCAGTATGGTCACTGCCAGGAAGGTAGACAGAGGATCTCTGTAATAGTGACAATGGTTACAGTCATGGACCAGATGGTCACTGCCAGGAAGGTAGACAGAGGATCTCTGTAATAGAGACAATGGTTACAGTCATGGACCAGTATGGTCACTGCCAGGAAGGTAGACAGAGGATCTCTGTAATAGTGACAATGGTTACAGTCATGGACCAGTATGGTCACTGCCAGGAAGGTAGACAGAGGATCTCTGTAATAGAGACAATGGTTACAGTCATGGACCAGTATGGTCACTGCCAGGAAGGTAGACAGAGGATCTCTGTAATAGAGACAATGGTTACAGTCATGGACCAGATGGTCACTGCCAGGAAGGTAGACAGAGGATCTCTGTAATAGTGACAATGGTTACAGTCATGACAGATGTCACTGCCAGGAAGGTAGACAGAGATCTCTGTATAGTGACAATGTTACAGTCATGGACCAGTATGGCACTGCAGGAAGGTAGAGAGGATCTCTGTAATAGAGACAATGGTTACAGTCATGGACCAGTATGGTCACTGCCAGGAAGGTAGACAGAGGATCTCTGTAATAGAGACAATGGTTATGGTCATGGACCAGTATGGTCACTGCCAGGAAGGTAGGCAGAGGATCTCTGTAATAGAGACAATGGTTACGGTCATGGACCAGTATGGTCACTGCCAGGAAGGAATGCAATGTCAGACTACCTTCCAAGACAATGCCTAGAAAACCCCAACAATAATATTGAACAAAGATCAGAATACTAAGAGCATGCATATTCCCAGTGGCAACGTATGGGTGTGAAGCATGGACATTTAATAGAGCAGTGGAAAACATATATGTGCTTTGAATATAAGTGTTACAGAAGAGTCCTTCGTATATCTTGGACAGAGAAGAGAACAAATAGGTCTATCCAGAAAGAACTCAAAATCAAAGAAAACGGGCTGATGCTACAAATAAGAAAGAGAAAATTGAGATATTTTGGACATATAAAAGACATGAAGAGCTGGAGAAGACCATCATGGAAGGAGGCATACTGACAAAGAGAAGAAGAGGAAGACCACTGAGAAGATGGATTCAGGGTGTAACTGATGGTTTGAACATGACGGCTGCAGAGGCAGGACATCTGGCCTATCAGAGAGAGAAATTCCGGAGGACTGTTGGGGTGGCAAAGTTCTGCTCAGGACTAGCTATTTGATGATGATGATTGCGCTTCTGACTGATTTTTGTGTGAACCTATATTACCCTTTTACAGGCATACCTCGACCATAAGGACAGCCTCGCTGGATTCAGAGGTACTTGATGCTTAGATCCTTCAAGAGTGATTGTTGCAGGAGGCCTGTTGTGCTTGTAACTCTTTCTCGGACAGAGTTATTTAGTGAAGGCATAACGGATGACTTTTCTATCGGCTTTTCTGACTTTGGTGAGGTCGTTCCGTACGCATCGTAAGATAAACACTCTTTAATGATCTTTTGTGCCGTAAATTT
Source organism: Arion vulgaris (assembly GCA_020796225.1). Classification (NCBI taxonomy): domain Eukaryota; kingdom Metazoa; phylum Mollusca; class Gastropoda; order Stylommatophora; family Arionidae; genus Arion; species Arion vulgaris. The sequence goes on from CM036756.1 coordinate 36,162,186, forward strand.
GGGCTTTGATCTACGTCAAAGAGCATAGCTTACTTTGTGCTGACTAGGTGAGGTCGCTCGGTAAAGACCCGAGCGATCTCGACCCTTATAGGGCTAGTCACAGGAACTGTCACCTTTCTTGTATTCATTGCTCTTTTTTTTACGATCATTTTTCGCCGTATATTTTGGCTTTTTTTATCTTTGCGAAAGAGTATGTCTACAATATGCGCTCTTTCTGACTATATGAGATCCTTCCGAATTAGGAACATTCTCAGTCATTGGAAACGCATGTGCTTTGTCATACAAACGATCATACGTTGGCGGTATGCTTAACTTTTATGTGATCTGAGCCATGAGTGACCAGTATTTGAAAGAGTATATTTCAATTAATAATATATCTGTTCTGTTCTAATATAACATGGGAATTAAACCTTGCAAGATGTTATCAAGACACATACATGATAGAAGAAATATAACCATAATCATTCACACTATTATTATCTGCTGGACAAATAAGTTAGTAAATATGAATATTATTATATTTCTATCAACATGCAATCAATTTCACCATTCCGTTCTATCATGGGCAATTCGTTTAATCTTTTCAATGGAATTAACTCCAATATTTTGGCGTCTCCCATTAAAGTTAGTTTCAAGGTTTCATATGGTGTTCTTTATTTTTTTTTAAACCGTTTGACTACTTAACCACTTCAGTTCCTGCTTTGTAAATCCTTGATCATTTCTTTTTAGAGCATGCCCAACATATCTCCTTCTTCTTTTTTTTAATAATAGTTGCTACTAATGATTGATCAAGACATTTCTCTGATTTCATCCCTTCATATTAAATGCATTTCATTTAACGTTCATTATTTTAGGCCTACATCTATTATCAAATGCGTTCAACTTACTTTCAGTATCTTAAGTCATTTTCCAACTCTCGCTGGCAAATGTTGGTATTGATATATACTACGAGTATTATAGTGGTTTATAGTTGGAATACAATGGACAGTTATGAAACAAGTAGAGGACCTGGATTTTGTAGACGATATGGTATTGCTGCCCCACAAACACGAACAGAATAAAGATAAGATAAACATATTCTAAATAATAAGTCTCAGCAACTAGGTTTGAAAATACACAGGAAAAGACCAAGGTCATGATAATAAATGAAGTAAATGTAAACTAGATTATGCTGGAGGAAATAGCTCTACAGGATGTAGAATCATACCCATACCTTGGTAGCAACATAGACACAGGAGGAACAAACAAAGATGTCAAAATAAGAATACAAAAAGCAAGTGGAAACGTTATAGCATTGAGTAAGATATGGAAGCCAAAATCGATCAAAATAAACACAAAGCTGAGAATCTTTCAATCAAATGTGAAGTCGGTGATGTTCTATGGCTCGAAAACATGGAGGACAACAAAAGACTCCACCAGAAAACTAAAATATTGATACAACCTTTGACATTCAAATTTCATTATGTAATTAAAATGTAATTTAATTTTCATACTAACTTCTTATTGCATATTTTATATTAGATATGTATATGAGACCCCAGAAAAATATCAATAACCAAACACAGAAATTGAATCATGACATTTATTTCTGTTGGCACGCATCACGTAGCCCTGAATACTAGTGTTTTTAAGACCACGACTAGGTAGCTAGCTCTCCCAAAATCTAGCATCGTTTTGTTGTAAATTTCCAGCTGCCTAAAATACACATCGGTACCCTCATATACATGTCTACTTAATTACAATGCTCATTTTGACTTGGTGTTTCCCCATGATGTTTTAGAACTTTTCATTCACTTTCAACAAATATACTTGAAGTTACCTATTGATGGTGTGTGTATACAAATTATATGTGTATAATTGTGTGTATGTATGTGGTTATATCGAGTAATATGTATAGTAATATATATGTATGTACAAAAGGTAATACGTCTATGACCGTCCTAGCACTGTTAAATTCATACTTAATTTTCCTTGTTGTGTAGCCTAAGCTATTGGAAATGCACGACACATCGAGACTTTTATTTTGTATAGGTAGATCGTAGTGGTTTTAAAAACGAACTTGCCCGCGTGCCCAGCGTGTTCGTAGCGCGTTGGACTACGGGTGACTAGTCCTCTGTAAGTGCGGGTTCAACTCCGCGGACTGGCAGAAAAGCTACAGGTTCCCAGATTTACGGTGTTCGTGGCACCGGGCCGAAGGGTTACGATATCCATGACACTGAGCCGAAGAGCTTTCAGCTCAAGTTCTTCTGGATCGGAAAAACAACAAAAAAACGAACTTATTCTAGGTTATTCTAGGTCTAGGTTTAAAAACAAAGTACTGTATTCTTTCAAAGTACACAAACAATATACACCGACGTTTCGACCAGAAGGTCTATCAATCCAAGGATACAATAAAAGTGAAGAAATTCAGACTTTTCATACGACATACATAACATATAGAAGCAGATAATAAATCCCTAACTGCCCAAAATGACAATGAGCCAAGAGAAAAAATAAGTCGCGGTTCAATTTCAACATTTGTAATTTTTTTTTTTGTTCGGGTACCTTGATATACCTGTCTACATATTTACCCAGCTCAGTTTAACCCTTACGTTTTTGAAGCTCTTTGTTTATATCTGTTTGAAGAAACTAAGCAGCTATGAGTCTGCATTTAGTACATGGGGTCAGTTCTACAACAAGTAACTAATACAAATATAATTGTCTTATTTCGATATATATATAGGTTCAATTATCAACGTTTGAGAAACGTAGCGTCTTATATCAATATATATATATACACTCAGATAACAACGTTTGAGAACCGTTCCAAAACATGTCTGCTATGTTCCCAGACAAACAGGTCTTTAATGATTCAATTTGTTCTTCTATTTACCAGTGACGTTTCTAGACTTCTTTCGCTCTGAAAATAGCAAAGTCACGCTATTTACTGCTGTATCCCTTAAGCTGTTCAGTCACCCAGATATGTTGTATAACATCTTGCGGATTTAGGGTAACACAAAAAGCTGGGGCTTACAACAAACCTCTTACTCATGGCGTGGACACGAAGTAAAATGAAGGCTATATCGTCCAAGAGCCAGTCTATGAAATCAATATCTGGTCTGGGGCGCCAAATTTCAGACAGGACCGGGTTGTGTTTGTTCATGTGGTCCATTCATTCGCCCATCTCTAATTTCATACCAGTCCAGAACCAAACGGCTTGATTGTTGGTGCCGTTCCTTTCGTATTTTGGTCATTCTTTCGCGTGATCAGTGCTAGCGAAACACCACCGATGTTGTCATCGTTTGTAACAAAAAACCAGTGATCACAATACTTCATCAGAATATGGTGATATTATTTTTACTTAATGAAATACATTTTCTTTATCAAATACGAAATAAGTTTTTTGTGTTTGCGACGCAGACAAGTCCGCAAGACAAGACATTACAGATGTGTTTTTGCTACAAAAACAGTTGTTGCTACTAAATGAATCCGGATTATATACGGAACTCGTAACTAATGTTTAGCTTTCACAATAATATTTTGGATCTAGATTGAGTAGTGACGAAGTAATATCTAGAAATGTTGTTTCATTATGTACAGACAGACAAGATTGTTAGTAAAAATAAGAAACACTTGTGTTTTATCGAACAAGGCTAACAAATAGTGGATACTGATCAGAGTACAGCTTTAGATATATATATATATGTCTCTGGATGGGACAGAAAGCTAGATATAATTATGTAAGATAAACAACAAATCTAGAGCAGAAAAATATTTTGTTGCCAATTTTAATAGGTCAGATAATTAGTATACATTATTTTTTCTGATTAGATAACGTGTTATTTTTATTATCTATATTTTCCGATAAGATCAAGTGACATTTTTCTCTCTTTATTTTCCGATTCGATCAAGTACCGTTTTTATCTATATTTTCCGAACAGATCAAGTGACATTATATATATTTTCCGATCAGATTAAGTGACATGTTTATCTATATTTTTCCAATCAGATCAAGTGACATGTTTATCGACATTTTCCGATTAGATCAAGTGACATTTTTATCTATATTTTTCGATCAGATAAAGTGACATTTTTATCTATATTTTTCAATTAGATCAAGTGACATTTTTATTTATATTTTCCGAATAGATCAAGTGACATTATATATACATATATTCCGATCAGATAAAGTAACATTTTTATCTATATTTTTCAATTAGATCAAGTGACATTTTTATTTATATTTTCCTAACAGATCAAGTGACATTATATATATATATATTTCGATCAGATCAAGAGACATGTTTATCTATATTTTTCGATTAGATAAAGTGACATTTTTATTTATATATTCCGATCAGTTAATGACAAAGTGTATCTATAATAATGATCCAGTCCTACGTTTAAATATCTTCCCTTAATTGCCTGACTGTATACATTTTTCTATATTTGTTGTCATTTCTCTAAGCGGTACAGTCAGATACTCATTCTATTCTCTAATTATTTTAAAATTATTTTTTTATAATTCGTACCTTCCTTTTTTTTAAGTAGCCTCCTTAAAAATATATCTATAGCAGTGTTTCCCAAAGTGGGCAGTACTGCCCCTGTGGGCGCTGAAGCCTTCCGGGGCGGTAGTGGGTTCAGAATCATTTTGGGGAGTTTTTTTCGTGATTTCGCGATTGAATAATCATTACAAATTTGAATTCTGCATTTTAATTAATCTTATGTCCATCTTACACGATCCATTTTTTCATCCATTTTCTATTTTATGTATTAAATCATTTGAAAAATTGACCATGTATGACAGAAATATATATCAATTTTCTATATCAAAGTGAAAATGAATATGGGGGAGGCGTTGGCAATTTGTTATAATGGGAAGGGGGCGTTACAAAGTTTATGTCTTTCAAAGTGGGCGGTGGACCAAGAAAGATTGGGAATCTATGATCTATAGCATTAGTTTCAATTTATTGTCATATCTTTAAATGTGAGAATAGTATTTTGTTTACTAGTTTTTAAAAATAATTAACTTTTAATATATATATAATTTAAAATTTTCCAGGACTTCTTTATTCAATTTCTGTTCATTATTTGATGTTATATTTATCTCGCATATTGTCTCTTCAACGTTGTAACAACAGTAACACATAGGTGGTAATTTATAATAGTTATAGTTATTGGTCGTTTTTAATATTGCCCACAATATTTTCAGACGCTAACTTCTACTCCTGTTTGCCCCGTATTCATTCATTGGCAGATAATTTTAAACGTCAACCTGCGTTGTAAACATCGTCGATATCTTTTACCTTCATTATTAATATTTTATTTTTAAATCCATATAAATTCAGATACCATTTACCTTCAATCAATCAATCAAGTGCCGTGTCGGATGGCGTAGGCGATCATGTCTCTCCACATCTGTCTGTCTCTACTACAATCCATCAACTCCATTATCAAACCATAGTCAAACCACGATTTCAAGCCGTCCGGAATTTTGTCCCTTTGTCTCCCTCGATCTCTCTTCCCCTGTATTTTACCTGTTGTAACCAAATGTTCTAAACTGCCCTTTCTAATTATATGTCCGAAAACCTTGATTGTTTGTTTCTTATTCGATTGATTTACCTTCACAGTACACACAATTTTTTTGTTATGTTTATAATATAGGGATTTAAAGCCTCTTTTGGCCGAGGCACACCCTTTCAACCTAAGGACGATCCTTTTATTGGTTATTAACGTGTATGCCAACAAACATGAAATATAAGAATTAACTCCTTTCGGAGAACCCACAAGTTATTTGTTGATCTATAACTTATTGTTATACTGTAAGCAACTTCATGGTGGTACGTATGTAAATTTAATGTACAAATATGTGAACCCAGACATCTTCAAATGAAACTACTAGATATGGTATATTCAGTGCTGTCTGTACCACGTGCTTAGATAAAGTGTGGTCGCGTTGTCTATTCTCTGGAAGTTTTGGATTTATCAAAATGGAAAATAACTCGTTTGAAGGAGAATCAATGGATGGTACTTTAGAGTGAGTACTTGTTTATGTACTTTATGTAGTACGTTTCCACACACATAATTACACATACAACCACATATACACACAGTATACACATATACCCTCTGAGTCTTTGGCTTTTACTGATGCAGATATATCTGCGTCTATTCATCTTTGTTCATTGTCTTCTCTTTCTATTTGTTAACTTTTACTATTTTATAAGTCTGTTTCAGTGTTATTTCTCCATCGTTTTCGTGGTCTGGCACATGGTCTCTTTGTCTCTACGTGTTTTATTCATGCTAATTGCATGCCTACTGTTCTCTAACATTCTTTCAATATGCAGTAGCCATCGTATTCGTCATCTGGCACGTGGTCTCTTTGCCTCTACGTGTTTTATTCATGCTAATTGCATGCCTACTGTTCTGTAACATTCTCTCAATATGCAGTATCCATTGTGTATTCGTCATCTGGCACGTGGTTTCTTTGTCTCTACTTGTTTTATTCATGCTAATTGCATGCCTACTGTTCTGTAACATTCTCTCAATATGCAGTAGTCATCGTATTCGTCATCTGGCACGTGGTCTCTTTGCCTCTACGTGTTTTATTCATGTTAATTGCATGCCTACTATTCTCTAACATTCTCTCAATATGCAGTAGCCATCGTATTCGTCATCTGGCACGTGGTCTCTTTGCCTCTACGTGTTTTATTCATGCTAATTGCATGCCTACTGTTCTGTAACATTCTCTCAATATGCAGTAGCCATCGTATTCGTCATCTGGCACGTGGTCTCTTTGCCTCTACGTGTTTTATTCATGCTAATTGCATGCCTACTGTTCTGTAACATTCTCTCAATATGCAGTATCCATTGTATTCGTCATCTGGCACGTGGTTTCTTTGTCTCTACTTGTTTTATTCATGCTAATTGCATGCCTACTGTTCTGTAACATTCTCTCAATATGCAGTAGTCATCGTATTCGTCATCTGGCACGTGGTCTCTTTGCCTCTACGTGTTTTATTCATGTTAATTGCATGCCTACTATTCTCTAACATTCTCTCAATATGCAGTAGCCATCGTATTCGTCATCTGGCACGTGGTCTCTTTGCCTCTACGTGTTTTGTTCATGCTAATTGCATGCCTACTGTTCTGTAACATTCTCTCAATATGCAGTAGCCATCGTATTCGTCATCTGGCACGTGGTCTCTTTGCCTCTACGTGTTTTATTCATGCTAATTGCATGCCTACTGTTCTGTAACATTCTCTCAATATGCAGTATCCATTGTATTCGTTATCTGGCACGTGGTTTCTTTGTCTCTACTTGTTTTATTCATGCTAATTGCATGCCTACTGTTCTGTAACATTCTCTCAATATGCAGTAGCCATCGTATTCGTCATCTGGTACGTGGTCTCTTTGCCTCTACGTGTTTTATTCATGTTAATTGCATGCCTACTATTCTCTAACATTCTTCAATATGCGTAGCCATCGTATTCGTCATCTGGCACGTGGTCTCTTGCTCTCTACGTGTTTTATTCATGCTAATTGCATGCCTACTGTTCTGTAACATTCTCTCAATATGCAGTAGCCATCGTATTCGTCATCTGGCACGTGGTCTCTTTGCCTCTACGTGTTTTATTCATGTTAATTGCATGCCTACTATTCTCTAACATTCTCTCAATATGCAGTAGCCATCGTATTCGTCATCTGGCACGTGGTCTCTTTGCCTCTACGTGTTTTATTCATGTTAATTGCATGCCTACTATTCTCTAACATTCTCTCAATATGCAGTAGCCATCGTATTCGTCATCTGGCACGTGGTCTCTTTGCCTCTACGTGTTTTATTCATGTTAATTGCATGCCTACTATTCTCTAACATTCTCTCAATATGCAGTAGCCATCGTATTCGTCATCTGGCACGTGGTCTCTTTGCCTCTACGTGTTTTATTCATGCTAATTGCATGCCTACTGTTCTGTAACATTCTCTCAATATGCAGTATCCATTGTATTCGTCATCTGGCACGTGGTTTCTTTGTCTCTACTTGTTTTATTCATGCTAATTGCATGCCTACTGTTCTGTAACATTCTCTCAATATGCAGTAGTCATCGTATTCGTCATCTGGCACGTGGTCTCTTTGCCTCTACGTGTTTTATTCATGTTAATTGCATGCCTACTATTCTCTAACATTCTCTCAATATGCAGTAGCCATCGTATTCGTCATCTGGCACGTGGTCTCTTTGCCTCTACGTGTTTTATTCATGTTAATTGCATGCCTACTATTCTCTAACATTCTCTCAATATGCAGTAGCCATCGTATTCGTCATCTGGCACGTGGTCTCTTTGCCTCTACGTGTTTTATTCATGCTAATTGCATGCCTACTGTTCTGTAACATTCTCTCAATATGCAGTAGTCATCGTATTCTATTCTTCTTCTTCTTCTTCTTCGAACGCTCCATATCGACCACGTGTTAACCACTTTGTGTGATTTGTATGTGATCTGAGCCTAAGAGCAATTGTACGTTGTGCCAGTTATACGCCTTTACGTCAGCCAGCACATCCGATTTCTGCGATGCTCTTTATTTACAAGGGTAGCTTCCCTACGTCCTACACCAGTCTCGTCTTACGACATGCTTTGTAGGTCGCAGTGGTACTATTCTTTGCTTCCATTGAGGACCCCGACACCACATTGGAGATCGTATTCTTTTAATTTTAATGATGGTAATTTAGACAAATTATAAATATTGATAAAATCTGGCTAGCAATGGCGGAATGCGGGAGGGATATTCAAAGTCAGGATTGTTTGATTCTGTACACGACTTTACTAATGCATTTCCACCATGTTTTGGTTCGGTATTTTCCGGTTTCGTTTGCCGAACTACTGAGTTAGTGCTTTAGCAACGCTGTGAACTATGAATATTACATGGGATGCTTTTTGCTGTGTCAACCGCGCGTTTGTTGTGTGAAAAGGGCGGACAGCGATTATGACGAACCGACTCCATCTGCCGTATGCAGTAATATTACTGGCGTAGAAAGCTGGATTTTGTCGTGATTTATGTTCCCTTCGACATGAATTGCAATTCAAGTGATGAACAGTTTTGTGTTGACACTTTATAGCGACGGCCATATGCATTTATGCTGTGCAGGTTGCTTTTCTGTGGCGGTACACGGCTGTTTCATTCTGGAATTAGTTCACACAGGAGACGTTTCAGTTGTTAGCATTTCGTGTGATTTTCGTTGGCACAGGAACGGAGAAATTATGGGATGACCCGTTGCAGTGACGTTAGAACCGTACATATGAACAATGAACTATAAATACTCTTATTGATTCGCATTAACCATTTTTCACTATTTTTATCTTTCTTGTGCCAGTATATTTCTGTCCCAACTGTATTTTTCACCACTCGCATTTCTAAAACACTCACGGACCTACCCTGGAGACTAAAATCTATATTTCTATATCTCGGTCAGTATACCAATTTAACAGGTATATTTGAAATGAAGAGACTGGTTCTGGTGTCATTAAAAAGTTAATAGCATATCCTTTACATGACTTTGCGAATCAACATCCAGCTTTTTAAACGCTGTTTGTGATTATTCTAGGCATTATTACGTTCAGTAGTTTGCCATTGCTTTCTGAACGGGTGGTGCCATTGTCCTTTGTAAAAATCCACGCGAAACTATTTGCAACCAAATTGTCCGCAGCGTGAATCGAACTCAGAACGTCGGGGTTAACAGACCGAGTCACTATCCTTTAAGCCACAGACGCCACCCTGGTGTCATTACAATTACAATATAACCGAAAGACATTACTTTGACGATTTCGTCATCGTGTTTCCTCTTGGAAAACTAAAAATGAAACTAGCAGAGTAAAGAACAATAACAAAGATCATGTTGTCTTGGTCGTATATTCTTCTTCTTCACCCTTCGCTCCTAGAGATCCATAGGTCCACAACCAGGGCCTCCCAAGTCCGCCTATAAAAGACCATCTTTTCCAGATCTCTCCACTTTCTGCTCATTTTCTTGCATCCTGTCTCCAACTACCGTCTCCAGTTGTAGCTGGGTCTTCCCCTACCTCCATTGTCTTGGGGTTCCATCGGAGAGCCTGTCTCGTGATGCTGTCAGTAGGTTTCCTCAGTATGTGTCTAATCCATCACCACATCGTCTACCCATCCCTGGTCCAAAACTAAACACAATTAACATCTAACAGGATAAAGAACAATAACAACCATCATGTTGTCTTGATCATATATTCTTCTGTCTGTTCTAAATCTAAATTTTTCTGTTCAAGATTCTTGACGATTATTATTATATTTCTATCGTTCCGTTATACGTTATATAATGCATGTAAGCAATTTATCCATACCGCTCTATCCTGGGCAACTTGTTCAATCTCTTCAATGGAATTGCGTAAATATTTCGCCCGTGTGGTGTCAGGGCACGCAAGGGAAGTAAAGAATAGTACTACTGCGACCTACAATGCATGTCGTAAGAGGCGACTGATGTAGGACCTAGGAAGCTACCCTAGTAAATAAAAAACATCGCAGAAATCAAATGTGTTGGCCTACTTGTAGGTGCATAACTGGCATAACGTAAAATCGCTCTTAAGCTCAGATCACATACAAATAACATAGAGCGGTTAACAAGTGGTCGAAATAGAGCATTCGAAGAAGAAGAAGTAAAATAACACTGGAATCTCTCAGCAAAGCGCCTTTCAAGGTTTCCCTGGGGCATTAGAAGACAGCAAACCGACTGGCCAAAGGAAAGCGCCTTTCAAGGTTTCCCTGGGGCATTAGAAGACAGCAAACCGACTGTCCAAAGCAAAGCGCCTTTCAAGGTTTCCCTGGGGCATTAGAAGACAGCAAACCGACTGGCCAAAGCAAAGAGCCTTTCAAGGTTTCCCTGGGGCATTAGAAGACAGCAAACCGACTGGCCAAAGCAAAGAGCATTTCAAGGTTTTCCCTGGGGCATTAGAAGACAGCAAACCGACTGGCCAAAGCAAAGAGCCTTTCAAGGTTTGCCTGGGGCATTAGAAGACAGCAAACCGACTGTCCAAAGCAAAGCGCCTTTCAAGGTTTCCCTGGGGCATTAGAAGACAGCAAACCGACTGGCCAAAGCAAAGAGCCTTTCAAGGTTTGCCTGGGACATTAGAAGACAGCAAACCGACTGTCCAAAGCAAAGCGCCTTTCAAGGTTTCCCTGGGGCATTAGAAGACAGCAAACCGACTGTCCAAAGCAAAGAGCCTTTCAAGGTTTCCCTGGGGCATTAGAAGACAGCAAACCGACTGTCCAAAGCAAAGAGCCTTTCAAGGTTTCCCTGGGGCATTAGAAGACAGCAAACCGACTGGGCCAATAAATTTGTTGCAGATGAACAAGGACTTACTAAATTTAGACTGCTGTCGTTCTTTCTTTCTTTAACCGTTGTCCTTCTACTTCAATGCTTGATTTGACAAATTTCTTGATTATTGACAATTGTTTCTACATTAATGTGTCCAAGTATGTTTAGTTATTTCCTAGACGTCCATTATATATTCCTTATTCTTCCCTCTCCGTATCTCTGTTTCCCCACTATACTTGTGGATCTCTGAATCTATATAAGTTACAAACAGATGGTTACATTAATTCTAGATTGTTAGTTCTATCTGTTTCCGAACAGTTTCTTTCAGCGAAGCATTCATAATGAATTATGTTAGATTAGAGTACAAGAACGGGTCACGTTCCAATGTTGATTTGGGGCGCTAACGCAGACAGAGGCGTGACAAAAAGGGGGGTTTTATCACGTTTGGGTAACCATCTACAAGATGTTGAACGTATGGACCGAAGCAATATATCATCAGATATCGCATAACTGTGTTTGAATTTGTGATGAAAATAAAGAAATTCCAAATGATGTTTCATCATCTTCAGCAGGTCCCGTGCCGGCTGGCGTAAACGATCAGGGATCTCAACAAATCTCTGTTTTTGGTGTTTGCTATCATCTCAGATGTTTGACGGTCTTCCGTGCCATTAAGTCAGGCTATCCAAAATTTTTTCTCTCTGTCTTTCTCTGTCTCGTCTCCCCTCGATTTTACTAGTTGTTACAATGTGCCATAAACCTCCCTTTTTCATCACATGCCTGAAAAATGATGAATACCTCTTTCTTATATTGATGATAAGCTTTCTCTGTGTCTTCACCTCATTAACCACCTCAAGATTAGTGATTTTAGCATTCCATGGAATTTTTATCATTCTTCTGTAAAACCACAGTTCTGTATCCCTCAGAGATGTTTACTGAATATTAAACATAATTAGACCAGCAACTGCTATTCAATAGGTATATTTTATTTCACATAGAAAACAAAATATGCGAGACAAAAATTAGAGACAAAACGAAATAAAAGTAAATTACCGCGTTCAGGAAATGATCTTCTATGTGTAAATGGATCTAAACTTATTGAAAAAGAGAGTAATTTATCATTCTATGTCAGAAGCAAAACAAATATGAGAATCATCAACAGTATCACAAATATTATCAGCATTAACCCATTCGCTCTTCTGTGTCGATATACTGGCTCATACATTTTGTAAAAATGACACAGTGCCGATAAACTGGTTAATTAAGTATACATCGTAATATCAATGTTTTAAAAAAGGGTTTAAAAGCCGAAGGATTGACTTCATTGCACCGGTCTTATTCCATATGGCTCGGTCCCTCTCCGCAGAAATGGCACGCCACCTGCCGAGAGTATTGCACAAAGCCCGAATTCCGTAGCTCCGGCAACAATCCTAAGGGTCTCTGGAAAAAACTACACTCATGAACAGAAGACCGGATTCGAACCCACGAAAGGACCTATACTCAGCCACAGAGACCCTCCAAATATAAATGTGTTTAGAAGTAACAAAAATTACGGGATTGAAAGGGTTAATTAGTTATGTCATTAAAATAAAACATTTTTATTATTTGCGACATGGAAAAAATAAATATTTAATACTAGTGTATTTATCTTGTACCTTTATACGTTACATATGACATGTAAGCAGTTTCTCCATACTGCTCTATCCCGGGAAACTGGTTCAATGTCTTATAAAATTGTGTCTGGTATTTCTCAGCTCTCAGTAAACTTCGTTAAAGGTTTTCCTAGGGCCTCTATTCTGTCTTTGAACCATTTGTCTCTCACTTGAATGACTTCTTTGTGATTCTTTGATCATTACTCTCATAGTATTTCAAATATATTTCCATCTTCTCTTTTTTATAACAGTATTTATTACTAGTACTATGACAATTGGCTGATAAACAATATATTATACAGAAAAATTACATAATTTGGTCACAGCAAGCGTCACGATGGCCTTGAGAGAACAATATTAGAGGGCAGGGTCCAAGGACGCAGAGGCAGACCAAGAAGAAGATGGATACAAGATATTAAAGAAACCATGAATATGACCATCGACGAAGTGGGTGAACTAGCTAGAGATGGAGTGAATTTCAGATACACTGCAAAGAGAGCAACGTCATATAAAGGATACGCACCTTGATGATGATGACTATATAACTATGACAATAATAAATATTTAACACTAATACAATGATGATAATAATTATTTAACACTGTTAACAAATGGTTGATATGGAGCGTTCCGAGAAGAATTACAGCTGAACATTGTTAACAGAGAACAGATCATCATCAACTGTGATGTGTCAACCAACATTGTGATCGCCAGAAAATAATTAAAATATTCATTTCAAAGATTAGGAAATGCTTGTCGGTAGTTTCTGTTACAATCAAGTATGCTGCAAATATAATGTTAGTGCTATAATTTGAACACACATATTGCCGTGTCCCTGTTAGACATCGTTCTTAGGCTCGGATCACATACAAATCACAAAGAGTGCTTTAACAAGTGGTCGATATGGAGCGTCCGAAGAAGAAGAAGAACATATTCATAGTAAACAATCATCATCCTGAGTGTGCTGGATTTTGTAAAGAAGTTTCTCTTGGAATGCTATATCTAAAACCCTCGTACATACATTTCGTGGACTTCGATAAATGTACAGCTTTTATTTTAATTATCTCATGTAATTCTTTCTGAAATCAGAAACATGTCTGATCAACTACTAGTGACAACTGTTATAAGAAAGAGAAGATGGAGATATGTTGGACACACCTTGAGGAGAAATAATCAACGAATATCAAAGCAGGCATTGAAGTGGGATGCAAAGGGTTCAAGAAAGAGAGGTTGACCTAAGGAGACCCTGAAACGAACTTTGCTGAGAGAGGAAGGAAATATCGGTCTCAGTTCCATAGAGGAGATTGAGCGAGTTGCCCAGGATAGAGCGGTATGGAGAAATTACTTGCAGGCCCTATGTAACATATAACGGTACGAGAGGAATTATAATTATTATGTAATTCTTTAAAAATTATTATAGAATACCCATCGTTATGCCTGCAGTTTTCATAATAATTATGAAATCCAATTAATTAAACAACAAAACAGTAATTCTCTAACAAAGGGATGGCTAGCACATAATTAAAGAATAACATTGGATAATTTTATCTTGGTAGAGAAATTAGAAAATAAAAATGGTTTTGAATATCTCGATTTCTACTAACAAGACCGTTCGTGTGGTATCGGAGCTACCAAGGGAAGCAAAGAATAGCACCATTGTGACCTACAAGGCATGTCGTAAGAGGCGACTGATGTAGGACCTAGACAAAAGCTACCCTAGTAAGTAAAAAACATCGCAGAAATCGGATGTGCTGACCTATTTGTTGGTGCATAACTTGCATAACGTACAATCGTTTTGGCTGTGATCACATACAAATCACACAGATTGGTTAACAAGTTGTTGATATGGAGCGATCAAAGAAGAAGAAGCTAACAAGAGATGGAAATGGGATTAAAGAAAAAAACACAGAAGAACAAACATAGCAAAAGAACAGCGTAAACAACTAACTACATCAAGGAATGGAACTGATAGAAAACAAAAAGATCAGAATACTAAGATTATGTACATTTTCAGTAACAACGTAGGCATGAAAAACATTGACATTTAACAAGTCAGTAAAAAAGATATACATGCTTTTGAATGCGTTATTGAAGAGTCTTATTTATACTATGGACAGAGAAGAGAACACATAGATCTGTACAGAAGAAACTGAAAATCAAAGACTTCTGGTTAATGCTACATGAAGAATGTGAAAATTGAAGTAATTTAAACATATGAAATGATATTAATTGTTGGAAAAACAATTTTGAAGAAGACATTCCGACCATAGAGTCGAAAATAAATATCACGAAGAAGATGGATTCAGGATGTGACTGATGATTTGAGCATGACAGCAGCATAGGCAGGGCATTTGGATTATGATAGAGAAAGAAATTCAGAATGTCTGTGAGGGTGGCAACGTTCTTCTTTTTCTTCACCTTTCACCCTTCACCCCTACAGAACATAGGTTCGCAACCAAAGCCATCCTCATCCTCATATCTAAGCTCATCTTTTTCAGATCTCTCCACTCTCTTCACATATTTTTGCATTCCGTTTCCAACTCCCGTCTCTAGATATGCCTTTCTTTGCGTGGTCCTTCTTCTCCCTCGGATGGCGAGTAATGAATTTCCTTGGTTGTGGTTTCTGAAGCTACCTAGTGTTTTTTTACGGGGTAGGGTAGACAACCCCATGCCCGACCTCCTTAGGCGCCTCTTACGACATGTGTGGCAGGTAACAATGGTTCTATTCTTTACATCCTTAATTTGCTCCTCGGTAACCACTCGGGCGTGGCATAGTTCTGCTTAGAACAAGTGAGTAGATGATGATGATGATGATATAACTATCCTACTTTATACCTGCAGCGTTCATTATAAATATTCAATTCATTATGTTAAACTACTATACAAATCACATAATCTCCCTCCTTCTTCAAACAAAACCCAACCAACCACATAACCAACCGAAAAGTATACTGTTTTCCATATTCCCCTGAAGACTATTCAGATTGATTGATTGATAGGGCCATTATTATTGCACTTGGGTGAGTAACCATGTGTGTTCGTATCTCTTTCTTACACAGAAAGATCTCAGCTGCAGTGCACGAACTCCGTAACACATGCGTGGATTCCCGATGTAATTTTGAAGATGATGAAGATATTTTTGAAGGAATTTAAACAAAATATTTTCTTATGAATTTTTCCCGGGCAGCGGCTTTCCAGTCTGCTCTTTTCGATTTTGAACTGCCAAGGTTTGTTTTACTTGCTCAAATTGAACACGGGACCTACGTTTTATTATCCGTCTCCGATAGGACTAGGAACTCGATCTGATCTACACTAAGATCAGGGATCTCTGGAAAAATATACAGACGATTCCACAAGGGAGCGAACCTGGTACCTTTGGCACGATAGACGAGCACCTAGACCCCCTCTACGACAGAGAGATCCATGATAATGAGTACACAATACTCTTTTGTGTGTTTGTTCCCTGAATGATACATTCAGTTTGCCAGTTTCAGAACAGTCCATGTTGTCTCCGTTTCCTGTTCGTATAAATTACATCCGTCTGCATGTGTTTGGTGTTAGTATTTGCACCCCGGGACGTTTCAGTTTAAGAAAGGGTACTAATCTCTTTGATAATAGCCTTCATGTAAAATTCACTTGCTCACGTGGTAATATTTATGTCCGTGTCGGAGTTTTCTCATCTGATCTTCGCCGGAAGGTTTGTCTCCCATTTTTCGTGCTATATTTAGATTCTCGAGCAAACCATAATTGTAACTGTTGATTCTTTTTTGGGTAGTAATTACAAGTTTTAATAAAAAATCACGTACGGTAAATACCAAAGGATATGCGATTCTCATGTGTGTGTTTGCTACTTCCTGAACTCAATATTAGTTACTAAGTATGTACACATTACATACAATGTTTTATTTCTCTCTTATATAACACAGTATCTGCAAGCAATTTCTCTATTCAGCTCTATCATTGTATCTCGTTCAATCTTTTCTATGAAATTTAATCCGATATTTCTTGCCTCTCTCGACAAAGTTCCTGTGATATTTCTTTTGTCATTACGTCATTGTTATACATTCATAGCGCCATTTTTTAAAAACTCTGCCTATTTTAATACAATTTTAAAAAGAAATCGCTATTTGTCAGTTATTTGTAGCACTTCTATAAACACGATCTTTCTGATCTTGTTTTTTTTAAAACCATTCTACTACCCCATAACACCGCCCTTTTTCCTTTTCACTTTAGAAAGCGTCGACATCTTAACCATAGTAACATTAATAAATGATGTTATTATTGTTAGTAGTATTGTAGTCATCACATGGCGCCCGTGCTTCCACAACTATCAGTCAGATACGCCCCTATATATGCAAACTTTGGGCGTCACTGCTTTAGGGTGCTCTATTTTTCTTGAAGAACTTTTTTTCCCACTTCGATGGTTAACCCTTTCACTCCGTAATTTTGTGTACTCCTAGACCATAGATTTCAAACTTTTAGACTCACCGCCCACTTTGGACAACATAAACCTTTAACGCCCCTCCTCCACATTATAACAGTTTGATAACGCCCTCCCAAATATATACATGGTCTTTTTCTCTTTGACATAGAAAATTGATACATATTTCTGTAATATATGGTCAATTTTCAAATTATTATATGCATGAAATAGAAAATTGATGAAAAAATGGATCGTTTAAGACGGACACAAGATGAATTAAAATGCAGAATTCAAATTTTTAAATGATTATTCAATCACAAAATCACGAAAGTAATTTATTTAAAATTATTTATTATTTATTTCTTTTTTAAGGAGCCACCGACCCGTAATCGTCAGACACACCCCAAATTCTTCTGAACCCACTATCGCCCCCCTAGAATGCTTCAGCGCTCACGGGGGCGGGGGCGGCGGTACCGACCACTTTGGGAAACGCTGTTCTAGACTCACGCATGTTGCAATGAATACTGAATTATCCAGTATATCGGCAGTGTGACATCGTAAAAAATACCTCTAGCCGGTACATCGACTCAGAAGGGTGAAGGGGTTAATACTTTGTAACTCTTTGATAATTTCTTCATAGACTATGCCAAACATATCTCCACCTTCTATTTTTTTAATACCAATTAGTACCAGTGGTTTGGTCAGACATTTCTCTGATTTCATCACCTCGCCTGAATTATTTCCATTTTATATACATTATTTTTCGCGGTTATCAATTTTCAATTTATTTTCTAAATCTTTAGTTATTTTCCATTTATAGGATATTGTGTGTTATGTGACGCTTATATCTTCCATGTTATTTTCTTATATTGTAAATCAGATAAGATAGTATTCGTTATGTGAAGTTTATATTTTCATATTATTTTCTGTTGGCTTTGAGATGAACTTTTATTATGTTGAGTTTCATGTTATAGCGAGACTAGGATTTCTGCGACTGTTCGCCTAGCATAATTGTTTTACAATTTTTCGGGACTGGGTTGGCTTTACTATACCAACTTGTTTAGTCAAACTGTCACCCGTGTGGTGCCGGGGCCCATAAGGGAAGCAAAGAATAGTACCAAAGCGACATAAAAGGCGTAAGAGGCGACTGGGGTAGAAGCCTAGGGAGGCTACCTTAGTAAATAAATAGCTTTGGCAGAAATCTGATGTGCTGGCCTACTTGTAGGCGCATAACTGGCACAACGTACAATCAATCTTAGGCTCAGATCACATACAAATCACACCGAGTAGTTAACAAGTGGTCGATATCTAGCGTTCGAAGTAGAAGAAGAAGTCAAACTGCAATGATGCAGTCTATTACTAGGTCTATCACTTTTTTGACACCTAAACTAGGGTTTGAGGGTCGTATACTAATGAGGATCATAGTATATACTCGGAATCTCTCGAAAAGACAAGAGTAACAAATAAAGATTGTTCGTTTATGCTAGGATTTCAATCAAGGCTATTCTTCTTCGAAAACGTTACTTAACATGATTGATAGATTGATTGATAGATTGATTGATAGATTGATTGATAGATTGATTGATAGATTGATTGATAGATTGATTGATAGATTGATTGATAGATTGATTGATAGATTGATTGATAGATTGATTGATAGATGATTGATAGATTGATTGATAGATTGATTGATAGATTGATTGATAGATTGATTGATAGATTGATTGATAGATTGATGAAGATGATGAAGATGATTGAGATTGATGAAGATTGATGATAGATTGATTGATAGATTGATTGATAGATTGATTGATAGATTGATTGATAGATTGATTGATAGATTGATAGATTGATTGATAGATTGATTGATAGATTGATTGATAGATTGATTGATATATTGATTGATAGATTGATTGATAGATTGATTGATATATTGATTGATAGATTGATTGATAGATTGATTGATAGATTGATTGATAGATTGATTGATAGATTGATTGATAGATTGATTGATAGGACCATCACCATTGTACTTCAGTGAGAGTAAACATGGGTGCTCCGATCTCTTTTTTTACACAGAAATATCTTAAATGCAGTGCACGAACTCAGTAGCAGCGGCTAGGGTTCCCGATGTAATTGTTAATATTGTGAAGATATGTATGTAGAAATGTTATTTTTAATCAGTTTCTAATGATTTTTGCCCGAGCAACTGCTTTCCAGCTTACTCTTCTAGATTTTTTTGTACCGCAAAGGGTTCTTTTACGTGCTCAAATTGAACAAAGGACCTATGTTTTATCGCCCCTCTCCGATATGACTAGTAACTCGATCTCACCTACACTGAGATCAGGGATCTCTGGAAAATATCGTGTGATTACTCGCCGAGGGAACGAACCAGGGACATTTTGGTACGAGAAACGAGCACCTAACCTCTACGGCACAGAGACTCCCGCTACTTAACACGTTTATTATGATGTTTAGTTGAAGATATAGTAAAACTGATATATGAAGTCAGAACCCTAATGCTATCTTATATGAGGTACTGACTATTTAGATATCTTATATGAGATGCTGGCTATTTAGCAATATTATATGAGGTGCTGGCTATTTAGCTATCTTATACGAGATGTTGACTATTTATCAATCTTATATGAGGTGCTGACTATTTAGCTATCTTATATGAGGTGCTGACTATTTAGCTATCTTATATGAGGTGCTGACTATTTAGCTATCTTATATGAGGTGCTGACTATTTAGAACACAGATCTGTGGGACGGTACTTACATTGTGACGTTAGCAAACGAAAATTGATAATACTGAATAACCAATGAAGCATTGCAAAATAGGTACTGTTTTGGAACTCGCAGGGAAAGAGGTGAAGGGGAAGGCATAGACAGACCTGGAGAAGCGAGCTGGTGGTTGATATTAAAAGGATAGGTAAAACATGGACAGAAATGGAAGGGAGGACAGGAAAAAGGAAGAGCTGGAAGAAGTTTGTTGACGACCTGTGCTCCGCAGGGAGTTGAAAGGGGAAGAAGAATGAGAGAATATATATACTTCTAATAGCGTAATGCAAAATAGTTCGTCCATAGAATCGGACACAAGAGGGTTGTGGCTGCAATCCCATTCTCGACGTTCAACACACCTGGAAAGGAATTGGCCTACTTACTGCACACTAGGGTGTAGACATGTGAAGTAAAGTGATTTCATACACTAAGCTTTGAAAAAGCAATGGAAAATTATATATAAAAATGGAAAATATATATATTGATACTGAAACACCCAGACGAGATGAGATCACTACAGCGATTAAATCTATTTTAAAATAGCAAGACACCAGGGTATGATAATTTAAACACTCAATTATTCAAAATAGACACAGGACTCTCAACCCCTTCTTCTTCAAACGCTCCATATCGACCACTTGTTAACAACTCTTTGTTATTTGAATGTGATCTGAGCGTAAGAGTGATTGTACGTTGTGATAGTTATGCGTCTACAAGTAGGCCAGCACATCCGATTTCTGCGACGTTTTATTTACTAGGTAGTTCTTGCTTTGTAGGTCCAGTGTTACTATTTCGTTGTTCCTTGCGTGCCTTGGTGTCATAGGTCACAGTGTTACTATTTCGTTGCTTCCATTGCGTGCCTTGGTGTCATAGGTCACAGTGTTACTATTTCGTTGCTTCCATTGCGTGCCTTGGTGTCATAGGTCACAGTGTTACTATTTCGTTGCTTCCATTGCGTGCCTTGGTGTCATAGGTCACAGTGTTACTATTTCGTTGCTTCCATTGCGTGCCTTGGTGTCATAGCAGTTACTACTGTGTGTCGTATGTTCGTTGCTTCCTTGCGTGCCTTGGTGTCATAGGTCACAGTGTTACTATTTCGTTGCTTCCATTGCGTGCCTTGGTGTCATAGGTCACAGTGTTACTATTTCGTTGCTTCCATTGCGTGCCTTGGTGTCATAGGTCACAGTGTTACTATTTCTTTGCTTCCATTGCGTGCCTTGGTGTCACACCGACGGAACTCTCAGCTAATTTACTACTACCCTTGTTTACATATGCAGTATAAGGAATACTCAAATAATACATGATGCGTAAAACAAAGGAGTAATAATCATGATACAAAAGAAGAGCTCCCTTGGCGATTGTAACAACTGGTGTGAAATAAAGCTCCCTTCCATCACAAGCCAAATCTTCAGCAAAATAAACGTGCAACGCATTACGGATGCAGTAGATATGACAATGAAAAAGGAATAAGCTATAGCTCGTAGAGGACGGTACTGTATATACTAAACATTTACTCTTTGCAATTCCATAGAACAATACACAGAATGACAAAGCAAACTATATGTTAACTATATTGCAATTCCATAGAACAATGCACAGAATGACAAAGCAAACTATATGTTAACTATATTGCAATTCCATAGAACAATGCACAGAATGACAAAGCAAACTATATGTTAACTATATTGATTTTAAAGAGACATTTGATAGCAAGACCCTGTTAATCTTTGGCGTAATCTTTGTGGTATAGAATTCCATGTGTTTTATAAATATCAGGAAAAGCTGCTACATCAAGTTTACATGCAGTGTTGAAACTTCCCAGCTGAAATTTGAAGTCATAACTGGTGTTCAACAAGGATGTCAATGTACCCTACTATTCAAGGATATCAACAGTCCTTCCATTGGACTATTCAACATTGGGACTATTCAACATTGGGACTATTCAACATTGGGACTATTCAACATTGGGACTATTCAACATTGGGACTATTCAACATTGGGACTATTCAACAGGACATTCAACATTGGGACTATTCAACATTGGGACTATTCAACAGTCTTACTATTCAACATTGGGACTATTCAACATTGGACTTATTCACGTCTCTATTCAACATTGGGACTATTCAATAGTCTTACTATTCAACAGTCTTACTATTCAACATTGGGACTATTCAACATTGGGACTATTCAACAGTCTTACTATTCAACATTGGGACTATCCATTGGGATTTCAACAGTCTTACTATTCAACATTGGGACTATTTTACAGTCTTACTATTCAACATTGGGACTATTCAGTCTTCTATTCAACAGTCTTACTATTCAACAGTCTTACTATTCAACAGTCTTACTATTCAACAGTCTTACTATTCAACATTGGGACTATTCAATAGTCTTACTATTCAACATTGGGACTATTCAACAGTCTTACTATTCAACATTGGGACTATTCAATAGTCTTACTATTCAACATTGGGACTATTCAACAGTCTTACTATTCAACATTGGGACTATTCAATAGTCTTACTATTCAACATTGGGACTATTCAATAGTCTTACTATTCAACAGTCTTACTATTCAACAGTCTTACTATTCAACAGTCTTACTATTCAACATTGGGACTATTCAATAGTCTTACTATTCAACATTGGGACTATTCAATAGTCTTACTATTCAACAGTCTTACTATTCAACAGTCTTACTATTCAACAGTCTTACTATTCAACAGTCTTACTATTCAACATTGGGACTATTCAACAGTCTTACTATTCAACATTGGGACTATTCAACAGTCTTACTATTCAACATTGGGACTATTCAACAGTCTTACTATTCAAGTCCTACTTTCCATTGGGACTATTCAACAGTCTCTATTCACAGTCCTACTATTCAGTCCTACTATTCATTGAACTATTCAACAGTCCTACTATTCAACATTAAACTATTCAACAGTCTATAATTCAGTCACTATTCAACAGTCCTACTATTCAGTCTACTATTCAACATTGGGACTATTTCAACAGTCCTACTATTCAACATTGAAACTATTCAACAGTCCTACTATTCAACATAAACCGGGTGATGTGTAAAACAAACAACTGAAGATAAGTCAAGAGGTATCAGATGGACTCTCACATCCACCATGATAGACCTCGATTTTACTGAACACATCGCACTTCCAACACACACAAAAAGATAAGCAGGAAAAGACATGTTTCACTAACCAGTACAGCCAGATGGTTGGGTTGAACATCAATCAGAATAAAACAGAAATAATTACTCTGAACGTTGTCACCACAGTAGCAATCAAACTAGAAAATAAAATCCAGCCAAATACAACTAATTTCACGTATCTTGAAAATGTTTTCAGTCATGACGGAGTAAGTAAAGCTGGATCTGACATTAAAAGCCGACAATGGCACAAAGTGAATTCATGACTATTCAGAGAGTCTATTTTTTTTTTTTTTTTCTTTCGTCCGCTTTCAACTCAGACGAAGTTTCATCTCTGAAACTGATTTTTGCGTGAAAATCTGTTTTTCCAATTTCTTACAATGGCAGCAGCGTGCTCATTGTAAATTACTTTACACTGGCAGCCGTGTGCTCAATGTACTTGTAATTAGTATTCCCTCGCCATACAGGCAGATTTTCTCCGACTTCAGAGGTACTCACGTTATCGTCCTGAGTAAGACCAGGGACTCGAACAAATGCCGGACTGTAGGTTCGAACCCGAGCTATGATGCGTCTCACAGCTAGCAGGCCGAGCTACTATCAACTACTCTAGGCAGTCCCCGGAGAGAGAGAGAGTCTATAAATCAGTCCAATACAGTATCAGAACCAACGTTCTGATAATTTACGTTCACAATTAATCTACGTCGCAGATGTGCGCTATCAACTTTACTATACTGATCAAAATGCTGGAGAGCGACAGAAGAAGATATGCTCAAACTTACCATCTTCCATACAACTTGCCTGCGCAAGATCTTACTCGTGTTCTGAATAAATACTATTTCTAACCAAAAACTGCTTGCACAGTGTCTGTCTACAAGAGAATAGGAGCACCATCATTCAAATGAGACGCTGGATATAGGTCGGGCATGTGCTAGGCATGGAGACTAACTCTGTCACAAAAACTGCACTGAGATGGACACCGGAGGTTAACTGAAAACCGGAAAGACCCAAAACGACCAGGAGGAGAATATAAGTACACGAAATGAAAGAAATGAAGCACAGCTGGAATGCAATACATAGGATGGCCAAGTATAGAGAAGAATGGTGTGCGTTTGTTGCTGCTCTAATTGCCAGGGACGTCACATCACAGAGAAAGGAGATTGTGTCAGATCTGATTGGTCATGGAAGAGATCATCAGATATGACTCCAACCCCGTGCTAGATGTACATAAATTGTTGATAAAATATATATAACAAATGTGGCCCTGATATAACCAAAAAGACATATGACTTAGGTTGAAAAGGGCGTGCCTCGGTCACATAGAGGCTTAATCCACCACCTAACCTATAACAAAAGGAAATTATTAAGAAAGTTCAGATCAATTGTGGTCTCAATATAACATTTCTCTGACATGGTATATTCTACTTTTCTGGTAAACTTCCATAAAATTGTCTGTCAACCATCGATATCCACCATTCAGCACCTCCAGAAGTGTCTTCCTAATACGCTCTAACTTTCAATCATTGCTTCTAATAGTGGATTAAATCAAGTGTTATGCCTCGTAATTTGTCCAATATATAACGCGTTTAATGTTCAATTATTTCCGTATTTTCTGTTTAATGTCTAATATTTTTTTTAAAGTTTCACACGGTCTAAGTTTCTCATGTTCCATAACTTTGATTTAAAAATAGGGTAATAAAGGACACATTAGAAGGTAAAATGACGATACATAATTGGACATTGACACCAAAAAATTGGACAGCATTAAAATGATGCTATCAAATGTCATTCTATAAGGCAGTAAACGCCAATCTTATAGCTATGTTGAAGGTAATATTGTTTTATCACAGCAAAGTTAATACCGGCTGTGACAGGATATTGTATGCGTAGGTTTATGACCTTCTGAAAGAAGCTTTCACATGCAGCAGCCATTTTTGCTAGCTTTTGGTTTTTTTAATAAGAAAATGACAAGCATAAACACAGTTTTCTAAAACTGAAAGGTAATGTTCAACGCTGAAACGTAGGCTTATATGATGAGATTTATAATGGCTGCTCTCTCCCATCTCCGTTACTGATAAGCCAATATTCAAATGTAATTTTATTATGCATCTAAACCTTGTCACATTCATCTCTGTCAAGTCTGTAATCCATTGAAAAGGCGGGATTTTCTTGTCCTTGCTAAGGTTTTGTCCGGGATGTATCGACCGTTGCTCACACTTTGACGTAGAAATCTCTCAAGAGATGGAAACGGAAAGATGGCCGAGTACTTTAGTAAACAATGTTGATAAGATCATCATCATCACCCAAATAGCTTGTCCTGAGTAATATAACAATCCTTCGGAATATCTCTCTCTCATAGGTTAGATCCCAACTCTGCAGCCGTCATGCTCAAACAATCAGTTACACCCTGATCCATCTTCTCCGTGGTCTTGTTCTTCTCCTCTTTACCGGGATACCTTCTTCCATAACGATCTTCTCCAACCCTTCATGTCTCTTTATTTATTCAAAATACTTCAATTTTCTTATTCTTATTTGTAAGTAAAAACACAAGTTAATTTATATTTGTCATTACATCGTCTCAAACAAAAATATTTATCAAGTAGTAAAGATAATAGTTTCAAATTCTAAACTATATTGAGATTGTCTCTGTGACGATACAGTGAAGCTGTTTGTCTTGCTTTCGTAGAGTTGTAGGTTCAACTTAGAACCCATCGTTCTACTCACGACAGCATTTTCCCGTAGATCTCTAGAATTGCTGCTGGATTAACATATTTCTGACTTGTTCAATACTCTCTTCAGGTGGCTTGCCATTTTTGAGGAAAAGAACCCGAATCATATGGATAATGAAGCCAATCTCTAATCCATATTGTAACGTAACATAGTTCATTATAGTTAATCAAATTCGTCTCATTCAAAACAAATATTTCGAAGCATAATCCAGTACTGAGGATTTTATAATAAATACTTCCAGTAGATTATGCGTATACTTTGAGGTTTTTCATCGCAGTGATGCCAAACGGACAACAACACGATGGTACCAAGAGGAGAACAACACATTAGTGCCAAAAGAAGAACAAAACATTGGTGCCAAACGGCAACAACACGGTGGTACCAAAGGAAAACAACACATTAGTGTCCAAAGGAGAACAACACATTGTGCAGGCAACAACACGGTACAAGCAACACATATGCCCAAGCAACACATTGTCAAAGGCATCACATTCACTAAACGGACATCAAAACTGAGTAAAAACATTCTTTGCAAGAAGAATTCTTCACTAAATAATGCATAGAAAAGAAAAACTGTATCAACACTATATATATATATATATATATATATATATATATATATATATTTCGATCCAGAAGCACTTGAGCTTTCAGCTATTTGGCTCGGTGTCATGAACATCGTAACCTTTCGGTTCGGTGCCACATACACCGTAAACCTGGAAACCTGTGACTTTTCTGCCAGCCCGTGGTATTGAACCGCACTCACTGTGGGCTTGTCACCCGTCGTCCAACGCGCTACGAACACGCTAGGCAGGCGGGCATCAACACTATATAAAAACCAATCCTAGCATATAAAGACAAACCACTGATAGTCTGTAAACAATTAGATTAAAAAGATTAAAATGGAAATCAATTCAATTCTAGTTTGTGAGTTTACCATTTCGCAGGAGTATCTGTGGCGTAGAGGCTAGGAGCTTATCTCTGGTACCAAATGTGCCAGGTTCGCTCCCTCGTGGAGGTGTAGGTGGAGATCTCAGTGTAGGTGAGATCGAGTTTCTAGTCATATCGGAGACGAACGATAAAACGTAGGTCCCGTGTTCAATTTGAGCACGTAAAAAACCCTTGGCAGTTCAAAATCGAGAAGAGCAGGCTGGAAAGCCGCTGCCCGGACAAAATTCAATAGAAAAGATGTAAAATAAAATCCTGAAAAATATTTTTACCATCTTCAAATTACATTGGGGACCCATGCCGGTGCTACAGAGTTCGTGCACTGCCGCTGAGATGTTCATGTGTAAGAAAGAAATCGGAGCACATATGGTTATTCCCCGAAGTGCAATGATGATGGTCCGATCAATCAATCATCAGATATTTAGATTGTATAATTAACTTTACCTGACACGAGAGCTGGGATAACATAGTGGTTAGTATATTGTCTTCCTGAACGGGTAGTCTCAGTTCGAAATCCCCAGTTGGATTAGAATGTTTGTTTTCAGCCGTAAAGGGCTCTCAAGCCAATGGAGGTTAATGTTAGGACCAACGAAACACCGGGTAGTCTTCTTCTTCTTCTTCTTCTTCGAGTGCTCCATATCGACCACTTGTTAATTCCTCTTTGTGAATTGTGTGTGTTCCTAGCCTAAGAGCTATTATACTTTGTGCCTCTACAAGTAGGCCAGCACATCCGATTTCTGCGACGCTTTTATTTACTAGGGTAGCTTCCTTAGGCCCCTACCCAGTTGCCTCTTACGACATGCCTTGTAAGTCACAGTGTTACTATTCTTTGCTCCCCTTGAAAGCCCGGGCAACACACGGACAATTGTGGAGTAAAGTCATGGGTGGGATATTGACTAAAATCACTAATCGTGAACTGTTAGTCAAAGAAAGATACGGACCTAACACGTATTTCACTATACTCATCATAGTAAGAAAATACGGCTTTCACTTTTAGTTTTACTTCATCTGTCATAGTCCAGTATAATCATCAAATAGTTTGTCCTGAGGAAAACGTTGCCACTCTAACAGTCCTTCGGAATTTCTCTTTCTCTGCCATAATCCAGATGTCCAACCTCTGCAGCCGTCATGCTCATATGATAGCTACTCACAACTGAAGGTATCCATGGTGATACTTACTCACAACTGAAGGTATCCATGGTGATAGTTACTCACAACTGAAGGTATCCATGGTGTTAGTTACCACAACTGATGGTACTCCATGGTGTTAGTTACCACAACTGATGGTACCCATGGTGTTAGTTATCTACAACTGATGGTACCCATGGTGTTAGTTATCTACAACTGAGGTACCATGGTGTTAGTTATCTACAACTGATGGTATCCATGGTGTTAGTTATCTACAACTGATGGTATCCATGGTGTTAGTTATCCACAACTGATGGTACCCATGGTGTTAGTTATCTACAACTGATGGTATCCATGGTGTTAGTTATCTACAACTGATGGTATCCATGGTGTTAATTATCTACAACTGATGGTACCCATGGTGTTAGTTACACACAACTGATGGTATCCATGGTGTTAGTTAATTTCTGATTCAGATATCAATCTCAGCAAATTGTGGTTAGTTATCTCCCCTGGGAAATCAGAAATTACCGCCAGCAAGAGAACTGTGAGAGTGAACTGTGTTTTAGTTACTACTTAGTTGTTGCCCCTGATCAAGTTTATGCACACAGAGTTAACACGTGAGTAAGAACGAGATCGCACACGTTTGAGTTATTGAAATCCCATATTTGACAGCCATAGATCACTGACGAGTATTTCAGTCTCTAGATACATCATTTCAAGTGTTAAATGTCAATTATGGATTTGTTTCTAATTTGGTATTTTAATACTCGCTAATAGACTTTATCTCAAGGGGATTGAATTAACAAAATAAAATAATAATCAATAATGAATGAACGTTGTATTAAAACAATCTAAAGAAAGGAAAAGTAGTAGCAAAATTTTCAATAATTTTGTTGAATTTATATGAAATATTTTTCATTGCTATATACCATTAATGTGCTGGTGCAATGTAAGATGTATAGCATACACGCGCGTTGCCTGGGGTCGCGGGGTCGCATAGTAACACTGCAACCTACAAGGCAAGTCGTATGAGGCGAATGAGGTAGGGGGCCTAGGAAAGCTACATTAGTAAGCAAAAAGTGACACAGAAATCGAATGTGCTGACTTACTTGTAGGCACATAACTGGCACAACGTACAATCGCTCTTAGGCTCAGATCACGCCCTTGTGTTGATGGGGCTCTCAATGGAAGTAAAGAATAGTAACATTGCAACCTATAAGGTATATCGTAAGATGCGACTGAGGTAGGGCCTAGGAAGCTACCTAGTAAATAAAAAAAGTCACATAAATCGTATGTTCTGACTTACTTGTAGGCGCATAACTTTCACAACGTACAATCGCTCTTAAGCTCAGATCACATACAGAACACAGAGTGGTTATTAAGTGGTGGAAATGGAGTATTAGAAGAAGAAGGCGGCTCAGATCACATATAAATCACACAGAGTGGTTTAACAAGTGATCGATATGTAGCGCTCGAAAAAGAAGAAGAAGATAGCAATATAGAAGACTATGTTAAAATAACACAGTCTGGAGCTAAACATAACAGAAGTGTACGTAATCATATATTTAACTTGTTTACGATTATAGAAAAATCTAGAAAGTATAGTACAGATCTATACTCTTGATTTCTTCTTCTTTGCGTTCGTTCTTTACGACCAATTTTAATCACTCTTTGTGATATGTTTGATCTTTGCCAAGAACGTGTATACGTTGCACATTGGTTTGGTAGGCCCCTAAACGCATAGACTTCTACACGCTTAGGACACATGCATCCGATTTCAGCCAAACCTCCTTAGTCGCCTCTTACGACATGCATGGCAGGTAACAGTGGTTCTATTCTTTACACCCCAAATTTGGGCCCCGGTAACCACTCGGGCTGATTTATTACTACTCAAAGGTATTAATTTGTTCCCTGACTCTGGGGATGCTTTTTCCCCTTAATTTCGTGCACCACTTTCTCTATTGTTGGAACTAATGTATGTTTACTTCTGTATAGTAACAATGTTTTAGGTTTCGATGTTTGAATGTTTGCAACAATAGAGATAGAAGATTATCAGATTCCTCCTCGTGGCCGCACGAGGAAGAAGTATCACTGACTTACAAAAGCATGCCGTAAGGCGACTGAGGTAGGATTAGAAGCTATCTGCAGTAATAAACATTGAATCAATGTGATTACATTAGTGCATAATCAAACCAATCGCTTCTTGCTCAATACATATAAATACACAGAGTTGTTAACAAGTGGTCGAATGTAATCGGAAAATAAAAGATTTGCATTCAAACATTGATTCAAATTGTTAACATTTCAAACAAACCCTTCAGAACATTGAATTATTGAAGTTATTAATAGATTATAAATTTCAAAAACAATGATAAAATACAGCAACGTTTCGACCAACAAGGCAAACGAACAACAGGAGTGACAAATTAAAAAAAAATGGACGACCAAAAACAAACGTGTTTACGTGTTTTATGATTACGTGTTTTGCCAATTAAATAGTTTTACTGCAGTCTCATCTATTTTGTGAATAATAGATTATAGTATCTATATTCGTTACCAAAGCATTAGCAGCAGAGTTCAAAAGATTTAACAGAAATCGTTTTAAAGCTGCTATTGCAAGATGCATTAAGTTTTCTAAAAGCACTTGAAATAGCGAAAGCGCTGCTACAAATACATTTAGGATGACAAAATAAATTGTTTGAAATTGAATATATTAGTAAAGAAGTCTGGAGATGTATAGAAGAAAGCTTGAAATGATTTATCGTACTTTTGTATACTCATCACACCGTTGTTAAAGTTACATTATTGCTATTCAAACATTCATTATAAAGTTGTCACCATGAACACTAAAAGAGCATTGTATTCTCCCAACAATATTTCTCCCAACATAATGCTATAAGTGCCAACCTAGACGCTGACATCAAACGATAGAAGAAAACTAGTCATGACAGAGATGATGTCTACGCAGAATTCTGGGAGTATCAAGAAGAGACTGGTTTATATATGAAAACATTACGAAAAAAAAGTTGGTATAACATCAGCACTGAGCTTCATCAAGAAGCAACAAATTAAATGGTTCGTCCACATTAGCAGATTACCAACAGTGCGCATCAAAGAGCAATGATACTTCGATACAGTGGATACAAATGAAAAGACCGTCCACGCAATAGGAGGACCTCAGAAAAAGAGCTGTGAAAAACACTATTTTGAATTGTAAACATAAGCCCGTGTTCGAAATCTGTTCTTATCCTGATGCTGTGAGACAAAACAGGATTTGAGAAAAAAAAAGAGAAGGTGTTCAAGATGAAATATTCCTCTTCCAACATTTATCATAAAGTTGTTAAAAGTAATTTATTACTAGATTTTTATCGCATGTACAGCTTTTTTAAGGATGTCTTTTTCTACACAATTTGTTTTGGATTTCTAGATAATTTGCAGGACTTTGCGAATCAACCCCAGCCTTTTAACGCTGTTTGTGATTTTTCTAGGCATTATTACGTTCAGTAGTTTACCATTGCTTTCTGAACGAGTGGTGCCATCGTATTTTTGTAAAAATCCACGCGAAACATTTTACAACCAAATTGTCCGCAGCGTGATTCGAACTCAGAACGTCGGGTTAATAGACCGAGTCACTATCCCCTAGGCCACAGACGCCACCTTTGGATTCCTAGTATTAACATATTGCAATAATGGAGAAGACTGACATTGATCTTTGGTATTTTATATTTATTATCTTCCTTTCTGTTACACGTTACAAAGTGCCTGCAAGTAATTTCTCCATAACGCTCTGTCATTGGAAACTCGCTCAATCTATTCTATTGAAATGAGTCGGACATTTCTTGTCTAGTTCAGTAAAGTTTGTTTCATGATTTTCTTAGTGCATCTTTTCTCTCTTGAATATTTTACCTCTCAGTTTAATTCTTGCTTTGTGATTAAAGGATCATTTCTTCTCAGAGTTTGCCAAACATATCTCCTTCTTCTCTTTATTATAACAGTTGTTACTATTGATTGACCAGGCATTTCTCTAATTTCATCACTTCTGAATTTGTTTTATTCTATGTTCATTATGTTTAGCAGACATCTATTTTCAAGTGTATTTAATTTGCTTAAATGAATATACAGTGGCGGCTCGTGATCGTTTTTGTTGGTGGGGCCTGACACACATTTTCGGGTAAATCATGGTTTTGGGTTAGGTTATATTTTAGTCCATTACATAATAACTATGTGTTACACATTATTTTTGGTGAGGCCTGGCCCCTCTGGCCCTTAATGACGAGCCGCCACTATATATATATATATATATATATATATATATATATATATATATATATATATTTATATTGTTATCGGGTTGTTCTTCCCATATTATGTCTGTCCACTATTACAATCATATTGTATCCGACAAGATCGCTTCGACTTTTACTCACTATTGATTCTTCACACATTGTGTGAGTGTGTACCAGCAATTGTATCTTTAAAACGATTTCATTGATCAGCCATTAGAGGGACTTAATATTGGACAACTTGAACAAATTCTCTTTAATTGAATATACATAAGTGGGATTTTGTTTTATCTGTGTTGAATTTTGATATCGCTGTAAAATTGTGTTTTATCTGTGTAGAATTTTGCTATCGCTTTAGAATTTTGTTATCTGTGTTGAATTTTGATATCGCTTTAGAATTTTGTTATCTGTAGAATTTTCTATCGCTTTAGAATTTTGTTATCTGTGTAGAATTTTGCTATCGCTTTAGAATTTTGTTATCTGTGTAGAATTTTGCTATCGCTTTAGAATTTTGTTATCTGTGTAGAATTTTGTTATTGGTGTAAAATGTTGTTACATTGAGAAGGACATATTTTGAGAAGTAAAGTTTAAAGAAGCGTGTTAGTAGTTGTCCCAGTATGTTCTATAATTTTGGAAAGTTTTATGCCGGTATGGTTCAGAGTAAAGCAGTTCCAATCTTCCTACAGAGTGTTTATTTTAGTATAGTATCTACAGCTCTTTGTAAAATTGGATACATGTTATGTAAACAACATCGCAAATCAAATCTTGCCGTCAGGTATGCAACAGGAAATTGAATCACGCAAGGGGTCAAAGGCTCATGGTCACGGCGGTAATATGAGCCAGGGTTGGCGAAGGGGCAAGCTAACCAAGACCCTGCCCCCGAACTCCACGTGTTGACTCTGGAAACAGACTTACGTTCCAGTCTAGCCAAGGGGGCAGGGATCGGGAGAGCTACTCTGGTGCAAGTAGGGATGCAAAGGTAGTCATGCCTGATGGGATCCGCTCGCACTTAGACGAGCGAACTCCCAGAGTGACTATCAATGCTCAACTCTCCCGGACGAATCAAAACCATCGAATGAAAATTGACCAGCGTGCGGCGAAATTCGGAACCCACGCATGCTCTCTCTTGAGTCACTACACCTTCTCTACTCTCTCTCTCTCTTGCGTTCCCACGGAGGCACTGCTCAAAGACCGATGAGTATGCTGGGAGTCGAATCGAGTTGCACAAAGTCATCAAGAGGCAAACTCGGCTTTGCCCCGTCGAAGCAGAAAAGCCCATTTGGAATTGACGGAAATGGTGAGATAGGCACCAGTGCAGAAAGAGCACAATTATGGGCCCGATCGAGGGGCGGACCGGCAAGGCAAGCAATGCAGCAGCGAGCATGGTAGGCAAGAGGGTGTGCGTCCCACCCATATGAGCAGAACTGGGAAGCCCGGCAGAGGCAAACCAGTACAAGCGCGGCAATGGTGCAGCGGGTGTGCGTCCCACCCAAGTATGCAGAACTGGGAAGCCCAGCAGAGGCTAACCAGTGCAAGCGCGGCAGCGTTGCAGCGGGTGTGTGTTCCACCCAAATGTGCAAAACAACTGGAATGCCCAGCAGAGGTAAGCCCAGTGCGCCTTCCCGCTCGCAGGGAACTATTGCTGCTTGTAGATTGATTGGGGACAATCAAAAGCTAGCGTAGCAAACCGTAAACAAACCTGAACGGGCGGCAAACCAAGGTGTTCATTAAAACGACCGGTTTGTTGGGAAGATGGTGCTCATAAGGGTCTAAGGGTCGCTGCCCTGAAAGAAATAGCAGCACACTGCCTTGTGGGTCTCGCTGGGGACAGTCAAAGGCTAGCGGAAGAAGCGAATCCGCACACAATAGCTGACTGAAATCGAACACCCCACCGTAGGATAAGCAACTGTGCTCAAATAGGTGCTGAAGGTTGGTGCACGTACATTACGTTCTGATGTTTGGCTGTTTATATATCACAAAGAGAATGATTAAAACAGGCCTAGAACGATCGAAGAAGAAGAAGAAGAATCACGCATGACTATCATTGATGCCAGAAATACATTTATAAACATTTTGTCGATTTCGAAACGAGTTTTGACAATATACCTAAAGATAGCTTGTGAAAAATAGTCAGCGCCTATGGAATTTTGAACAAACTAGTGAGAAACATGAAATATCTCTAGTTGAAAACGGAAAAAGGGACTGCAACGCGCGAGCATTTAGAATGCCAGTCTGATTTATCCTCGTCCGCTTTCAACAGTAATCCTTATCCAAGAATATCGGCCTGTACTTTTCATTTTACGCCTTCGTACCCTGACACAAGAATCAAACTGATTTTTTGTCAGCTTTGACCTTATCCGAGACTCCAACAACTGTTTTTGTTTGTAAGCTGTCTTGATCTTCTTGAGCATACTCATTGAGCCACTAAAACAACACGTGTGTGACTCCATCCAGGCTTTAGTTACTACCATGATCTCCATAGTCAGAATAATTGTATTCACTGTAAAATCCCCACTGTCTGTCTTCAATACGCCCACACATCCTAGCAGTGAAAGTCTATGAGTTCTGCATGTTCTGCATGTTCTGCATGTTCTGCATGTTCTGCATGTTCTGCATGTTCTGCATGTTCTGAATGGAGACCAACTGAAATGACATCATCATTGGACGCATTCTCATAAAACATGAGATCTTCTTCCTCCACTATCACCGTGCTTTCTTGTAGCATGCTGTATCTATACGCATTCATAGTGACAAGAACGTAGTGCTCTTAGTGACACTTATATTTATTCTTGTTCAAGTTCAACATCTTTATATTTACACAACTGCTGTGTAATGTTTTCGTCCTGAATCATCACATGCCTTCGATTAACCTCCTGCCATTTTCTCTCCTGAAATTCACGAGCAGTGATTGTTTTATGTCGGCGTTGACTCGTAGGTACGACCATGATCTGTAAATCATTGTTCTGTTTCCATGGTTGGAAATTCATGAAGATAACGCTTCCGCCTACACCAAGTTTCTTCTTCTTTGCGTTCGTTCTTTACGACCAATTTTAATCACTCTTTGTGATATGTTTGATCTTTGCCAAGAACTTGTATACGTTGCACATTGGTTTGGTAGGCCCCTAAACGCATAGACTTCTACACGTTTAGGACATGTGCATCCGATTTCAGCCAAACCTCATTAGCCGCCTCTTACGACATGCGTGGCAGGTAACAGTGGTTCTATTCTTTACACCATAAATTTTGGCCCCGGTAACCATTCGGGCAACACCAAGTTTGATGCGCAGCGTCTCGTTCTGTATTCTTTCCAGTCTTCCCATCTGTGTATTGCTGAGAGTCACGAATTAGTCACAGACAGAACGAGACCGGCTATACGAGCATCTATAGTTTGTGGCAACACATACCCGTATCGCGGTTATGTCCTTCATAGTCTTCGTTACCACATTGTCTATGTGCTAGGTAACAGCAATACATCGATCAAACAGCAACACAGGGTATTTCACTTCCTCGTATCTCTCCACCAGCTTTGAATACATGGGCATTGTTGCTGTTATGATATTGACAATGCTGTTATTCAAAGAAAAACGTCTCAACAATGTCTTCATTGTTGTGATTGGTGCTCCTGCTTTACGGCTCCACCTACCCTTGTGGTTGCGTTGTTACTGAAACCCTTCCTTAATCTGCTTATAATCATTGTCCTGATAATAAACTTAAATATCGTCTACGCATTCCTTCCTTTCGTTTTCTGGAAATATTGTTTATAAATTCAATGTTGTCACTGACTTCATTGTATCGGGTTTTCCCATATAGCTCCGTCTCTCTCGGTAAAAATCGCAAGACACCTTCAGAAAATGATGTATAAAGCACGAGCTTAGTAGCTCCAGCAGCAATCCTAGAGATCTGGAGATAAAAGTGTGAATTGAACGACACCATCTGGTCGAACCCAAAAACCTTCAAAACGCAAAACAAACATCTTAACCACATGACCACAGAGACCTCCACATTTATTATTTGTTTGCATACATGTTTTCAAATCTGTTCAACTTATTTTCTATATCTTTAGTCATTTTCCAATTCTCCATATTATAAAATTATGCTACATCTTTACAACTCTCGTTGATATTCTCCCCTGTGTTGCCTGGTCCTTCAAAGGGAGCAAAAAATAATGACACTGCGACCTTGAAGGCGACCCAGTTAGGGGCCTAGGAAGCTACCTAGTAAACAAAAAGCGTCGCAGAAATCGGATGTACTGACCAACTTTTAAACGCATAACTGGCACAACGTAAAATTGCTCTTAAGCTCGGATCACATACAAATCCCAAATAGTGGTTAACATGTGGTCGATATGGAGAGTTAGAAGAAGAAGAATAGAATTATGCTACATCAGCAACATTGCAGCGTTCGTTTTGTTTTTTTAATTCCTGAAAGTGTCAATCTATTTATGGAAGTCAGTGTTAGACAGACTGCATGTTACAGACATTTCTATAATCGTCAAAGATAATTTTAAAGCTATGCTGAAAGCATAGGGATTGATATTGTAATGAATGTTGCCCGTCCGTGTTTAAAAACATTAAAGTTAAACCTAACTCAATTCATACTATTAACAACTATATGGACACAGAAATATGCGATATTCACAGTGACGGCCGATAGATTGTGTCTTTTGACATAAAGCTCTTTCTTTCCTTTTATACTAAATCTTTCACGTTTTCACCACAGCTATAGAAAGTGAACCAAAAATATCTATATAAATATCGTATTGCAGCGATATCCAACGCGGTGACGCGGGTGCCATTCGCGCCCGTATGGTGAATCCAGACACCCTAGTTTACTCTACCGGCTAATTACTAATTAGAATTTCAAGTAAAGAAAGTATTTCTAAAACAAAATTATGTTTCAGTTTTCTTCGTAAAATCAGTATTAAAAAAATTATGGACAATAGGGACAATATAGTAATAGGAGTTGACACACGAAGATGTTATCGACAGTGCACGAAATCTGTAGCGTCGTTAAGGATTACTGATGTTATTTTGAGAATTAGTTAAAAATTGTTATCAACGGTTCGACCAAAACGCCTTTATCAGGCAAATGATACAACAGAAACTATTATATTTATGATATCCAGTGTATAGAAGCAGTCTCAACCTTGTCGCTTGTTTTGTATCCTTTGATTGATAAAGACCTTTTGGCCGAAACGTCGCTGTATTTTGTTTTTGTATTTTGTTAAACTACATTACTTTATCTTTTACAAGTTCCGTTTTTTCTACATATTTTTTATTGCAGTCTTCATTCATGTCGATTAAAAAAAATTTTGAATTTTTTCATTTTAATATTTAGCAAATTTTGACCGGGTACCGATTTTCCAGCCAGCTATTATAAAATTGTCAACTGCCTAATACCTTCTTACGTGCTCAACTTAAGCAATATATGTGTGTGTATGAGTGTTAGAGTAAGAGATACAAGGAAACAATGTATAACAAACACACGTTATTTATGCAAACGAGATAGAAGGCTATACATGTTTGATGATAACCTCAAGAAATACCTGTGTTTTTTTATATTTTACTATGTAGCACTAGGATATGTTTTTATAACATTTTAACATATTATACCATGATCATTTCAACATTTTGATTATTCGTTATTGGTTACCAAACTGACGTCATTGCACTCCGGGCAGACCCATAGGTGCTCAGTCTCCCCAACAGATATCGAAGAGTATGCATGCTGATGGTTCCCGTGGCTCACTGATTAAACACACTTCACACTCTGCCCCTCGTGCATCCAGTTCTACTTGTACAACGGGTAACTCCAAACTACCTAAATCGCTTGATCGATTCAACATCTATTTTAGTGTCCTCATCCAACAGACAGTCGTGAAGAGACCGAAGAACATCCCCTTATCCATCTTCAACACCCCAACAATCGATGCTGTTGGTGCAAGCCTGTTCACTCTCTCATTACCGTAAACACCCACATGCCCAGGACAGTATATCCACGTGAGCCTCTGTAGGCTAGAAACTTCTGTTAGAAACAATTTGGAATAGTGTGAAATGCTGGAAGTTGTGTAGTTCCTTGTTTATCCTAGAAACAAGGATTGTCAATTGTGTAATGGTATGGTGCTCGCTTCATAATATTACTCGTTCTTTCCACGCCTAGATCAAACAAGACTTTTTCCAGATATTCCTCATGTCAGTGTAGATTAGTTCATGTTCCTAGTTCTATTGGAGACGATCTATATAAAGTAGATTAGTTTATGTTCCTAGTTCTATTGGAGACGATCTATATAAAGTAGATTAGTTTATGTTCCTAGTTCTATTGGAGACGATCTATATAACGTAGATTAGTTCATGTTCCTAGTTCTATTGGAGACGATCTATATAACGTAGATTAGTTTATGTTCCTAGTTCTATTGGAGACGATCTATATAACGTAGATTAGTTTATGTTCCTAGTTCTATTGGAGACGATCTATATAACGTAGGTTAGTTTTTTTAAGTTTAGTACGTAGAAGAACCCTTCATAGTTGCAAATCGATTAGAATGTGCTGCATAGTCCCTTCTCGTGGAAAACTCTGGAAAAAAAACCCATAGTTTACAAACAGTTTTCACTACCTACATTTTATTTCTAGATCCTCACATGTGCATTGTCGCTGATATCTTCATGTGAAAGAAAGAGATCACCACATATGGTTATTTACCGAAGTACAGTTAGCGGTAGTGTACAAATTCTGTTGCACATTTGAGAATCCTCAATGTCTTTATGAAGATGGTAAAAGTATTATGTAGAATTGCTTTTTTCAACAATTCTGTTCAGACTGCGATTTTTAAGTCTTCTCTTATTAATTTTCAAATATCACGTATTCTATGATGTTCTCAACTTGATTACGGATCTCTTCTTCTTCGAACGCTCCATATCGACCACTTGTTAAACCACGCTTTGTGATTTATATGTGATCAAAGTCTAAGAGCAATTGTACGTTGTGCGAGGTATGCGCCTACAAGTATGCCAGCACATCCGATTTCTGCGAAGTTTTTTATTTACTAGGTTAGCGTCCATAGGCCCCTACCTCATTCGCCTCTTACGACATGCCTTATAGATAACAGTGTGACTATTCTTTGCTCCCGTTGGGGCCCGGTAACACATTGACGGAGCACGGAATCTACGTTTTATCGTCCGTCTCCGACTTTACTAAAAACTCGGTCTAGTTAAACGGAAATCAGTAATCACTGGAAAAAAACTTTCCAGATCGCTAAACGCAGGTAACAAACCAAATACCTTTGAAACAAGAAGCAAACACATTACCTACACGCAACAAAATCCTCGGTTATAGAGGTCTCCCAATTGTAATCTCTATGAATATATCTATCTTGTGGTAAAACGTTTTCAATTCCACTACTCACATAAGCAGAGTTACTTGTATCATATGTTTGTGCGAGTGAGTGCACGTATAATTGATTTTCGAAAAGGAACGACTAGATAATGTTTCCCTGACTGCTGCAGTCTACGTATCCACACACACATAACAAAGACTCATGCAGCGGACCAGGATTACAGTGTTAACAGTTGTTGTCGATTTCTGAATTTCTCATCAGTAAGTCTTTATTAGATGTTCTTGCTATTCTTATTGTCGATTTATGTGTGTGTTTTTGTATTATTTTACAATCTGGATTGTGTAATATATAATAGAAGAATATCTTAGAAGGCTGTTTCCTATTACCGTTTTTACAGAACAAGAGTTGTTGGATTGTACTCGGTGAGTTCGGTTCATAGTTTAACCAACTGGTTAGAGATGTTTTGGTGAATAGACGTTTTCATATATATCATCATCAATCATCATCGTGCTCTAGGGCATATATATATATATACGAGTTTATATGTATATATATAAACTTCCAGTCGTACCGTCGTTATACGCTACATAGAACCTGCAAGTAATTTCTCCATACCGCTCTGTCATGGACAACTCGCTCAATCTCTTCCTTCTTCTTCTTCGAACACTTCATATCGACCACTTGTTAACCACTCCTTCTGATGTGTATGTTATCTGAGACTAAGAGCGATTGTACGTTGTGCCAGTTATGCGTCTACAAATAGGCTAGTACATTCGATTTCTGCGACGCTTTTTATTTACTAGGGTAGCTTCACTAGGTCCCTACCTCAGTCGCCTCTTACGACATGCCGTGTAGGCTGCAGTGGTACTATTCTTTGCTCTCCTTGAGGGCCCAGGCAACACACGGGCGTAATCTCTTCCATAAAATGGAGTCTGCTACTTTTTGTCTTAACAAAGTTCGTGTCAGGGTTTCCCTAGGTCGTCACAATGGCATAAAATGTAAAAGCAAACAATTTACACTCAGTTCGATCGTATGACTTTTTTTCCTAACTCAAATGTTTTCCTATACATCTTTTATACATCTTTTTATACATCTTTTATACATCTTTTTATACATCTTTTTATACATCTTTTTATACATCTTTTATACATCTTTTTATAACATCTTTTATACATCTTTTATACATCTTTTATCATCTTTTATACATCTTTTAGTTATGCTTCAAAATGTCTCTCATTGTGACCCTTAGCCTTCTTTTCTCTCGCTGTTTCAGCGATGTCCATTGCATTGCATTTCTTGACAGCCTTTTGAGTACATGTCCCAATGCTACATTTAAAGAAACAACTGGTTCAATGAATATACAGAGAGAACGACAAAATGAATGGAATGGTTGTGTTATGTCCATATCGATCGACTGCAATGAATCTCCCAACCTTTTTTCCCTTTAATATTTCCGATCCAATTAATGCTCTGTCTTCTCTTATTCCCGTACATTCTACCAGTCCCCCCAGTATGGTTTTCAGCAGTGTCATGTATCTTTATTTTTCTTCTTTCTTGAGATACTCCTTGTGAGATGCATTAAAACTAATTTAGTTTATTTCCGTCGCGAAACATTAATATAATTACACAACACTTGACGTCAGCTTTACATCACAGATGACACGAGCAGTTAATGTTAATGATTTTCAATGTCTGCTGTTCCGGTCGTAAATATAATTAAATGTTAACTGTTGATGTAGTACCCACAAACGTCTTCAAGTGTGATTCATGCCTGTTTAGTTTTCTTCTTTTGCTCCTGTCCATTAACCAACGGAGCAGCCAGTGACGATCACAGCTGTATCTTGCTAAGCCGCAGATATAGTGGTCACTGTGGAAACGTTAAGCAGTTCACCTTGTGCTCTGATCGTCGTGTGTTGAAAGCTCAAATCCAGACCTCGCCCTTGGCTCACAAGTTAATTTTTCCCGGAGATCTTTTAGTATTGCTTCTGTAGCTAAAGGTTTTGTCGTGCTGTGTGCAATACTCTTTGGCAGATCATGTTCTATTTCTGTGTAGAGTTACCGAGCTGTATGAGCAAACCCGGTAGAATGAAATCAATGCTTCGTCTTTAGACTCTCTGAAGCAACACCCCACACTTCATAACTAGCACAGTTTGTGACTATCATCAGAATGTTTTCCTAGGACTGGTTCATGTATTTTATACCGACTCTCATAATTCTCCATCAATTTCCTTCTTCTTTGTTGCTGTATTGCCTTTGTCCATACAATTGAAGTTCTGACAATGAACCCATAATATCTACTAAAAACTTGAGGGTTGGTTTAACTCTTTTTATTGTGTGCTTACTCTACCATTACCTCAAATACTATAGCTATTGGTTTGTTAATTTTGTTAGATCTAAAGTTTCTGACATTTTTAGGGAAGCACATTGTTTGCAAACGTTCATCAACTTGTGTCTGCGCAGAATAGAGGGACTAAGATGGTATGATAGGGTTACAAATGAGAAAATTATGGAGAGAACAAGACAGACTTATGTGAACCAAGAGGTTAAGAAAAGATGCTGGAGCTGGATAGGACACACTTTGCGAAAACCTCAGTGAATATAATAAGAAGGTTCCTTGCCTGGAACCCACAGGGACAGCGAAAGAAGGGAGGCCGAGAAATACATGGAGACAAGATTTGGAGGGAGAGATCAACAATATAAAGAAGAGCTGGAGGAGCTGCAGGAGATAGCTAGAGACAGGAAGACTTGTCATGAGTTGGTTGAGGGCGTATGCCTAATCAGGTTAAAGGCAGAGAGAGAGAGACAGAGAGAGAGAGAAGAGAGAGAGAGAGAGATTGTTTGGAAATACAAATTTAAAAATCACATAGTAAAATAAACGTACACAGCACAACATAATAAATTATCGTCTCCACTAAAAAGGCTTCGTCAGTAAAATATTATTAGATACATTAATGGTCAAAACCCAGATCCTTTCAACAGAAACATGGCAAAGATAACGATAAAAGCAATGCATTTGCTTAATAGATGAGAGTCAAATGGAAAGCATTGAAATAACATAAAACGGGGATGGAAAAATCTGATAATTTTGTTAAAGTTTCATTTTGGTTAGTTTTGTTTCACGTTTCTTTTAAAGTTTCTCGATTCTTTCAGCAAGTTACACTTCTCAGCAGTAAAGCGCCTACATTGTTGCTACGGCAATGTTTCCGAATTTCCCATTACCTCCAAAAAGTCAAAGTATATATTTTCATTGTGGTGACTGAAGGTACCACTGTATCGGGAATTGAACACCAGACGAAACTTTAGATCACATTTAGTTCAGTATCAATGGTGAAGGGATTAAGACGTTTACATTCCACTCTGAAGATTGTGGACTCGAATCTGAACTTGAATCTAATGTGCAATTTGTTTGATAAGATTTCTAGGATTGTTGCTGTAGCAACGGAGTTCACGTTCTGTGCAACCCTCTCGATGAATGGTCTGCAATTTTTCCTTACAGAGATCAAGCCGTATGAGAAAACCACGTCAATCTTTCGCCTTTAAACACCCCTTTTTTTTAGCTCAGTCTGCTACGCCGATGACCAAATATTTGGTCTAGTAGTTACAATTGTAAAACAAGTAAACCAATTGCTTCTGGAAGAAGCTGGATGAAGTTTGTTGAAAACCTGTGCTCGATTAGGAGTTGAAAGCGACGAAGAAGAAGAAGAAAAGCAATTACTCACACTCTCAGTTGCTAACAAAGAACAACTTAAGCAACTTATAAAAGGTTGGTACAATATTACTTACTCGTTCGTGTACAGCCGAGCTTCGCCTGCAAGTACTAATAACAGCTTTCAACGCAGTAGACCTGCGACTAAGCACATGTTAAGATGCTTTTGTGCTTGGTAAGTTGTCTGTCTTATTGTCTCGGGCGTTACTAGTGAGTGCTCTTGTCTGCTGCTACTGGCGACTGTAGTTGTTGCTGCAGTGAGTTCGAATATTCGGTTGGTTTGCTTCTGTTTATAAATTAAGAAATCGAAATGCAACTTATGTAGTTGTTACTGTAACTATATGCGAAGTTCATTTTTGGATGTATAAACCACACAGCATTAATTGATTATATTGAACTTCATGTTTGAGAGTGTGTATAGAGACAGTATAGTGTACGCTGACGCAGTATATTGTGTATATACAAGGAAGTGTGCACATACACAGTATTGTGTATGCTGACGCAGTATATTATTCTAGAAGAGGGAAGTGTACGCAGACACAATATAGTGTAGACTGACGCAGTATATTGTGTATAAATCAAGGAAGTTTACACAGACACAAAATAGTGTACTCAGTATATTGTACATAAACAAGGACGTGTATGTAGACACAATATAGTGTAGGCTGACGCAATTTATTATACATAAACGAGAAAGTGTACACAGACTCAATATAGTGAACTCTGACGCAGTAATTGTATATAAACAAGGAAGTGTACACAGACACAATATAGTGTACTCTGCCAGTAATTGTACATAAACAGAAGTGTACACAGACACTATATGTACACAGAAGAGAAGAGGGATGTAAGTTGAACTACTAATTATCTGCTTTAATATTTGTTGTAGAGTAAACTTTATTCTTCCAATATCTTTTTTTGGGTAATGTAAACCTAATTCAGTGTTAATTTACAGTGCAATCACAACGTTTTTAATGTTTAGGTGCAATGTAAACATACCGTGTTTAATGTTTATTTCTATAGTAAAGACATCTGGTTATGTTTATTTGTTGAATAACCTCAACTATTTCCACGTTTATACGTTGTGTAACTTAAATACTTCAACGTTTATTTCTTGTGTAAACACATTAATTTATACTTCCATTTCTTGTGTAAACACATTAATTTATACTTCCATTTCTTGTGTAAACACATTAATTTATACTTCCATTTCTTGTGTAAACACAATAATTTCAATGTTCATTTCTTGTGTAAACACATTAAGTTCAAAGTTCATTTCTTGAGTAAAGATATTAATTTCTACTTCATACTACGGTCGATACTCACTCACTAAAATG
Source organism: Arion vulgaris (assembly GCA_020796225.1). Lineage (NCBI taxonomy): Eukaryota > Metazoa > Mollusca > Gastropoda > Stylommatophora > Arionidae > Arion > Arion vulgaris. Next base: position 36,206,993 of record CM036756.1, read on the forward strand.
ATAGTGGATACTAGCTCACTAAAATGATAGTGGATACTAGCTCACTAAAATGATAGTGAAACTGGCTTCTATTTTCTTCTCACTTTATTGCATTTTAAAATCAAATTACTGCTACCGAATGTCGCACTGAAAGTGTTTTGAATATTATATTACCTATTTTACATCGAATTTTTTAATTTTTTCATGTTTCTTTTTTCCTCTCAATTTATCTCCTAGTCGTCCCTGTATCCAGTTCAATTTTTTACTTTTCACGTCCTCGATTCTTCTCTTTAAATTAATTTCACTGTGTTTTTGTTTTCATTTTTGTGTGTCCTTGAATATTTTCTTTTATACGTTTTCATTTTAAAAATGTCTCGTGTTGTTCTATTTGTATTATGTTACACTTGTTATCTTCTCTGTTATTGTCTGCGTTACTTTCTCCTTTTCTTTACTGTAAACATCTAATACTAATTACAACAATAGTAATTCTTTGTTTTTACTTCTCTTTTTCTTCTTCTTTGCGTTCAGTTTCGTATGCTCGTCTGGGATCGCGAGAGAGAGAGAGAGAGAAAGAGAGAGTATAGTATGCTCGTCTAAACCATGCGATGGGTTGCCGGTATAAAGCTGCATGTTAGTTGGAGTTCTTCGAGAGTTCCCCATAGCTTGCTCTGTAAGGTTTGTTCATGAGGCCAGGTTTTGCCTCGTTGGTGTATGTATGATGGACATGACAGCAGTATGTGCTCTGGAGTCTTGTGTTTCTGTCTGACATGCACACTGTGCAGTCTGAGCAGGCTTTATTCTGTGCATGTGGTGGTTGAGCCTGTAGTGACCTGTTCTTAGACGAAAGAATGTTGTGCTGCTTTCTGTTTAGTCTGCTGATGGGATCTTGTGGGTGTTTGCTGTGGGTTTGTTCTCTTAACAACTCTTTGTACTTTCGCTTGATATGTATCTTGATTTCTGGTAGTGACGCTGGGTGTTTGTGTTGTATAAGTTTTGTTCCCTCCTTAGCCAGCCTGGCTGCTCTCTCCTTTTTGATATGCCACAGTTGGCTGGTATCCACTAGAGAATAATTTGGTTGTGTTCTGATAGCTTATTTAGCTGTAGTGTCAACTCTCCTTCCATATTATCTTGTGGTTCCCTTTGTTTGTTTTTACAAAACTCAGCATGAAATTAATTTCACACACAACTACGCCCTAGTGGTTACCGGGGCCCAAATTTGGGGTGTACAGAATAGAATAACTCTTACCTGCCCCGCATGTTGTAAGAGGCGACAAAGGTTTGGCTGAAATCGGATGCACGTGTCCTAAACGTGTAAAAGTCAATGCGATTAGGGGCCTACCAAACCAATGTGCAACGTATACATGTTCTTGGCAAAGATCGTAAAGAACGAACGCGAAGAAGAAGAAGACACACAACTAAAAAAAAAAAAGAGTTTTTCTGAATTTGTATAATATTCAAAATCGTTGCCAAAGACACGCTATAAATGCTCTGATGATGCGACTTACTATTGCTGAAGGGATGATCTACTGTAAAAGCTCACGGAGTGAAACATTGTCGATTCGATCAATATTTTCTTAATTTTTAGGAAAGTATAAAATAGTATGACTCGATTTACATAAGCGTTTCCTACTATGTGGTTTATAGTTTATGTGAATTCCTAGTTCCAGATTCACATAAATAGATCATAAAATATATACAAAATGTAACGAAACAATGAGTATATTATACAACAAATTGGAAATAGGAATTAAGGTGAATTACAGCGTCAATTAAAGCACAGAAAAAAACTAAATTTCTGCGTAAAGAAAGGAATCTTCGTATTAGATACTACCAAACATGACAGCCGGGATAGCATAGTAGCTAGTGCATTTGCTTCATAGACTAGACGCATGATCCCAGAGTCAAATTCCACAGAGAGAGTGACATTTTTCCAGCCGCATGTTTCTCAGGTCGACCCAGCCTCAGTTGAATACCAGAGAATCATTGGACTGTAAAGTTGGCCAAAACACTTTCAGCAATATTCAGAAAGTGAGTGAAACATATTGAGGACTGATAAACGTAAGATGTTTATTACGGTATAATTAAGATGTGGTAACTCGTGATATTTTGGGATCTGTGTGGTGACATTATTAAGACGTTTGTCTTGTATTCTGAAGGTTTTGGATTTGAACCAAGACGCATTGTTCAGTTCCAGTGTGCATTTTGTCCGGAAAATCCTAGAATTGTTACTGTGGCTGCGTAATCAGTGCTTTTTCAATACTATTGGCAGCGGTGTGTCATTTATGTCGAGAGAAACGGGGCCATATAGGGAAACTCGGTGCAATTAATTAAATCCTTCGATTTTAGATTCGTGAAACATGTTTAGAAAAAGAAATAAAATTGCTGACGTATCACTTAAACATTTTTCCTTATCTATTTTGGTACAATATCATTCCCAAACTACAAGTACAGTTTAATCCATCTCTTGCTTCCAGTCTTGAAGTAGTAGAAACATGTCCCGACAGTGGACATGTCCAGACTGATGAGACTGTTCTTTTGGTCAACATGTTAGAGTGAAATCTAGTGTTGTCCATCCAAGAAGTCATGTCCAGGATCTCTGATCAAATAATTCTCTGGTTCCAGGCCTTATGTAAACACAGTTCAATTTTCCAACATTTTCCCATTTCCTGTCTTGCGAACTGGCAATTTAATCAAGTTGTTTGATATTGCGATCGTCCTTGAGAGGTACTAGCTGGTGGTAGTACACAAACAAATATCAGCCAGCAACAATGTGAACACAGAGGATGTCTTATCATCATAAATGAGCAATGTAAGATCTAGTAAGAGTTTTCTCAACAAGGACTGTGAAGGAGTTTGTATACCGTCAATGAAGAAAGAGCTGAAGCAATGCATAAATGACATCAATCTACTACATAAACAACAATTTCGATGTTAGAACTAGTCATTGTACTGTCGATTTGTTTGGCAAAGTCTAAGAACTATAGGGTACATATAATTTCAAATAAAATGTTTATTATTGCGAAAATATTTTGTCGTTTCACATCTCTCTGCAAAGTATGTCTCTGCAAAGTATGTCTCTGCAAAGCACGTCTCTGCAAAGCACGTCTCTGCAAAGTATGTCTCTGAAAAGTATGCCTCTGCAAAGCACGTCTCTGCAAAGTATGTCTCTGCAAAGTATGTCTCTGCAAAGCACGTCTCTGCAAAGTATGTCTCTGCAAAGTATGTCTCTGCAAAGTATGTCTCTGAAAAGTACGTCTCTGCAAAGTATGTCTCTGCAAAGCACGTCTCTGCAAAGTATGTCTCTGAAAAGTATGTCTCTGCAAAGTATGTCTCTACAAAGTATGTCTCTGCAAAGTATGTCTCTACAAAGTATGCCTCTACAAAGTATGTCTCTGCAAAGTATGTCTCTACAAAGTATGTCTCTACTAAGTATGTCTCTGCAAAGTACGTCTCTGAAAAGTACGTCTCTGCAAAGTATGTCTCTGCAAAGTACGTCTCTACAAAGTATGTCTCTACAAAGTATGTCTCTGCAAAGTATGTCTCTGCAAAGTATGTCACATATATGTGATGATGTTTGGAGTGGGGCACTACTATAGTACAAAGTATGTCTCTACAAAGTATGTCTCTACAAAGTATGTCTCTGCAAAGTATGTCACATATATGTGATGATGTTTGGAGTGGGGCACTACTATAGTGTAAAGTATGTCTCTACAAAGTATGTCTCTACAAAGTATGTCTCTACAAAGTATGTCTCTACAAAGTATGTCTCTGCAAAGTATGTCTCTACAAAGTATGTCTCTACTAAGTATGTCTCTGCAAAGTACGTCTCTGAAAAGTACGTCTCTGCAAAGTATGTCTCTGCAAAGTACGTCTCTACAAAGTATGTCTCTACAAAGTATGTCTCTGCAAAGTATGTCTCTGCAAAGTATGTCACATATATGTGATGATGTTTGGAGTGGGGCACTACTATAGTACAAAGTATGTCTCTACAAAGTATGTCTCTACAAAGTATGTCTCTGCAAAGTATGTCACATATATGTGATGATGTTTGGAGTGGGGCACTACTATAGTGTAAAGTATGTCTCTACAAAGTATGTCTCTACAAAGTATGTCTCTACAAAGTATGTCTCTACAAAGTATGTCACATATATGTGATGATGTTTGGAATGGGGCACAACTATAGTACAAAGTATGTCACATATATGTGATGATGTTTGGAGTGGGACACTACTATAGTACAAAGTATGTCACATATATGTGATGATGTTTGGAGTGGGGCACTACTATAGTGCAAAGTATGCCTCTACAAAGTATGTCACATATATGTGATGATGTTTGGAATGGGGCACTACTATAGTACAAAGTATGTCACATATATGTGATGATGTTTGGAATGGGGCACTACTATAGTACAAAGTATGTCACATATATGTGATGATGTTTGGAGTGGGACACTACTATAGTACAAAGTATGTCACATATATGTGATGATGTTTGGAGTGGGACACTACTATAGTACAACGCATGTCACATATATGTGATGATGTTTGGAGTGGGGAACTACTATAGTACAAAGTATGTCACATATATGTGATGATGTTTGCAATGGGGCACTACTATAGTACAAAGTATGTCACATATATGTGATGATGTTTGGAATGGGGAACTACTATAGTACAAAGTATGTCTCATATATGTGGTGATGTTTGGAGTGGGGCACTACTATAGTACAAAGTATGTCTCTACAACGTATGTCACATATATGTGATGATGTTTGGAGTGGGGCACTACTATAGTACAAAGTATGTCACATATATGTGATGATGTTTGGAATGGGGCACTACTATAGTACACAGTATGTCACATATATGTGATGATGTTTGGAGTGGGGCACTACTATAGTACAAAGTATGTCACATATATGTGATGATGTTTGGAGTGGGGCACTACTATAATACAACGTATGTCACATATATGTGATGATGTTTGGAGTGGGGAACTACTATAGTACAAAGTATGTCACATATATGTGATGATGTTTGGAATGGGGCACTACTATAGTACAAAGTATGTCACATATATGTGATGATGTTTGGAATGGGGAACTACTATAGTACAAAGTATGTCTCATATATGTGGTGATGTTTGGAGTGGGGCACTACTATAGTACAAAGTATGTCTCTACAACGTATGTCACATATATGTGATGATGTTTGGAGTGGGGCACTACTATAGTACAAAGTATGTCTCTACAAAGTATGTCTCTACAACGTATGTCACATATATGTGATGATGTTTGGAATGGGGCACTACTATAGTACAAAGTATGTCACATATATGTGGTGATGTTTGGAGTGGGGCACTACTATAGTACAAAGTATGTCTCTACAAAGTATGTCTCTACAACGTATGTCACATATATGTGATGATGTTTGGAGTGGGGCACTACTATAGTACAAAGTATGTCTCTACAACGTATGTCACATATATGTGATGATGTTTGGAGTGGGACACTACTATAGTACAACGTATGTCACATATATGTGATGATGTTTGGAGTGGGACACTACTATAGTACAAAGTATGTCACATATATGTGATGATGTTTGGAGTGGGGCACTACTATAGTACAAAGTATGTCACATATATGTGATGATGTTTGCAATGGGGCACTACTATAGTACAAAGTATGTCACATATATGTGATGATTTTGGAGTGGGCACTACTATAGTACAAAGTATGTCACATATATGTGATGATGTTTGGAGTGGGGCACTACTATAGTACAAAGTATGTCACATATATGTGATGATGTTTGGAGTGGGACACTACTATAGTACAAAGTATGTCTCTGCAACGTATGTCACATATATGTGATGATGTTTGGAGTGGGGCACTACTATAGTACAAAGTATGTCTCTGCAACGTATGTCACATATATGTGATGATGTTTGGAGTGGGGCACTACTATAGTGCAAAGTATGTCTCTGCAAAGTACGTCTCTACAAAGTATGTCTCTACAAAGTATGTCTCTGCAAAGTATGTCACATATATGTGATGATGTTTGGAGTGGGGCACTACTATAGTGTAAAGTATGTCTCTACAAAGTATGTCTCTACAAAGTATGTCTCTACAAAGTATGTCTCTACAAAGTATGTCACATATATGTGATCATGTTTGGAATGGGGCACAACTATAGTACAAAGTATGTCACATATATGTGATGATGTTTGGAGTGGGGCACTACTATAGTACAAAGTATGTCACATATATGTGATGATGTTTGGAGTGGGGCACTACTATAGTGCAAAGTATGCCTCTACAAAGTATGTCACATATATGTGATGATGTTTGGAATGGGGCACTACTATAGTACAAAGTATGTCACATATATGTGATGATGTTTGGAATGGGGCACTACTATAGTACAAAGTATGTCACATATATGTGATGATGTTTGGAGTGGGACACTACTATAGTACAAAGTATGTCACATATATGTGATGATGTTTGGAGTGGGGCACTACTATAGTACAACGTATGTCACATATATGTGATGATGTTTGGAATGGGGCACTACTATAGTACAAAGTATGTCACATATATGTGATGATGTTTGGAATGGGGCACTACTATAGTACAAAGTATGTCACATATATGTGATGATGTTTGGAATGGGGAACTACTATAGTACAAAGTATGTCTCATATATGTGGTGATGTTTGGAGTGGGGCACTACTATAGTACAAAGTATGTCTCTACAACGTATGTCACATACATGTGATGATGTTTGGAGTGGGGCACTACTATAGTACAAAGTATGTCTCTACAAAGTATGTCTCTACAACGTATGTCACATATATGTGATGATGTTTGGAATGGGGCACTACTATAGTACAAAGTATGTCACATATATGTGGTGATGTTTGGAGTGGGGCACTACTATAGTACAAAGTATGTCTCTACAAAGTATGTCTCTACAACGTATGTCACATATATGTGATGATGTTTGGAGTGGGGCACTACTATAGTACAAAGTATGTCTCTACAACGTATGTCACATATATGTGATGATGTTTGGAGTGGGGCACTACTATAGTACAACGTATGTCACATATATGTGATGATGTTTGGAGTGGGGCACTACTATAGTACAAAGTATGTCACATATATGTGATGATGTTTGGAGTGGGGCACTTCTATAGTACAAAGTATGTCACATATATGTGATGATGTTTGCAATGGGGCACTACTATAGTACAAAGTATGTCACATATATGTGATGATGTTTGGAGTGGGGCACTACTATAGTACAAAGTATGTCACATATATGTGATGATGTTTGGAGTGGGGCACTACTATAGTACAAAGTATGTCACATATATGTGATGATGTTTGGAGTGGGGCACTACTATAGTACAAAGTATGTCACATATATGTGATGATGTTTGGAGTGGGGCACTACTATAGTACAAAGTATGTCTCTGCAACGTATGTCACATATATGTGATGATGTTTGGAGTGGGGCACTACTATAGTGCAAAGTATGCCTCTACAAAGTATGTCACATATATGTGATGATGTTTGGAATGGGGCACTACTATAGTACAAAGTATGTCACATATATGTGATGATGTTTGGAATGGGGCACTACTATAGTACAAAGTATGTCACATATATGTGATGATGTTTGGAGTGGGGCACTACTATAGTACAAAGTATGTCACATATATGTGATGATGTTTGGAGTGGGACACTACTATAGTACAACGCATGTCACATATATGTGATGATGTTTGGAGTGGGGAACTACTATAGTACAAAGTATGTCACATATATGTGATGATGTTTGGAATGGGGCACTACTATAGTACAAAGTATGTCACATATATGTGATGATGTTTGGAATGGGGAACTACTATAGTACAAAGTATGTCTCATATATGTGGTGATGTTTGGAGTGGGGCACTACTATAGTACAAAGTATGTCTCTACAACGTATGTCACATATATGTGATGATGTTTGGAGTGGGGCACTACTATAGTACAAAGTATGTCACATATATGTGATGATGTTTGGAATGGGGCACTACTATAGTACACAGTATGTCACATATATGTGATGATGTTTGGAGTGGGGCACTACTATAGTACAAAGTATGTCACATATATGTGATGATGTTTGGAGTGGGGCACTACTATAATACAACGTATGTCACATATATGTGATGATGTTTGGAGTGGGGAACTACTATAGTACAAAGTATGTCACATATATGTGATGATGTTTGGAATGGGGCACTACTATAGTACAAAGTATGTCACATATATGTGATGATGTTTGGAATGGGGAACTACTATAGTACAAAGTATGTCTCATATATGTGGTGATGTTTGGAGTGGGGCACTACTATAGTACAAAGTATGTCTCTACAACGTATGTCACATATATGTGATGATGTTTGGAGTGGGGCACTACTATAGTACAAAGTATGTCTCTACAAAGTATGTCTCTACAACGTATGTCACATATATGTGATGATGTTTGGAATGGGGCACTACTATAGTACAAAGTATGTCACATATATGTGGTGATGTTTGGAGTGGGGCACTACTATAGTACAAAGTATGTCTCTACAAAGTATGTCTCTACAACGTATGTCACATATATGTGATGATGTTTGAGTGGGCACTACTATAGTACAAAGTATGTCTCTACAACGTATGTCACATATATGTGATGATGTTTGGAGTGGGACACTACTATAGTACAACGTATGTCACATATATGTGATGATGTTTGGAGTGGGACACTACTATAGTACAAAGTATGTCACATATATGTGATGATGTTTGGAGTGGGACACTACTATAGTACAAAGTATGTCACATATATGTGATGATGTTTGCAATGGGGCACTACTATAGTACAAAGTATGTCACATATATGTGATGATGTTTGGAGTGGGGCACTACTATAGTACAAAGTATGTCACATATATGTGATGATGTTTGGAGTGGGGCACTACTATAGTACAAAGTATGTCACATATATGTGATGATGTTTGGAGTGGGGCACTACTATAGTACAAAGTATGTCTCTGCAACGTATGTCACATATATGTGATGATGTTTGGAGTGGGGCACTACTATAGTACAAAGTATGTCTCTGCAACGTATGTCACATATATGTGATGATGTTTGGAGTGGGGCACTACTATAGTGCAAAGTATGTCTCTGCAAAGTACGTCTCTACAAAGTATGTCTCTACAAAGTATGTCTCTGCAAAGTATGTCACATATATGTGATGATGTTTGGAGTGGGGCACTACTATAGTGTAAAGTATGTCTCTACAAAGTATGTCTCTACAAAGTATGTCTCTACAAAGTATGTCTCTACAAAGTATGTCACATATATGTGATCATGTTTGGAATGGGGCACAACTATAGTACAAAGTATGTCACATATATGTGATGATGTTTGGAGTGGGGCACTACTATAGTACAAAGTATGTCACATATATGTGATGATGTTTGGAGTGGGGCACTACTATAGTGCAAAGTATGCCTCTACAAAGTATGTCACATATATGTGATGATGTTTGGAATGGGGCACTACTATAGTACAAAGTATGTCACATATATGTGATGATGTTTGGAATGGGGCACTACTATAGTACAAAGTATGTCACATATATGTGATGATGTTTGGAGTGGGGCACTACTATAGTACAAAGTATGTCACATATATGTGATGATGTTTGGAGTGGGGCACTACTATAGTACAACGTATGTCACATATATGTGATGATGTTTGGAATGGGGCACTACTATAGTACAAAGTATGTCACATATATGTGATGATGTTTGGAATGGGGCACTACTATAGTACAAAGTATGTCACATATATGTGATGATGTTTGGAATGGGGAACTACTATAGTACAAAGTATGTCTCATATATGTGGTGATGTTTGGAGTGGGGCACTACTATAGTACAAAGTATGTCTCTACAACGTATGTCACATACATGTGATGATGTTTGGAGTGGGGCACTACTATAGTACAAAGTATGTCTCTACAAAGTATGTCTCTACAACGTATGTCACATATATGTGATGATGTTTGGAATGGGGCACTACTATAGTACAAAGTATGTCACATATATGTGGTGATGTTTGGAGTGGGGCACTACTATAGTACAAAGTATGTCTCTACAAAGTATGTCTCTACAACGTATGTCACATATATGTGATGATGTTTGGAGTGGGGCACTACTATAGTACAAAGTATGTCTCTACAACGTATGTCACATATATGTGATGATGTTTGGAGTGGGGCACTACTATAGTACAACGTATGTCACATATATGTGATGATGTTTGGAGTGGGACACTACTATAGTACAAAGTATGTCACATATATGTGATGATGTTTGGAGTGGGGCACTTCTATAGTACAAAGTATGTCACATATATGTGATGATGTTTGCAATGGGGCACTACTATAGTACAAAGTATGTCACATATATGTGATGATGTTTGGAGTGGGACACTACTATAGTACAAAGTATGTCACATATATGTGATGATGTTTGGAGTGGGGCACTACTATAGTACAAAGTATGTCACATATATGTGATGATGTTTGGAGTGGGACACTACTATAGTACAAAGTATGTCTCTGCAACGTATGTCACATATATGTGATGATGTTTGGAGTGGGACACTACTATAGTACAAAGTATGTCTCTGCAACGTATGTCACATATATGTGATGATGTTTGGAGTGGGGCACTACTATAGTACAAAGTATGTCTCTACTAAGTATGTCACATATATGTGATGATGTTTGGAATGGGGCACTACTATAGTACATAGTATGTCACATATATATGTGATGATGTTTGGAATGGGGCACTACTATAGTACAAAGTATGTCACATATATATGTGATGATGTTTGGAATGGGGCACTACTATAGTACAAAGTATGTCTCTACAACGTATGTCACATATATGTGATGATGTTTGGAGTGGGGCACTACTATAGTACAACGTATGTCACATATATATGATGATGTTTGGAATGGGGCACTACTATAGTACAACGTATGTCACATATATGTGATGATGTTTGGAATGGGGCACTACTATAGTACAACGTATGTCACATATATGTGATGATGTTTGGAGTGGGGCACTACTATAGTACAACGTATGTCTCTACAACGTATGTCACATATATATGTGATAATGTTTGGAATGGGGCACTACTATAGTACAACGTATGTCACATATATGTGATGATGTTTGGAATGGGGCACTACTATAGTACAAAGTATGTCACATATATATGATGATGTTTGGAATGGGGCACTACTATAGTACAACGTATGTCACATATATATGATGATGTTTGGAATGGGGCACTACTATAGTACAACGTATGTCACATATATATGTGATGATGTTTGGAATGGGGCACTACTATAGTACAACGTATGTCACATATATGTGATGATGTTTGGAATGGGGCACTACTATAGTTTTTATGTATGTGGATAAAACATACTGTCGCCATAGAATAACGGATTTACATTTTTTTTTTTAAATTTTACTAAAAAAACTCACCATCGTCATCGTCTTCGTCTCGTCCAACGGCACATAAAACAGAGACAATAAAATGTCCACCTAATCAATCTTGTGCCTTTATTTCTACCTCAAACCCAGTCTTGTGCATATATTTGAGTTCTGCTTCAAAAGTTCGCATTCATGTACATCTAGTCCTCCCTTTTCCCGCTGTCCCTGTTGTGTCTACTATATTCCATGTCTAGCCAGCTTTTTTTTCTTATATTGCTCAGAATGTACACAGTTAAAAATGTTAAGTGAGGGAAGAACCAGAATTTAAAGATTGAAAGAACAGGTACCCAATTGTTCTACTTTTAGACACTTGTTATCGAAAGTACCCATAGATATATCCGTCACTGTATCTATATTGATAGGAAACGATGGAGAAGTAAAATGCGTTCTATCTGGGGAATTGAACCCATACCATACCACCCCTAACAAGCGGGTTCACTTAGCTATAGCTACTCTCATATATATAATATTTGTTGTAATATATCTATATTATTTACAAAAATGATATTTGAGTACTTGCTAATGAATGAGTAAGCGGATTGTATAGAGAAAGACAGGAGAGAGAGAGAGAGAGAGAGAGAGAGAGAGAGAGCGAGAAAGAGAGAACGAGAAAGACAGAAAGAGAAAGAGAGAAAGAGAAGATATATTTTTTATTGTGTCGTTTGTGAATTTTTCTCATGAGATCTTTCTCCGTCTTCTCCCATTTTCCCTTTCTTTCCTTTTCTTCAAATTGTATTCAATCTTATTTGTAATCTTCTGCTACAAATGAATCACATTTTGATGATTAAATTGTTAGGTTGATTAGCACGATCAGCTGTCAACTGCCACCAACTGAGATTAATATGAAGTATCTGTTTGTAGTGTTTTCAACGAAGGAAATTTCATTATTTTAAGCACATTTTATCTCTCTAATCAGTGCATGGTTAAAAGGTAATGATAAAATGAAGTTTTTTTTTAACCCTGTTTTGTTCAGCTCAACGAAAAATATGTATTCTACGCATACTTCAGATGAGTATAAATAGTCATTAGTATATAAATGTGGATGATATGATTTGCGATAGTAAGTAATAGCCGTTCATCGCAAGCGATGATGACAACAATTTCAGACGTGTGCTGTTGCACCTCTCTGGTGTGTGCGGAGGTGACTGTAGAGTCCAATCCTAGAACAGAATCCCCGACCACAGGTGGGGGCATACATGATCAAGGTTAGACATGTGCGTGTTGTGTGCTCTGTCTTTTCGCGCTGCTCGTTTTCTCTGTGACTCAACAATACGATGATTCTCAGCTTTTCGGGTTCCTCTTTTGTTGTTACAGCGCCACATTTGGCGATCTTGCGCAAGGGATTCCCAGCACGTATTGTCTATATCGAAGCATTTCAGAGACACTTTAAGAGTGTCTTTAAAGCGTTTTTCTATCCACCAGCTAAACGTCTGCCCCTTCAAGCTCGCCATACATCAACTGTTTTGGGATGCGTTTGATTGCGATTGTGATTGCGATACGGTCAGTTGGATATTACATACAGAAACTATTTATGGATTCAAAGTTATTGATTTTTCTTATTCAAACTCAGCATATCCACCATTCGTTAACCATTTTTTGTGTGTGATTTATATGTGATCTGAACCAACGACCGATTGTTCGTTGTGCTAGTTATGCCACTTACAAGTGGCCAGCATCCGAGTTTCAGCGACTTTTTAATTTACTAGGGATAACTTTCATAGGCCCATACCACGTGTGCATCTTACGACACTCTTTGTAGTTAGCAGTCTTACTATTCTTTGTTTTCTTTGCAAGCCCCGACAACATACGTACGCGGTTATCGATTAATAAACTGATGTCACATCACTCCTGGCAGACCCATAGTTGCTCATTCTTCCCCAATAGATATGTCGAAGGAAGGGTGTGCATACCTATGTTCTCCTCTTCTTTCGTTCGTTCTAGGCCTGTTTTAATCATTCTCTTGTGATATATAAACAGCCAAACATCAGAACGTTATATACGTGCACCAAACCTTCAGCACCTATTTGAGCTCAGTTGCTTATCCTTCGGTGGGGTGTTCGATTTCAGCCAGCTATTGTGTACGGATTCGCTTCTTCCGTTAGCCTTAGACTGTCTCCAGCCCGACCCACAAGGCAGTGGGTTGCTATTTTTTCAGGCAGCGACCCTTAGACGGCCTGCCCTCCCGGGCTTATGAGCGCCATCTTCCCAGCAAACCTGTCGTTTTAATGAACACCTTGGTTTGCCGCCCGTTCAGGTTTGTTTACGGTTTGTTCCGCTAGCTTTTGATTGTCCCCAATCAACCTACAAGGCAGTAGTACTATGGTTCCTGTGTCTCGCTGGTTAAAGACACTCCTCTCTCTGCACCTCAAGCATCCAGTTCTACTTGTAAAACGTGTAATCCCAAACTCCTTAAATCTTTGGATTGATTCAACGATAACTTTAGTGTCCTCATCCAGCAGTAGGTTGCCAAGAGACCGAAGAACATCCCCGTATCCAGACTCTCCTCACTAACAATCGGTAATTAGTTGGAAGTACAAACAATAAACAACTTTTAACAGTGTTGCAATAACGCGCAAGACTGGAACAGTAGATATGTTATTAGTAAACATAATAATAATAATAATTCCTCTCATACCGTTATACGTTACAGGGCCTGCAAGTAATTTCTCCATACCGCTCTATCCTGGGCAACTCGCTCAATCTCATCCAGGGAACTGAGACCGATATTTCCTGCCTCTCTCAGCAAAGTTCGTTTCAGGGTCTCCTTCGGTCGACCTCTCTTTCTTGAACCCTTTGCATCCCACTTCCTTGCCTGATTTGATATTTGTTGATCATTTCTCCTCAAGTTGTGCCCAACATATCTCCATCTTCTCTTTCTTATAACAGTTGTCACAAGTGTTTGACCAGACATGTCTCTGATTTCATCACTTCTCCTGAATTCGTTCCATTTTATATTCATTATTTTTCGCAGACATCTATTTTCAAAAGCGTTCAACATGCAGTAAACATAATAAAGAACATTAAATGATAGGAATTCAAAAGAAGTGATGAAATCAGAGAAATTTCTGATCACGTAACAACTGTTCTAAGAAAGAGAAGATGGGGATATGTTGAGCATACACTGAGATAAAAACCAACAAAAATAACAAATACGAATTAACTCCTCGCAGAGAATTCAAGTAATTATAAGTTGTTCTGAAAATGTCACCAGTATGGTGCCAGGACCGCTAGCGAAGCAAGGAATAGTGCCACTACGACCTACACGGCATGTCGTAAGAGGCGACTGATGTAGGAATTAGGGAAGCTACCCTTGTAAATAAAAAGCATCGTAGAAATCGGATGTGCTGGCCTACTTGTAGGCGCATAACTGGCACAACGTACAATCACTCTTGTGTTTAGATCACATACAAATCACACAGAGTGGTTAACAATTGGTCGATATGGAGCGTTTGAAGAAGAAGAAGAAGAAGTACTGAACAAGTGAAATAGAATATTAGTGAGAAAGGATGGACCAGAACGCACATTAAAAAAAACAGTAAAAGACTAGTCCAGAGAAACTGTTGGCATGGTCAGAGCTCAACAAAATGAAAGAGAAAATAATTCAGTTAACACCGACAACGATAGACGAAATCCATATTTATATATATATATATATATATATATATATATATATATATATATATATATATATATATATATATATATATATATATATCACTAAACACATAACGAAGTAAATAAATAAGTTACCAAGTACAACAAGATCAATATTCATAAATCCCTATATTCTATTTCACACAGAATTCACATCAATAACATTGATAAAATTACATTAATAACCCGAACACTTACGTTATATTAATCATATCTGTCGTTCTGTTATCGTATGATTTCGATCGTACTTACCAAGCATTTCATGAAAACAAATATTTACTTGGTAAATTAATGAAATATTACGGGCAATTTTTTATTGTAACTAAATATCATAATCTAATAATGAAACTTTATCTTTAGCCTGAAAAATGGCAACCTTGACACGCCTGTTTTGTGTCCAATTATTTTGATTAATTTCAACAAACGCATGTGGCATTCTGTTATTATTTTTGCTTCTATTTGATACTGATTATGTTTTTTTAAATATTATATTAACTTCACTTCAATTGCAGATAATTTGTTATCTCATTGAATTTCGTTTTATTTTGTAGTATTTGACGTTTTGCTGTTTCTTCTTTTTGTCAATATATCCTCCTCCGCATTATCTGTACCACCATCACTATCATCGTCATCACTATGATAATGATCGAGACCACCATCGGTCGGAAAACTCGTTATAACTGTGGGTTTGTATCCTGGATCTACATGTGTACATAGCAAATGTACTAACCACTCTACACTCACGTCTGTTATGAAAATCACAGTACTATGACAGAAGACTAAGATTATTTTTTTCTAAAAATGACTCGAAGATATATAGGGGTATATTGCAATATCTTTTTTTTTTTCTTAGCTTTGATTTAAGTATATACAAAGAAGTCGACAGTACATAGATATTATAGACTGTCGAAAAAAAATTTACAAAACACTGAAATTGAACCACAATCCTTATTTCGTTTGGTGCCCATTATTAAGTCGTCCTTCAATTTCATTATTTGGCAATTGTTGGTTTTTTCCAAAATCCCCAAATACGTATGTACTGTCTACTTAGTTACCATAATCATTGGCCTAGGTTGTTCACCTTGTGTTCTTAAAGCTCTATATGCCCGCCTGCCCAGAGTGTTCGTAGCGCGTTTGACGACGGTGTGACAAGCCCTCTGTGAGTGCGGGTTCAATTCAGTGGGCTGTCAGAAAAAGACACAGATTCTCCAGATTTACGATGTTCGTGGCACCGAACCGAATGGTTACGATGTCCACGGCGCCAAGCCGAAGAGCTGAAAGCTCAAGTGCTTCTGGATCGGGAAAAAAGTTCTATATTAACTTGTTTGAACATATTCAGGTAATCTAGGTTAAGCTACCTTCCTTTGTTATTTTTTCTCTTCGCATTTCACTGAAGAATGTTACATTTTTTACTACTGCTGCTGCTGCTGTCATCATGTGATTAGGATAGCCAGGTGTTAACAGTAAGATTTATCTGAACATTGTCTGTCAGAATTTATTTTTCAATTTTGTCTTAACTTTTAAAACATGTTAAGTTTAAGTGAATCACATAAATAAGAAAGAAATAGATTGAGAGAAGTGAATTGGAAAAGAAATAGTTAGAAAGAAAACGTGCAATGAATGCGAGAGAGCAGAAGTCGTGTTACTTATATATTTCTTTCATTATAAGTAAATCACATAAATAATGTAGTAAAAGATTGAAAAAAGCGATACATTTGACGCCCCTGAAAACAACCAAACAACACTAGCAGACGTGCACGTGACTGGAACACATAGAAGAAGAAGGGGTCTATATGGTGAAAGGTTTATGTAGTTTTACATTGCGTTCTGAAGGTCATGGGTTCGAATCCAGACCGTTTCGATCAAGAGTGCATTTTTCAAAGATCCCAATTGTTGTCGAAGATCCTAGATTGTTGTCGGAATCCGAGTTTGTTCTTTGTGAGCTACTCTCGGCACGTGGCGGTGTTCTTTGTGCACTACTCTCGGCACGTGGCGGTGTTCTTTGTGAGCTACTCTCGGCAGGTGGCGGTGTTCTTTCCTCGGCATGGGTTCTTTGTCACTACTCTCGGCACGTGGCGGTGTTCTTGTGTACTACTTCGGCACGTGGTGGTGTTCTTTGTGCACTACTCTCGGCACGTGGCGGTATTCATTGTGCAATATGTTTGCCAGGTGGTGGAAAGGGGGCCGTGATATAAGTGTAAACCCGGTGCTATAAAGAAAATCCTTATCTTTTAAGCCCATATTTCTTTATTCTTAGGGGAAGAAAGAAGTGGATAGGAGCAGGAAATATATGTATAGGAATTATAATATAAAGAAAATTGGTCTACGCATAATGGAGAGAACTGGAAAGAAGGCCCAATGTAATAATTCTGTGAAATGTTAGAAGTTACAATTTCTTGAAACAGGAAAGTTTAGAGGTAGTAGGGGTGTATCAACAGTAGGAGTGTTTCAATAGTAATAGTGTATAAATAGTAAGAGTGCATCAATAATAGGAGTGTACCAATAGTAGGCGTGTATCACTAGTAGGCGTGTATCACTAGTAGGCTTGTATCAATAGTAAGAGTGTATCAATAGTAGGAGTGTATAAATACTAATAGTGTATAAATGCTAGGAGTGTATCCTGTACTGACCTACGGTTGTGAAAGTTAGAAATCAACAAAGAAAATTGATAAGAAACTGGACAGCTTTGAGAACAAATGTCTTCGAAAATTATTAAAAGTAAAATGGAGTGATTTCGTTTCTAACAACACAGTGAGAGATAGAACACACCAACAACCCGTATCAAATATTATAAGAAAACGAAGGTGGAAATATTCAGGTCATGTTCTTAGATCAGACGAAAAGAGACTAAATCGACAAGTCCTTATGTGGTCACCAGTTGGGAAAGAAAACGTGGAAGACCAAAGACCACTCTTCGAAGAACCATCCAACAAGAAAGTAAACTATTGGGATATAAAACCATACAAGATCTCCAACTGCTAGCAACGAACCGCATCACATGGAGATGTAAAACCTCTGCCTTATGTGCCGCCTTTGGCACGAAAGGAACAAACTAACTAAATATCAACATCAGGAGTGTAGGGATAGTAGGAGTGTATGAATAACTATATTGTATTGTTGCAAAATCTAGATGGAAACCGGAAAACTGCTAGAACCGAAGTCATTATGGATAGATAATCTTCATATATGTTCGCAGTTCAGTTCCGCTAGTTATGTTTTCCCATCCGAATTTTTACCAAACCTTTCAAATTAAATTCGCATACACCTTCTCATCTAGGTAGACCAGGCATCAACAGCGCTGGGAACTAAACACTACATGTTAGTGAACGAATCCAAAGCATTACCACTGTTCTGCTCCTGGCCCTTCAAATACCAAAACCTATTTGCACTCTTATAGAGCAAGTGCCGTTTGCAATGATTAGGTTTCTAGCACCGCTTACAGCCTTCAATAGTCGATTTTTACAAAGTGATTGACAGAGTGTGGTAGCCATATTGTTTCATTGTCAATAAAAAAGCTTAAGATAAACATGGAGAAATATTGTAAATAAAGAAATGCAGTCAAGAAGAATTTTTCTGAACATTTCGAAGACAACAGATGGTCAGATTTTACTTCTCTCTCTAATTATGTTTTATCTTACAGCGTTAGAATAAGAATATATTTATTGAAACAGTTCTTGTGTATATGGTGTTCTTCACTGTTTCTTTTATGTTATGTTCCATTTCAGTGCTGTCCAATGTTGTTATACATCGAAGCGCATCTGACTGATAGTTGCAGAGGCGCCATTTGACGAATGTAATACTATTATTACTAACAATCTCCCGTGTGGTACCGGAGCTTGCAAGGGAAGCAAAGAATAGTACCACTGCAATCTACAATGCATGTCGTAAGAAGCGACTGATGTAGGCCCTAGGGATGCTACCTAGTAAATAAAAAGCAGCGCAGAAATCGTATGAGCTGGTCTACTTGTAGGTGCACAACTGACACAACGTACAATCGCTCTTATGCTCAGATCACATATAAATCACAAATAAATCAAATAAGGGATCGATATAGAGCCTTCGACGTAGAAGAAGCAAAAGTTTCTCAAATGATGTTTACAAATTGTGCGTTCATTTTAATAATATATTCTATTTTTATGGTACTGTTACTGTAATAATAATAATAATAATTCCTCTCGTACCGTTATACGTTACATAGGACCTGCAAGTATATTTTCTATACCGCTCTATCCTGGGCAACTCGCTCAATCTTCTCCAGGGAATTGACACCGATATTTCCTGCCTCTCTCAGCAAAGTTCGTTTCAGGGTCTCCTTAGGTCAACCTCTCTTTCTTGAACCCTTTGCATCCCACTTCAATGCCTGTTTTGATATTCGTTGATCATTTCTCCTTAAGGTGTGTCCAACATATCTCCATCTTCTCTTTCTTATAACAGTTGTCACTAGTGGTTGACCAGACATGTCTCTGATTTCATGATTTCTCCTGAACTGTTACTGTAACTAAATGTTAAAGAGAATTGGATGATAAAAAACATACTATACAGAAAAATTAGATACTTTGGTCACATTAAGCGTCACGATGGCCTGGAAAGAACAATATTAGAGGGCAGGGACTCAGGACGCAGAAGCAGACCAAGAAGAAGATGACTACAAGATATTAAAGAAACCATTAATATGACCATCGACGAAGTGGGTGAACTGGCAAGAGACCGAGTGAATTTCAGATGCGCTGCAAAGAAAGCAACGTCCTATAAAGGATACGCATCTTGATGATGATGGTACTGTTATATATTACATGAGACATTCAAGCAATTTCACCATATCGCTTTACCGTGAAGAACTCGTTCAATATTTGTTGATGGAACTGAGTCCAATATTTCATAGCTCTCTCAATAAAGTTGATGAAAGGTTTCTCTAGTGCTTCCTTTCTTTCTTGAACTATTTGTCTCCCACTTCAATACATGATTTGTAATCTTTTGATCATTTCTTCTCAAAGTATGTTTAGTGTTTGTGTTTCTCTCAATTCTTTCAGTATAAAACAAAACTCTAACGTTGAATAATTAAGCTGAGTGTTGAACTGATAGTGCACACATCCTCATAGTTGTTACACTCTCGGTCTCTGTGGCGTAAAGATTGGGAGCTCGTCTCTCGTGACAATGGTACCAGGTTCGCTCCCTAACAGAATTTTTAGAGATATCCTGATCTCAGTGTGTGTGAGATTTTAGAGATATCCCTGATCTCAGTGTGTGTGAGATTTTAGAGATATCCCTGATCTCAGTGTGTGTGAAATTTTAGAGATATCCCTGATCTCAGTGTGTGTGAGATTTTAGAGATATCCCTGATCTCAGTGTGTGTGAGATTTTAGAGATATCCCTGATCTCAGTGTGTGTGAGATTTTAGAGATATCCCTGATCTCAGTGTGTGTGAGATTTATTTTTTTAGATCCAGAAGCACTTTAGCTTTCAGCTCTTCAGCTCGGTGCCATGGACATCGTAACCCTTCGGTTCGATGCCGCGAACACCGTAAATCTGGAGAACCTGTGGCTTTTCTGCCAGCACGCGAAACTGAACCGCACTCACAGGGGGCTTATGTGTTTGTGAGATCGAGTTCCTAGTCCAATCGGAGACGGACGATAAAACGTAGGTCCGGTGTTAAATTTGAATACGTAAAAGAACTCTTGGCAGTTCAAACTCGAGAAGAGCAGGCTGGAAAGCAGCTGCCCGGGCAACATTCTTTAGAAAAGATTTTTAAAATAAATTTTCTACAAAAATATTTACACCATCTTTAAAATTACATCGGCAACCATCGCCGGTGCTACGGAGTTTGTATACTGCAGCTAATATCTTCCTGTGTAAGAAAGAGATCGAAGCACACATGGTTACTCACCGCAGTGCAATAATCATGGTCCTATTAATCAATCAATCGATCAATCAATCAAGCATAGTTATTACCGCTCATAGGTTCGTCATTTGACTCACTGCTCTCCGTCGCATAGTATGAAATCGTTGGGAACTTTTTTTTAATCTAAAACATTTGCAAGAAATGTAAATCTAAATTCGCTGTTTTTGTAAGCCATGTATTATATTTCTCGCCTATATCAACAGTAATACATAAGTTTTGAAAAATATATTACCAATTTCGATTTTACGATTTTTTGAAATAACTATGAAATATGTGAAAAATACTTTTCTAACACGTAATTGAATAGAAGTTTTAGGAGTCTCACGTGGACACAAGGCGTACATTTAGCACACATAAATTATATATATATAGCCTTTTTCGTCTTTACAGACGGTAAATTGGCAAGTGTTTTACTGTGACAACTTCTGAGTTTTCGTTTTTCTCTTATGTCGTTCAGCTCATACATAAGTCTCTTCTCAAAAGACTCTGTGCCCTTTCGCAATTTGGCTTTCCACACAACTCTGTAATTAGCTAGTTTTTCCCATGTGCTGGGACCTATAGAAAAGTTTTTCATTGAGGCTTTGCATACATCTTTATATCTGAGCAGTGGTCTGCCCTGGTGCCTCTTCCTCTCCGAAAGTTCACATAACAACATTTGTTTTGGTATGCGACAAGTTTCCATTCTTCTCACATGCCCCAACCATCTTAGTCGTCTACTGCTGAGCATGTCCATGATGGAAGGCAGATTTGAACGTTGCAGTACTTCAGAGTTGGTTATCTTGTCGTACCACCTGATGTTCATAATCTTGCGGAGACATCGCAGGTGAAAGATATTAAGTCTCCTCTCGTGTCTTGAGTAGGTTGTCCATGCATAATAAATTATGCATCAATAGTATTAACATAGTTTCTATCCGTTAAAATGTAATATCTAATCTGTATCCAATATTCCTCATGTGCATAGGGCGGGAATCACATTAATCTGGTAGACAAACATTGTAATCTGATATCGTATACATAAACATTGTTTCAACAGTAAACACAACAATAGATATCGATTTTGAAATATGTCACATCGATTTTTCAGACCTTAGGGTAAGAAAAGTCACTGTGGTTTCACATTTCTAGAGTCGAGTGTGCAGGAAGGAGAACGGCCATTTCCTGTATTCACGTGAGGAACCTCGAGTATGGAACAAGCTACAACCATCTTGTGTACGATTTTATGGATGATAAGTGAACGCTTCTTCTTCTTCTTCTTCTTTGCGTTCGTTCTTTACGACCAATTTTAATCACTCTTTGTGATAAATTTGATCTTTGCCAAGAACGTGTATACGTTGCACATTGGTTTGGTAGGCCCCTAAACGCATAGACTTCTACATGTTTAGGACACGTGCATCCGATTTCAGCCAAACCTCCTTAGTCGCCTCTTACGACATGCATGGCAGGTAACAGTGATTCTATTCTTTACACCCCAAATTTGGGCCCCGGTAATCACTCGGGCGGGTGAACGCTTTATAAGTTAAGTTAATCTGCCCTGCAATAAATATATAGTGGTGTCATATAATGCATCTTCTTCTTCTTCTTTGCGTTCGTTCTTTACGACCAATTTTAATCACTCTTTGTGATATGTTTGATCTTTGTCAAGAACGTGTATACGTTGCTCATTGGTTTGGTAGGCCCCTAAACGCATACGACTTCTACACGTTTAGGACACATGCATCCGATTTCAACCAAACCTCCTTAGTCGCCTCTTACGACATGCGTGGCAGGTAACAGTGGTTCTATTCTTTACACACCAAATTTGGGCTCCGGTAACAACTCATGCGAATGTATCTTCTAAACATGGTAAAGATATGCACTTTGGATGATTGTGATTGTATCGAATGATTGATTGATTGATTGATTGATAGGACCATCATCATTGCACTTCGGTGAGTAATCCAATCTCTTTCTTACACAGTAAAATCTCAGCTGTAGTATCTCAACTCCGTAGCACTGGTGAGGGTCCCCGATGTAATTTTGAAGATTGTATCACAAAGTGATATGTACAACACATGTGCTGCAGTTGTGCTCCAAGTTATAATAAATACAATCAGTAATCCTACACTTTTAGTACTATTGATGGACAATTTCTGTCAACACGGTAACAACCTTAGACCGTCCATGAATATATTCAAATTGATATCAGAAAGTGTAGGCAGAGGAACACGGGAAAAGAAATGTTAGTCTCTGATCATCTTAGAAAAAATCCCAAATGTTTCACACACTTTTCTATAGTCCTGATGGATATAGTGTGCTGAGAGCAAAGATTGATTGATTTATGTGTCTCGGGTCTTTTGTTACGGTAGTCGTTGATGGAGAGTTTGTGAGAAATGCTGTCAGTTCTTGGAAAAAGTGTTAGCATGTTGTTCATTTATCATTTGTTATGTCGTTGTAATAAGACTCGGATGTAGTTCAAGATAACCAACATTAGTTTTTGTTTCCTCTTGTTAACGCACTGTTTACACACTGTTTACACATTGTTTACGCGTTGCTTACACATTGTTTACACACTGTGATGATTACAGTGAGTAATATACTCGTACTATACAATAAGTTAATGATCACGACACACTGTTAGTCGCGATAGACAATGGATATCATAAACACAGTGCGATATTGTATGAGTGTGTGCGTTGCCCTTGCATGTTTTATTTCAGCGAGCTGTCTGAGCCTGGTTTCTCCAACTGTCAGGACAGTTCTTCAAGCGTAGGTCTGGTTAGACCTGACTGTGGAAAGCACATCCCACTTTAGTGTACTCATGTCTTGTGGTTTTAAATATCGTTTGAATACGTCCATATAGCGAAAGAAAGCTAGTACACGTTGTTTTGCCAGCAACCAGCTATCCGTACATGGTATCCTTAGAACACAACCGTCATTCATCCTGCACAAGTGATTCATCCAACGTAGGAGTCGTTTGTGAAGAAGAGTTGTCATGTTGTAAATTCATGTATTCAGTTCTGTCCAACATGGTTCCCGTGGGCACCATAGCACCCGTGTCATACATTCATGGCGCCATATTTTACTCAGATCAGATTTTTAAAAATCAGAAATTATTTAGTTTTTTTCCGTAACATTCACATGCACACGATATTCCTACTTTTGCAATCTTGTTTTATTTTGTAGCCATTCTTCTGTCCCTAACACCACCCTTTTGTTTTTGTCACTAGTGTAAGCGTCGACATCTTAACCATATTAACATTGCTTCTTCTTCTTCACCTTTCAACTCCCAACGAAGCACAGTCTTCAACCAAGTTCTTCTAATTCTTTCTCTCTCTCTTGCCATCCATTCCAATTCTTTCCACGTTTTACCTATCCTTTTAATATCCATTAAAATTAACATTACTATTACTATTATCAATATTAGTATACCAATCATCACATGGCGCCCGCACCCCTACAATCCACAGTCAGTTTTGCTCCAATGTATAAAAATGTTGGACAGTCCTGTTGTATATTCTACCATTTTTTTGTTTGTTACTCCAACACTCTAGTATATTCTAAATATATACAACAAATGTGGTTAATGTCTACGTCCTGTAAAGGATATGCCACGATTTTCATTCATATACAATGCTACTGAAATGTTTTGTTAACGATTTGCTAGCATAGAGTAGGGCACTTAACAACCTGCCCAGCGTGTTCGTAGCGCGTTGGACGAAGGGTGACCAACCCCCTGTGACTGCGGTTCAATTCCGCGGGCTGGCAGAAACGCTACAGGTTCTCCAGATTTACGGTGCTCGTGGCACCGAACCGAAGGGTTACGATGTCCATGGCACCAAGCCGAAGAACTGAAAGCTCAAGTGCTTCTGGATCGAAAAAACACACAAAAACCAGTCATATTATATATACAGCATTATTGATGATGATGGATATAATGTTTCTCCACACTTTCTTCAACAACCATGTCCATCCACTTTTGTAGTTCCACATCTAATGAAAGGTCATCAGTGATGGCAAAGCCGATATAAATGAACATATTTACTATCCCAAATTGGTTGCAGCACACGAGTATGCTTACGTGTAGTTTCTACTTCCTGCACTATCATGCTTGTCTTAAATTAGCTAGTAAGTAAAGTATGTAAAGTAAAGGAACCCTTTCATACCTCGTGGTATATAGGTCAATACAGTGTTGGGCCTGTATTTTTCATTGACGATGGGTGATGGATTCATCACACGGTGGGTGATGTGGTCATCATCACGCCGGTCGCCTTTACTTTCCCAGAGCATGTCTCATAATGAAATAATGATAATGAAAATTCCACGCGCACTGCGGGAGCTGAACCCAGACCACCAGCCTTGAGCAGCGAGTTCACTAACAACTACGCTACCGCGGCTCTCAAGTAAGTAAAGTAACCTTTTTTATATCTCGTGGTATATCGGGTAATACGGTGTTATGTACGTATTTTTCATTGACAGTCGACACACGCTGTGTGATGTGGTGAACCTCACAACGGTCGTCTTTACTTCCCAGTACTTTTTCTGGTACTCAATTGACGCTGGACTAATCTGTGAGCCGTTATGTCGGAAAAGTTCCACTCCCACCGAGTAATTCAACCCGGACCTCTAGCTTAAGAAACAAGTACACTAACAACTACGCTACTACGGCCCCTCAAAATTAGCTAGTAGTAATTACAAAATCTTCACAAACCATCGCAAATTATTTGATAATTAGATCTTAAGTTTGACTTGTATGTGTGAGACCAAAGAGGCCTCATCTGTAAATATCATCTTCATAAGACCATTTCAATTTCTCTTGATATTTACTTTTATTCGATCTAAATAACATAATCTCCAGTTGGACATAGTGTACATACACAGAGACATTGTTTGTTGGTTATCCGAATGTATAATTTATCATGACAGTGAAGAAAATGCGAAACATTGTAGAAGTAGGAACATGTCATTGCTTGACTCCACTGTTGATGTTGAAGTCATTCTTATGGTAAAACCATCATGTTGCACTACATCATGTTGATAGTATCAAGTAAGTACTGCATCAGATTGACTAGAATGTGCGTGAGAAGATTAGTTATTTCTCTCCAGTTTCTTGCTTGACTCCACTGTTGATGTTGAAGTCATTCTTATGGTAAAACCATCATGTTGCACTACATCATGTTGATAGTCTCAAGTAAGTACTGTATCAGATTGACTAGAATGTGCGTGAGAAGATTAGTTATTTCTCTCCAGTTTCTTGCTTGACTCCACTGTTGATGTTGAAGTCATTCTTATGGTAAAACCATCATGTTGCACTACATCATGTTGATAGTCTCAAGTAAGTACTGTATCAGATTGACTAGAATGTGCGTGAGAAGATTAGTTATTTCTCTCCAGTTTCTTGCTTGACTCCACTGTTGATGTTGAAGTCATTCTTATCGTAAGACCATCATGTTGCACTACATCATGTTGATAGTCTCAAGTAAGTACTGTATCAGATTGACTAGAATGTGCGTGAGAAGATTAGTTATTTCTCTCCAGTTTCTTGCTTGACTCCACTGTTGATGTTGAAGTCATTCTTATCGTAAGACCATCATGTTGCACTACATCATGTTGATAGTCTCAAGTAAGTACTGTATCAGATTGACTAGAATGTGCGTGAGAAGATTAGTTATTTCTCTCCAGTTTCTTGCTTGACTCCACTGTTGATGTTGAAGTCATTCTTATCGTAAGACCATCATGTTGCACTACATCATGTTGATAGTATCAAGTAAGTACTGCATCAGATTGACTAGAATGTGCGTGAGAAGATTAGTTATTTCTCTCCAGTTTCTTGCTTGACTCCACTGTTGATGTTGAAGTCATTCTTATCGTAAGACCATCATGTTGCACTACATCATGTTGATAGTCTCAAGTAAGTACTGCATCAGATTGACTAGAATGTGCGTGAGAAGATTAGTTATTTCTCTCCAGTTTCTTTAATGATGTTCTTCTTCTTCTTCGAACGCTCCATATCAACCACTTGTTAAACCACTCTTTGTGATTTCTATGTGATCTGAGCCTAAGAGTGATTGCACATTGTGCTAGTTATGCGCCTACAAGTAGGCCAGCACATCCGATTACTACGACGCTTTTTATTTACTAGGGTAGCTTCCATAGGCCCATACTTCAGTCGCCTCTTACGACATGCCTTGTATGTCGCAGTGTTACTATTCTTTACTCCCCATGAGAGCCCCAGGAACACACGGGCGTTCACCAAGTTTGATTTGGAGTCATCGAGTACTGACATGTTCTTTTTCTTATGTAGAGTTTCCAGCACTACACGAGTCGTAGAATTCATTCGTTGCATCCTCGTTAACATTAGCGGCTGATAACGCATACAGTCATGAAACGAGCAGGATTTGGAATATAGTGTGGTATGATCTGGCAGATAATTGTTCGAAGACAGATAAGAAGTTAGTATTATCAACGGGCTAATAGAACCATCAGAATGGAAACTCTACGTCTTCTTTTGATAAAAGCTAATCAGATGCAAGTCTTCCCAGAGTGTAGCCAATGGGTCTCAACTTTATTCAAATCCCGACCACAATTGAAAATAATCAAGTAATTTTCGATTATCGATCTCACCTCCTAATTCTCCGCACTACAGTTGTAAGAAAGTCTTGTTGATACGATAAAAATACGCAACGAAAGCACATTTTAAAAAATAATTCGAACCTAATATTTAAGTAATCTAATATTGAATATGTGGGTGGTATCTACATCTGAGCGGTCAGCTTTACGTAATTGAACTGCTGAATTGTTGTTAGAGAAAGCATCACGTCAACCTACAATCTACAATCTGTTTCTTGCCTTGGTTTTGATAGGAGCAATGCAAATTTAATCTCGCAGATATATATAAAGACAAAACAAATGTGAGTCAAACTTTAAAGACAAGAATGATAATATTTAGAAACAACTGATACGTAGCGTACCCGAATTAAAATCTACAATTTCTCGAAATAAATTTTGCGTGGAAATGAATCGTTTCTCGCATCCAAATGTTCATTCTGTACTTGATCGAAATTCATCTTCCAATAGCTTGTCCTGAGCTGAACATGGGACCACCCGTGTATGTAGCAATACTTACCACTGCGCCATCACGTCTCTCATTTCCTGTATTAAAACAAGTTATAGATTTTGTTTCTTCTTCTTTTCTGCCTTATTTCCACATCATCCATATCTTAACCCATCTTTATGGTTTGCGCTAGAGAATGTGAATACGATGTGCTCCTGTTATGCAACTACATCTTGTATCCAAAACACATATGGGTTATTCTTCTTCTTCAGCGATCTCTTGTCAAGCGCTTAATTGACTGTGGACCACAAACTAGGCAGTCAGCTTCAGGTCTGTCAGGTTTCCCCAACGCTTAGTTTTCAGGCCGACTGGATGTTGCTTCTCAGCTTCCCCAGGAGAGGACAGTCTTACAGGACATGCTCTGGTGTCTGTTCCGCCTGCTGACACTGGCAGAGAGCTGTTTGACTTATTCCTAGTCTATATAAGTGTTTGTTGAGTCTTTAGTGTCCGGTGCGTAGTCGAAAGATAATGACCTGGTCTGTTCTGCCTTATTTCCACAACAACCATATGTTAACTCATCGTTATGGTGTGCGCCAGAGAATGTGAATACGGTGTGCTCCTGTTATGCAACTATAGCTTGTATCCCAGACAGATATGGTTTGAGCAATGATCTTTTGTTTGAATGTACACTTTTTAAATTTGTAAAATTTCTTGTGGTTTTATGATTACATAATTGGGTCGCTTGTCTTGTTTGCGAATCACTGTATTGAGAAATTAAAAAAGACATTTGTCATCTCTAAGACGTATCTGTAATGCCCGACATGCCCGTGTGCCCAGCGTGTTCGTAGCGCGTTGGACTGTGGGTGACTAGCCCTCTGTGTGTACGGGTTCAATTCCGTGGGCAGGCAGAAAAGCCACAGATTCCCCAGATTCACGGTGTTCGTGGCACCGAACCGAAGGGTTACGATGTCCATGGCACCGAGCCGAAGAGCTGAAAAAGCTCAAGTGCTTCTGGATCGGAAAAAAAAAAAAAAAAAAATGCCCGACATGAAATAGTAAAATCCCTGCCTGAAGGTTTTTGGAGCTGTCTTGCAGTTGATGAGCTTCGTGAGCAAGTAGTATTCATCACAGTGTTGCGTCACCATTACTGTCAATCAAATAGATTGTCTGTCAGGAGATTGGAATCATACGTTCTGATATAAATCGTTAGATTTAGTCTAACCTTGTGACACTGCTCTGATTATTGCCTGCTGGTACATGTGAAGTTGATGAATTACTAACTAAAGTGACAGTGCTCTGATTATTGCCTGCTGGCACATGTGAAGTTGATGAATTACTAACTAAAGTGACACTGCTCTGATTATTGCCTGCTGGCACATGTGAAGTTGATGAATTACTAACTAAAGTGACACTGCTCTGATTATTGCCTGCTGGTACATGTGAAGTTGATGAATTACTAACTAAAGTGACAGTGCTCTGATTATTGCCTGCTGGCACATGTGAAGTTGATGAATTACTAACTAAAGTGACAGTGCTCTGATTATTGCCTGCTGGCACATGTGAAGTTGATGAATTACTAACTAAAGTGACAGTGCTCTGATTATTGCCTGCTGGCACATGTGAAGTTGATGAATTACTAACTAAAGTGACAGTGCTCTGATTATTGCCTGCTGGCACATGTGAAGTTGATAAATTACTAACTAAAGTGACACTGCTCTGATTATTGCCTGCTGGCACATGTGAAGTTGATGAATTACTAACTAAAGTGACACTGCTCTGATTATTGCCTGCTGGCACATGTGAAGTTGATGAATTACTAACTAAAGTGACAGTGCTCTGATTATTGCCTGCTGGCACATGTGAAGTTGATGAATTACTAACTAAAGTGACAGTGCTCTGATTATTGCCTGCTGGCACATGTGAAGTTGATGAATTACTAACTAAAGTGACACTGCTCTGATTATTGCCTGCTGGCACATGTGAAGTTGATGAATTACTAACTAAAGTGACACTGCTCTGATTATTGCCTGCTGGCACATGTGAAGTTGATGAATTACTAACTAAAGTGACACTGCTCTGATTATTGCCTGCTGGCACATGTGAAGTTGATGAATTACTAACTAAAGTGACACTGTTCTGATTATTGCCTGCTGGCACATGTGAAGTTGATGAATTACTAACTAAAGTGACACTGCTCTGATTATTGCCTGCTGGCACATGTGAAGTTGATGAATTACTAACTAAAGTGACAGTGCTCTGATTATTGCCTGCTGGCACATGTGAAGTTGATGAATTACTAACTAAAGTGACAGTGCTCTGATTATTGCCTGCTGGCACATGTGAAGTTGATAAATTACTAACTAAAGTGACACTGCTCTGATTATTGCCTGCTGGCACATGTGAAGTTGATGAATTACTAACTAAAGTGACACTGCTCTGATTATTGCCTGCTGGCACATGTGAAGTTGATGAATTACTAACTAAAGTGACACTGCTCTGATTATTGCCTGCTGGCACATGTGAAGTTGATGAATTACTAACTAAAGTGACACTGCTCTGATTATTGCCTGCTGGCACATGTGAAGTTGATGAATTACTAACTAAAGTGACAGTTAGTCTTCGTCTAGACATTTTGAGATCATGATGAACACTGGATTTAAGGTAATCAGACATATCTGGGTACTTATCAATATGTTATGTTCCTTCTGAAATGGTGACAATTAAAATCTGCGTCTATGAATCCTGTTTATTTCTCATGCTTAGGAAAAAGATTCGATTTCTTCAGTTTGTAATATAGAATACAATATTTCTTATATATTGTTGCTATTTTAACTTAAGACGGACGATGCGAAATTTATTTAAGGATAAGAATGCATTATGAGAAATGAGCAGAAGAAGATTATGAATAATTGAAGATGACAAACAACTGCTGCTGCAACCTTCATTAAAAAATGGAGTTTGGACTGATGGAGATAATAATGAATGTTAGGTTTCAATAATGAGCCTGATTATTTCGATTGTTCATTGTTTATTTAAAGATCATCTTCATCAAACATCGGACATGTCCATAATTGCTCCGATTTTCTTCTAATTATGTCTTTTAGTGTGTTTGGACTAAAACTCCTATTCTGTACTTGGGTTCATCACATGGTTTTTTCGTCCTGCCGCACCAATCGTATGCCTAGCTTGGACAGACGATGAAGAGAAAAGATATTTTTGTTAAAATTCGCAGAGCATACGTTTTCAATCTTCTTCTTCTTTGCGTTCGTTCTTTACGCCAATTTTAATCACTCTTTGTGATGTTTGACTTGCCAAAAAGTGTATACGTTGCAGTTGATTTGGTAGGCCCCTAAATGCATAGACTTACGGTTTAGACACGGAACCGATTTCAGCCAAACCTCATTAATCGCCTCTTACGACATGCGTGGCAGGTAACAGTGGTTCTATTCTTTACACCCCAAATTTGGCCCAGTAACCATCGGGACGTTTTCAGATGACTCGTTTTATCTATAGAATGCATATTCTGATCTCAGCATTGTTCGACAGAGCATCCACTCTCTCCATTTAACTTCACCCAAAAATGACGTGGAACTTAGATAAACTTGACTGTTTGAATCGTCGCCTTGTGTATCAGATGTATCTACTGCTTTCGCACGTAACCAGTCTTAAACTTCTGTATCTTTCTCATAGAGTCGTTGAGCACGCATACATGAGGGAATGTTTGCATATTACTTGCGTAATGCGCATAAAATGGAACTTGTATTTGCTTGTAACTGCATTGCAATGAGTGAGCTTGTAATGGTAATGCAATATTTGATATTTACGCTTCAAGAATCTTCAATCTGTTTACTGGCTACCCTCGGGATTAAACAAATTAGATTTGGTTATAGACAGACGTTATGATTCATGTCCCAGGTGTGCCAGTAATTGTCAAAAAAAAATATATCAGTATTTAAATAGTTTGATTGTGTTACTATGCCATCTGCTGGCATGCTGAAGATATTTTCAATATAGGGAAGACTGCAGTAAAGCTATGAAGCAATGGCGAAACACGTAAAAACAAAGTACTGTAGTTTCATAAAATACAAAAGCAATAACAATATACAGCAACGTTTTGACCAAAAGGTCTTTATCAAGCAAAGGATACAAGAGATGTAAAGAATTTCACCACTTGCACAACACGCAACATGTAGAGTAAAACTACGTTTCTAGCGGCCATAAACTGAAATATGTGACTAAAAACGAATAACGAAATAAATGCAACAAACAAACTAGAAGTGGTCCCAACAAAAAAAAGTTAAACAATAAAAATTAAATATATATATATAACCTATATACAATTAACATACACACATATAGAATATGGAGTAAGAGAACAGACATTATTAAGAAGCATATGAATGTAGTACGTTGAGTCCATGAGGTAGCAAGATACCATATACAAATATAAAACAATTCTCTAGAGCAAGTTGACTTCGATCATCAGAGGAACATGATCGTATGGCTGTGACCTGGAAATCGTGAGTTCCCAAATGGGGAAAATACAAGATGATCAAAGTTGTAATTCTATCTTTAAGAAAATAACTAATCGTGAATTTAATAGATTGCATTTCATACTGAGAAAATCTGCAGTAGTAGACTGGAAGACAAACACTTGATATGAGTATTTACCAAGGTAGCTTCCCTAGGCCCCTACCTCAATTGCCTCTTACGACATGCCTTGTAGGCACTAGTGTTACTATTCTTTTCTCCCCTTACGAACCCCGGCAAACCCCGAACGATTTCATTCAAATTCAGTCAATGTCAAAATGTATTTCATTGTTTACTTCCCACTAAAAGAATTGCCGCTTTGTCTTTTTGTTACTTAAATATTCATTGAATTTGTTTTCAGTTAGTTCAAAATAGTTGATCTGTTGTATACAACCTAAGTAAGAAGTAGTTACCTTTTTTGGAATAAAATCAATTTGTTGCACATTAAGTATTTGACTTCAAAGAAGAGTTGCGTGTAGTTTTGTCCTCACCTCAAAGGTTATAATTACTTCCTCATTGCGTGTTAAAATGTCTGTATCAGCATTCTTGGATATTAAACTCGGCCTTTTCGTGACAGTTACAACACAATAATGCTATTAACATCATTTTCTAACATCATATTTTCCTGACAACTAGAGAAGCTGATTACATACTTCGTCTTGTAAACAGTACAGCACATATTTTTTGTATTGAATGAAAATTGTAGAATAGAGAGAATGATTTGATTGATTGACAGGACCTTCACCATTGCACTTCGGTGAGTAGCCATGTGTGCTTCGATCTCTTCTTACACAGGAAGATGTCATCTGCAGTGCACGAACTCCGTGCATAATTAGTTATCTTGTCATATATATATATATATATATATATATATATATATATATCAGGGACACCTAGATTACAGCAAACGAATTATTTGCCATGACAGGCTTGCAAGTCAAGTCATGGTGTTGTTAGAGTCACGATGTCTCGCAAGACCTCTGGGTGCTGATGCTATGAGATACTCTGTGTCTGGTCTACCAGTAACTCTTCTTTCACCGGTGTAGTTGTCCAAGATACGGACATTACAGCACGGCACATATGCTTGATATCTATGATTTGGTCATGTAAGTCGCGTACCCCTAACTTGTCTGTTTGAAGGATGAACATTATAAATTTACTTTACTATCTTGATTAGGATTATTTTTTTCTTTATTTATTCTTTTATTATTTCCCCCGTTCGTTCGCTATGAACTCAGACGTAGTCATTGCTCATTATATGGCTCATCTGACTTCATTTTTTGCGTGAGGTAATTTCATTAGCACTAGTGTTCCTAGCCATTACGGCGAGCCTTACTCAGACTTCAAAGGTACTCGTAATTTAGATCCCAAAGAAAGTAATTAGAATTCACACAAGGGCATTGTGTGTACGTTCACATCGTTAATGGATTTGGCTGTGAATCTACTTATGTATATTGTAGCTGAAGTGTGTCAATAATGCATGTGCAAACGTGATCACAGGATTACTCATGCGAGTCGACGTTGGTCATTTCATTCCCTTCCGCTTGTTAACAAAATCACATACAAAATTGATGTAATTCTTTCTGACTATTGTCTGCAGTAATTAATCTGAAAGCTCGTCAATAGTAACAGTGAAAACGTGATTATACAATTAACTTTGTTATTAAACCGTTGTTAGCTTTACCAAACTTGAGAAAATGTGTCGCTAGTGAACAAACAAAACTATTCCTATTAACTATATCACAGTGGAGGATTAATGTGTTTGTTATTATTTAAAGTATGTTGGCTTAGGTAGATCAGCGACACTTGGCACCTTTGTTTGGGGAAGAGGGGAGTTCAAAAATCAATCAATCATACAATAGGCCCGTATTTAAATCATTAAGTTCAAGTATTTATTTCGCTCATGTGGTTTCAGAAGTAAAGAATATTACCACTGCAAGACATGTCGTAAGAGGTAGATGTTGAAGGACTTAGGAATTACCTGTAAATAAAAAGCGTAACAGAAATCAGATGTGCTAGCCAATGTAAGCGCACAACTGGAACAGCGTACAATCGCTCTTAATCTCAGATCACATACAAATCACACGTAGTGGTTAACAGCGTGATCGATATGGAGCGTTGGAAGAAGAAGAAACAGAAATAATGTATTTATTTTACTTATTTTATATTAATAAAATATCTCTCATTTTCAGCTGTCTCGTAATAAAATATCTCTCATTTTCAGCTGTCTCGTAATAAACTTTTTCAATGATAAATACTCTCATTTTCAGCTGTCTCGTAATAAAATATCTCTCATTTTCAGCTGTCTCGTAATAAAATATCTCTCATTTTCAGCTGTCTCGTAATAAAATATCTCTCATTTTCAGCTGCCTCGTAATAAAATATCTCTCATTTTCAGCTGTCTCGTTATAAAATACAATATGAGCATATTTATATAACCAACAACCTAGAACAAACAAAAATTACTCTTCTTGGAGTTTCGAATCTGCATCATCATTTATTGCTTCATCTCTAACCATATCTATTATAATGTTTTTATTAATTGAAATCAGAGAAATGTTTGGCTGATCAACCACTAGTAACAACTGTTATAAGAAGGAGAAGATGGAGATATGTTGGGCGAAGATGGAGATACCTTAGAAGGAGAAGATGGAGATACCGTAAGAAGAAATGTCCAAAGAATACTAAAGTAGGCATTGAAGTGGGAAGCATAGAGTTCAAGAAAGAGAGGACGCCTTATGAAAACAACGAAACGAATTTTGCTGATATAGACAAGAAATATCGGATTCAATATCATGAAAGATTTCTCAAACTCTTTTAATCAAATTTATTCCCCGATATCCTGACTATTGTCTAACGTTTTCTCTCATTTGTCAAAATATACGAGGGGAAGTCAATAAGTAAGCCACAAAGTTATGTGAGATGGTAGGTAAATGTAGTTGGTGTTTTCTAAAAGTGTCATTAGGTGACAGCAACATCCAACTTTATATTCCTGTTCGCCAGGTGGCGCTATGTGTCTCATGCGCATGCGCAGCACATAAGCAAAATGGCGACTGTACTTACGGAGAGTACAACCAAAGTGCTGTTGTGCGTTTTTTGTGGACAAAAGGACTACCTGCAAAGGACATTCATAAAGAAATGCTTCCTGTTTATGCTGACAAATGTTTGTCCGAAAACGGTGCATAGTTGGGTAGAAAAATTTCTCAAGGACGCTCTAAAATTGTTGATGAAATCCGATCTGGTCGTCCTGTTGAGATTGCAACAGAAGCATCAGTGCAGCGGGTGGAGGAGATGATTAGAGGTGACAGACGAGTAACGATAGACTCGGTATCATCTGCAATAGGGTGCTCACATGTTGCTTCTTCACGACAATGCCAGACCACATACGGCTCGATTAACTCAGGAGAAAATTAACCAACTAGGGTGGGAAGTTCTGGAACATCCACCTTACAGTTCCGACTTAGCCCCTAGCGATTTCCACCTCTTTGGTCCACTGAAAACCCACCTTGGCGGGAAACATTTCGTGAATGACACCGAAGTTGAATGTGAATGACGCCGAAGTTGAATGTGAAGTGAAAGCGTGGTTTAGAAAACAGATCCCGCAGTTCTATGCAGCCGGTTTGGGAGGATTGATAAAACGATGGGATAAGTGCATCAATGTTGGTGGAAATTATGTTGAGAAATAAAGGGACAATGTATATATAAAAATAAACTGGTTTCGAGTTGTTATCATGTTTAGTTATTTTTCTACAGCCATTTGTGGCTTACTTATTGACTCGCCCTGGTATATTACGTTGTAGTTAAACATATCTTGAGTTTGTTTTTCTTTCCATTTCCAAATGTTTGTTAGTTAGTTAAAGGCGGCGGGTACCACGACATACATGATTGTACAAACATATTTTTTGCTTACTTACCATCTTGTACCGTTTATTTCTCAGGCAATGCATTTTATTAACAATTATTTCTTGTGAGAAGATTGTTAGAAATGTCTACAAACATTGTCCCCCATCATTCAGTATTCCAGCAAAATTTGAAATTGCTCACCATCATTCAAAACCATGCAAAATTCATTGAAAAACATATGTTATTTAATTCATAAACAATTTTAACTATTTCCACAATTATATCGAAGACACTCGTTGGTGCTATGGAGTACGTGCATTATCACTGAGATCATCCTGTGTAAGAAACATGTGGGAGCGCTCATTGTTATTCAACGAAGTTAAACCTGTTTCTGTTTGAATGACAACCATTTTTTCGCAATTACATTTTGTCGTTGCGTCGTTCAACATTATTATCAAATCGGTCTATTTTAGAGTGTCACGACCGAATGTAGGCATGATCTTAGGCTGGTCTAAAGTCTATAAGGGAAAATATATGAACACGTAGATCAAATGATTTATGTGTCAATCAAAGAGCTCTAACAGGGCAATTATATGAACTCGTGGAATGAGTTATTTCTGGAACAATCAATAAGACAACTTTTTTACAAGATCGCTCAGTTTGAATCAGTGCAGATATGTTATATATATATATATATATATATATATATATATATATATATATATATATATATATATATATATAATTCCTCTCGTACCGTTATATAGGGCCTGCAAACAATTTCTCCATATCCGTCTTTCCTGGGCAACTCGCTCAATCTCCTCCATGGAACTGAAACCAATATTTCTTGCCTCTCTCAGCAAAATTCGTTTCAGGTTCTCCTTTGGTCGCACTCTCTTTCTTGAACCCTCTGCATCTCACTTCAATGCTGCTTTGATATTCTTTGATAACTTCTTCTCAAGGTGTGTGTCTAACATATCTCCATCTTCTCCTTCTTATAACAGTTGCTACTATGGTGACCACATATTTCTCTGAATTTTTCGCTTCTCCTGAATTCGATTCATTTTATGTTCATTATTTTTGCAGACATCTATTTTCAAATGCATTCAACATGTTTTCTATATCTTTAGTCATTTTCCAACTCTCGCTGACATATGTTAGGAATGATAAAACATTTAAATTGACAATTCGTAATTTAGTTTTAATACTATATAATATATAACTTACAGTACCATTTTGTATTTTGACTTTTAAAAGCTGATGTTGCTTTGCCAATTCGTAGTATAATTTCTTTTGAACATTTCTTGTGCAATATAAACATATATATATAGGTATTTAGTTATGTATGTATGTATGGCGTTTTTCATCTTTACGAACGATAATTTTGTAAGCGTATAACTGTGATGACATCTGAGTGTGCGCTTGTTTCTTTTACCTTCATGTTAATTCCTAACTTTATCTTCAAAAGATGATGCACCTTTGCATACTGTTGTTTACATATAACTCGATCATCAACTAATTTTTCTTATTTATTGGGATAGATACAGGGTGTTCAAGATTAAAGCAGCCTCATTGACAAATCGGGAGTTGCTAGTTACATATTGCGTGGTGTTTATTTACTATTTAAACCGGTTCTGACTAGCTACGTCACATTTGTTTATCGCCCCTTCCCGCACTACAATTATATCCCGTCACACAACCTTGACCTTTACTACGTCATAATTGAACCTTCTCATTTTCATAAATATATGTCAGATTGACTCCAATCACAGGCTGCTTTTATCTTGAACACCCTGTTGTAAAACCCGTCATTGAGGACTTGCAGACATCCTTATAACTGAGCTGTGGTCTGTATTAGTGCCTCATACCTTTCACTTGCAGACATCCTTATAACTGAGCTGTGGTCTGTATTAGTGCCTCATACCTTTCACTTGCAGACATCCTTATAACTGAGCTGTGGTCTGTATTAGTGCCTCATACCTTTCACTTGCAGATATCCTTATAACTGAGCTGTGGTCTGTATTAGTGCCTCATACCTTTCACTTGCAGATATCCTTATAACTGAGCTGTGGTCTGTATTAGTGCCTCATACCTTTCACTTGCAGATATCCTTATAACTGAGCTGTGGTCTGTATTAGTGCCTCATACCTTTCACTTGCAGATATCTTACGAACGAGCATTTTGTAAGCCTATATTCTTTCGATATCATCTGAGCTGTGGTCTTGTTTCCCCATACCTTTCATGGAATCCTTAACTGACTGTCAGATGATGTACCTCATACCTGTTCTTTAGATATTTTTAACTGACTATCAATAATTTTCTTATTTCATTGGGATATGATACAGTGTGTCTCGATTAAGGCACCCCTTGCAAATCCAAAGAGCTTGTCTAGTTACATATTACTGCAGGTATATTTACTTCTTATTTATACCGTTCCTTCGATATCTTTACCTGACTGTGTTTATCCCCCTTCCTGCACTATCACTTATATACTGGTCACACAACCTTGGAATCCTTTACTACGTCTTAATTGAACCTTCTCGATTCTTATAACTAGTGTGTCTGATTGGTCCTCATCACGTTCCTTTATCTTAACACTTGGGCGTAAAGTGCCTCATCCTACTTGCAGATATCCTTATAACTGAGCTGTGGTCTGTATTAGTGCCTCATACCTTTCGAAAGTTAACAAACAGCACATGTTGCGACATTCGGCTATTTTCCATTCTCACATTTCCCAGACATCTTAGTCTCCCACCGCTGAGTATTCCCATAATGGTTGACAAGTTAGCGCGCTGAAGTAGTTCAGAATTGGTTACCTTCTCATACCTTACATCTGATTTTCATAATCTTGCGGACATCGAAGGTTAAATATGTCAAACTTCCTCTCATGTCTTCATTATGATGTCCATGTTACTGAACCATATAGTAAAGAGCTAATTATACAGGCCTAGTATATCTGAATCTTCATCCGCTATGTTAATTTTGGGCTGTTCGGGGCTCTATTTGATAGTTTGTCGTATGTTGTAGCCGCACTAGTTATTCTTGCCAGTTTGTTGATTTTGCGCATGCTTTTGCCAGTTGTCATGTTAGCGCACTAGCTATTCTTGCATTGATTTCTTTATCAATAGAGATAGTTGACTGGCAGTGACTATAGATCCATGATAGCCACATTTTAAACTGGTTTTATATCAGCAAGTCTACCGAAAGAATTAGAGCGCGTTCCCATGCGGGAGACCCGTATTTAATTCACGGTAAGGCCAAGGATTTGTTTCTGTTGTGGGCATAAATCTAAATTCTAACCTGAACAGCTTCGTGACGACTGCACTAGCCATGTGGCCATTAAATTCCTCAGGCTTTCGTCCCACATGTCCTACGCCGCCCTAACAATCGGTATGCCTACCACAGACAGTAATGACAGTTCTGTTTAAAAACCTCATCTGAATCTTATATCTGCTATGTTAATTTAGTGCTGTTCAGCACTCCGTCTGATAGTTTGCCGAATGTTGTAACTGACTACCTATTTGTGCGCTGATTTCCTCAGAGAGAGAGAGAGAGAGAGAGAGAGAGAGAGGGAAGAGAGACTAGCACTGGATATGGACCCAAGATAGCAACATTTTGGAACTGGATTTATATATACATATATATATATAATCTGCAGAGAAACCAGCACTTTGATCGCTTGAAAGACAAGAAAATTTGCTAAAAGACCAGGCACAGGAAAAGCGGCATCCATTGATTATCTTACGTCCGCATCAACGAGCATTCAGTAGCCAGCTAATAGAGAAATGACAAGTCAAAACGGTCGCAAATAGTAACGACAAGGCAAATCGATGAGCTGAAAAGTGGAACTAAATGTCTTGAGTTTGCGTGATTTGCTATTGTGGAAATTGTATTAATTATTGTTAAGTAATAATAATTATAACAGGATATGTGAACGCTTAACACTTGTGGAATGTCAGTTAGACTCAAGAGAAATAAGAAAGATTAATCACATTAAAATATAATTAGTAAGGCTACAGAGTGGTACATTGCACTTGTGTAAAATTAGGGGAGTTAGTAGCGTAACCTGATAATGCGAGATAGGTATGCTGCTACTTAAAATGAATTGTACACTCCTATTTAATCTATTTTCTCTTTAATTGAAAATCCAACTATATTGAATTACGCAAATATAGTTATTGAGCTAGAAAAATATATTTTAATAGCACATATTTCCATTTACATGTTTCACTTAAAGATCAGATCGATTCTTCTTTCCTGTAGCATAAACTTCTCTATGACGGCATCGTAAAATGTATTCTTCCTTCTAACATTACTCAAAAGTTCCTTTTCAATCGACAAAAGGCTAAGATTGGAGAATCTATATTGATCGTTTGCAGATCTGCAGTAACTGTGAATTTGCTTTAATGTTGAAAACGACATTTCAACAGACGCAGCAGTTGCTAGAATAGTCATGATTAATTTCGCCAGTTTTAACACTTCTTTAAAACATGAACTGAGATCATTTTCAACTAAAAACTTCCGTAAGTCATCTAAACAATAACGTACTACAAATTCATTTTTCAACCGTACATAGTCGAACATTCCTCATAAATGTCTTTTAAACATCAGGCCCTTCAATTGTAAGTGCTGACTTTCAGCAACGCACCTTCTCTATGTAAGACCACAACCTGTGGACCAATCTCTTACATGGCCCGCTTCACAAAACGGGACTCACAGAACATAAAATCTGACGTGAAAGTTATTGACGTTTGATTCCGAAGACCAGCATGCGTTAATAGGGAAACCACCAAGGGATTTCCGAAGACAAGGTCGCAACTCCTAAGTACTAAAATCCTGAAACACATACCATGCATGAGATAACACGTCCCTGGAGATGACTTAAATTCGACAATAGACAGCTACTTATTGCTACTCTACAAATATTTTATAGTAAATATTGCTGTGAATACTTAACATAATAATTGTATAATAATAATAACGTTATTTTTATTGTCATTCTGGCCTGGCGTA
This sequence comes from Arion vulgaris, assembly GCA_020796225.1. Classification (NCBI taxonomy): domain Eukaryota; kingdom Metazoa; phylum Mollusca; class Gastropoda; order Stylommatophora; family Arionidae; genus Arion; species Arion vulgaris. The sequence continues at coordinate 36,248,581 of CM036756.1, forward strand.
TGTGTGCGCCGCACACCTAGCACGCATGGAGCATACGCCACTGGAGTTAGTTAGTGATAGGATATAAGTCTGTTGCAAGACAGTCAGAGATAGAATATCTATCTGATACAAGACAGTTAGTGGTAGGATATCTGTGATACAAGACAATTGGGTCAAATCCGTTAAGGTTGCTCATGATTAACCTACCATGAATATAAACACTTTCAAGTCTGCACTACACGGATGCCAAACTCACCTATTTCGCATGAATGTGTTAATTTTGCCACCATTTTTATTTTATCATACTCTAGGGAACTGTGGTTAACGTCCATGATAACGTACGAAACTAGTCATGTTCAGGAATTATTCAGGTTAGAGTCTACGTCACTCGATACATATACTTCATGCGTAAATCACATGGTGGTGAAGATTTTCATAAAAATTAAATTTCATCTGTGTAAATTGATAAACAATAAATTTATTCTGAAGAAGTTAAACAAAAGATATACGGCGTAGCTTTATTTTGAATATATTGATCTAATGGCTACGATAGTGAGACGGACTGACGTAATGCATAGAGAGTTCACCTATCGACTTGGTCACACGAGTGTTGTGGGATCAATCTCATACTCGACGTTCTAAACATTTGGAAATGATTTGGCCATCCTGTCTCCTGCATACTAGGGTTTATAAATGTGAAGGGACATGCACTTCATATTCTAAAATCTGAAAAGGCTACGGGAACTTTTATGTTACTTTATTTGCTTACGATACTTTTTTTCCGATCCAGAAGCACTTGAGCTTTTCAGCTCTTCGGCTCGGTGCTATGGACATCGTAACCCTGCGGTTCGGTGCAAAAAGCACCATAAATCTGGGAAATATGTGGCTTTTTCTGCCACCACGCGGAATTGAACCCGCACACACAGAGGGATAGTCACCCTTAGTCCAACGCGCTACGAACACGCTGGACAGACGGGCGCTTACGATACTTAAACTAGGGCAGTACATTTTCTATAGCTTGGGATTGATTGACTGATATAACCATCATCATTGCACTTCGGTGATTAACCATGTGTGCTTCTATCTCTTTCTTACAAAGAATATCTCAGCGGCAGTGTACGAACTAGCGTGGTTCGGCGAGTGTCCCTGATGAAATGTAAAAGATGGTGAAAATATTTTGTAACAATTTTATTTGTTGTAATATTTTTTAGCTTGCTCTTCTCGATTTTGAACTTCAGAGTGTTCTTTACGTGCCAACTTGAATACGGGACCTACATTTTATCATCCTTCTCCGATAAGACTAGGAACTCGATCTCACTCACACTGAGATCAGGGATCTGTGGTGAAAAAATATCCCGATGGCTCATGAAGGAGCGAACCTAGTACCCTTGGAACAAGAGGCAAGTGCCTATCCTCTACGCCACAGAGATCCTCATTATTTATAGTTAGTAAGTTTGTATGACAAGTTGAATGCATTTGAAAATAAATGTCTGCGAAAAATAATGAATATAAAATGGAACGAATTCAGGAGAAGGATGAAATCAGAGACATGTCTGGTCAACCACTAGTGACAACTGTTATAAGAAAGAGAAGATGGAGATATGTTGGGCACACCTTGAGGAGAAACGATCAACGAATATCAAATCAGGCATTGAAGTGGGATGCAAAGGGTTCAAGAAAGAGAGGTCGACCTAAGGAGACCCTGAAACGAACTTTGCTGAGAGAGGCAGGAAATATCGGTCTCAGTTCCATGGAGGAGATTGAGCGAGTTGCCCAGGACAGAGCGGTATGGAGAAATTACTTGCAGGCCCTATGTAACGTATAACGGTACGAGAGGAGTTATATATTATATATATATATAAGTATGTATGCACTAGGGCTCAAAGGCTAATATTAGCAATGTAGTAAGTCTGTATGCCCTAGGGCTCAAAGGCTAATATTAGTAATGTAGTAAGTCTGTATGCCCTAGGGCTGAAAGGCTAATATTAGTAATGTAGTAAGTCTGTATGCCCTAGGGCTCAAAGGCTAGTATTAGTAATGTAGTAAGTCTGTATGCCATATGGATCAAAAACTAATATTATTAATGACATGCTAATATTATTATAATAAAAACCAAATGTCTGCGATTAGTCCGAGTAACATATGATAACCATGTCTGAACAATGTCTTCAACCATACGAATACAAAACGAGATTCGATTGTTCCCCGTCATACACAGTTGCATTCCTTACTCATTTACAGATGCAAATCTTTCACATATCTCATCCATCCTGATCACAAACATATTGCCGAATTGTTCATCATATTTGCAATTCACAGCGTCATTTTTTTGTATTTTGCAACGCCTGCGGGATTTCCTTCTCGTAAAAACACATTAAATCCCGTCTGATTGGCTCCCGTAAAGGCGTAACATATGATAAAAATAATTTTTTTCTAATGTGAAGCTTTTACGTGCGTGAAGGATAGATAGAAGATATACAGATAAATGATAGATAGATGGATAGATGGATGGAATGATGGATGAAGATGGAAGATGGAGATGGGATGGAATGAGATGGAAGATGGATAGATGGATGATGGATGGATAGATGGATAGATGGATGAGATGATAGATGGATAGATGGATGGATGGAGATGGATAGATGGATAGATGGAAGATGGATAGATGGATAGATGGATAGATGGATAGATGGATGAGGATAGATGAAGATGGAAGATGATAGATAGAGAAGATAGAAGAAGAAGATAGATAGAAGAAGATAGATAGATAGAAGAAGAAGAAGAAGAAGATAGATAGATAGAAGAAGAAGATAGATAGAAGAAGATAGAAGATAGAAGATAGAGATGCAGAAGAAGAAGATAGAAGATAGAAGAAAGACAGAAGAAGAAGATAGAGAAGAAGACAGATAGAAGATAGATAGATAGATAGATAGAAGAAGATAGAAGATAGATAGATAGAAGATAGATAGAAGATAGATAGATAGATAGATAGATAGATAGAAGATAGATAGATAGATAGATAGATAGATAGATAGATAGATAGATAGATAGATGAGATAGATAGATAGATAGATAGATAGATAGATAGATAGATAGATAGAAGATAGATAGATAGATAGATAGATAGAAGATAGATAGATAGATAGATAGATAGATAGATAGATAGATAGATAGATAGATAGATAGATAGATAGATAGATAGATAGATAGATAGATAGATAGATAGATAGATAGATAGATAGATAGATAGATAGATAGATAGATAGATAGATAGATGATAGATAGATAGATAGATAGATAGATAGATAGATAGATAGATAGATAGATAGATAGATAGATAGATAGATAGATAGATAGATAGATAGATAGATAGATAGATAGATAGATAGATAGATAGATAGATAGATAGATAGATAGATAGATAGATAGATAGATAGATAGATAGATAGATAGATAGAAAATAGATAGATAGATAGATAGATAGATAGATAGATAGATAGATAGATAGATAGATAGATAGATAGATAATGATAGATAGATAGATAGATAGATAGATAGATAGATAGATAGATAGATAGATAGATAGATAGATAGATAGATAGATAGATAGATAGATAAGATAGATAGATAGATAGATAGATAGATAGATAGATAGATAGATAGATAGATAGATAGATAGATAGATAGATAGATAGATAGATAGATAGATAGATAGATAGATAGATAGATAGATAGATAGATAGATAGATAGATAGATAGATAGATAGATAGATAGAAGTAGATAGATAGATAGATAGATAGATAGATAGATAGATAAGATAGATAGATGATGAGGAGGATAGGAGATGATGTGATAAGATGGATGGATGGGTGATATATATGATATTGAAATATGGACATATGAATGGATGGATGGATATATGTGTGGATGAATGGATGGATGGGTGGATATATGGATAATATGACATATGAATGGATGGCTGGATATATGGAGTGATGGATGGATGGGTTGATGGATAGATGAATGGATTGATGGATATAGATGATGGATTGATTGGATTATTGATAGATGGATGGAATGGATTGATTGATGAATGTATTTATGGATTGATGGAAAGTTGGTAAGATGGACAGATAGGTTTGTGTATCGGACAAATCAACTAATAGAGGCTAGCAATATGCAATATGTATATATATATTTATCTACAATCTAGAAGGGCGGATTGATATGTGGACGGATTTATATGTGGACGCATAGGCAGTGTGATAAAAAAAAAGTAGCAGAGTTGTATAGAAGAGATACTATTTGCACAAGGACCAAGACATTCAATGTAATTATATACAGAAGAAGAAAGAAAATAGAAACATAATAAGAAAACATACAGAAAGACAGATATAATAAGAAAACATACAGAAAGACAGACATAATTAGAAAACATACAGAAAGACAGACATAATTAGAAAACATACAGAAAGACAGACATAATAAGAAAACATACAGAAAGACACCTGACAAGAATGCACTGGTATCGTCTACCACAGAGAGCCACACAGAAAAAGTATAACGAGTACAAAGCAAGAGGAAAACCACGCACAAGATGGAGCTATGGCACTAAGAATAGCCTTCCAAAACTAAATTACAAAGTGCCCTAAGACAAGCACACCCAAGATCACTACACCCCCTCGCCCCCCCATAGCCCCCCTCCCCAACAAAACTTCTATAAAGAAGTAAATGGTGGAAGAGAAGATACACAGAGACAAACATAATAAGGTAAGCTCGGAAGATATAATTTCGTGGCGACTACAATAGCCATGCGACTATTACATTCCTCAGGTACATATCGCACCTCACCTTCACCGCCTTAAAAGTTGTATTACAAGTAGTAACGATAGTTTTTCTTATGCAGGCAGACATGCAGAAACAATCTTAGAAGGCTCGAATAAACAGATAAATATGTGCCGAGATTATACATTTTTTTGCCCCATGTATCTTGTAATTCTTGTTCTATGAGAATTAGAAACATTACTAGAAAGAATTTTACAAATCAGATTTATTTATGAAAATCGTAGCATATCCTTTACAGGACGTAGCCATCAACCAGAGTAAACGAGTCGTTGATTTTCTAGGCACCACGTATACGTTCAGTAGTTTGCCATTACTTTCTGAACGGTGAGGTCTACTTTTACCTTATGTAAAAATCCCACAAAAACAAATTTGCTTCCACATTTGCCCACCGTGGGGTTTGAACCATGTACGCTGGGTTTGTGATCGAGCTCACTACCGCTTCAGCTACAGAAGCTCACATATATTTATACATAATATATAGTAGAATATTGGAAAGAAAATGACACGACTATAGCTGTAGAAAGAAGTGGCATGTGGCTCTGTTAGAAAATGATTACATGGTCTGAAGAGAGACTTCAGATGTAATTAGTTATGAAGTGGCTTATCTAAATATAAAAAGTGGAACAAGATGGAGGAAGAAAAATTGGTCCTGTCTTGAGAAATGTTTTTTCCGTTCTCTTAACACTTGATGATAAAATCTGCTCATTTACTTGAAGGTCATGTGACTACTGGTTTCTTTATATTGCTTCTTGTCACCTTCTTACTCTTGTTATTATTGCCTCTCCATCTTTATATCATTTCTTACATTATCACGTTTCCCTTCCTTGTCTTTAATCGCATCATGTGTACGTGTGTCCTTGGTGTATCTGTAACCTGGGGGTAGAGTGTTCGCCTCTTACGCGGTTAGTTTCACTCGTGGATCGATATTTATATTTTTTAGTAGTGGTCTCTTAATGTAGATGAGTTTAAGTTTTTAGTGCTTTAGGAGACAGACGATAAAACGTAGGCTTAGTGCGCAAGTTCAGCAAGTAAAGGAATGGTTGTTAGATCAAAATAATTAAGCAGGGGCGGCTCGTCCTTAAGGGCCAGTGGGGCCCGGCCCCACTAATAATCGAAAGGGAAATAACTTCCCGGAATAGTAAATACTATAAAAACCATGATTTTTTTCCGAAAATTTGTTTCTGGCCCCACCCAGAAAAATGACCACGAGCCGCCACTGTAATTAAGAGTAGGCTGCAAAACCGCTGACGAAAAATTAATGAATATATTTTTATAAAATTCCTACATATTTTCACCATCATCAAAATTACGCCAGGATTCTTGTCGTGCTACTGAGCTTGTGCACTATCGGTGTTATCTTCTTGTGTACTAACTAGATAGAATACGTAATCCTATTCACCAGAGTGTAGTGACGATGGTTCAATCAATCAAACAATCAATCGAACAATCAATCAACTGCTGAAATTGTATACCATCATTTTATCACTCATCAGCATTATCATGTTATTTCATTTCTCTCCTGCTTTTGAAATGTTTTTTCTTGTTACATTTTTCAACAAAACCATTTAAATAGCTTTAAAGTTTCCTGCTGGGGCCGCAGGTGCAGAAATGTAAGTATATAACGTGGTGCCAGGGTCAGTGAGCTGGCACTGACCAAGACCATGCCCCACCTCCACGGGGTGGCCCTGGTAACATACTAGTGTCTGGCTAAGTGGATAGGGATCTAAGGAGAACTATTCGGGTATACGTAGAATTGTAGGTGCCTACATATCTGATATGAGATCTGATCGCAATATAGACGGTGAGAATCTCAGTAAATGCGTTTGTACGTCTTCACTGTCCGATAAAGAGTAAAAAGACCACGGACAATACAAATCTGACGCCCGTGTGGTTGCCGGGGCCCGAACTCGGGGTAAAGAATAGAACCACTACTACCTACCACATGTCGTATACAGCGAAACTTTGGCGTGGGACTAGCTACCCTACCCTGTGAAAACACTCAGCTATACAAACCACAACCAAGCGAATAAGAGCTTGCAAGGCCTTGGTTGAGGACATATGACTCCTTAGAGGCGAAGGGTAAGGAAGAAAGGGAAATTTCCTGTTGAGCGTCTAATCTATATGTTAGTACCGCGACCACACATGGTTATATGTGCAGATCGCTTGGAGATGAATCGGGCATGTGATGCGCATGGAGGTGGACTCCAGAGGATAGGCGAAAACGTGAAAGACCCAAGACAACCTGGAGGAGAACGATAGATCAATAACTGAAAGAAATAAATAATAGCTGGAAAACAATACAGAGAAAGACCATGAATAGAGAAGAATGGTGTGCGTTTGTTGCTACCCTAAACGCCAAGAGCGTAACAGGCTAAAGAGAGAGAGCACATCGCATAAGACGTCTTAAGGAAATGGGAATATGTTTATGTAACTGTTGTTGCTAAACATATTCGTGTATGTGCATACGCATGAGTTTGTCGTGTATGATCGTGTGTGTGTGTATATATAGGTGTTTTGTCTAAATGAGAATGAGTGTGTGTATGTGGATACGTCTCAGTGTATGTGCGCGCGTAAGTTTGTGCATATTTTTGGGGCCTGCATGCATAAGTGTGAATACTTGAGGAAGTGAGCCTATTTGTGTGTATGTGTGTTTACGCGCGTGTACGTTTCTATGTGTGTGTGTGTGTGCGTGCGTTTGTCTTTTTCTTCATTAAATTGGCTTTTACCTGTTTGTACTTGTTTTATACATATTTGATTTTTTAACATGACTGTGGTTGTTTCATGAATTTATCTGTATATGTGTACATTTGACTGTAGACACGTGCGTGTAGTTGTGAGTACGCGCTTGCAATGAATACATGCCTGTATACGTGTGCGTATCTATGTGTGTGTGTACAAATGAGACGTGTGTGCCAGTGAGTGTGTATGTTCGTAGTTGTCCGAGCCTTGTGTACATGAGTGTATCTGTATGTGCTTGCTCGTCCACACTTGTGAGTGTTGGAACCGTATATATTAACGTACAATGAACATATACGCTCGTGGATGAGCGTGGACTTCCCCCAAGCGTGGGTGGTATAAACTCATCTATACATATTTTCTCAAAATCTGCAAAGAACTTCTCTAAACACTAAATTATTCATTTTTCCAACTAAAACATTCAAAATATTTGTATCACTCAAACCTACAAAAATATTATGATGGATTATTAAAATGGAGATCTGTTATTCAAGCAAGAATGACAGGGCGAACAAGTTCTTGTCAAGATTAAGCAAGACAGCACGCCGCCATTATTCGAGACAGTTTGCAAAATTGGCTTCCCTCACAAAAAAATTACTATACAAGCATACGAACAATTTTCACAAAAATGGAGTATTACAATATTCTGTTTTGACTGACAGGCTATTATCTCGTAATACTACCATCTTTTTTGGGGATCTCTATGGCGAATTGATTAAGTTTCAATTCTTGAAGCTAGTGGGTTCGAATCCGGATCGCGTTTTTCGGTTCACAATTAAAATTAGTACGCATATCCATAAGATTGTCTAGCTGGAGCTACGGAGTTCTTGCTTTGTGCAATATTTTAGGTAGTTAGCAAACACGTTATGCGCAGTGGGGCTGAACAATATGAAGAATCCCGATGCAATGAAGTAAATCATTTATACCTTTTAAACTGTTATCTTCATTCTACCCTGTGTGTTACGATAAGATAACAATCATATTCACAGTAACATCGAGAGAAAAAAAAGTACAATTGAGGGTCTTAATGATTACGTACACTATTTTACCAGGAAGGTATACAGAAGATTGGACTATGACCGTTCCTAAAGATTACAAGCTGACAAGTGTTGAGATATGATCAGATAACCATTCTTTCATACTAAAGATAACAGTTGACAAGTTTAGGATATGATCAGATACCATTTTCGATAAAGCGCTCTGAGTTTTCTAAAATGGGTTTGATTACCATTTGGCCTTTATGAAGGTTCTCACTCTTGGCCCCGATCAAGGGCAAATCAAAACAACGCATAACAATATTGGTTGTTAGGGTTGATAGCGGCCGCCCAACATTTGACGTTAACAGAGAGCAGCTAGCAATGTGTATCTTTGAGATGTCCATACATCGTCTAGAACAATGGTTCTCAGCCTGCTTAATGCCACGGCCCTTTAATACGCTTCCTGGTGTTGTGGTAGCCCCCAACCATAAAATTATTTTCGTTGCTATTTTATAAATGTAATTTTGCTACTGTTATGAGTGGTAATGTCAATATCTGATATGCAGGATGTATTTTTATTGTTACAAATTAAACATAATTAAAGCATAATGATTAATCACAAAAACAACAAGCTTTAAACGGAGCATCTGCTTTCTACACAGTAGTTGTTGCTCTCTACACAATAGCTGCTCTCTACACAGTAACTACTCTCTACACAGTATCTGCTCTCTACACAGTAGTTGTTGCTCTCTACACAGTAGTTGTTGCTCTCTACACAGTAGTTGTTGCTCTCTACACAGTAGTTGTTTCTCTCACACAGTAGTTGTTTCTCTCTACACAGTAGTTGTGCTCTCTACACAGTAGTTCTGCTTTCTACACAGTAGTTGTTGCTCTCTACACAGTAGTTGTTGCTCTCTACACAGTAGTTGTTGCTCTCTACACAGTAGTTGTTGCTCTCTACACAATAGCTGCTCTCTACACAGTAACTGCTCTCTACACAGTAGCTGCTCTCTACACAGTATCTGCTCTCTACACAGTAGTTGTTGCTCTCTACACAGTAGTTGTGCTCTACACAGTACGCTGCTCTCTACACAATAGCTGCTCTCTACACAGTAACTGCTCTCTACACAGTATCTGCTCTCTACACAGTAACTGCTCTCTACACAGTAGCTGCTCTCTACACAGTAACTGCTCTCTAAACAATAGCTGCTGCCTTACACAGTAACTGCTCTCTACACAATAGCTGTCTTACACAGTATCTGCTCTCTACACAGTAGCTGCTGCCTCACACAGTATCTGCTCTCTACACAGTAGCTCTGCCTCTACACAGTATCTGCTCTTACACAGTATCTGCTCTTACACAATAGCTGCCTCTACACAGATCTGCTCTCACCAATAGCTGCTCTCACACAGTAGCTGCTTCTACACAGATCTCTCTCACTACAGTAAGCTTGCTCACTACAGCATCTGCTCTCTACATAATAGCTGCTCTCTACACATTATCTGCTCTACACAATAGCTGCTCTCACACAGTAGCTGCTGCTCTACACAGATCTGCTCTCTACACAATAGCTGCTGCCTCTACACAGTAGCTGCTCTCTACACAATAGCTGCTCTCTACACAGTATCTGCTCTCTACACAATAGCTGCTGCTCTCTACACAGTAGCTGCTCTCTACACAGTAGCTGCTCTATACACATGTGTGACTGGTCCGCATAAGTACATTATGGCGCCAGCCTTGTCATATGCACTTGTATGTGTACGGGGTGTATGTGATGGGGTTGGCGCGATGATACCATCACGCCAGGTACTCTTATGTGGGTGCATCTGCATGTGGGCGGACCCGCCTGGTTACAGATATAGGAGCGGTGTCTCGGTTTCTAAGACCATCGAAAATATGCGTTTTCCGATGGTCTTAGGCGACCGTCATGAAAGAGCCGTTCGACCCCCAAAGGTGTCGCGACCCATAGATTGAGAACCACTGGTCTAGAAGCTTCTTTCATCTAATGTAATGTCAAAATTATAGCTAGGAAAACATATCTGGCAAATAGTGTCTTTATTTATGTAATAATCATATACATCTTTATCGCTAACAACAAGGATACAATAAATACAGCGATGTGAAGCAATGAAAGTCAGTAAATAAAAGTCGCATAGTAATAACTTTCCTTCAATAAAATTACTTCATTAAATGTGTTGAGATTTGCCGAAGTTGTAGAATGGACCAAGTGTTAAATATGTGTTTGGTTATAGTAATTCATTTATATATTGGCGTGTCCTACAGAATAGGTATGTCACAAATGTATTTGTTTTGGGATGTTAACCAAAATATAGTGTTTACGACAGAGACGAAGTGTCTACGCAGAATTCTGGGAATATCAAGAAGAGACCGGTTTAGAAATGAAAACATCACATCAGGAAAAAATGGGTACAACATCAGTACTGAGCTTCATCAAGAAACAATAAAATGGTTTGGCCACATAAGTAGATTATAAACAGACCTCAAATACTCAAATAGATGAAGTTACTTATGTGGCCCAACTTTTACGTGGATAACCTTTTGTTTTGTATCCATTGTATCGAAGTAGAATTGCTTTTTGAGGCACACTGTCTTTTGGTAATCTGCTCATGTGTTAGAACCATTTAATTCATTGTTTCTTGATAAAGTTCAGTTGTACCCACTATTTTTATAGTGTCTTTATTGCTAAGCCGGTCTCTTCTTGATACTCCCAGCATTTTGCGTAGACACTTCATCTCTGTCGTGACTAATTTCCTTCAATCGTTTGATGCCCATGTTACTATGAATACAAGTATCGTTGTCAGCCATCTGAATGACGAAGAACACTGGTAATAAAGCGCAAGTCTTTACTCAAAAATCATATAAAGGCACCATAATAGTTGTCATTGCCATGCCTGAATTCTGAGCCGGTAAACAAAAAAAAACCTTTAAGAAGCAGCTCTAGAAGAGTGACATATATATATGTATATATATATATCTTGGCATCAACATGGATAACAATGGAGGAATAGAACAAATATTAAAATACGAATATAAAAAAAAACTAAAGAAGCTTTAATACACTAATAAATAAACATAACTTAAATCAATTAGAACATAAATCAAATCAGTTAGATAAGGATTCTTGACTGAAATATCAAGGCCAGTTCTTACGTATGGCTTGAAACATGTAGAACAGAAATAAAATAACTACAAACATATCGGTTTTCATAAATGTATGATGTTCGGAACATGACAGATCGTATGACAAGATTACCAACGAGAAACTCATTGAAACAACCAAACAAGCACCAGTGGCTAGAGAGCTTAATGAATAACTTTGGTGTTGTATATAGGGCATACTAAACAACCAAACAAGCACCAGTGGCTAGAAAGCTTAATGAATAACTTTGGTGTTGTATATAGCATACTAAACAACCAAACAAGCACCAGTGGCTAGAAAGCTTAATGAATAACTTTGGTGTTGTATAGGGCATACTAAACAACCAAACAAGCACCAGTGGCTAGAAAGCTTAATGAATCACTTTGGTGTTGTATAGGGCATACTAACAACAAAGACACAATATTTTGAGCCAGAAGATGATCGTTTTAACATAGCGAGCCACAGGATCCATACAGTTTGCTATAGCTTGATATCTGTTGTAGGAGACTGAACACAACAATGTCCAGTGGCTAGAAAGTTTGATGAATCAGTTGTTGTAAGCAACTAACAAAAATATACACACAGGGACTTAATGAAAAACTTGGGGTACAGAGATACAATAGTAAAAACATACACAGTGGCTGGAAGCTAATAATAATTGTGTAGGCATACTAAACAACCAAACAAGCACCAGTGGCTAGAAAGCTTAATGAATAACTTTGGTGTTGTATAGGGCATACTAAACAAAGACACAAATATCTTGAGGCGCAGAGAGAGGAGCGTGTTTAACCAGCGAGCCACAGGATCCATCAGTTTGCATACCTTCGATATCTGTTAGTGGAGACTGAGCACCTAATGTCGTGCCGGTGTGCTGTGACGTCAGTTCAGTAACCAATAACAAATAATATACAAAGTGGTACTTGTCTGAAAACCGCAGGGACAGGGACACAATAGTGAAAAAAAACTTAAACAGAAGAGAACTGGAAGCGAATAATGAAGTGTTTGGAAGACTGAAAGACCAGAATGGATGTCAGTGGATAGAAATGAATGGCGAATGTTTATTGAAGACAAGTGTCCCAGACAGAACTGAAAAGTTTATTATTATTAATATTAGTATACATCAACACTATCATGTGCCATGTTTCTGCGAACTAGGTGATCACAGAATTACACAAAAGTTAGTTTTGTGTCTGAACTATCAGTTAGGATATTGATATTTGTCTGTGATTTGGTGCTAGTCTGTACAGAAATCTGTCTTTCTCTCGCGCTCTTTCTGTCATCGTTTGTATCTGTGTAACTATATAGTCTGCTATTCTTTATTTCTATGAAAGGAATAATCAAAAACATTAAAAACTGTCCGTAGCTTTCTCAGATCTTAGTGTATGAACTGCCTGTCACTTCACATTTCTAAGTCCGAGTATGCAGGAGGTAGGAAGACAATTCTTTTCCTCTATAACGGAAACCGCCCGTGTGGTGCAGGGCCTCAAGGGAAGCAAGAAATAGTATCACTGCGTCCTACAAGGCATGTCGTAAGAAGCGACTGATGTAGGACCTAATAAAGTCACCCTAGTAAAGAAAAAGCATTGCAAAATTGATGTGTGGACCTATGTAGACGCATAACTGGCACAACGTTCAATCGCTCTTAGACTCAGACTGGGCATTCAACTGGGGCACAACAGTAACACGTGGATCTAACATGGCTCATTGAGTACTAGAAAACTAGATGAGGCAACATACATAACATTCTTGTGATGTGCAACAAATAATGAATTCTTGGAATTGAACAAATAATGAATATAACTTAACATTACTTGATGAATTGCAACAAATAATGAATATAAATTAACATTACTTATGAATGTGCAACAAATAATGAATATAACATTAACATTACTTGATGAATGTGCAACAAATAATGAATATAACATTAACATTACTTGATGAATGTGCAACAAATAATGAATATAAAATTAACATTACTTGATGAATGTGCAACAAATAATGAATATAACTTTAACATTACTTGATGAATGTGCAACAAATAATAATGAATATAATATTAACATTACTTGATGAATTGCAACAAATAATGAATATAAATTAACATTACTTGATGAATGTGCAACAAATAATAATGAATATAACATTAACATTACTTGATGAATGTGCAACAAATAATGAATATAATATTAACATTACTTGATGAATGTGCAACAAATAATGAATATAACATTAACATTACTTGATGAATGTGCAACAAATAATGAATATAACATTAACATTACTTGATGAATGTGCAGCAAATAATAATTGAATATAACATTAACATTACTTGATGAATGTGCAACAAATAATGAATATAACATTAACATTACTTGATGAATGTGCAACAAATAATGAATATAACATTAACATTACTTGATGAATGTGCAACAAATAATGAATTTAACATTAACATTACTTGATGAATGTGCAACAAATAATGAATGTAAGTATTAACATTCATTGATGAATTACAACAAATAATAATGAATGTATGACATACATTACTTGATGAATGTGCAAATAATGAATGTAACATTAACATTATGATGAATGGAACAAATAATGAATATAACATTAACATTACTTGATGAATGTGCAACAAATAATGAATATAACTTTAACATTACTTGATGAATGTGCAACAAATAATGAATATAACATTAACATTACTTGATGAATGTGCAACAAATAATGAATTTAACATTAACATTACTTGATGAATGTGCAACAAATAATGAATATAACTTTAACATTACTTGATGAATGTGCAACAAATAATGAATATAACTTTAACATTACTTGATGAATGTGCAACAAATAATAATGAATATAACATTAACATTACTTGATGAATGTGCAACAAATAATGAATATAACATTAACATTACTTGATGAATGTGCAACAAATAATGAATTTAACATTAACATTACTTGATGAATGTGCAACAAATAATGAATATAACTTTAACATTACTTGATGAATGTGCAATAAATAATGAATATAACTTTAACATTACTTGATGAATGTGCAACAAATAATAATGAATATAACATTAACATTACTTGATGAATGTGCAACAAATAATGAATTTAACATTAACATTACTTGATGAATGTGCAACAAATAATAATGAATGTAACATTAACATTACTTGATGAATGTGCAACAAATAATGAATGTAACCTGAAATCCCTGTAAGTACGTCACAGTAAATGTTTCATTTTGAAAATTATTTTTTATCATTTTGACGTCCTACCAGCAATCCATCTGTAAAATATGTGCCCTATTGGACAAGCCCTCTCTATGGAACACAAGACGTCGGACTTGTACTAATTAAATATGAGAATAGGGAACCAATATGGGCAGATTTCTGACGATCGGTCAGCCATCATAACGGCGCAGTTACTCGGAACGGGATGATTCTCTTGCATTAAACATTTGAACACGTGCCAAGAGCGTAATACAATTCGGCGTAGCCAGTAGGCAACACCTTTTCTGGTACTGAGCCCACTAAGAGTTACTTTGACAGCTATATATTTTAGTAGATGTATGGCTTAGGGGATAGTGACTCGGTCTATTAAACCCGACGTTCTGAGTTCGAGTGACGCTTCGGAGAGTTTGGTTGCAATTTATTTCGCGTGGATTTTACAAAGGACGATGGCACAACCCGTTCAGAAAGTAATGGCAAACTACTGAACGTAATAATACCTAGAAAAATCACAAACAGCGTTAAAAACCGGTGTCTATTTGCAAAGTCCTGTAAAGGATATGCAATTAACTTTTCATTTTCATCATTTTGTTGGTTGCAGTGTTACTATTCTTTGCTCCCTATGAGATCTCGATAACACGCGGGCGATAACTGTTTAATGATTTCCGTGTGTTGGAAGGTTAGGACACTTTTGTTTTGTAAAGAAAATGCTTAAGCAAAATGCAAAATAACCTTCTTCTGAAATTCTGACGTAAGTTTCCAAACTGAAAACATGCTTTATTTAACAGCCTGTGCTTGGACAGAACTGTCGAGACAAGGCTCTTGTTACCTGCAAATCTCTCAGACATCTAAGCACGGAAATAACTAGTGCCGTAAATACCACCGTGTTTGATGTCGCGAAGGGAAGTAAACAGCAATCATGATCCCTTGTGTGATGTCGTAAATTACGGTTTAGAATGATCAAATCAAGGAGGTGATATTGCGTTAATTTGTTCACGTTGTAAAGTGACGTTCTTTAGACTGACCACGCCAGACTGATCGATTTTGCAATACATTCAAGTTTCAAATCTTGAATTGTTGCACACTTTGAGAGTACTTGATCGAATACTACTTGTAAATCTTATCAAGTAATGTGTGATGGTGGGACGGATAAGCGTAAGGAGTAAGCGTTCTTCTATCGACTCAGATACAAGAATAGAATTGTCAATGATAATCCTACACTATTTGAATTCAAACATTTTCAAAGAGATATGAAACAAATTATGTAGCTCTGAATTTGTAAGAAAATCTGATAACAATGATTCTAGTTAATTTAATACTAACTGAGCAGTCAATTATTGCATTATCATTCAGTCAAATGCCCCATGTCTGCCGACGTAGATGATCATGTCTCTCCACAACCTTCTCTTCTTGGTGCAGTTAATCAGTTCTGTCGTCGATCTTTTGTCAAACTACGATGTCAGACCATCCAATATCTTCTCCCTCGGTCTTCTACGATCTCTTCTTCTCTGAATTTTACCTGTTGTCAGCAAATGTTATAAACCTCCTCTTTGCATTATATAACCGAAGAACCTTGATTGTTCGTATTCTTGTGATAAGGTTTCTTTGTGTGAGGCAGGTTTTAAAACCTTATTTCGCCCGTGTGGTGCCTGGGATAGCAATGGGAGCAAAGAATAGTAGTAATTCGATGTACAAGGCATGTCCTAAAAGGCGACTGAGGTAGGGGTATAGAAAAGCTACCCTAGTAAATAAAAAGCGTCGCAAAAATTGGATGTGCTGGCCTACTTGTAGACGCATAACTGGAACAATGTGCAATTGGTCTTAGGCTCATATTACATACAAATCAAACAGATTGGTTAACAAGTGATCGATATGGAACGTTCTACAAATCAAACAGATTGGTTAACAAGTGATCGATATGAACGTCTCTCAATCAAATTAACCGTTATATGTTCTTCTTCTTTTGCGTTTCTACGACCAATTTTAATCACTCTTTGTGATAAGTTTGATCTTTGCCAAGAACGTGTATACGTTGCACATTGGTTTGGTAGGCCCCTAAACGCATAGAATTCTACACGTTTAGGACACGTGCATCCGATTTCAGCCAAACCTCCTTAGTCGCCTTTTACGACATGCGTGGCAGGTAACAGTGATTCTATTCTTTACACCCCAAATTTGGGCCCCGTAATCACAGAGGATTTCGTTAAAGATTGTCACTAGAGATCAAACTGAAATGTGGTAACTGTGCAAGGTGTATCAACATCTAATCAAATAACAAATACACAAAAGATAAGACTTGCTAGTCGGCTATTTTCTTCCTAAAACTGTTTTCGTTTTATTTTAAATATTGTTTGCATATTCAATGCTATCTTTTCTATACACATCACTGTCTTTGGCAGCTCCCACTGGGTACGAGCAGTTTTCTTTCCAGTGTTGTTTCCTTAGATCAGTGAGTGTGCGTCAGTATGTCATATTCGGGACAGTCTTAAAGTATATACCCTACAGCCTGGGGTGTCTGTACACATGTACACAAGACTGAATTTTCAATCTTTAATATTTTAATAATTGTGACTGCGGAGTGGATGTTTTCTGTTCTAAGGTGCAGAATGACAACTTGTTCTAATCTGGCCATATTTTAGTAGTCGTTGTTCTGTATTAGTATTGTTGACTGAAGTCCTACATATATTTATCATTGTTGTAAGGAGCAGAAACGTAGACAATGAACAACCACATGGAAAGTAGATTTTATTCTTGCGAAACGTGGATAAGAAGAACAGGTCAAATGTCGTGGAAAGAGTAGAAAACCAATAAACAAATAATTCAACATCTAGAAGTAAAAAGAGAACTGTTCATGAAGCTAGTGATTAGACAAGTGAGATGTTAATCACATTAAGAGACATGATACTGTTAAAACCACCCTGGAATGCTATATACGAGCAGAGGAGAAAGGGAGAGACAGAGAAGCAGTTGGTAGAGAACATCAGGAGGCGGTCAGGTAATAGTCTAGCAGAGTGTACTTTTGGAGCCACAAATAAAGCATTCTAAAGAGACATTAAACCCAATCGTGGAGATGGAGAAGGAAAATTATTGACTCATGTGTGACACTGGAATAAATTTTTTTTAAACAATTCTTAACATAAAATATGTAGTTAGTTAATTGTATATCCTTTACAGGATTTTGTGAATCAAATCCAGCTTTTTAACGCTGTTTGTGATTTTTCTAGGCATTAGTAGTTTGCCATTACTTTCTGAACAAAATATGTAGTGGGCATGCCAAAAAATATTATAGCAACAACATGTGAGGCTGTCAAGACGAATTTAAATGTCATTTTAAAATTGAAATGGGAATAATCACAGCCAAAGTCAAATATCGAATGCACATCGTGGGCTCCCTAGACGAGACCAGATCATAATACGAGGGGAAGTCAATAAGTAAGCCACAAATGGCTGTAGAAAAATAACTAAACATGATAACAACTTGAAACCAGTTTTTTTATACATACATTGTTCCTTTATTTCTCAACAAAATTTCCACCAACATTGATACACTTATCCCATCGTTTTATCAATCCTTCCAAACCGGCTGCATAGAACTGCGGGCTCTGTTTTCTAAACCACGTTTTCACTTCACATTCAACTTCGGCGTCATTCGCGAAATGTCTCCCACCAAGGTGGGTTTTCAGTAGACCAAAAAGGTGGAAATCGTTAGGGGCTAAGTCAGGACTGTAAGGTTGATGTTCCAGAACTTTCCACCGTAGTTGATTAATCTTCTCCTGAGTTAATCGAGCCGTATGTGGTCTGACATTATCATGAAGAAGCAACACTCCTGTAGTCAGCAGTCCTCGGCATTTCTTCGAATTGCATCATGAAGCACCGATAGAACTTCACAGTATGATTCAGAATTCACATTGTCACCTTTCTTCTTGAAATTGGTTAAAAGCACTCTTGACAATCCCAGAACACCGTCAACATAACCTTCCCTGCTGATGGCGTAACCTTGAATGTTTTGACACAAGGCGAAGAAAGATGTTTCCATTGTATTGAAGCACGCTTTGATTCGGGCTGGTAGTGATGCACCCATGATTCATCCTCAGTAACAATCCTGTTCAGCATGTCTTCTCCTTCATCTTCGTATCGACAGAGATGATGCCCAAAGAGCCCACTAAGAGTTACTTTGACAGTTATATATTTTAGTAGATGTATGGCTTAGGGGATAGTGACTCGGTCTATTAAACCCGACGTTCTGAGTTCGAGTGACGCTTCGGATAGTTTGGTTGCAATTTATTTCGCGTGGATTTTTACAAAAGGACGATGGCACAACCCGTTCAGAAAGTAATGGCAAACTACTGAACGTAATAATACCTAGAAAAATCACAAACAGCGTTAAAAACCGGTGTCTATTTGCAAAGTCCTGTAAAGGATATGCAATTAACTTTTCATTTTCATCATTTTGTTGGTTGCAGTGTTACTATTCTTTGCTCCCTATGAGATCTCGATAACACGCGGGCGATAACTGTTTAATGATTTCCGTGTGTTGGAAGGTTAGGACACTTTTGTTTTGTAAAGAAAATGCTTAAGCAAAATGCAAAATAACCTTCTTCTGAAATTCTGACGTAAGTTTCCAAACTGAAAACATGCTTTATTTAACAGCCTGTGCTTGGACAGAACTGTTGAGACAAGGCTCTTGTTACCTGCAAATCTCTCAGACATCTAAGCACGGAAATAACTAGTGCCGTAAATACCACCGTGTTTGATGTCGCGAAGGGAAGTAAACAGCAATCATGATCCCTTGTGTGATGTCGTAAATTACGGTTTAGAATGATCAAATCAAGGAGGTGATATTGCGTTAATTTGTTCGCGTTGTAAAGTGACGTTCTTTAGACTGACCACGCCAGACTGATCGATTTTGCAATACATTCAAGTTTCAAATCTTGAATTGTTGCACACTTTGAGAGTACTTGATCGAATACTACTTGTAAATCTTATCAAGTAATGTGTGATGGTGGGACGGATAAGCGTAAGGAGTAAGCGTTCTTCTATCGACTCAGATACAAGAATAGAATTGTCAATGATAATCCTACACTATTTGAATTCAAACATTTTCAAAGAGATATGAAACAAATTATGTAGCTCTGAATTTGTAAGAAAATCTGATAACAATGATTCTAGTTAATTTAATACTAACTGAGCAGTCAATTATTGCATTATCATTCAGTCAAATGCCCCATGTCTGCCGACGTAGATGATCATGTCTCTCCACAACCTTCTCTTCTTGGTGCAGTTAATCAGTTCTGTCGTCGATCTTTTGTCAAACTACGATGTCAGACCATCCAACATCTTCTCCCTCGGTCTTCTACGATCTCTTCTTCTCTGAATTTTACCTGTTGTCAGCAAATGTTATAAACCTCCTCTTTGCATTATATAACCGAAGAACCTTGATTGTTTGTTTCGTATTCTTGTGATAAGGTTTCTTTGTGTGAGGCAGGTTTTAAAACCTTATTTCGCCCGTGTGGTGCCTGGGACAGGCCAAATCTGTTCATTTTGTGTTCCTCCTTCAATTGTCTGGGTACCCACATTAAGTACACTTTCTTCAATTGTGTCAAAAAATTCAAGGTTACGCCATCAGCAGGAAAGGTTATGTTGACGGTGTTCTGGGATTGTCAATTTAACCAATTTCAAGAAGAAAGGTGACAATGTGAATTCTGAATCATACTGTGAAGTTCTATCTATGCTTCATGATGCAATTCGAAAAAAAATGCCCAGAGACTGCTGACTACAGGAGTGTTGCTTCTTCATGACAATGCCAGACCACATACGGCTCGATTAACTCAGGAGAAAATTAACCAACTACGGTGGAAAGTTCTGGAACATCAACCTTACAGTCCTGACTTAGCCCCTAACGATTTCCACCTTTTTGGTCTACTGAAAACCCACCTTGGTGGGAGACATTTCGCGAATGACGCCGAAGTTGAATGTGAAGTGAAAACGTGGTTTAGAAAACAGAGCCCTCAGTTCTATGCAGCCGGTTTGGGAGGATTGATAAAACGATGGGATAAGTGTATCAATGTTGGTGGAAATTATGTTGAGAAATAAAGGAACAATGTATGTATAAAAATAAACTGGTTTCAAGCTGTTATCATGTTTAGTTATTTTTCTACAGCCATTTGTGGCTTACTTATTGACTTCCCCCGTATCTCTTGCTGAAAACAGGACAGAAACCAAGTAGAAAGAAAGTTCTTATAGAAGAGGTATGACGCGATGTTAAAAGATTGTGAAACAGGAATTAACACTGTATATGGAAGAGCTGGAAAAGGAGAAGGTCACACCGGACTGAAACCCCATTTACGTAACGCATTCAATAATGGCACAACAGTGATATGTATTGTAATATCAATTTAATAGCAGTCAAATACCTTAAAAACCATATCATGAATTTATTTGGCATATCTGAAATCGATATAACCCAATAATATAAGGTAGACTCTCGTAATAGTAAACTATAATCGTTTCAATGTGCAATCAAGGTAAATAGAATCGTCGCCGAAATTACTCCGTAAGTGCTCTGCCTCTGATACCTCAAGCAATTGTTAGCTTGTACCATTATGAAACAACTTTAGTGTCTAAACACCTATTCTACGAAGTATAACGTTTGTTTAGATACATATTGCAAGCCTGAGTATTAGATTGATTGAATGATTAAGTGATTGATATATTGATTGATAAAACCATCATTATTACTCTTTGGTGAATAGCCTCGTATGCGCTTATCTCTTTCTTACCGGTGAAAAACTTAAAGACAGTGTATTATTTTTTTGTATCGACGAGGGCTCGATATAATGTTTAGAAATACAAACACTTTTAGAAAATTAATGTTAATTGCTATTAACCATTTTGCATCGGCTCCACATTCTCATCTTATTGAATTTTACACTGCTAATGTTTCTTTTATGATCTGAACTTGAATATGAGACTTATATTTTACATTCTCTAATAGGACTAGGAACTTGTTCTCACCTATGTTGAGATCAGGCATCACTGATATAATAATTCGACCACTTCATTCGGGAAACGAACCGATTGCTCTTGAAGCGAGAGTCGAACGCCCTACCTTAACACAACAAAGATTTGCAACCCGAATCATTGCGACCAACACTAACGATTTGAGAATCCCCGTTCAAGACAAACATGTTTAATCGCATTACTGCTAGTAAATCAATAACTGATATTTTCCTTTCCTCACCCACCAATCGTTCTAATCTTCTGAGTGCGTCCAGAATCTATGACTTTAGGCTTAGATCCAATAGATCATAAGATTATATTAGCGGTCTGTTTTAATTTCAAATAGTATACAGAATCTTTTACAACAGAACATCAGGAAAGAAGGCAGGAGGAAGACCACGAAAAGATGGTTCGATGGCATAGCAGAATTCTGTCAAAGAGCAAAAATAACAATTACCCAAGCCACCAGAACAGCGGAAGACAAAAACAGACAACCACGACACTGAACAACAACCCAGTAGCAGTGTGACGACAAAAGAAGAAGAAGAAGTAGATACATATGCAGGCTAAATATTTTGTCTGATTATTGGTAGGCTGACCAACGTTACACGTTTTTGTTTTCTGCCTATTGATAAGCGGATCCCACTGGGAGAGGTTTTCTATCAATGAAATTCTTTATGCTCTGGGAAGCAGAGTAAGATATCTTGGCACCGGTACATCCGTAACTCTTTGTTGCGATCAGCCAGCTCTGGTGTTTTTCATGAAACTGAACATTTTTAGTTTCTTTTTAACCGTTGGAAAAATGTGTTTACCGATTATTAT
Source organism: Arion vulgaris (assembly GCA_020796225.1). Taxonomy (NCBI): domain Eukaryota; kingdom Metazoa; phylum Mollusca; class Gastropoda; order Stylommatophora; family Arionidae; genus Arion; species Arion vulgaris. The sequence continues at coordinate 36,271,355 of CM036756.1, forward strand.
TTTTTACACATTCGTTACCTAATTAAACAACACGTTGTTGTTGAATACATTTTTGTTATATAGCAGAGCCGAATAAATTGTCTTTTTTTTTTACTGTTTCCAGCTTTAAAACTATATAGATTTCTTATATTACAAGTTTTACCAAACTTCCGTTCGGATCACAATGTATAAATAGATAGATTTGCTGTAGATAAAACAGGAAATTTAATCACAATGAGTTGATGTAAATCTAGCACTAATTCTACATGAAACAATGCTTGATGCGATGTGCGGCAGTTGAATTATTTTAACATAAAATATTGGCGTACACTGCTTCACTTAGTACGGAATAAGTTAACATTGTGCAAGCCTGGTAGTAGCACTAAAGCTATTATCTGTGAGTGCAGAGCGTGTTTGACCAATGTCTTTGCGACATTCAACAGTAGTAGGCTAGTTTGTTATGTCTTTTGCCATAGATATGTCGGTCCTTCTTAAAGTTTATCCCTGGTTTGAAAACTCTTTAACCCTTAAACATTAATAGGTTTTTACGGTTTTTTGTAGTTATTTTTGATGACCTGCTCTATTACCAGCAACCATATACATTCATTGCATTGAAAATAGCGATATAGGGGAGACTGCAGTAAAACTATGGACAATGGCGAAACACGTAATAAAAAGTTATATTAAACACGATATTTTCAAACTTAAGACGATAAGTTCAATTTTAAAATGCTAATTCTAATGTGAAATACGATGTTACCAATTTATTACGTATTTCGCCATTGAAAATAGGCATGTCGTATCGAGTATAGAATTTCCAAAACCTCATTCTGTCAATGGCAAAGTGTTAAGACGTCAATTTGTTCTATCGTAAAATGTCTAATACAGATATTGTTTTCTTCTTCTTCAGTGTACATAATTATATGTACACTGTGTTATATGTGAAATTATATGTGCAAAGTGTTAAGAATGTAATAGGGGGTATTCTTGTTGTAGTGGTTAGTGTTACTATTATTTATTGATTTTAGCCTTCACGGTTAAGGTTTCTTTCCTTCGTGGTACTGACTGTTTATAGATGTTCTTGATGGTCCATTGTTTATTGATTGTATCGCAGTTCAGGTTTATTTATTTCTGGTGGTACCATTTTCCCCTATATCGTTGATTCGGTTTCCGTTTCATTCTCTATATCTTCCTTATCTTAGGTTTATGTGGTTGATTTTCTGATGTGATTGTGGTGGAAGCTAGATGGTAAACCACACCAACGCTAAATGATACAAACACTGTTTTCAATTTATATTACTTTTATTTTAGATGTTAACTTTTAGAATGTATCACAACACGTCCATTCAGCCAAAGTGTTTGTATCGTCTCTCTGTGTTTACTAATTCGTTACTAACACGTCACTATTTTACTACACAAAAACGTCGTGTCTTGTAGTTATGTGTTGCACTTCTGCATAGAGAGTACAACACATAGTCTCAACTATTAAATAATCTAATTATACTACTCTAACTATCTGGCTAACTGTCCATTCCTCCGCTGCCATCTGGGAACTATGACAAGAAGTCAATTTGTTCTGTCGTAAAATGTCTAATACAGATGTTGTTTTCTTCTTCTTCAGTGTACATAATTATAGTGCCGAGGAACTATTTCTACATAGACGTCCACAACCAGGAAGTGAAATCCTGGGAATGAAACTTGAGACTGTAAATTCGAAAACAGATATTGTTGCTAAAATGGTCTCACATTTTAAAAAATCTGGTCAATTTCCACCTATTTCAAAAATAAATATAACGGTTATGTGGTTCTCCGCATCCGTGTAAATTTAGACCTGATGTTTTATTTCACATTTCGGACTGAATACATAGTCTGGCCGACGGAATTAGAGCGCGGGCTACCATGGGAGATACTCTGGTTCAATCCCCGGTAAAACTAATTAATTTTATCCTGTAGGGGCATAAAGAAAACTCCTAACCTGAACAGTATCCCGGCGACTGTACTGGTCATTAAATTGTACAGGCACATTTCCTTCCTGTTATACACCGCCCTAAAATGCGGTATTACATTCAGTAATGACACATCTTTTAAGAACTATGTTATGTTATGTCGTGCAATCGACGTCATGTCACATTAGTTAGTTAGTCTTTCCTCTTGGGCCTGTGGGCGGCGCATGGGGCAGAGGTCATAGTTCTCCATGTCTCGCGGTTCGTTGCTATCTGTTTTAGGTCTTTAATGTTTACTAGGCCCATCGTTGAGCCTTCTCTGGTGATGGTTCTACACAGAGTCTCTCTTGGTCTTCCTCGTTTTCTTTTTCCCTCTGGTGTCCATATGAGGGATTGGTAAGGAGTCTTCTCTCATCCATTCTAAGTGTGTGGCCGATGTATTTCCAGCGGCGCTTTCTTATAAAATTTGATACATTTTCTTGCTTGGTCTCTTGTCTTATTTGTGTATTGGGTCTGAAATCTGACCATTTGAGGTTCAATATTCTTCTAAGACATTTATTCTCAAAGTTATCTAATTTTCTTTCTAGAGCTTTTGTTGCTTTCCAACTCTCGCATCCATAAGTTAATACTGGAATCACACAAGAGTTAAAGATCTTTAATTTTAAGTGCTTGCTGAGTGAATTGGACTTCCATATATTTGACAATTTGTTAAAAGCACTTGATGCCAATGCGATTCTGTGTTGAATTTCTGGCGCTGTATCCCCCGTAGATGTCATCATACTCCTTAGGTATGTAAAACTTTTGACTTTTTCAAGAGTGTAGTTTTTAGTTGAATATTTTCTGGACTGCTGGTAAGGTCAACAATTTTTGTTTTTGTGGTGTTTATTTGGAGACCAATTTGTCCTGAGATATTTTGGAGAAGGTTTGTTTTCATTTGAATATCTTGATGTGATGAACTCAAAAGGGCTATATCGTCGGCAAAATCAAGGTCTTCTAAAATTTTATCAACCCACTTGATGCCCATATTTGCGTTATTGGTGCATTTTCGCATGACCAGTCAATTGCTATTCCAAAGAGCATTGGCGATAAGACGCAGCCTTGTTTCACTCCTGTTTCCACTGGGAACCAGTCAGAGTTACCAAAATCTGTTCTTATACTGCAGCGCGATTCACTGTAGAAGGATTTTATGATGTTGATGAATTTAGCAGGAAAACCATAGTTTTTGAGTAGTTTCCAAAGCGTAGGACGGTGAATACTGTCAAACGCTTTCTGAAAATCAACAAAGTTGATGATTAAATTCGATTGAAATTCTACGAACTCTTCAATGATTACTCTTAGTGTGAAGATGTGATCTATGCATGCTCGTTTTGGTCTAAACCCTGCTTGTTCTTCTCTTAGCCTTTCATCTATAGACTTTTTCAGTCTCTAGAGTAACATGCTACAAAAACGTTTTCCTGGCACTGACAGTAGGGTGATCCCACGCCAGTTATTACAATCAGACAAATCTCCTTTTTAGGTAATTTGAAAATAATACTATCTTTCCACTGTTGTGGTGGGGATTCATTTTGCCAGATTTCATTTATCAGTTGGAGTATATGTTGTAAGTTGTTATCATCTGCTGCTTTGAGAATTTCTCCAGAGATGTTATCATCACCAACCGCTTTGTTGTTTCTCAATTTTTTAATGGCAGATTTCAACTCCTCCAGTGTGAATGGCTCGCAGGAAGCTTCTAGTGTGGGCATGGTGATTTCTTCCTCTAGGTTGGGAACAATCTCTGGTTGCGGTCTATTTAGTATTTCTTTAAAATGTTCTGCCCATCGTTGTTTTTGTTGTTCTTCTGACAGCAGTATCCTACCTTGATTGTCTTTGATGGGTTTATTTGGTGTAGGAGTATGTTTGCATAGTTGCTTCATAATGTGGAATACGGTCTTGTTGTTCCCAGTTTTTGCAGCTGTTTCAGCATCGGTGGCTAGATTGTGAATAAAGTTGTGTTTATCTTTTCGTGTTCTTGACTTCACCTCTTTATCACATTGGGCATTCACATTCGTGCTCTGTCCTCCGCTGCAGCAGCCATCCTAACGTCCATTTGCTCACCGTACCCATGAAAAGTTGATTCGTATAGCTTCGTTCTCTCTACCACGAAGACGACACTGTCTGACATGTCCACATCTTAACTCCTAATTCTTACACTTGTTCCAGTGTCTGAGACTCGCCCATATTACATAAATGAGTTATTTATGATTAGTACCGCATTGATGATAACGGATTTATTTGGCGTGGGTGGAGAATGAGTGGTGAAGGGCGCAGCAATGTTTTTTTATACATTAACTACGTGTGTGTCCAAAGAGCAAAGATAATTGATTTAATTATATTTGATCAAGAGTTTAGCGTTGTTCTAATATAACATTTTTCTGTTCATATTTTCTTGTCCCTAATGCTATGTACAAATATTTCATAACCTCAGACTGAGATTAAGAGATAGGGGTTCCTGAATTTGTATTTAAAGTCACTAACCACATTTTGTATAGTGGCAGTTACAATAATATTGTGAATCTTCTAATGTTACTATTGTCATTATAATTCTATGCTAGTCACGGACAATAAACGCCCAGATTGAAAATTCTCTGAGGGCAACAGAGATGTGGTTTTACAGAAGAATGTGAGAATCACATGGACTGCTAAAATGACTAATGTTGAGGTGGTGAATGATGTCAAGAAACAAAGAGAGCTTATCATCAATGTAAGAAAGAGGTAGTCATCATTTTTCGACATGTGATGAGGAAGGGAGGTTTAGAACACATTGTGACAACTGGTAAAATCGAGGATAGACGAGACAGAGGAAGCCAGAGAGAGAGACAATTTTGGATAGCCTGACTTCATGGCACGGTAGAGCGTCAACATCTGAGATGACAGCAACCACCACAGAAAGATATTTGTGGAGATCCATGATCGCCTACGCTAAACGACACCGGACCTGATGATGATAATGGTTATAACTCTGCAGAGTAATTCACATTTTACATTGACAGTTTTAGTGTTAATGGGATGTATCCAATTTTAGGAGGACAATTTCATTTTTACAATGATAATTCTGTTAAATATAATGGTTCCAATTGTAGATTGTCAATTTTTATTTTACAATGCTAATTGTAATGTTAAAAGGATGTTTCCAATTATTAGATTGATAATTTCTATTTTACAGTGTCAGTTCTACAGGGTATTCAACTTAAAAGCGGCCCGTGAATGGAGCTAATCTGGCATATATGTATGGAAATGAGAAGGTTCAGTTATGACGTAGTATAGGTCAAGGTTGTGTGACGGTGTGTAATTGTAGTGCGGGAAGGGACGATGAACAAATGTGACGTAGGACGAGCTAGTCAGAACCGGTTTAAATAGTAAATAAACACAACTCAATTTGTACCTGGCAACTTTCGAATTGTCAATGGGGCTGCAATTATCTTGAACACCCTGTAAAATTGTTCTTCTTCGAAAGCTACATATCAACTACTTGTTAAATCACGCTATGTAATTTGTATGTGATCAGATCCTAAGAGCGGATGTACGTAGTGCCAGTTATGCGCCTACAAGTAGGTCAGCATATCCGATCTCTGCAATGTTTTTATTTCCTTGGGTAGCTTCCCTACAATTCCAATATTAAAAACGATGTTTTCAAATTTAGCATGATAATTTCAATATTACAGGGCTAATTCTAAAGTTAAGAATGATGTTTCCAGTTTCAGGATGACAATTTCAATTTTATTATGATATTACGATTGCACAGTGACAATTCCAATTCCACTTAAACAGTTAAAATTTTAATAGGACTAATTGCAATTCTACTTTCACATTTCACACTATATTGTGTCAATTCAAATTCTAACGTGACCGTTCAAATTCTAATGTGACAACTCAAATTCTATTGTGACAGCACACATTCTAATGGGACAGCTCAAATTAGTATGTGACAACTCAAATTCTAATGTGACAACTCAAATTCTAATGGAACAGCTCAAATTATTATGTGACAACTCAAATTCTAATGTGACAATTCAAATTCTAATGTGACAGCTCAAATTTTAACGCGACAGCTCAAATTTTAATGTGACAGCTCAAATTATTATGTGACAACTCAAATTCTAATGTGACTACTCACATTCTAAAGTGACAGTTCAAATTCTAATGTGACAGCTCAAATTCTAATGTGACAGCTCAAGTTTTAATATGACAGCTCAAATTCTAATATGACAGTTCAAATTCTAATGTGACAGTTTCAGTTCGAATGTTATATTTTAACTTGTAATATGACAGTCTTAATTTTACTTGAACAGTTTATGCTTTACCATATCAATCCTAGTGTTACCATATCAATCCTAGTGTTACCATATCAATCCTAGTGTCACCATATCAATCCTAGTGTTACCATATCAATCCTAGTGTTACCATATCAATCCTAGTGTTACCGTATAAATCCTAGTGTTATCATATCGATCCTAGTGTTACCGTATCAATCCTAGTGTTACAACATCAATCCTAGTGTTACCACATTAATCCTAGTGTTACCATATCAATCCTTAGTGTTACCATATCAATCCTAGTGTTACCATATAAATCCTAGTGTTACCATATCAATCCTAGTGTTACCATATCAATCCTAGTGTTACCATATCAATCCTACTGTTACCATATCAATCATAGTGTCACCATATCAATCCTAGTGTTACCATATCAATCCTAGCGTTACCATATCAATCATAGTGTCACCATATCAATCCTAGTGTTACCATATCAATCCTAGTGTTACCATATAAATCCTAGTGTTACCATATAAATCCTAGTGTTACCATATCAATCCTAGTGTTACCATATCAATCCTAGTGTTACCGTATAAATCCTAGTGTTACCATATCAATCCTAGTGTCACCATATCAATCCTTAGTGTTACCATATCAATCCTTAGTGTTACCATATCAATCCTAGTGTTACCATATCAAGCCGTATGACCATATCATTCCCAGTTGTACCACATCAATCCCCGTCTGTGTATATGTGTTTCTTTCTCTGCTCGTAAGTATGTTCCTAGTTGTGCGTGCGTTGGCTTTTCTCTCTTTCTCAATATATATATATTTATCTCTAATTCGGATTCCATAGGTAGTTATCTTTTTTTTCTGGTTCTATATTTGTTTTTGTTTTCTCTCTGCTTGCGTGTACGTTTTTATTTCTGGTTCGTATTATTTTCTTTTTTTTTTATATATGTATGCATGTTTCTAATTTTTTTATGCGCATAAGTATATACCTCTCCCTTTCTGCATGTCTATTTGCGTTTTTGTTTTCCTATTTCTGCTTGTACGTGTTTTTTTATAATTATTTTGAGTGTGTATATGCTTCAGTGTTTCTTTGTGTATGCGTATTTTTCTCATTCTTCATAATAAAGTGTTTTCATAGCTTTGTTCATGTTTACGTGTGTCTCTCACTTTCTGCGTGTATGTATATTTATCATATATATCGCTCTCTCTTTGCTCTGTATTTGTAACCTTTGTCTTTCTGCGTGTGTGTGTGTGTGCATTTGTATTTGTGTACATATATCTTTAAGTCAAGATCAAAGAAAACTGGCTGATGCTACAAATATTAATAAGAAAATTGAGGTATTTTGACATATAAAAAACACGAAGGGTTTGAAAAGACCAACATGGAAGGAGACATACCGGCAAAGAGAAGAACAGGAAGACCACGGAGAAGATGGATTCAGGATGTATCTGATGGTTGGAACATGACAACTGCAGAGGCGGACATCTGGTCTATGAGAGATAGAAATTCCGGAGGACTGTTGGAGTGGCAAAGTTCTGTTTAGGACAAACTATTTGATGATGATGATGTCTTTAAGAACATATACCCAAGAGACAGTGCGCCTTAAAGAGCAATGTTACTCCGATACAGTGGATACAAAGCAAAACGCTGTCCACGCAAAATGTAGACCTCAAAAAATAACAGAGTTGACGAAAGACACTGTTTATGAAGCGCATACAAAAACCCTTTCTAGAAATCTTTTCTTATCATGACGCTGCAAGGTAAAACAGGATAAGAGAAAGAAGAAAGAAAAAAGTGTCTTTAAGATAATTTAGAAAACAAGAATGAATTGTAACAAATACGAAACAATAATATCTGAATCAATAATCGATTTCTTAGTCATTTCTCACTGAACTATTACCAAATTGATCAGTCTTGGATATCAAGCTTCATTTGTTCGTGGGTGACGGGTAAATTATATTTCTGACAGACTTAAAGTAAATTAAATGTATTTATAGAAACTGTTAACGGTTTTACTTCAACTCATTTTCCTAGAATATAGACAAGACTTGTTACAAATTGTAGACTATTACCAAAACGTATTATATATTGTTTTTGTAGACTATTATCAAGATTGTTTTAAGCTGTATTTGTAGATTGCTATCATGAATTGTTTAAACAGTCTTTGTAGATTGCTATCCTGAATTGTTTAAACTGTATTTGTACATTATTTTCCAAAATGTTTTAAGTTGTATTTGTAGATTATTTTCCAAAATGTTTTAAGCTGTATTTGTCGACTATATTCACGACTTGTTATAAACTGTGTTTGAAGACTGTGTTTGAAGACTGTGTTTGAAGACTGTGTTTGAAGACTGTGTTTGAAGACTGTGTTTGAAGACTGTGTTTGAAGACTGTGTTTGAAGACTGTGTTTGAAGACTGTGTTTGAAGACTGTGTTTGAAGACTGTGTTTGAAGACTGTTATCAAAACATAGTTGGGCGAATTAACGTAACGCATAAACGTTCGCATATCGACTCAAACACAAGGGAATTGTGGGTTGAATCCCACATTCGACGAACTAAATTAAGGAATGAATCCCCCCCACCTCATTACCTCCTGCACACTAGGGTCTTGAAAGGTCGAGTGACCATCACTTCCTACTTTAAGGTCTGAAGAGGCTACGTATGATTTTGATTTTTTCTCAAGACAAAAACTATATTTTTAGACTATTATCAACAAATAATCTACAATTATAGACTTAACATTACTGTTTTGCTATAAAATATATTGGTAGATTATATAAATATGTATGCAGCTCTAAGTGTGGGTAAAAAGTAATTGTCGGTATCAGTGGCGGCTCGTGGTCATTTTTGGTGGTGGGGCCTGGCACCACTGGCCTTTAATGACAAGTCGCCCCTGCTCGGCATGAATTACAGATAGTATAAGTTAAACTAAGGAATAAAAAGTACAAAATATGCAACAAGATTTTCATGAACTTACTAACATATCTATACAATAAAAAAGACCAGTAACAGTATACAATAAAAAGAGATCAGGTACTAGAGCCAAGGAAAGACCACAAAAAGATGGATAGACAATATGGATAGACCACACTAAATAAACACGGATACAACACAACAAGGGTGACTCATCTGGCCCGAGAACGTAAATTAAAGTTCCCACCCCTACACTTAACAGCAAGAGTGGGCAACAAATTTTATCATCCACCTGGAGACAAACAATAGACAATAGACTACATATCTCAAATTAACATAGTAATATCAGACATGTATTAGACATGAATAAGAACTTGGAATAAGAACTGGTGCAGATTTCTTTAGAAAATTAACCTCATGGGTGGAAACAAGGAAATAACCAACTGAATTCCACCACTGATTGTACTATACTATCATAATTCGTTCATGAAGGTACATGTAGAAATAATGTAAAATTGAAATTTTCTTTCATTTAAAACAAGATCGTCAGTCATTATCTAATTGAAATGAAGACTTTCTACTGATTATTACATGCAAAAGTCAAGTATGAAGTATCATGAACTGATATGAATTTAATAATGGTATTTCTCAGAATCAATGAGATACCAGGTTCAGAATAAGTTAGTGACACAAGTAACTGTAGCATAAAGCCGATCAGCTCAAATGGAATATCCGCAAATCATCATTTTCACTTCACGTGACAATTGATGCCAGTTTTGTTAAGCGCGCAGTCGCGTGTAGCAAGGTGTTTTTAATGATGCAATTTATAGAGAAGCAGTTAGAAGACAGAATTGATGCATTTGAGATGTGGATATGTAGAAGAATAGGCAGAGTTTCATGGACAGAAAAACAGACAAATAAACAAGTTTTAGGAAAACTAGACATGAAGAAACAATTATTAAGAGAAATAAAATTCAGACAAGTAAAGTATTTTGGGCACATAAAAAGACATGACACCATGATAAAATATTTACTATAGGGGAAAGTTGAGGGGGGAAGAGCAAGAGGAAGACCGAGAGATAAGTGGGACGGAAAATTTAAGAAATGGACAGGTTACAGTGCAGTGCAACACTAAGGCGAAAGACAGAGGATGCTGGAGATTCATTGCAGCCAACCTTCGATGTGGAGACGGCACCTAATGATTATGAATTTATAGAGAATATTCTGTAGCAAAGAAAGTTCCCCGCCCGAATGGTTACCGTGGACCAAATAATTAGGGGTGTAAAGAATAGTACCACTGTTACCTGCCACGCATGTCGTAAGACGCGATTAAGGAGGTTGGTCGTGGGGCTAGCTATCCCACACCGTAAATAAACACGATATAGTTACAGAAACTACAATTAAAAATTCATAGCTCGCCACCTGAGAAAGTAGATGGACATCGCAATAAGGAGGGAGACAGAATACAAGAAAATTCATAGCTCGCCACCTGAGAAAGTAGATGGACATCGCAAGAGAGAGACAGAATGCGAAAATTGGGAGAGAAGGTGGAGATCTGGAAAGGTGGGCTTAAGGTCTTGGTTGCGGTCTAGGGTAAAGGAGAAGAAAAAGAAAGGATGTTCCTGCCATCTTTAGTTGTAGTTTGTCCAGATCTATTTTTGTAAGCCCATACGGCTTTCCCCCTTTCATGCCTGAATTTTGTAGATAAATATCGTTTTGTCCGCCTCCTTGATTACGTAGTAGAATCACAAGTTAATTTACAACTCTCTCAATACCTACCGCCCACAGCTAGTCCCCAGCATTACATTGAAGGCGTCAGAGGTCACGAAACACGCATGTGTAGCTATGAAACGAACAAATAGTAAATGTTGAAGGGTTTTAATTAAAACGAATTCATTAAAAAAGTTTTCTTTCAGGCAAACTATATATCTTCTTCGCACGCTTCATATTGACCACTTGTCAATCACTTTTTGGGATTTCTATGTCATCCGAGCCTAATAGCGATTGTGCGTTGTGTCAGTTATGCGCCTTGAAGTAGGCCAGTACATCCGATTTCTGCGTCGCTTTTTATTTATTAGGTAGCTTCCTTAGACCCTACCTCAGCCGCCTCTTACAACATACCTAGTAGGTGTTCCCTTTTTGGCTTCCTCGCTGACCCCGGTAACACACAGGCGATGTAAACTATACAAAATATATTAAGGTCAAAAATGACAGGGGCAGTCCGAGATTTGGAACAACGGTTAACGAACAAAGAACCTATATTGTCAATAGATGAGAATTAAAACGAAACGATATACAAGGAAAATAATTAATACTAGAAGCAACAAGAAAAATAAGCATAATATATATACATACATACATACATACATACATACATACAAACATACATACATGAATACATGCAAATATACTTACATACATACACGCACGCACACGCACATTCATAGACAGACAGACAGACAGACTGACCTTCACACATACATACACACACACACACATATATATATATAATACATACATCGGAAAGTTCAAAGCGCTTGACCCAGTAGGAAGCTAAGCGATCTACGGTCAATGGTAAAGGCAGCAAGGAAAAGCGGTCAGATCTAGGCAACACGGTATATAGATTAATGTGCTTGCAGTCTCTACTAATAGAACTACTTTTCTCATGTTAGATTCGACAAACTGCAATAATAATAATACTGAATCTCGTTTCCATGGATTCACGTAAAGGTTAGCTTCCTTCACTTTGCTAACCAGAAAAAAATGTAAGTAGCTTCGTTTTACAAACCACAATGCTGTCCTGTTCATTTGGTTATTGAGACCTATCATGGCGTGACACAAATCTCAATTCTAGATCTGATTTTACGGAAATTACTGCTGTACTTGGATATTTTTTTTTTTTTAAATAATATCATCATTATCAGGTACCGTACCGGCTGGCGAAGGCGATCATGGATCTCCACATATCTCTGTCCCAAGTGTTTGCTATCATGTGAGATGTTGACGTTGTTTTGTGCAATGAAGTCAGGCTGTCTAACATGTTATCTCTCTGACTTCCTGTCTCGTCTCCCTTTATTGTACAGTAACGTAAAATACAATAAAACTATCATTCTAAACGCGTACCATCGCACCGTATACCATTATATTTTTGCATCACCAACATGACATAACTAGAATCAAGACTAGTCCAAGTCTGCACTACTGAGCTGTTACGTTGAAATATTTCATCTGGTGGGTTACACACACGTTTTGTAGTTATCTCATGAAAAATAATCTAGGCACGTAAGACTGGGGTCAAGTTCAAACTCTTTAATCAACTATGTTCGAGAGTCACCATTCAATAGCTTGTCCTGAACACAGCTTTGTCACTCTAATAGTTTTCGAATTATTTCTCTTATAGAGAATAGGCCATCCAGCCGCCATGCTCAAATCATCAGCTACATCCTAAACTAGTTGTATTCTTTCACTTTCTCTCATCCACTTTGCGGCTCCAGGCCTTCGTGTTTTTTTATATGTCCAAAATGCTTCAATTTTCTCATTCTTATTTGTAGTATCAGCCGATTTTCTTTGATGTTTGAGAGAGTACGGTGACATAAAAGACGTTATTCAATATCAGCACTAAGAAATGTTATATTGGTTCATCAGATATAACAAATATTTAATCATTGAAATAACAAAATAACCACAAAGTGCCTCTGTGACGTGGAGGTACGGTGCTCGTCAAATGCTCCATAAGTAGTACGTTCGTTTCCCGCGTAAAGCGATCAGGCTATTTTTCCGCTAGTTTCCTTTGATCTCATTATAAAAGAGATCGAGTTTCTAGTAATTTCCAAGATGAACGATAAGACATAGATCCTCGTTTAAATTAAGCACTAAAAGAAACTTAGGAAGTTGACAAACTTTAAGAGCCGACTGAAAAGTAGCACCAACAGTTTTTAGTTTTAAAAAATTCTCACCAATTTTACCAGAATCAAAGTTGCATCGTGTTTTATCACCGGTAACAAAGCGATCGGAGCATCAATCAATCAATCAAGTGCCTTGCCCGTTGGCGTAGGCGATCATGTCTCTCCACGTCAGTCTGTTTCTGGTTCAATTCATCAACTCAGTCACCGAACCATTGCCGAACGACGATTTCAAGCCGTCCGGAATTGTGTCCCTTTGTCTCCCTCGATCTCTCTTCCCCTGTATTTTGCCTGTTGTAACCAAATGTTCTAAACTACACCTTCTAATTATATGTCCGAAAAACCTTGATTGTTTGTTTCTTATTTGATTGATTAGATTTCGATATGAATATGTCTCCGACAAGGTTTTCTCATTGGTCTTTCTAGCTGTCCATGGAACTTACAACATTCTTCTGAGAAACCACATTTCAGTGGCCTCCAATGTTCTTACCATTTATATGTTTTCATTGTCCATGACTCACTGCCATATAAAAGTATTGGCTCTATATAGCATTATATCGGAGCGTACATGGTTATAAACCTATGTACAATGATAATAGTCCTATCGATAACTAAACTAGAGTTACAAACAAGAATAGCAAAAACAGAGTTCAACAGGTAAAATATATATCTATAACGACTGTAATTCATCATTTCATGTCGAGATTACCTCACATATGGCTGGCTGTAAGCGTTAGAATAAATGTGAAGTTATTGCTGTAAGAGTTAGAATAAATGTGAAGTTATTGCTGTAAGAGTTAGAATAAATGTGAAGTTATTGCTGTAAGAGTTAGAATAAATGTGAAGTTATTGCTGTAAGAGTTAGAATAACTGTGAAGTTATTGCTGTAAGAGTTAGAATAAATGTGAAGTTATTGCTGTAAGAGTTAGAATAAATGTGAAGTTATTGCTGTAAGAGTTAGAATAAATGTGAAGTTATTGCTGTACCAAGCGTAATCATGGTAATGCTCTAGTTGTTTGTGGCTTATCATTTCCATACATTTGTCCATAATGCATAAGTTTTGTTCTGATTGTGTTTGTTTATCGTTATAATGTTACATTTTGTTACTTTTTGTGTTATTAAACACGCTGTGTTATTTTATGAATTATTTTATGAATCATATAGTATGTGTGTTATGTGTTTGAAAAAACGACTATGGTAAAAACGGGAGTATTTCTGTTGCTATCCCTTGTAAATATTATTGTTGAAGTACTATTGTTCACTTACTACTCACCCGTGAGGTGCCGGGGCCCGCAAGGGAAGCAAAGAATAATACCACTGCGACCTAAATGGCATGTCGAAGTTAAGGCAAAGCAAGGTGATTGATGTAGGCCCTAGGGAAGCTACTCTAGTAAATATAAAGTATCGCAGAAATCGGATGTGCTGGCCTACTTGTAAGTGCATAACTGACAGAATGTAGAATCGCTCTTAGATCACATATAGATCACACAGAATGGTTAACAAGTCATCGATACTGAGCGCTCGAAGAAGAAGAAAAAGTAGAAGAAATATTACTATTTAAATAAGACTGTTCAAATATCATTCTTCCAATACTGGCCATTTAGGTGCTCACGATGTCCAGGTCACAGCCATCCGATCATGTTCCTCGGATGATCGCAGTCGATTTGCTCTGGAGAATCGGTTGATTTCTTTGTATGGTACCTTGAGACCACGCGGGCTCAACGTATTACATTCTTATGCTTCTTAGTACTTTCTCTTCCCATGCTTTGTAATCTATATGGGTATATGTTGCATGTATTCATGTTATATTCCATTCTTATGCTTCTTAGTACTTTCTCTTCCCATGCTTTGTAATCTATATGGGTATATGTTGCATGTATTCAAGTTATATATTTACTAGATGTTTCATTGTTTCTTTTCTATTTCTAGTTTTATGTGTGTTTTTGTGTTACATTTATTTCGTTATTCGTTTTATTCCAGATTTTCCTTAGATACGTTTGTATTTGGTCGTCCATTTGTGTTTCATTTTAATTTGTCACTCCTGTTTGTTCGTTTGCTTGATAAAGGCCTTGTTGGTCGAAACGTTGCTGTATTTTGTCATTGTTTTTGTAATTTGTAAAACTACAGTACTTTGTGATTGCGTGTTTTGCCAATCAAATAGTTTTGCTGCAGTTCCATATATATATACTGAATATTCTTCCAATACTACTGTTCAAATAGTAGCGAAACACGTTAAGAACAAAGTACTTTAGTTTTACAAAATACAAAAACAGTGATGATACACAGCAACGTTTCGACCAAAAAGGCCCTTATCAAGCAAACGATACAACAGGAGTGATGAATTTCACAGAACACTACTTATGGACTACTACATACGGAGACATTCAAACGTTCCTAATACGTATCACCTTGCATTAATGTTCAAATATTATTGTTAGTTAAACTACCTCAAGTCCATAGTAAAGATCCGTAGCTCCATGTTTCTAAGCCATATACTAAATTTCAAACATTTAACAGCAATAAAACATCATTTATTTAAAGAATGTTACGAACAATGAAGAAACCTATGATTTGTTTCATATTAAAAATTAGCTCAAAAATGTACCTTGATTTACTTTGATCATTACCTTTTCTGAATTTACTCTTTCTTATTTTGGTAGCTTTTAAAAAAATGGTCATTAATTTGTCTACAAAACTACACGTTGTTCAATAAATTTCTCAAAGAAATAAGACAAATTATAACTTAATTTGTACATACACCTGCGGAATGGAAAATATTCACAAAATTTAATTTGATCACAGCATGTTTTTTCCATGCACGCTTCCATTTGTTAAAATAATTTCTACAAATTAGCACCATCATCGACACTAAATCGGAGAATATGACCAGTGCTGCAGAATTGGTGCATTGTCCTTGAAATCTTTATGCGGATTAAAGAGATCCGTGCACACATAACTGTTCAGCAAAGTGCAATTATGATGGCACAATCAATCAATCAAGCAGCTGCGAACGATCAAACCGTTTATCACGAGAAATTATGTTTCTGAATTCAGAAATTACACATCGATCATTCAGTTTCTATTTAGCAAATTATTATTGAACATAAGTGCTAACAACACAACGATAACTACATAATGTATCCTGCGTTTTCTAATTGATTTATCCTTTTCTTCTTTTTCTTCTGTTCTCACGTCGTTACCAGGTTGTTGCAAGTTTTGAGGTTTTCTGTTTTTCTCTTGTGCTGTTCTAATAGCTTTGGTGATATATATTTTTGGTTTTTGATAGGATTCTACAATCCATCTTTATCTAGGTCTTCATCTCTCCTTCTTTCCTGAAGTTCTGTTTTAGAAAACTCTGTTACATGAGGTTTAGTTGAATTTTATTAAGTGGTAGTCCACTTCATTCTGTTTCTCAATGTAATTCAAGCACGGTTCTGCCCCAACTTTTTCTCTTATGCTGTTGTTGTGGACTGTCTTTTCTGATATTGTTTCTAACTTTTCATAGACCCCACAATTTATATGTATTTATTTTTTGCGACTTTGCTTTGCTCATATTTGGCTGTTTTAACACAGGGTAGGCATGACAATGCTAATGGTCATCTGTTGTTTAGCTGTCAGTCAGATGTTTGGATCCATTAACAATAGTGCTAGCTGGTAGGTTACAGCATTTGCTTTTTGCACTCTAGCTTCTATCTTTCTGTCTAGCCTTCCATCTTCTGTAAATATCCTAAGTATTTGAATTCTTGCACTTGGTTCATTGCAGTGACTTTTACATGGATATTTAGTTTATTATATTTTCTTCCTATATTCATTATTTTGATTTTAGTGTTTTTGATTTTCATGTTATGATGTATACAATTTTGGTTCAAGGTGTCAATATGTTGTTGTAGCTCTTGGTCACTTTGGTGTATCAGAAGCTGATCAGCTGCGACAAGCAGTACATTTATTTCATTATAATCTGAATCTGACTCTTTTGAGTTATTTTATCCATTTATTTTTCTGGTTCACTGAATCGTGACAGTTTTTATGACAGAAAGTGGAGGAATTTGTATATAATTATGCAGACTGATTTATCTTCCAGGATTATATATATATATGAGCAGCCATAGAGTAGTCTTCTTCTTCTTTGCATTCGTTCTTTACAATCAATTTTAATCACTCTTTGTGATATGTTTGATCTTTTCAAGAACGTGTATACGTTGCATATTGGTTTGGTAGGCCCTAAACGCATAGACTTCTACACGTTTAGGACATGTGCACCCGATTTCAGCCAAACCTTCTTAGACGCCTCTTACGACATGCGTGGCAGGTAACAGTGGTTCTATTTTTACACCCCGAATTTGGGCCCCGCTAACCACTCGGGCGAAGTGGTATAGTGATGACTGTCCTACTTGCTTCGTAGGTGAGTTGTCTCATGTTAAAATTCCCAAGTTTAAGTGACATTTTACCAACTGTAACGTCTCACAGATTGTGCCCAACTTTAATTGATTACCTCAGAAACACAAGACGTTAACATATAATGTTGTCCACATCATCTGTCGTAAACTGTCAAAGACTAATATGTACCTAACACTAAATTTAATCATATCCGACATAGTATTTAATATTCCAAAGCAATATCATTATTATTTTTATTATTTCTCTCGTACCGTTATGCGTTGCATAAGTTTAAACATGTATCCACACCGATCTATCCTGGGCAACTCGTTCAATTTCCTAGTTGGAATTGAGTCCTATTTGTGAGTCCCCTCTCAGTAAAGTTCGTCTCAAGGTGTGCATAGAAAGTTCTTTCTTTCTTGAACCTTTTTCCTCCCACTTGAATGCCTGCTTTGTGATTCGATGATAATTTCTTCTTATATTATCTTCAACATTTCTCTATCTTCTCTTTTTTATATCAGTTGACCAGACATTTCTCTGTATTCATCATTTCTCCTAAATTCTTCCTATTGTATGTTCATTATTTTTTGCAGATAACTATTTTCAAACACATTCAACTTACTTTCTTATCTTTAGTCATTGTCCAACTCTTGCTGGTATACATTAGGATTGATACATCAATATGTATTAAAACTTCGTAATTTAGTTTTTAAACTATATAACTTGGAGTTCCATATTAATCTAATATAAATATAAATTTAATATAAATATTTTAAACTTTTATTTTCCGATCCAGAAGCACTTGAGTTTTCACCTCTTCGGCTCGGTGTCATGGACATCGTAACCCTTCGGTTCGGTGCCACGAACACCGTAAATCTAGAGAACCTGTGGCTATTATGCCAACAGGCGGCTTTTAAACTTTTAAAAGCTGATGTTAATTTGACAATCCGTAGCATAATTTATTTATTAGCATTTCCTGTGCAATAGAAATTGTTATCTAAATTAGTGGACACTAATTGTGAGCCCTCATAGATAAAGAAAGTTGAATGTATTTATATTTGAAAGTAGATCTTTACGAAAAATAATGAACATAAAATGGAACAAGTTCAGCAACGCTGATGCCATCAGAGAAATGTCTGGTTCACCGCTAGTAACAACAACTGTTATAATAAAGAGAAGACTGAGATATGTTAGTATTCTGTGAGAATAAATGATCAGAGAAATGTCTGGTCAACCGCTAGTAACAACAACTGTTATAATAAAGAGAAGACTGAGATATGTTTGTATTCTGTGAGAATAAATGATCAGAGAAATGTCTGGTCAACCGCTAGTAACAGCAACTGTTATAATAAAGAGAAGACTGAGATATGTTTGTATTCTGTGAGAATAAATGATCAGAGAATCACAAAGCAGTCACTGATGTGGAAGTGTAATGTTTAAAACAAAAAGGATGCCTTAGGGAAACACTGAAACGAACTTTAATTAGAGAGAAGAGGAATATCGGACTTAATTCCATAGAAGATATTGGACGATTTGCCTAGGATAGAGCAGCAGGGAGAAATTGTTAGTAGGTCATATATAACGTACAACGGTATGTAAGGAATACAAATAAACTTGAAATACTAGTCATTGCTTTTTATTGTCTTGTCCACTCTTCATCGCTGTTAGTCTATATGTGATACTTTGTTTCTCAGTACTAGCCTCAAATGTATCCTTATACATCATACTTGCAAGTAGACGTTCAATGAGAGTTTAGTTTATGAAGAAAAAAAAGATGACAAAATTACATCAAATAAAAACGATGTTAATTAAGAATAAAAAAATATCTTACAATTCCGCGTGAAGAAGATTGAGTCAAGGCTTTTAACTTTAGGGCAAGTCTTCGTGATGTATCTAAGATGTAGAGAGAGACGGTGACACGATGGAGAGAATTCTTGCAAGAACGTGGTTGTTAAACCGGGTTCTTGCTTCGGTAAGTGGTAGTCTTTCCAGGCTCAGACGTGACTGGTAATTTGCTAAAGATCTTCAGATTTCGGGCACTGTCATCAGATCACAAAGTATCACTTGGCAACAGTATCTGAAATACGAAGGAAGATGTTGAAGTTGACGAGAAAGTCGATGGAAAGATATAGTGATAATTAACTACATAACTCTACAAGATAAATCAGACTAGATAAACAGCATACTTTTCGAAGACGGATCTAAAAATAGCTACTCTTGGTTTCTAGGTCACAAACCAAGCGCAAATCCTAAAGTTGCGTTTTAATGCTAAATAAGACTGCCTTCCCTGGGACAACCGGGCTAGCTACTGTTGCATTTACAACTAACATCCCCAGAAGAACTGAGGGGTGATGTTGGGAGCGCAAAATTTCAGTTGCGTAGCTAGCGCCTAATGAAACGACCCTCTATATTATTTGTGCGTGGCCCCAGTCTAGTGTTTTCCGGGGACAGGGAAAATGCAGAGTAGTAACTGCAAATTGTCAAGTGCCGACACGCGCCTCGAAAAGGCTGAGAATGTTCCTACTCTGGAATAAACTCTAAGTGGTAAGAAAAGTAAGGCTGAAAATGTAAAGATCTAACAGGCTGTCCAAATCCAACATTGTCGAAGGCCGACACTTTACACGGTGTGTTATACGCGTAAGACGCCGTCCCAGGACAAGCTTATGTGCTCCAAAAGACTGAGAAATGTTCCTAATCCAGAACGACCTCACAGTCAGAAAGGGCGCTTAGTGTAGATTCACTGTTTGGCGTAGATCATAAAGCCCAAATATACGACAAAACGATGATCGTAAAGGCATGGATCCAAGCCAAAATATACGACACAATGGATCGTTCAAGGGCAAGTTACCCTAGTAAATAAACAGCTGGCTGTAATCAGGTGGGTGGGCCTAGTCACCATGGGCGCATAATCGCACAACGTAAAAAGTCGTTCTTGTCAAAGATTAACTATATATCACAAAAAGAATGATAAAATTGGCCATGAAGAACGAACGAGAGAAGAAGAAGAATGTGACAAACGTAAATGAACGCCTATAGCAGTGATAGTAGAAATGTATAACTTGTTAACACGTCTTTAGCCCACAGAGGAGAGATAATAACGACGTGTTAATGGTTTTAGAAGTGAATGGGGAAAACGTATATATACGTCTTTAGCAGCTAAAGGGTTAACTACATAACATTACTAGATAAATCAGACTATGATAAACAATTTCACTAAATTATTTTCCTACACAAATCAGACTAGCAAAGAATGCATTATTGAACTGTCTCCATCATAAGTCAGACTAGATAAACAATTACATGCAAAAACAACACATTACTTTG
This sequence comes from Arion vulgaris, assembly GCA_020796225.1. Lineage (NCBI taxonomy): Eukaryota > Metazoa > Mollusca > Gastropoda > Stylommatophora > Arionidae > Arion > Arion vulgaris. The sequence continues at coordinate 36,292,099 of CM036756.1, forward strand.
CAAAACATTTACAGCATTTCGTTCTTCATGAATCAGACTAGATAAACAATCTCAAGTCTTTTTTCAAAAAACAAAATAGTTTAGTATTTCAGTATATAACTTTTGTATTCATATTTTGAATAATGTTCTAAATCTTGAAAAATATTCTCATTATTTGGTCGATTTTTGTAGTACTAGTGATGTCTATATATCTGTTCTAGTCGGATTTGTTTCCTTTTCTCCTCCCATTTTTTTTGGTTCTATTGTTATTATTTTCTCTCTCTAACCCTACACTTGTATCTCTTTCTTTCTCTTTCATTTCCTTCTCTTATGCTATGTCTGCTGACGTAGACGACAATTGCTCTTCACAATTTCTGGTCCCATGTGCTGTTAACCAGTTCTGTTGTTGACTCTCTTCCTTGTCATCACATTAATCTGTTCGATCATCATCATCACATAGATTGTCCTGAGCAGAACTTTGCCACCTAACAATCCTTCGAAATGTCTGTCTCTCTCTTTCTCTCTTTCTCTCTCTCTCTCTCTCATAGGCCAGCTGTCCCAACTTTGCAGCCGTTATGCTCAAATCATCAGTTATATACTAAATCCATATTCTCCGTGGACTCCACTTCTCTCTTTGTAGAGATACATCCTTCCATAATGGTCTACTTCCTTTTTTTATGTCCACAATACTTCAATTTTCTCATTCTTACTGTACGATTAAGTAAATTGCATATCCTTTACAGAACTTTGCGAATCGATCTCAGCTTTTTAACGCTGTTTGTGATTTTTTTCTAGACGTTATTACGTTCAGTAGTTTTCAATTGCTTTCTGAACGGGTGGTGCCATCCTCCTTTTATAAAAATCCTCGCGAAGCAATTTGCCACCAAACTGTCCGCAGCGTGATTCGAACTCAGAACGTCGGGATTAATAGACCGAGTTACTATCCCCTAAGCCCCAGACGCCACACTGTACGATTAGTTCTCATAATAATTATTTTTCGCTGCTTTATCACTTACTTAATCTTGCTTTCTCTATGATACATCAGGTCTACTAAAATAATACAGTATAGTTTTGTAGATGTGTAACTATAAAGTGGATATTTTTATGTGTAAAATAATACCAGTACAATATCTGTATAAATGTGTGTCCTATTTGATAATATGTATGCACCATCTGTTTCTGGAAGGAAGTAAGAGTGATTCTAATGAGATCTGAGTATAAAGGAACCCTTTCATACCTCGTGGTATATAGGTCAATTCAGTGTTAGGCCTGTATTTTACATTGATCGTCGGCACACGATGGGTGATGTGGTCAGCATCAAGCCGGCCGCCTTTACTTTCCCAGAGCATGTCCGGTACCCAGTTGAGGCTGGGTTGACCTGAGAGCCGTCGCGGTCTGGAAAAATTCCTCGCGCATTGCGGGAGCTGAACCCAGACCACCAGCCTTGCGAAGCGAGTTCACTAACAACTACGCTACAGCGGCTGTCAGTATGTCAGTAGAGATCTGAGTATAGAGAACCAATATTTTCAGATCTGTTATCATTAGAGCGCGGCTCTTATGTGGGAGACTTGTGATCAATTCACGGTAAGGCCAAGGATATTTTTGTCTATTGTGGGCATAAATGAAAAATTCTATCCTGAACAGCTTCGCGGCGATTGCCTTAGCCATGCAGCCATTACATTCCTCAGGCTCACGTCCCCCATGTTCTACACCGCCATAAAAAGCGGTAATACAGGCAGTAAAGACAGGTTTTTTGTTTTTTTTTAACCACTGACATATAGTATACGTGGTGGCGTCTGTGGCTTTTATTTATTTATTTTTTTTTTCGATCCAGAAGCACTTGAGATTTTCAGCTCTTCGGTTCGGTGCCACGAACACCGTAAATCTGGGGAATCTGTGGCTTTTTCTTCCATCATGCGGAATTGAACTCGCACACACAGAGGGATAGTCATCTGTAGTCCAACGCGCTATGAACACGCTGGGCAGACGGGCACGCGTCTGTGGCTTAGGTAAAGTGACTCGGTCTATTAACTCCGACGTTCTGAGTTCGAATCACGTTACGGACAATTTGGTTGCAATTTGTTTCGAGTAGATTGTTACAAAAGGACGATGGTACCACTCGTTCAGAAAGCAATAGAAAATTACTGAACGTAATAATGCCTAGAAAAATCACAAACAGCGTTAAAAAGCTGGGGTTGATTCGCAAAGTCCTGTAAAGGATATGCAATGAACTTTTTTAAACATGGTTCGGTATGGGTATACGTCCACTGTAAAGGGGTAGTAACTCAGAACACGGCGCTCCTTCGCCGTTAACATTTAGACACATTCTTATCGTTTTTCTGTTCAATTACAATTCTAGCTGCTGTGTTCTCTTTCGTTCTTTCTCTTTCGGTATTTCTCTGTCATTCTCTCTCTCTCTCTTTCCCTATCCAGCAATCAATCAATCATTCAATCAATAGTGCCCATCATTATAGTTCTCAAACCGTTTTATTTTATCACGACATTCTTTCTCTAGCCCGCACAAGCATTTCATCTTAAAGAAAAACAAACATTTCTCCGTTCTATGTTCAATGAGATTTATCTGCCTTGTAGTGAGATTGCAATCGAAACATCACTCAAATATGTTTCTTCATGTTGACACTTTTTTTCATATTTATTTTGAAAACTACTCAGATGTGTCTACATCAGGATTTGTGATGTTCTTTGTGACTAATTGCGTGATTGATTGAATGTCTTCTCTCCACCAAAAGGCGGTTGGAATAAATATCCAGCTATTTCTATCCCTTGTCAGGTGGTGCATTTTGCTAAACTATTCTTTCGTTATCGTGAACCATAACACAAACATTAAAGAACAAATCTGAAGCTTTTGAAACAAGGTGTTACAAAACAGTTCTTAGAATATCTTGGACCGAGAAGAGAAAAAACAAAGATATCCTACAAACCTGCATATCGAGGAGTCTTTTTTTTTTCTCAAATCCTGTTTTGTCTCACAGCGTCAGGATAGTGATCTTTATAAATAGTGCCTTTCGTCGCCTCGTTTATCTCTGAGGTCCATCTTTTGCGTGGCCGCTCTTTTGCTTTGTATCCATTGTATTGGAGCAACATCGCTCTATGAAGTGCACTACCTGTTGGTAATCTGCTTATGTGGCCTAACCATTTAATTTGTTGTTTCTTGGTGACGTTTAGTACTGCTATTGTACCCACTTTCTTCATTTCTCAACCGGTCTCTTCTTGATACCCCAGAATTCTGTGCAAACACTACATCTCTGTCGTGACTAGTTTTCTTCTATCATTTGATGTCAGCGTCCAGGTTTGGCACTTGTAGCATAAAGTGGGGAGAAAGATTGTGTTGAAGATTGCTCTTTTTGTATTCATGGTGACATATTTGCATTTTTAAATTGGCGCCATTTGTCCTATCATTTGATTTGCTTTGTAGCATCTGTGTTCAATTTCATTTGTTATTCTTCCGTTTGCTGACAAAATGCCCCTCTAGATATGTAAAGTCTTTGACTTGTTTGAATGAGCGAGAAAAATATCGAGGAGTATTCGATAATAAATAAGATCATGTTCCAGAAGATTAAATATTTTGCCCATGTTAAACGTCACAGTGATTTGGATAGAACGGTAATGGAAGACATGGTTTCTGAAGTACGGGTCAGGGGACAACCAAGGAAGAAAGGGGCAGCACCTCATCAAAGAAATATTGAACTTGGCGCTGGAGGAGGCGAGAGAACGTGTTAGAGACAGTGAGTGTTTCAGACAGGCTGAGATTAAAGCGATGTATATGCAAGGTATATGCTATTGCTTGATCCTTTCATCAGTCCTCGTTCCGCTCAAAAGGCACATAAAGCAGACCAAAAACATGTCCGCTCAATTCGATCTAGTGCCATTTGTTCTACCTCAAAAGTAACCATATGCATATTTTTGAGCTCTACCTCCAAAGTTATCTCCCATTTGTACCTAGGTCTACCATTTTTCCGCTGTCCCTGTGATGTCCACTGCATTACATGTCTTTCTGTTATCATACTGAAGACATGCATAAATCCAGCGCCGTCGTTATTTGTTTGTTTGTTATGTTGGGGATTAAAGCCTCTTTAAGCCGAGGCACGCCTCTTTCAACCTAAGGACGAACCTTGTTTTGGTTATATCAGAGCGGTTATGCCAACAAACATGAAAAATAAGAATTAACTCCTTTCGGGAAAATCCTTGTATATCTCTGTATATATGCCATCCAGACCAGCTAGTTTTGAAATTCTAATATCGCTAATCTTACCTTCTTCTAAGAGTCTTCCATCGAATCCTCTTATCATACTTTCTATTTTCTTATCTGTTTTTAATTTAAAAAATATTTATGTCCATTTTTAATGTTTCCTTTCTGATATCATTTGATAGAACCATCACTCATAGTGAGAGAGAACCCTCTGCATTCCACTTTAATGCCTCCTTTGATATTATTTCATCCTTTCTTCTTCTAAGAGTCTTCCATCGAAACATCTTAACATACTTTATATTTTCTTATATTTTTAATTTTAAAATATTTATGTCCATTTTTAATGTTTCCTTTCTGATATCATTTATTGCACATTTTTCTATTTACATTGAGAAACAGAGATTGCATAAGACAGGATTGCATATTTTGTTTTGCATAAAGCGAGGTGTATATGGTATTGTCTTGTACCTTGCTTTTTTTATTAGTAACGTTCTCTTTCTAATTATTGTGGTCACTGTTACATTGCTTTGTTTCTTGCATTACAATGCTTTGTTTTCATACATTGTTTGTTTCTTGCATTAATTAAGGCTTGAGATATTGATATTGTTCAGATACGATATTTTTCCTGTAACAGAACAGACGAGTACCGCTAAACTAATCTTACATTGAGTATAATAATAATAATAATAAAATTGTTCTCGTACCGTTATACGTTACATAGGGCCTGCAAGCAATTTTTCCATACCGCTCTATCCTAGGAAACTCGCTCAACCTGATCCATTCAACTGAGACCGATATTTCTTGCCTCTCTCAGCGAAGTTCGTTTCAGGGTCTCCTTATGTCACCCTCTCTTTCTTGAACTTTCTGCACGCCCGAGTGGTTACTGGGACCTAAATTGGGGTGTAAAGAATAGAACCACTGTTACCTGCCATGCATGTCGTAAGAGGCGACTAAGGAGGTTGATGATGGGGCTAGCTACCCCACACCGTAAAAACACTAGAGGCTACAGAACGGAGAGCGAACCGAGTAAACGCTGCCTGAAACCGGACACATTGAGCACCAGAGCTCCAAACGGTTCTGAAGATGTGACGTTAAGCACACCAATGCTAAGACTGCTTGAATCAGATTTCCACATGAATAGAATTTATGGGGAGGTCTGGTACATCGGTCTGGGCGGTGATCGAGAGAGACAGTGAGAGAGAACCCTCTGCATTCCACTTCAATGCCTCCTTTGATATTATTTTATCATTTCTTCTGAAGGTCTGATTCAACATATCTCCATCTTCTATTCTCTTATAACAGTTGTTACTAGTGGTTGACCTGACATTTCTCTGATTTCATCACTTCTCCTGAATTCGTTCCATTTTATGTTCATTATTTTCAAACGTATTCTACTTACTTTCATATCTTAAGTTGAGTGATATGTTCATATAATATTTCATACCAAATAAAACACTTTAAATTGTCCACTAAGCGTGCTTCCAATTTCTTAACATGTGCTGATTCATATTTATAATTTGTGTAAATAAAGAGTTCTAAGAGCCCTTCTTGGGATGAGTTTACAAGTGAGAGATATCGCTAAAATCAAGCTCTGTATACTAGTACGAGAAATGGTAACGTCAGATTAAGTTAGTTTGCTGGTGCAAAGCTTTCAATGAGAAAGAAGTAGTTCTTACATAGTTTCTCCATTCATTGTATCGCCATCCATAAAGATGTACAGAATGTCGTAATCATCATCCTCATTATCTTCCTCTGTTTCCTAGTATCATTATGATAAATTTGCTGCAATAAATTATATACATTCAATTTGGTTATTCTACCAATATGTAAAATGTAATGCTTTAGTAAGTTTCATAAATATTGATTGAATGTGACTGGTTCTTGGTTACTGAACAGACGTCGTTCCATTCGGACAGACTCATCGGTGTGCATTCTCCTCCAAAAGATAACAAAGAGTATGCATACTGATGATTCTTGTTGCTCGCTGGTTAAACACACGCCTCAATCTGCCCCTCAAACATCCAGTTCTACTTGTAAAACGGGTAAGTCAAATTTTCTTAAATATCTGGATTGATTCAGCATCTATTTTAGTGTTTTCATACAGCCCGTGTGTTACCGGGGCCCACAGATGGAGCAAAGAATAGTACCACTGCAACCTATAAGGCATATCGTAAGAGGAGACCGAGATAGGAGCCTAGCAAAGCTAACCTAGTAAATAAAAAGCGTTGCAGAAATCGGATGTGGTAACCTACTTGTAGACGCATAACTGGCATAACGCACAATCGTTCTTAGGCTCAGATCACATACAAATCACAAAGAGTGTTTAACAAATGGTCGATATGAAGCGCTTGAAGAAGAAGAAGAAGTGTGTTCATCCAACAGACAGTCGTGAAGAGACCGAAAAGCTTCCCTTCTATCCACCTTCAACTCGTCGACAATCTATGCTGTTGTCGCAAGAATGTCACTTATATTATGTATATAAAAACTAAGTCTCAAAATGGCAAAATGGTAAAACAGAAGTAATGACTACTGTTAAAACACACATTACAAGATAAATTTTTATGAACAGAGAGAAAATAGAAAAAGTGAACGGTTTTGAATATCTCAGTTGACGGCTAACAATAATTGGAAATTGGTCGATTGAAGTCAAAAGTAGAATTAACATAACCCTATAAAATTGTTCAATTGATCCCTCTAAGAATCATCACGTGGAGAAGATTTTAAAATGGTGATATGAAGATAAGTATAAAAAAGTTAATTGCATATCCTTACAGGACTTTGTGAATCAACTCCCAGCTTTTTAACGCAGTATGTGATTTTTCTAGGCATTATTACTTTCACTAGTTTGCCATTGCTTGATGAACGGGCGGTGCCATCGTCCTTTTGTAAAAATACATGCGAAACAATTTGCAACCAAACTGTCAGTAGCGTGATTCGAACTCAGAACATCGGCGTTAATAGACCACTATCCCCTAAGCCACATACGCCACGGAAGATAAGTATAATCACAATATATCATTGCTTTTTCTTTCATAATCATAATCATCTTTCTTGATGTGAATCACTGTTGTCTATAGCGATGCTGCACTAATAATTAACAACAATGCAACTTCTTCTTCTTCAAACGCTCCATATCGACCACTTGTCAACCACTTTGTGTGATTTGTATGTAATCTGAGCGTAAGAGCGATTGTACGTTGTGCCAGTTATACACCTACAAGTCAGCCAGCACATGCGATTTCTGCGCTGCTCTTTATTTACTATGTTATCATCCCTAGGGCCTACATCAGTCGCCTCTTACGGCATGCCTTGTAGGTCACAGTGGTACTATTCTTTGCACTGTCACCACACAGACGAACATTGTAACAATATTAAATATGCTACTTACTGACTACTTGAACAATTTTGCTATGACTGACATTGTAACAATATTAAATATGCTTTACTTACTGAGCTTTAATTAAATATCTCACTGACGACATTGTAACATATTAAATATGTTTACTTACTGATGACATTGTACTTTAAATTGTCTCGCTGGACATTGTAACATATAATATGTATTTACTGGGACATTGTAACAATATTAAATATGCTTTACTTACTGACTGGGACATTGTAACAATATTAAATATGCTTTACTTGTGCTGACTGGGACATAACTCTGGGAAAAAAATTATTCCAATATTATTTGTGACGATATACTCCCTTTCATGAGATTGGCAATCTGCATTTAGATTCTTTACATAGAAACAAGGAAATAACTAGTTCTAAAAGCCCCCAGATGGAGCATAGGAGCCAATGAATATGATAAATAAAGAGACAGTAAACAGGTATTCGGAGAGTTAGCTGGATGTGCTCTGAAAAATGCTTGTCTGCAGGGCTAGATAATGGGTGCCGTGAGAAATAATGGTTTATGGTTCAAATTTTGTACTTAGTAATTTGGTTTGATATTTTAATCGGATCTCCAGATAAATGTTTACTGTCTATTGCACCGACTGCAACAGCTTCTTCTTCTTCGATCGCTCCATATCGACCACCTGTTAACCACACTCTGTGATCTGTATGCGATTCGAGCCTAAGAGTGATTTACGCTGTGCCAGTTATGCGCCTATAAGTAGGCCAGCACATCCGACTTCAGCAACGCTTTTTATTTACTAGAGTAGCTTCCCTAGGCCCCTACCTCATTCGCCTCTTACGACATGCATTGTAAATCGCAGTGGTACTATTCTTTGCTCTCCTTGTGTAACAGTCTATCCTGGGTGTTCGAATTCTGGTTCACAGGCACCAGTTTAAAATGGAACAGGGTAACCTCCTGATAAGTTATTAATATTATTCTACACGTATTTACAACTAATATCAACACCATCCACAACTACGTACATAGACTACAAATAAAAGAAATGGCCGTCAAGTACTCGTACATCTATGTGAGAATCAAACCTGATTCTCAACTTTTATTTCTTTATATTTACTAATTAAATATCTCATCTATGTTCAAAATAATAGCACATACATCAAATTATCAAAATAAAGAAAATCTTGAAAAGAAATCTGCAATTCAAAACACATACCAATGCACATAGCTGAAAAAATAGACCTACTAACTAATATTGATTGTCTCCCCTAAGTGATATCTAATACCCTGACATCCTATCTCTAAAAATGTTCACTGTTCACTGTTTACCTTGTTGCGGTGTCCTTAGAAATAAATACTTGTTCGGTCACAATACATTATACCGCTTCTAGCTAGAGTTGCTGTCCTAATAGTATACACGAAAATGTCTCTGCTACTGGTTAAAATAATGCATCCTGAAAACAAATGGCTGACATCTCTCTCTCTCATATACTGTTATAGCCTCTCCGTCGGGTCTGGCCCTACCCCTTTAGTTTAGCTCTACAGCCTAGTTTTCCAACTCTGACAACTAGTCCTCCGGTTCTAATGTAACCGGTTCACCAATTCTGAACAGGAACCCCTCTGATTTGGACAAAAATCTCCGTGGAGTTCTACATCTACGTCTTAGTTGGGCTCTCTCTCTCTCTGTCTGCAACTCAGTTCAATTCTACTGTCCCTCTGTCTCTATCCGAATGCGTGTGAAGATGTTTCGATGAAGTGTCTAAAGTTATCTGAAGTTCTGTGAAGTTGTCTAAAGTTGTCTCTTCACTCTTTCTGTCTGTAACTGTCTCAGACTACCTACTCTCTGTCCCTCTGTATGAATGAGAATTGACTACCCTCACTGCCTGTTCCTGGGTACCTCTCTGCTCCTCTGTTTCTATCCGAATGCCTATCTAAAGTTGTGTCTTCACTCTTTCTAACTGGCCAATATTAACTGTTGAAGTCTGTCTCGGGACTACCTACACTGACTGTTCCTGGGTACCTCTCTGTCCCTCTGTCTCTATCCGAATCGTCTATCTAAAGTTTCTGCCAACTGTCCCTCTGCCAAGTCTGTGCGAAGATGATGTGTCGAATCTACCATATGTATTCTATTTATCCACTGGCAATTTTCTTTGTTTCTAAATCAGTCATTATCCTTTTAGTAAAATTCTCACGGTCAAATCTGTTTTGTTGGCCTGGGAAAACCCAGCTAATTTGACAATCGTGACCGGACAATCACCCAGACGTTCAAAAAAGAATACAATTAACCTCTCTGGCTCCAGGAAAGAAAAACAGGGCATAAATTTTCCAGTTTTCTAGTTAAGAAGAAGTCTCCTTGCTAACATATCTGGTCTGTAATTATATGTTCCACCGCCCAGGTATATTGTTACCCCTTTGGTTAATTGAAAAATACGTGCCTAGTTGCAGCTTGGGACTACGAATAAAGCAAGGGGAACCTGGTGTCATATTCCCTGCTACACTTGTGGGACCCGGCAACACACAGGCGAACTGCAACATCGATCCCAAACTGCAACATCGATCCCAAACTGCAACATCGATCCCATTACAGCAACAGGAAAATGTTTAATAAAGCTGAAGAAAATATAGAAACGAACAAGACAGAAGAAATTGAATTTGAAATTGCCTATAATAAATAAAGAAATGACAGCAAAATACAGCATCGCAATAATGAATATATAGAACGCAATTGAAAAGTTGGAAAACATTGATGATCAATAGGGAATGTTAGAAGAATCAATACAGCAAACACCAAGAGAAATTATACCAATACTAGCAAAGAAATAAATGAATGAGAAAATTGTAAATATTGTAGACTAAATGGAATATATAAGAAGAATACAGTGTACGAGTAGTAACAAAAGTAATGAATGACATTTATAATTATGGATATATACCAAAAGATATGATCAGTGGCGGCGCGTGATCATTTTTGTTAGTAAGGCCAGACACACATTTTCTGAAAAATCATGGTTTTGGGTTAGGGTATAATTTATTTTATTAAATAATAAATACACGTTACACATTATTTTGTGAGGCCCAGCCACACTGGGCCTAAATGACGAGCCGCCACTGGATATAATACAATCAATATTTGTAACGTTATCTAAGATATTATTACATGTTTTTGTTTATACCGATGGTTATGTGCATCTTGGTGAGACGTCAGGCTGGGTTTTTTTTTGCTAATGCTTATGGTAGGGTTGTTGCCGAGCAATGCGGGGCATATAGGACAACTACTTTCAGTATGAGGATGGAGGTTGAGACCGCTCTGCTGCCCTTCAGTGGAAATTCTAGAACTTTGTTGTATCTGCTTCTCTGTTGAAGCTTCGGAAGGTCCGAAATGGTAGGTTACGGAATGAGTGAATGTTGTCTATATATGTTTCTATTGACCTGGACATCCGGGCATTAGCAGCAATGTGAGAGCTAACAGGTAGGTTACGAAATGAGTGGATGTTGTCTATAGATGTTTCCATTGACCTGGACATCCGGGCATTCGCAGCAATGTGAGAGCTAACAGGTTTGCATAAAGAACATAATTTTTTGTTTTTCTTCGATCCAGAAGCACTTGAGCTGAAAGCTCTTCGGCTCGGTGTCATGGACATCGTAACCCTTCGGCTCGGTGCCACGAACACCGTAAATCTGGGGAACCTGTAGCTTTTCTGCCAGTCCGCGGAGTTGAACCCGCACTTACAGAGGACTAGTCACCCGTAGTCCAACGCGCTAAGAACACGCTGGGCACGCGGGCGAAAGAACATAATTAAAAACATGTACTAGCATCAAACAGCAGCTATAAGGATACGAAAATTAATAGGAGAATATCAACAGATTAAGAAAGGATTTAGACAAGGATGTGTATTGTCACCAGATTTGTTCTAACTACACACAGATGATATAATAAAAACATAAGAGAACAAACAAGAGATAACATCATGTCACAGTGTTAAAACTGAATCAGAACGTATAGCTAACACAAGAGACAAAGAGTTGTGTTAGACCATGATAACATACACCTGCCGGCATAACACTTGATGATGATGATGATAGTGCTAATAATAATTTTTTTTACTTCTACAAAGAAACCATACAGAAACGTTACATATGTGCAAGAAATAGTATGTATAAAACCGTTTGCCATGTGTTCTGGTAGTCGTGGTTCGAATCGAATCTCGTCGGTCGGTGTACCATTGCCTATTTTCCTCAGATATGGAAGCTTATATTTGATACAATACTTTCGGCAGATTGCGTGCTATTTCCGCGGAGGGGTGGGGTGTGAGCAGGGGGTGTGTAATAGGAAAAAACCCGGTGCAATTAAGTTAATCTTTCGCCTTTAATCCTTTTATCAAATTATTAAAACCAAAAGGTTTCTGTTAATTGGGAAAACATCTTGAGAGTCGCATAGCGCAGTTTCTGGTGAACTCGTTTCTTATACTCGTGGTCCGGAATCACACAGTGAGAGTGGACTATTTTTCCAACTATAACTGCTCTCAGGTCGATCCAGCCTCAATTGAGTGCCAGGAAAAGTACTGGAAAGTAAAGACCTATCCATGTGATGACAGTAAAAATAATACGGACCTAACACCGTATTTCCTACTATAACTCGAGATATGGAAAAAGGATTCCGTAATCATAGCTGTTTATAAAGGATTGTCTAGCAATGTCATTCCGTGTGCGTGTGTTTGTATGTATGTATGTATGTATGTGTGTATGTGTGCGTGTGTGTATGCGTGCGCTAACATTTGCAGCTATAGTTACTGATTCACAACGTTGTAACTTATTTGTATTAAATTTAACTATATTTAATTCCTATTCAATGTTCTTTTTTTGTATGTTTAATATTATAAACCAATCAAGTGACTGCCTTCCGGCGTAGGCGATAATGTCTATCATCAACTCTGTCTCTCCACGTGCAGTTAATTAGTTCTGACGTCGATCATTTGTCGAACCACGATGTCAGACCATCCAACATCTTCTCCTCTACCCTCCATGACCTTTCCTTCCCGTATTTTATAAGTTGCCACTAACTGTTCAAAACTCTACTTCGTATTATATTCCCGAAGAATATTGATTGCCTAATTCTATGTTGAATAGAGTTCTGCAGTTTAAACAAATAAACTGACAGACAAGTAGGCAGAAGTGTGAAAGTAGCGATTATTATTTATACATGTATATATATATATTTTTATATTGACGTATTTTATTGTTTTTATGTTTTTATTTCTGAATTTTCGCGAATGCAGTTTTATGTGGAGTTATATAGTTTTGAAACTAAGTTAGGAATTTTTTTTATTCTAATACTGTGTGAATCCTAACATATGGAAGCGACAGTTGGAAAATAACTAAAGATATAGAAAGTTTAATGCATTTAAAAATAGATGTCTGCGAAAAATAATGAGCATAATATGGGATGAAGTCAGGAGAAGTGATGAAATCAGAGAAATGCTGGTCAACCATTAGTAACAAATGTAATAAGAAAGAGAAGATGGAGATATGTTTGCGATAATCTGAAAAGAAATGATCAAATAATAACAAAGCAGGCAGTCTAGGGGTATGAAAATAGTTCAAGAAAGATCGAATGTCATATGGAAACCTTGAAACGAACTTTACTGAGAGAGACAACAAGAAATATCGAACTTATTTCCTTAGAAGAGATTGGGCGATTTGCCCGGGACAGAGCGGTATGGAGAATTTACTTGCAGGCCCTTTGTAACGATGGTACAAGATTAATATATATTAAATATGTTTACGAATAATCTTTTTCAAAATTGTAAATTGGATTTTCTAACAAAATATTGCATTTCAAAAACTGTAATCCATATACATCAACTGGTAAAATGTCTTAATATTTCTATGAAAAAAATATCACATTTTTGCTGCTCATGATTTGATCTATAACTCGTCACGCGGTTCCATATCACAACACTACAAAATGCGTGTCTAATTGTAAATGTTATGTCTGCCGTTTAAGAAAGGAATTTCTTCACTGCTGCTGCATCCTTTGCTTGAAATAGGCCTTTTGATCGAAACGTTGATGTGTATTGTTATTGTTTTTACACTTTGTAACACTACAGTACTTTGTTTTAACATGTTTCCACATACAAATTATATATAATCTGTCATTTCCATTTAGTTGAGGACACCATCCTACTATTGAGGGGTCTCTGTGGCGGATTGGATAAACCATTTGCTCTTCATTCCGTTGGGAGTTCGAATCAGGATCGCGTCGCTCAGTTTACATGCGCATTTTTTCGGAGATCCCTTGGATTCTTGCTGGATCTGCAGAGTTGACGCTCATGAAATACTATCGACAGGTGGTTTGTCATTTCTACCGAAAAGGACGGAGTCATATGGGAAAACCCGATGCAATGAAGTCAATAATTCGCATTAATTTAAAAACAATTTTTTCCGATTCAGAAGCACTTGAGCTTTTCAGCTCTTTGGCTCGGTGCCATGGATATCGTAACCCTTCGGTTCGGTACCACGAACACCGTAAATCTGGGGAATCTGTGGTTTTTTCTGCCATCCCGCGGAATTGAACCAGCACACACAGAGGGGTAGTCACCCGTAGTCCAACGCGCTACGAACACGCTGGGCAGACGGGCAATTCCCATTTAAAATCCTTTTATTCCATTATAAAAACCTTCTGAAAACTGTAGACACAACTCATTATGGCAATCATCAGGTGCAGCATCTGAAGGATGTTGTGATGGTTGGATACATTACACATTAGCAAGTTTCTGGATGTGTAGCAGTGTTAATCTTGACCGTGAACTTGATTGCAGATCTTGATCCAGCTGTCGGTATGAACAACTGTATTCAGGTAAACCTGCTCTGTCACAGTCTGTCAGGTACCATTCTAAAACTTAATTTGTCCTCGTCTAATGGAGTGGCCGTGTTCGTCGTCTGGGTGGTTCGGAAATTCAGCTGCCTAGTTGGTGGGGGAATAGTAAATATAGAGCCCTCGTCTCCCCAGAACACCACTCAAGTCTCAGAGAGTAGCAGCTGGTTAGAGTGTTTCTCTTCTTCGTATCTGAAATAACCGTCACCATTTACTCCTCCGAACAGACCCGAAATCTTGCCATTTTACCGAACAAAAATCATATGTCAGAATCAGGTATTCGCTGTTTGAGGAAAATTGGTTTGGTGTGATGAATCAATGCACATATTTGTTACCTCGACTCTGCGAGTAAGTCGCTTTGGTGTAATGTACAGTGATTGCAATGAATGCTTTGTTTTTTTTGTTGTTGCTTTTTTGTTAGACCACTACCACATAGAGCGGCACAGTTACGGTTGAACGCGTAAAAACTCCTACATTCTTTCGCATGAGAGCTGCTCTGAATTTTGTTTATATATGTAGTTGTCTATTGGCTCTATGAAGGCTCCCACCTCTTGGCCGCGATCAAATTCGCACTACCTGGAATATAGAATGAACAACCGAACAGAAATTCAATCACATAGATGAAAACATGTACAAATCAATGGATGGACTGAATGGAAAAACAATCCAGTATATACATACATATATCATTTAAACACACGAGAAACGTCGTTGAACCAGTGAAAGAAACCTTCACATACTTATCCCCCCTGCCATCTCCAAACATTGTGTTTGTTCTAATAGATTCCTATTTATCCGCCCATAGATCAAATTCAGTGTTTGTTTAGATATGCAAGACAATTCTCCATCTTACCATACCCGCTTGCTATGCACTGGTACAAAAATTAAGTGCTCTTAGAACACAACCCAAAAACCTAATAGAAGATGACACGAGTTCTGACAGAATTATGCGGGGAAAAAACAAGAGAAAAAGATAATTACCAAGTTTTCAATACGGAATAGTAATTGCAATGAAAATACCAAAAGAAAATGTGTATAAGGGAGTATATCTCAACCACTAATTATATTGAGCTTAAGACACTCTCTCTCATCCAGGCATCACTCATTATTTCTTGTTTAAATATTTGGTACTCTTTTTGGTCCTTACGTTTATATCTATATCTGTCATATTTTTTTCTCCTTAACGAGCCGTCATTACCTCAATCTGTGTAAATCATCTCGGTTGCTTGTTATGAAATGGTTATTTTTATCCTTACTGGGTTTTGTCTTTGTTCGTGAAAGACATTTGATTAAATTTCTCTTTTCTTTATTATTTTTTTTATAAAGAACTGAGATTCATGTTTTCTGACGTAGACAAGTTAATCTTTCATCTGCACTAGAACTTGAATATTGAGTTATGTTTCTTTGTGTTCGTGTTGTCTTTGTTAAACGTGTTTTGTCGAATGTAATAGAAGATGGTCGATGCTGTGAAGATATTTATCTCATATCCTTGCTTCTAGTAATGTTTTACT
The DNA here is from genome assembly GCA_020796225.1 of Arion vulgaris. NCBI lineage: Eukaryota > Metazoa > Mollusca > Gastropoda > Stylommatophora > Arionidae > Arion > Arion vulgaris. Next base: position 36,308,031 of record CM036756.1, read on the forward strand.
TAGTTCTGTAATTCGCAACAGAAGACGGTCGCATCCATAATGATATTAAGTCAGAACGGCTGGAGGGAGTTAATAGAGCTGCCGGGAGAACGCAACTTAGGATCAGCTGTCTATTAAATAAATGTCAATACTGCCTGTAATAGCGCTTTTTTTGGTATGTGACATGAGCCTGTGCAATTTAATGGCTCCATGGCTAGTCTAGTCGTCACGAAACTGTTATGGTTATAATTTTTCTTTATGCCCCCGACAGAGAAAAGCTCCTTGGTCTTACCATGGATTGAACTCAGTTCTCCCGCGTGGGAGCAGCGCTCTAACTCATTCGGCCAGTCTCTCCATGGAAGTTGTCTATCTTGACACTATTTTTTTTTCCCGATCCAGAAGCACTTGAGCTTTCAGCTCTTCGGCTCGGTGCCATTAGACATCGTAACCCTTCGGTTCGGTGCCACGAGCACCGTAATTCTGGAGAATCTGTGGCTTTTCTGCAAGCCCACGGAATTGAACCAGCACTCACAGGGTGCTTGTCACCAGTCGTCCAACGCGCTACGAACACGCTGGACAGGTGGGCGTTGACACTATATAAAGACCCTAGACATGACCCAAGAGCCCTGAAATAACACGGCAATGAATGAAATAATCTTAGAATAGTTCGACTCTATACAAATGTTACTATTAAAACTTTTCTCAAGCTTAACAATTTATGTTCCCGTTTTAGAGTTTATGAAATTATATCCAAGTTTGTGGTCTTTGAAACTACATCCAAATGTTACAGTTTATAGTACTTTGTCCAAGGTATACAGGTAATGAAACTCTTATCTACGTTTTACATTTTTGAAACTCTATTCAAGTTTCACGGTTGAATGAATTCTATTTAAGTTTCACGGTTACTTAACTTTTAACTAGTTTTCATAACGCTACTTAGTTCTTCTGTGTGACTTTAATATAACTATGCCTTGTTGTATTCCATTTAAATTGCATTTTGTTAACTTGCACGTTTTTTTTTTGTAATTCATACTCAATGTGAAACCTACGCTCCCAATGGATGCCAGCTCTTTTATGTGGAGATGGGACAAAAGTACAGCCACTTGTAACTTGAAAACTAAGACCGTCCAGGATTTACTACACCCAATAAAGACTACAATCTACTCTAGCAAGTCAATGTGATGAAGTCGAAGGCATAAGAGCCAAGAGACGTATGACAGTACTCAAGATGTCTCTTGCAAAGGCGATGAAAATGTATTTATGTCTGCAAAACGTTATTAATCTAACCCTATAAAAAGCACTCTATGTAGTTGTAGTTTTGAGGCCAGCAACTACTACAAGAAACACCATTGAAACTTACCTTCATCTTTGTCCGGGCTCACGCTGGGGTGAAGAGCAATGAGAGAGCAGACGCATTGGCGAGCAATGCTACGATTGAGAATGGGTCTTCTATGGACAGAAGCGACATCACCAACGCTCTCAGAGAGAAAAATACGCTCTGAAGATTTCAACGACGAAGATAAAGGGTATTCCCTATCTCGGCTGCGCAAGTTGCCTATAGGTGCGGCAAGACGGGAAAACCACGAGAGAAACCCAGTAGATACATCAATCAACACAGAACGGAAGTTGTTAGCCTAAACACACTGAGATACATGCTTGGGAGGAGATCGGAGCGATGATGGGCATGTCCGATGTGCGATGAAGATGATCCTAAAATGAACAATGAACAATGAAAAGGTTTAACAGCCAAAGATTGACTTCATTGCACCGGGTTTTACCCCATATGGCTCGGTCCTCTCCGCAGAAATGGCACGCCACCTGCCGAGTATTGCACAAAGCACGAACTCCGTAGCTCCAGCAACAATCCTAGGGTCTCTGGAAAACTGCACTCGAACAGAAGGCCGCTGTCGGATTCGACCCACGACCTTCGACTCGCAAGGCAAAGGGCTTAACCACTCAGCCACAGAACCCAATGAACAATGAATGAACACCATTGCAGAAACCGTATTTTGAGAGAACAAAAGAGCAGAAGTAGGAACTCTGAGCATTGCAATTACATTTAATATTATAAACGAGATCATGTTTAACATGTAATTTGTGATCTATCTGCTAAGCAGGAGTGAGAGAGAAGACAAATAGGAACAATAGGGTCTAAAGATGTTTGGGTAACTCAATACAAAGAGAAAAATTGACACAAAATACGCATTAACAAACACAAGCTTCGAAGGTAAGGTGTAAATATTACATTACGGAACAGCCACAGCGAAGCTGGTGAATCGATGAATAGTAGGGAGAAAAACATCATTTCGAATCGATTCTTTGAGAAAAGACGAGTGGCAACATCTTTTATGGGCAGATTCCGTGACAACAGTAGAGAAGTGGACATTTGTAGACCATGATTCATTCATAATCTTCCTGTTGTGGTTTCCGTTGCCATAAAATATGTGTTGCGGCGTTCAACATGCATTTTCCTTCTGTCCTTCCATTGATAGTAAAGATCATCACCGGTTATTGCCTTTGTTTTTTTTCTGATCTCAATGTTCCATTTTTGTTTCTCCTAAACTCATCTTGCGTTTCTTGTGTTTGTTTATGTGGGTTTTCATATTGTGTGCTTATAATGTCTCTTAATGACTTTGGTCTTCATTATCATCATCTTCAGAGACCCCTCAGTACTGGACACATAGACTTGCATAGGAATAGATCAAGTTGTGTTTATACTTTTTACGGATATAAACCAGAGTGGAACGTTAGGTACGTTATATTAGAGATATATACTTAAGTTAGAGATATTTTTTTAGGTGTTAGAAAAGTGTTTACATGTTTAATTTTATTGTTGGGTTTATGTCATTTGTAATAATGTATTCTACATGTGATAAAAACATGTATTTGTTTGTTGAGAAATAGTTAAATAAACATATAAATTTGAATATCGACTTTAGTAAGACAGAGAGAGAGAGAGAGAGAGAGAGAGAGAGAACATGTGGATACGAATGACTGATATACACTAGTGACCAGAACACAGATCTCTCTTTCTGGCTTTACCGTGCTCGGTGTTGGCACGACTACCCACACTATCACAGTACCTTTTATGTTCTTGCAGTGACTAGGATATTACCCCATCCATTTCTTCACCCCTTACTGCTACAGTTCAAAGATGGTTTCCGTGACACAGGATTCGAACACCCTGGATTGACTATACTATCACTATACCGCGACGAATAGCAGAACAAAATACTGACTCACAGATTCGACAAATAGGATAAGATAACTTTTGTATATTTTGATACGGATAGGAGGTAATTAATTATTTTTTGTGGGAAGATTTGTAGATTGGCAGTATGACAGAAGCAGGGACAACTTTTGTTAGAAGGCGTAGCAGATTGAGAAATCCATTTTTTCTGGGGTTGGTATGTTACAATTGTGCTAGGATTGGGCACATTAGCATGTACGTCTAGGAGACATGGGTTTGGAATTAAAAATGGACAGTATCATGTTAGACAGTTTAGACGTGATTGGATGAAGGCTGGGAGTGACGGACATATAAGGAGAAGAGGGTCCTTTAGAGACCAAAGAATCTATGCAATAAATTGTTATAGAGAGATAAGAGCTTTCCAGAGTAGAGAAAACCTTGTTGAGAAGAGAGTAGACATATTGAAGTTAGAGTTATTAGAGAGAGGCAAGGAAAATGAAGAACTGAGAATAAAGAATTCAGAACTACAGGAAAAACTACAATCAAAACTGTTAGAAACTAACTCATTGCATAGTTCTGTAGAAGACCTGCAGAAACAGTTAGACAAGGCAGAAAGGCAACAGAGTAGGTTGGAGATAAAGTTGGAACAGACTCGCAGGGAACTAGAAAGGGTTACAAATAAAAAATTGCAAGAGAAAGTAGCACATAGACCACGAGATGTAGTTATGACTAAAACTGCTTCTAGCACAGTGTCAACTGACATGTCATTACCTGTACAGCCAGCCTCGACGGTCATTTAAAAGGAAAACAGAACTACATGACAGAGTAGCAGACATAACTTCAGGCATAGAGACAGAGGAAGAGACAACTTATTCGGAAGACGAAGAATCCATGTATGATAACCAAGACAGTTATGATGACAGTGTATACAGAGGGTCTAGTAGTAACACGAGAGCAGCAGTAAGGAAGGGAAGACCAACATGTGTAAAAGTATAGAACCGAGTCAGCCAGACAACTATACCTTCGAAGACCAAAGTAGACTATTTGAGTAGAGCCAACAGAGTAAAGAAAGAGAGAGAAAGAACTGCCAATGAGGAGAGAGCATACTGGAAGGAAGTAGAGAAGTCTGTAGAGAGGGTGCAGCAAAAACATAATAGACAGAGAATAGAAAAGGCAGGCATTGTAGCTAGGAAAAAGGAGATACAAGTGGCAGAGGTTAGAGAAAAGAAGGAAACAGAGAAGGCAGAACTTACTCAGGCTGCCTGGGATGAGCTAGTGAAAGCTAAGAAAAGAGAAATGGCAGTTATTATAGAAAAGGAGATGGAAATGGAGAAGGAAGGGAAACAGAAGAGAGTATACCATATAGACTGGAAAAGACATGAGGTATGGATAAAGCCGTGGTAAGTTAGAGAGGGAAAGTAAGTGAGTAACTATGAATATAGTGTTGATAGAGAGAGGTCTGTAGAGGAAACCAACATAATGAATAATTATGTGGGATTTTTTAGAGATAGCACTCTGTTGGGGTGCACCAAATTATATTTTGAGAGAGAGAGTAGCACTAAGTATGTGTGCACTGAATTATATTTTGAGAGAGAGTAGCACTAAGTATGTGCACTGAACTATAGTGGTAAACAGGAAGATTTCAGGTGTCTAAAGAAACCATGAGGTGTAGATGAGAGTAAGTTGAGGTAATATTAGAATAGGTCCTTGTTGATGGGTGTGATAGACATACATAAATAGAGACTGAGAGTGATTATATTGGAGTGAAATCATGAAGAGGTATAAGTAAGACTGAACATGAAGATGTACTAAGCTCTGTGTATGTATCATGGAGTAGTAAGTGAAATAACTAGCATGATCATGTGCTTAGTGTAATGCTATCATGAGAGAGGTAGTAGTGAAGACAACATAAGCATGACATGTGCTTAGTGTAATGCTATCATGAGAGAGGTATTAAGTGAAGACTAACATAAGCATGACCTGTGCTTAGTGTAATGCTATCATGAGAGAGGTATTAAGTGAAGACTAACATAAGCATGACCTGGGCTTAGTGTAATGCTATCATGAGAGGTATAAGTGAAGACTAACATAAGCATGACTGTGTTAGTGTAATGCTATCATGAGAGAGGTATTAAGTGAAGACTAACATAAGCATGACTGTGCTAGTGTAATGCTATCATGAGAGAGGTAGTAAGTGAAGACTAACATAAGCATGACATGTGCTTAGTGTAATGCTATCATGAGAGAGGTAGTAAGTGAAGACTAACCTAAGCATGACCTGTGCTTAGTGTAATGCTATCATGAGAGAGGTAGTAAGTGAAGACTAACATAAGCATGTCCTGTGCTTAGTGTAATGCTATCATGAGAGAGGTAGTAAGTGAAGACTAACATAAGCATGACATGTGCTTAGTGTAATGCTATCATGAGAGAGGTAGTAAGTGAAGACTAACATAAGCATGACATGTGCTTAGTGTAATGCTATCATGAGAGAGGTAGTAAGTGAAGACTAACATAAGCATGTCCTGTGCTTAGTGTAATGCTATCATGAGAGAGGTAGTAAGTGAAGACTAACATAAGCATGTCCTGTGCTTAGTGTAATGCTATCATGAGAGAGGTAGTAAGTGAAGACTAACATAAGCATGACATGTGCTTAGTGTAATGCTATCATGAGAGAGGTAGTAAGTGAAGACTAACATAAGCATGACATGTGCTTAGTGTAATGCTATCATGAGAGAGGTAGTAAGTGAAGACTAACATAAGCATGACCTGTGCTTAGTGTAATGCTATCATGAGAGAGGTAGTAAGTGAAGACTAACATAAGCATGACCTGTGCTTAGTGTAATGCTATCATGAGAGAGGTAGTAAGTGAAGACTAACATAAGCATGACATGTGCTTAGTGTAATGCTATCATGAGAGAGGTAGTAAGTGAAGACTAACATAAGCATGTCCTGTGCTTAGTGTAATGCTATCATGAGAGAGGTAGTAAGTGAAGACTAACATAAGCATGACCTGTGCTTAGTGTAATGCTATCATGAGAGAGGTAGTAAGTGAAGACTAACATAAGCATGTCCTGTGCTTAGTGTAATGCTATCATGAGAGAGGTAGTAAGTGAAGACTAACATAAGCATGACAGGGCTTGAAGTGTAATGTGTATCATGAGAGAGGTAGTAAGTGAAGACTAACATAAGCATGACATGTGCTTAGTGTAATTCTATCATGAGAGAGGTAGTAAGTGAAGACTAACATAAGCATGACATGTGCTTAGTGTAATGCTATCATGAGAGAGGTAGTAAGTGAAGACTAACATAAGCATGTCCTGTGCTTAGTGTAATGCTATCATGAGAGAGGTAGTAAGTGAAGACTAACATAAGCATGACATGTGCTTAGTGTAATGCTATCATGAGAGAGGTAGTAAGTGAAGACTAACATAAACATGTCCTGTGCTTAGTGTAATGCTATCCATTTGAGACAGAGGGGTAGTAAGAAATATTGTGGGTATTTAGAAAATACTGTGAGACATGCTTTGGGCATTAGATATATGCATTATGCTAACTTAAGAAGTGCGCTTGAAAATGTTGTGGTACATTGGAGGTAGAGCTGTGTGTTAAGATAGTGCAGTGGGCACTCATATGAGGTGTACATTAAAGGCGATCATGATATATAACTACAGAGATATGGTGAAGCGTATATTAGAGACAGTGCATTGTGTATCCATTTGCTTTGAAGCTATTTTGGAGGAATAGTGTGATGAGAACGTGATAGTGTGCGAGAAACTATTAGGAGATGGAGAGAGAGATTGAAAGACAGGAGGACCATTACTTGCATTTTTGTGAAAGATGCTATACAATAGTGCAAAACTCGAGAGGTCCGTGTTTTGCTCTGACTAACGAATCATATTTTTTCGGGGTGAAGAATGGAGCACACAGTTAATTAGAATGTAACTGGTTTTTTTATGCTTAACATTGTGATTTCAACTTGGCTTTGATGTTGGTTTCTTTTTTGTTAGTAACCAAACATGTTCATTTTGGTTTGTAAAATGATTAGTTATGTGGAATTGAAATCCATTGGGTTTTCCCGCGCAGGTCGGGAACGCAAGAGAGAGATTAGTTATGTGAAACAATTTTAATGTTGACAAATTTGTATTATGTTATGATGATGTTAGTTTAATTTATGGTTTTATGTGAAACAAAGAAAAAAAATGGTAATGTGTCATATTTGAGACATGTGAATATCATAGGTTTTTGTGAAAATATCGATGCACTGTGTATTATATGTTGTATTTCAGGAACATTTTTTCCCCAGGAAATTTAGGAATGAAGCAGACAAATAAAATTGGGAAAGAAACGCATTATTAATGCCTCCGGAGAAGTTACCCTTCCCATTTTTTGGAGTGATACCGACAAGCTTGATGACAGCGTAAATGTTTTGGCGTTGTAACATTTGTCAAAATAAACAAAGACTTCACCTAAACTTTGGACAGAGTGACAATTAATGAGTGTCAACCTGAATTTCGTGTGCACTCATCGAGAAGTAGTGATTGTTTGGACAAGATCAAAGAGAAAAGTGGTACAAAGTGTCATCATTTATTTTATTTGGGGTGAAGTACTTCAATTTTTAAATTTGATTTTTTTAATGTTAATACATTTGTTATGATTAATATATGTTAATGTGTAATGATTAATAAATGTTAATGTGTAATGATTAATAAATGTTAATGTGTAATGATTAATAAATGTTAATGTGTAATGATGACCTGGCTTTGAGAATAAGGGCCTTAGATTAGATTAGGGACTTGCTGCCCTAAGTGTCAAGGGTGTCACATGATCTACTTGTGTATAAATACATTTTGAAAGCCGGTTGCTTGTCCCGGTCTCTTCAATGTTTGCCTCCAAATTATCTTGTTGTCTTCCTATTGACATATCCTTAACCTTTTCATCTAATTTAGTTTTCAGTAGACTTTCTTCTGTTGTGTTCAAAAATATTTGATTTGCTTGTTTATCTTTCTTATAATTGTTATTATTACCTCTGATTTTTCTACAACAACCTAATATGTTTGATTTGGATGTTGCTGCGTATTACTTTTGTCTGTTTAATCCCATTGTAAATTCTTCAAATCTTCAATCATGTCTTGTTTGTTTCTATTTGTTTATTTTCCAAGTTTACGTGTACCAATAAAGAATATAAATATATATATATATTGTGTGTGTGCGTGCGTGCGTGTTTGTATGTGTGTTTTTGAGGAGGGAGGTGAGGTGGTGTGTCCACTACAATAATTCAGACAACTTGTCAACGAATGCGTATCAGTCTTGACTGCTGTACATCTACAACATCTACGTTAACAAATGATGGTTCGTTAGAAAGGTTACTTTTGAGAGGCGTGCATAACGAACATTTTTTTGGATTTCGGTGCTGTACCAGAGCTAAACCTTAAATTCGATATTTTCTAGTACTACTTTCAATCTCAGAAAGCAATAACCAACTCTGGCGTTGCGATGGCTTACTATATGAAAACATATGGTATGAATGTTTTGCTGATGCACATATTGTTGCCATAAATTTAGAAACAAGGTTGCGTGTGTATATATATGTACTTAACTGCAGGACATTAACAGAAAACGCACATACACACATACATATGCATACCTGCATATATACATACATGAGAGCCGCTGTAGCGTAATTGTTAGTGAACTCGCTTCGCAAGGCTGGTGGTCTGGGTTCAGCTCCCGCAATGCGCGTGGAAATTTTCCCGACCGCGACGGCTCTCAGGTCGACCCAGCCTCAACTGGGTACCAGACATGCTCTGGGAAAGTAAAGGCGGTCGGCGTGATGCTGACCACATCACCCATCGTGTGACGACTGTCAATGAAAAATATAGGACTAACACTGTATTGACCTATATACCACGAGGTATGAAAGGGTTAAACAAAAAATAAAAATATATATATATACATACATGCATGCAAGCACACATACACACATGCATACACATACATACACACACAGACACACACAGACACACATACACACACAGACACACACACAGACACACACACACACGCACGCGCACACGCATACGCACATACATACGTACGCACATGCACACACACACACAGATACACACACACATGCATACGTACGCACATACACACACACATACACTCACAAACACATACATACATATACGCGCACATGCACACACGAAGGCGCACGCATAAACGTGAACAGGCACACGCGCATACTACACGCAGACGCGCTCGTACCTACGTGCACGCATGTACATATAACGCACACACGCACATACAACGGACACACGCACCCCAACTTACACAAGCACTTACACACCTATACACACATCATATTCCCATACATATTCACACACATATATACACATACATACACTCACATACACATATATACACATACATACACTCACATACACATATATACACATACATACACACATACTTACACAAAGAGACATATATATATATATGTGTTTTCTGTATACATTCTCCTTAGAGCATACTTTCTTACAAAAATAATCTAAATATACACACAACAGCCGGATATTTATGAACTCTGCAACCAATAAAAACCTGTATTTCTAGAAATTCTTTGACTCCCCTTGGGAACGTTCTGATCAAGTTCCATCTTCTATAACAATCACTGGTCCCAGTTTCAATGATTTTCCTTCCAACATATCGAAAGCGTTGTTGTTATTTATTACTTTAGAGTTTCTAGTTTGTATGCTTCCGAGATGTAGCGTTAATATTTGAAGAAATTACAATCGAAAAAAAAGTTTTCCAGTTCAAGATAATGCATTTCTTCTTTTGTGTGTTTTTGTATTTCCTTTAATGTTATTAAATCTGATTAAAATACGGTGCTAAAATCCGTTTCTGTTATTATCATTTCTTTATTACTCGCTGGGGACCATTACATTCCAAACAGACGATACAGTTGTTTCAACAGCGCTTCCTGTTAAAAAGAAATTGAATTGGACGAGCTTTGTATCAAGCTTGATTATTTCTCATCAACCAGGACTCGTGTCATAGTTCCCCAGGTGGCAGCGGAGGAATGGACAGTTAGCCATATAGTTAGTGTAGTATAATTAGATATTTAATAGTTGAGACTATGTGTTGCACTCTCTAAGTAGAAGTGCAACACATAACTACGAGACATGACGCTTTTGCGTAGTAAAATAGTGACGATTTAGTAACAGTTGCTAGGAAGAGTTAGTAAATAGAAGAGACGATATAAACACTTTCGCTGAATGGACGTGTTGTGATACACTCTAAAAGTTAACATCTAAAATAAAAGTAATATAAATTGAAAAGCAGTGTTTGTATCATTTAGCGTTGGTGTGGTTTACCATCTAGCTTCCACCACGATCACATCAGAAAATCAACCACATAAACCTAAGATAAGGAAGATATAGAGAGTGAAACGGAAACCGAATCAACGATATGGGGGAAAACGGTACCACCAGAAATAAATAAACCTGAACTGCGATACAGTCAATAAACAATGGACCCCCTACAACACTCGCTAACTGCACGAGGTTGTGCATTTGAGTGCTATTGCTACTCTTCATCAAGTTTAGTATCTGAAGCTGGTATCTGTAGCGTAGAGGTTAGGTACTCGCCTCTCGTGCCAAAGTTAACCGGTTCGCTCCCTCGTGGAGACATCGGGATATTTTTCCAGAGATCCCTGATCTCAGTGTAGGTGTGATCGAGTTCCAAGTCCTATCGGAGACGGACGATAAAACCTAGGTCCTGTGTTCATTTTGAGCACGTAAAAGAACCCTTGGCAATTCAAAATCGAGAACAGCAGGCTGGAAAGTCGCTGCTCGGGCAGAATTCATTAGAAAAAAAAAGATTTCAAATAAAACATTTCGTACAAAATATCTCCACCACCTCCAAATCATATCGGGGACCCTCGCCAGTACTACGGAGTAAAGCTTATGCATTAGGCGTATCCGTCCAACCAGAAAACATACACTAAACATATACTAAGCAGGTATGAAAATCTATCAGGAGTCTTCAGTTACCTGTCTGTACAAATGAGTGTCCTGTTCAATGGTTTGCATATTCTTTATTTAAAGTGTGGATGTGCCTGTCCCACTTGCCGTAGGATGAAACTTACTCACATTCACGGCACAAATCACACAGATCAGAAAGAGTGGTCAACTGTGCTGATAAGAAGGGCGCAAACAGATCAACAACACTAACACGTGAGAATTTTGTCCACCTAACAATATCTTGATGTTAGATGTCTTTTTCTCTTTCACCTTTCAACTCCCATCGGAGCACAGGTCTTCAAAAACCTTCTTCCAGTTCTTTTTCTCTCCTGCCATCCCTTCCATTTCTGTCCATGTTTTACCTATCCGTTTTATAGCAGTCTCCAGTTCTCTTCTCCGGGTATGTCTAGGCCTTCTCCTACTCCTCTTCCCCTGCGTGTTCCAAAACAGTGCCTGTTTTGCAATGCTTCCTGTCGGTCTTCTCAGTGTGTCGTATCTATCGCCAGCGTCTCTTTCTTAGCTCTTTCTCCACTGGTATCTGCCCAGTTCTGTCTCTGAGATTCTCGTTTGTAATCGTATCATACCATCTCAGTCTCTCTATTCTGAGATATGTGTTAGCAAGACATAAATAAACTATAATGTGCGTAAACTAGCTGGGCTGTCTTTATATTAAGCAACTTGTTCAGTAACAGGCATGATGAAATCCAAACTATTGCTCATAGCACTTCTTTGATACATATTCAATTCTTCTTCTTTGTACGTTCCATATCGACCTCTTGTTAGCCACTATTTGTGATTTTCATGTCATCTGAGCCTAAGAGCGATTTTACGTTGTGCCGATTATGCGCCTACAAGTAGGCCAGCACATCCGGTTTCTGCGACGCTTTTTATTTACTAGGGTAGCTTTCCAAGATCCTAACCCCAGTCGCCTCTTATGACATGCTTTGTACTTCGCAGTGTTACGATTCTTTGCTTGCTCCACTTGCAAGCCCCGACAACTCACAAGCGACATATTCAATTAAAGTTATCAATTGTAATTATAAATAATCCAAATAGTTAACAATTTGTTCATATATTATTTCTGGAAGCCAAAAAAAAAATTATTTAATTGCATATCCTTTACAGGACTTTGCGAATCAACTCCAGCTTTTTAACGCTGTTTGTGGTTTTTCTAGGCATTATTACGTTCAGTAATTTGCCATAGCTTTCTGAACGGGTAGCGCCACCGTCCTTTGTAAAAACCCACGTGAAACAATTTGCAACCAAGTTGTTCGCATCGTGATTCGAACTCAGAACGTCGGTATTAATAGACCGAGTCACTATCCCCTAAGCCACATTGAAGCCAACAATAACCAATAAATAATGAGGGAAAAACGAGTTAATATATCGTTCCATTTCATGTTCGTAAATTTTGAAGCATCTGCAGTTCCCAACTCCTTGCAGTTGAGTGATAATCTTCTTCTTCTTCTTTGCGTTCGTTCTTTACGAGCAATTTTAATCACTCTTTGTGATATGTTTGATCTTTGCCAAGAACGTGTATACGTTGCACATTGGTTTGGTAGGCCCCTAAACGCATAGACTTCTACATGTTTAGGACATGTGCATCCGATTTCAACCAAACCTCCTTAGTCGCCTCTTACGACATGTGTGGCATGTAACAGTGGTTCTATTCTTTACACCCCAAATTTGGGCCCCGGTAATCACTCGGGCGGAGTGATAATTATTGCATGTAATTATTGATTAATTGATTGTTTGATTGATATGTAATTATTGCACTTTGGGGAATAATCACGTGTTCTCCTTTCTATTTCTTACACACGAAAATCTCAGCTACAGTGCACGAACTCTGTAGTAGCACAGACGCAGACTTCCGATGTAACTTTCAAGATGCATGAAATTTTATGAATGAATTTTATTTCATTCTTATTAATGATTTTTAACCGGGCAGCGGCTTTGCGGCCTACTCATGTCGATTTTCATATACCAATGGTTCATTTGTATTGCCCTACTAGAATATGAGGCCCTATTTTGTATCGTCTGTCTCCTATACTAAAGGGAGCTAGATCTCTCCTACATTTGAGATCATGGATCTTTCGAGAAATATCCCAATCTGTCTATGTGAGAATTAACTGAGTAACTTTAGTGAGAAAATCGATGACCTTACATCCATAACACTACAGAGGAACTACCTCCTAATTAGTGGCGGTTCGTCATTAAGAGCCACTGTGGCCGGGCCCCACCAAAAATAATGTGTAACGTGTATTTATTATTTTATAAATTAGAACATAACAACCCCAAACCATAATTTTTCCGAAAATTTGTGTCTGGTCCCACCAACAAAAATGATCACGAGCCGCCACTGCTCACAAGAATGGTTAGTGCAGGTGATAGTGTGAATGGTTAATGATTGTGGATCATGATAATTATAAACGGTGGATGGGTCCTCTATTTAACATATTTAATGTCAAGGAATGAGCTGATATATCATATCACACAAAAAGCAAGAAACAAAGTTTCTTAACAACTTAAAAACTGTCGTTACTTCCTGTAGTAACGCTTTTTAGAACGTTGTAGGACTGTTGGGACGAGAGCTTGAGGAACTTAATAGTCGCATGGCTAGTGCAGTCGCCACGAAGCTGTTCAGGTTATGATTTTTCATTTATGCCCACAACAGAAACAAATCCTTGGCCTTACCGTGAATTGAACACGAGTCACCCGCATGGGAGTCAGGCTCTAATCCACTCGGTCATACGCTCCATATCTCCAATACTATTTCTTGTAAATAGGTAAACGTTAACATCTTTATAGGGATTCTCAACCAATTAGTGCCACTACTTAGACATTCACACATCTCACTGACAGCTAAACAACAGTTGATCAACAGCATCTTCATACCCATTCTATGTTACCAAAGCCAAACATGGACAATGAATAAGAAGCATACACAGAAAATAGCAACATGCGAAATTAGATGTCTCCGCAGAGACACCAACAACACAAGAATCGACAGAGTAACGAATACCAGCATCAGAGAAAAGGTTGGAACAAGACCGTGCTTGAATTATATAGCGAAACAGAGAATGAAGTGGTTTGGCCACTTAGTAAGAATACGAACAGACCAAACTGCATACGGCATATGAAGCTTTCCACTACAGAATATCAGGAAGGAAGACGAGAGGAAGACCGAGGAAAAGGTGGATAGATAACGTAGTTAAATTCTGCCAGGTGACTAAGAAAACCATCACATAAGTCACCAGAGAATCGCAAGATAAATACATAAAACCACGACACTGGGTTAACAACCCGGTACCAGTGTGCTGGCAAAAGAAGAAGAAGATTGGGAGTCTAAACAAATAAACGAATAAAGACTGGACAAGTTAGATATGAAGAACGAATAGCTGAAAAATATCAAAGAAGATATAATAAAATATATTAAGTAAAGACATAATACTCTGCAGAAAACCATACTGAAGAAAAAGATTACCGTTAGGTAGGCAAGAGAAAGGAATCGATATATTATGTGGGAGTCATGAAGAAATGGATAAAGAACAATTGGCATAATGCATTAACAAGACAAGGAGCGGGAAGTGTTGCGGATCCATTGCAGGTGATCTCTGATGTGTTTATGATAACTAATCAATTAATTAGGACTTGAAGTAAAAAAACACTCATTATTTTCACAAATATGGAAATTAATATAAACAAGAAGGATCGATATATGCAACCAGTGGCGGCTCGTAGTCATTTTTCTTGGTGGGGCCAGACAAAAATTTTCCTGAAAAATCATGGTTTTGGAGTATTTACTGTTATTTGTCTATTCCGGGAAGTTACCCCCTTTTGATCATTGGTGGGGCCATGCCCCGCTGGCCCTTAATGACGAGCCGCCCCTGTATGCAACCCATATTATGTTTGACGGGACATCAAGATGAGGAAGCTTATAACAGAAGTTTATTCAGCTTGTCTTTTAACTCTCATCTATCAGGCTGAAATATTTACTTGTCATGCGCTTTCTTACGTTAAAATTGCACAATATTGTAATCATCACCAAAAAAATAATCACATTTAAATAATATTATTATTTATTTTGTCTGTCAATTTCTTTCTACAATTACATTTCCCTTACTTCTCCATTATCTATTTTTTACATTGTGTTTTCTTCCTGTTCTGTTATACATGATTCATTATTTGCTTAGCTACTTATTTTGCACAGTTTGTTTGTTTGAATATATGCTAATTAACTTGTATAGAAGCTGTTCACTGTAAACATTCGCGAATTACTGTTCAACTTGTTGTATATTAGATGTTTACTGTATACATTAGTAAATTTCTGATTTCAAAGGATTTGGGTATAATTCTATTATAAAATATAAAATGTTTAGGTTTGATTAAATTTCTTGTTACAACGAGCTTATTTATATCTGATTAAAGTTCTAGTTACAACGAGCTTATATCTGATTAAATTTCTAGTTACAGCGGGTTTAAATTTGATTAAATTTCTAGTTACAGCGGGCTTAAATTTGATTAAATTTCTAGTTACAACGGGCTTAAATTTGATTAAATTTCTAGTTACAACGGGCTTAAATTTGGTTAAATCTCATGTTACAATGGGCTTCTAATATGTTACGACTTGCTAAGTTGGACTTTGATAAATATTCCAAGATTTACTGATTTTGTGTTTTATTAACTTTCAGACTATACCGAGTTTATATTTGATTAAATGTAATAACTTACCAAGTGTATGTTTGATTAATTAAATTGTCTAACTTACCTAGTGTTAGAAACCTAACTTACTAGTTAATTTAACGATCTGCAGCCCTGACACTGAAACAAATCCTTTTATCACATTATCTGAATATCCTGTCAACTAATGACGTGCTACTCTAGAACCGGATTTTCATGACGTTTGTCTAAAAACGTCTTTACGTCTTATTGTGTTTAAACATTACTTGACACTAGGGATGAACAACTCATTTTTGTGCCGAGGACCGGATGCGGAATTACGCATCTGTTCAGAATCTGTACTAAAAAAATCGTTCTAAATAGGACACGCTTACACACACAGACACACAGTTCATTATAACATATGATGATTTTGTGCTGATCTGAAAGCTTTATTACTTATAATATAAACACATTACCATGTCAAGAAGACGGTAATTAATATATTATGACAGTTTTTCAAACAGTAACATACAACAAATTATACATATGTTCCTGCATAATTGGTATATACATGAAGATTGCGCTTGTATCTTGAACAAGGCGCTCGATATCAGATATTATATGAGATTTTGAATGTCTTAACGGTTTATCTAAAATGAGTAGTTATCTTTTCGTGTTCTAGTTTTTGACTAATAAATTTCATTATAGAAAACAAACAAAAACTGCCAGCTTGCACAAGTGTTTCCATCAAATGTCATTCTTTCCGTGTCAGATCTTAAGTTATATGTCAGTTGAAAAAGTATCTTTAGTAAAATTCTGCCAAAGAACTGCATCTGATTTTCATTTTTTTCCAGGCTATAGTTGTCTTCTAGGTCAATAAGCCCCATTTGCAATGGTAGTTAGGACTACTCCGACATCGACGCTAACTTGAGATACTTATATATTTAGACTGATCACATGCGATCGAAAACTAATCACAACTTGCATTGAATTCTGCACCCATATCTTACAACCCATTGTTCTTCTTCTTCTTCTTCTTTGAACTCACCATATCGACCACTTGTTAACCACTACGTGTGATTTGTATGTGATCTGAGCCTAAGTATGATTGTACGTTGTGTCATTTAGGCGCCTACAAGTAGGCCAGCACATCCAATTTTTGCGATATGTTTTATCTATTAGGTTAGCTTCCCTTGGTTCTACATTAGTCGCCTCTTACGACATGCCTTGTAGGTTGCAGTGTTACTTTTCTTTGCCCCTCTTAAGAGCCCAGGCATCACAGAACTAACTCATCGTCCAACTATTTATAGCTAGTGTTTTATATATATATATATATATATATATTGTTCTGACTTGTTACTGTAGAAAAATCGAATGTGTGTTCCCGCTTGCAACTGACTTTCTCCAAAACTTGTTTTTAGATAACCATATATGCTAATATAGCTCATAAACCAACCTATCATGTGTTTGCAGTTTGAAACGTATTCGTAATGTCATCGATTTTAGAAAAGAATAGCACAGGCAGTTTTTCCTTGAAATGTACATAACTAGTTTAAAAGGAAGTTTGGAGATGTGTTGTAATTTCAGTACTTTTAAATTCTTCTTCTTCTTTTGAACGCTCCATATCGACCACTTGTTAACCACTCTTTGTGATTTGAATTAGATCTGAGCCTATTTACACTCTGCCAGTTATGCGCCTACAAGTAGGCCAGCACATCCGATTTCTGCGATGCTTTTTTATTTACTATGGTTGCGTCCTGTGTCCCGGGCTCTGAAGGGGGCAAAAATAGTACCACTGCGACCTGCAAGACATATCGTAAGAGGCACTGCCTCAGTTGCCTCTTACGATATGTCTTGCAGGTCGCAATGGTACTATTTTTTACCCCCCTTCAGAGCCCCGGGGAACACACGGCGCAAGAACACTACGAATAGTTGTGTTTATGAAAGAAATATATATTTTAGTATATTTGTTTTCCTTATCCTGCTATGAATACAGGTGTAGCCATGTAGAGAACCTCTGACTGATTTTTTAATGAAGGCTTACTTTCTATGTTATTAGTGTTCTGTGCCATTCAGGCTAACCATGCCACGACATCAGAAGTGCTTGTAAGTTAGATACACAAGTAAAGGATCCGGGTTTCTCTTAGTCTAACTACGTACTGCGTACACAACGAACATGCTTATCTCAAGCTGGCCTCAAATCTAGTTTTTTCCACTGCCCGTTATCGCTAGCATAGCATGTTATCAACTTTGCTATGGGTGACCCCATTTAGTAGATTTGACATCTAGAGATAAATTGTCCGTTGAACTTCAGAATCAATTTGAACTATTCAGTAACCTCCTAAAACGGAAGACATAGAGGTAGAATGGACACATTTATAGGAAACGTAGCGCAACGCAGACCAGAGAGATCATGCTAAGGAAAAATGGGTGAAAAAAAAATAGATATCATTAGTCGTGGCTCAATGTCATTTTTTGCTGGTGGTTCCATTCAAAAAATTTCGGAAAAATATAGTTTTTTCTGTTCATTTCAAATACAACACAGTCACCCCTTTATAAAGTAGGCCACAATTCATCAACTTTTCTAAACGTACATTTTCGTACATAGATGTAAATTTATTGAAACAGGTGACTATATTAAACTATTCTATGATGGTTAGTTAATTATTTCTATTTTTTAAATTATTTTCCAATATTACGCACCGTACTAATTTGTAGCGCAATAACAACGTTTGAGAAAGGCTTGCATTTTCCTACTGAATGAATGCCAATCGTATAGTTGTCGGTACTAAATAATCAGTGAGAGAGAGAGAGGTCAAAGGTTGCAATGTAAACAGACGGTCTAAATAGATCACATTTCTACTGTCTTTAAAAAAAATGTAGGGCGCTTGGCTGGAAATGCCTGAAGTATTCTAATTAGGGAGGTAATGCGCTAAATTTAAGACTAAATGATATTAAAGCGATAGATATTCCAACTTTCAAAGCTAATCAGTATCACGTTAAAAGTAATAATTATGAACAAATAATTTATAAATAAATGAATACAGGTTACACATTAATTTTGGTGGGGCTGGGCCCCACTGACCCTTAATGACGAGACGCCACTGGAAATCATGAATAGTTGCACAAACGTCATGGATACTAATTAAGGAAGTTTAGGGAAAACACCCTTCCAGAGAATCCGTTAGAAAAGGCAGCAACACTGAAGGCATATAACAATAAACACTGGAACGTGAGATAAAGTCACGGAGTGATAAAAGAAACTATTTGGTAGTTAAATCACGTAGAAAGAAGAGGCAGCAGCCATCTGTGATAATAGAACTCGTTACCAGATCGATCGCCTAAACGATAGTAGGCAAACTTTGGCGTAAATACAGGTATCTGAGGAATAACAAGTGGAGGGAATAAAAAGTGAGAAAGGAAATCTAGAAAGATGGCAGAAATATTTTACAAAGTATTAAACAGAACAGCACCAAACATGATGTATGAAACATTTGCAAAACACGTAAAAACAAAGTACGGAAGTTTTACAAAGTACAGAAGCAATTACAATATACAGCTACGTATCGACCAAAGGGCCTTTACACATAAATTATGGAGCATGAGAGGAGACAGTATTAAGAAACATGGGAATGTAGTACGTTAAGTCCATGAGTTCATAACAAGAGTGGCAAACTAGTTCCGCTGAGAAATCAAATGACCCGGACCAGACCGGAGTCTAAATGTCTGACAGGACAAAATAAAAGATCACTTGAAATTTCCCGCAGTCTGACAAACTGGAGCCAGCTTGACTGTTGGTGTGGTGTAATAATAACTCCATCTCTAGAAGAATGAAATTTAAGTAATTGGTTGAAATGATTTTGGAAAAGATAGGTTAAATAAGGTTGGTGTACGTTGATTTTGCTACAATACATTTTGGCTGAGCTTCAGGTTGGATTGCTGACTGAAATTGAAACGCAAATATACTGATGATGGCGCGTCTATTTCAAGGCAAGAGTAAACCTTTCTTTTTATTAAAATGTTAAATTGTAGACATTGTTTACTATTGTAACACACAGAAAATTCATTCTTGCCCATTTTCATACGTATAAACTTGTGAGGATCCACGGCAGCAACATGTACCACATTTGATATCAAAATCTATCAAAGCCAGCAAAAGGGGGTCAGCAGTAATGCAAAGTTTGAGAACCACTATTCTAGAGCAAATCGACTGCGATCATCAAAGGAACATGATCGGATTGTTGTGTAGCATGTGAAACAATGACGAAATACGTCAATTCTGAAGTAGCTATTGTATCTTACAGACTTGGGGTGGCTATTATTAAGTTATTAACAGACTATGGCTGATATTATCAATTCCGTAAGAGAGAGTGAGAGAGAGGATGTGTACATGATTCTCTCTCTCTCTCATGCGATCATCTCTTAGACCATAGATTCCCAAACTTTTTCTGTCCACTTTGTACAACATAAACTTTGTACAACATAAACTTTGTACAACATAAACTTTGTACAACATAAACTTTGTACAACATAAACTTTGTACAACATAAACTTTGTACAACATAAACTTTGATACTAAACTTGTACAACATAAACTTTGTACAACATAAACTTTGTACAACATAAACTTTGTACAACATAAACTTTGCACAACATAAACTTTGTAACGCCCCTCCACATTATAACAGTTTGCCAACGCCCCCCTCCCACATATATACACTCTGTTTTCTCTTTGACATAGAAAATTGATATATATTTCTGTCATACATAGTCAATTTTCAAATGATTATATGCATGAAATCGAAAATTGATGAAAAATGGATCGTGAAGACGGGCATAATATGAATTAAAATGCAGAATTTAAATTTGAAATGATTATTCAATCTCAAAATCACGAAACTAATTTATTTCCAAATATTTATTACGAATTTCTTCTTTAAGAAGCCCCAGACCCCTAATCGCCTGAACACCCTCATTCAAATTCTTTACTTTACGTCACATCTTCAGCACCATTTGGAGCTCTGGTACTTATCCTTCGGCGATGTGTCCGGTTTCAACCATCGCTTACTGGGTTCGCTCTCCATTAGCCTTTGGTTGTCCTCAGCCTACCTGTGAAGCAACAGGTTGTACATGATTCAAGTAATAGTGGTGAATCTACAACACTAACCAGACAGAAAGAATTTCAAGTCAAGTTGTGGTGTAGCTAGACAAGAACACTATGTTGGTAGCCAAATAAGAATAGTTAGTCTTTCCTCTTGGGCCTGTGGGCGGTGCATAGGGCAGAGGTCATAGCTCTCCATGTCTCGCGGTTCGTTGCTATCTGTTTTAGGTCTTTAATGTTTACTAGGCCCATCGTTGAGCCTTCTCTGGTGATGGTTTTACGCAGAGTCTCTCTTGGTCTTCCTCGTTTTCTTTTTCCCTCTGGTGCCCATATGAGGGATTGGTAAGGAGTCTTCTCTCATCCATTCTAAGTGTGTGGCCGATGTAGTTCCAAAATAAGAATAGTAGACCAACAAAGAACCGAAGTCGTTAGTCGCCACAAGCTGAGAAACATACTGAGGGGGAGATCGAAGCACTTATGGACTAATTGGTTCGACGTGCAGTGATGATGATCCGACAAGTAAACTAAACTAAGCTATTAACAGTATATTAAATTCTGAAGTATTCTAAACTATACTTTCACATGGGATGAAATAAAACATCTGATAACATACATTTTGTAAACAGAAAATTAATCTCCACAAACAAATTACAATATTTCTCCCTAGTTCAGCTCAAACATTCCTGGGCAAGTCTTGTTTACCGTAAACTTTAGGGAAAGGATATTAAGATATGTTAATACACGAAGGAAAATGGATAAACCACGACAGGAAACTTGACAAAATAAAACTTTCCAACTAGGAAATATTTGAAATGAGATTTATCATGGCAGGAGAAATATAGTCTGAGAATGACAAAATATTGTTTACTCTGGAGAAAATGAACTTGAATAAAATGTGGTGCAGAGATATCGCAAAGCAATGAAGACATTTTGAACATTATCTAATCGAGACATGCTAGTTAAATTGAATGGAAAATGAATCTATATTAATTTGATACAAATCTACGAACTAAAAGCTGACATTTCGGAGACACATTATTTGGTGAACTATAATTAGTTATGTCGTTGTGTAAACGTTACTAGCGATTGTTGTAGTTGGAAACCGCAATGAGAAATATGATCGTTACAAAAGAAGTGAAATATATCAACTGGCAAGAATTGATTGAATATTCTTATTCAAACGCTCCAGATCGACCACTTGTTAACTACTCGGTGTGATTTGTATGTGATCTGAGTATAAGAGAGAGTGTACGTTGTGCCAGTTATGCGCCTATAAGTAGAACAGAGCATCCGATTTCTACGATGCTTTTTTATTTACTAGTGTAGCTTTCCTAGGATCTACATCAGTCGCCTCTTACGACATGCTTTGTAGGTCGTAATGATACTATTTTTGCTTCCTTGCGGGCCCCGGCACCACACGGGGGTATAGATTGATTTAACTTTAGGATATATTTTTATAGACTAAGGAAGAACTCATGCTGCGATATACTTAGTAAGAAGAGCTTGGTTTATCGGAATCACTAGCTCATCCTTTCTTATGGTGAAGCGCTGCCCTGTTCCGTGAAACCTGTTTCTATTTTGATGTTGCGATTTTTATTATTTGTCTTTGTTGTTTATAGTTTATGCTTGACGTGAGCTGCATGTATATGTTCAGAATGTGTTTGTTTTGCTATTGGTCACTACTTACATGCACATTCTAGTACTCTTTTCCATGACTTGAAATTTCAAGGACTTTATGTTAAAATTCAAACCGATTGTATATTGTTACTAGGTTTACTAACAGTTTCGAATGGGTTTTACATGAAGAGTATTTTTCGATCTCAGTGGTTCTCAGATCGATTCAGTTTCAGTTAGGTGCTAAAAATACGACCTGTTATTAAACGCACATTAATCACTATTTATTATATTTCTTAAAGTAATGCTTGTGTGTCTACGCAACGAATACCACGACAAGCGATTGGATATTCGTGCAAGCATGTTTTACCTTTTAGAAAACTCCCTCCCCACCCCACTTTTGTATTTCTTCTTCTTCGAACGCTCCACGTCGACCACTTGTTAAACCACTCTTTGTGATTTGTGTCTGATCTGAGCCTAAGAACGATTGTACGTTGTGCCAGTTATACGCCTACACGCATCCGATTTCTGCGACCTTTTTATTTACTAGGGTAGCTTCCTTCGTCCCTACCTCAGACGACTTTTACGACATGCCTTGTAGGTCGCAGTGTTCCTACTCTTGCTCCTTGCTAGTCCGGCAACACATGGGTGATTTTTGTATTACAGCTTTCATAAATTATATTATATTTAAATGCAATTTGACGTAGACTTTTTAGACCTTAGTGTATTAAGTCACTTCCCTCCACATTTCTAAACCGAGTATGCAGGAAGTAGGAGGGCCAATTTCTATGCTCGCGTGTGGAACGTTGAGTGTGTGATTGAACCTACAACTCTCTTGTGTCCAAGTCGACAGGTGAACGCTTACTCATCAAGCCAATACGTCCCACAACTTCTATCACAACCTGGATGAAACTGAGATTCCAAAACTATCTAATATATATTTTTAAATAGTGTCAAACGCTTAAATGCACCTGAACTACTGACCTACATTATTGGAAATGTCGCATTACCAAGACGTGGGGTGACATTACCCGCAGATGTAGCAGTGTTGTGCTAGTGATAGGTCAGCACGAGCTACTGGGAGCCTGACCGATTTTACCGCCAGAATCCCCAACACATATCAGACGTTGCGTGCGATTAGCAGGTGTTTGGGAGCAACAACCTTACCTGAGATGGAATTAAGTATCAAAGCGTTGGAACTAGCGTATGGTGAGCAATAACCTAACGTAGTCTTCACTAGCATATGTACGTATTATTATGGCTTTCGTCACTGGATATGGACTATAATATTAGTAACACTACTGCGACTATTTTTGTGATTTTCTAACTATAACATCAGAACTCATGGATGAGAACGACAATGAAGATTTAATGTAAGTAGCCTCCCATGTTGTAGTTGTTCGCATTATAGATTAGTTAATAGTTGTCTTAATTAAGACGGGAATGTATTTAATTGTGGGCGTCTGTAGCTTAAGTAAAGTGGTAGTGAGCTCGATCACAATCCAAGCGTACCTGGTTCAAATCCGCGGCGGGCAGTTTGGAAGCAAATTCGTTTCCGTGGGATTTTCACGAAGGGTAAAAAAGCCCTCACTTTACAGAAAGAAATTGCAAACTACTGAACGTATAAGTGGTGCCTAGAAAATCAATGACTCGTTTAATGTGGTTGATGGCTGAGACTTGTAATGAATATGCCACGATTTTCATTTTCCTGTTTTTAATTTTATTCCCTGTAATATAGTTTATAAACTTTTTTTTAATTGTAAAATGTTAATGTTGATAAGTGGCAGGTGCAGAAAGAAGAGAAAGTAATTTATTGAATGATAGAATTCTCATCATTTCACTTCGATGATTGACCATGTGTTATCAGATCTCTTTCACGTAGAGGAAGATCTTAATAACAATGCATAAACCCCTGTTGCAAGCGAGGAACCACTGTGTAATTGTAAATATGCAGAAAACGTGTATTAAAGTTATGCATAAGCGTTCGAAGAGCCGCTATAGCGTAGTTGTTAGTGAACTCGCTTTGCAAGGCTGGTGGTCTGGGTTCAGCTCCCGCAATGCGCGTGGAATTTTCCTGACCACGACGGCTTTCAGGTCGACCCAGCCTCAACTGGGTACCAGACATGCTTGGGAAAGTAAAGGCGGCCGGCGTGATACTGACCACATCACCCATCATGTGCCGACGGTCAATGAAAAATACAGGCCTAACACTGTATTGACCTATATATCACGAGGTATGAAAGGGTTCCTTTACTTTTTTTTATACTTTTATGATAGCGATTGCCTCAATTCCACATTCGACATTTCATGCGTGAGGAAAGGAATTATCCCTCCTACCTCCTGCACACTAGGACCTAGAAATGTGAAATGACAGGCACTTCATACCATGTGGTCTGAAAAGGCTACGGAAAATTTTTTTTTTAAATAGTGTAGGAATGATATTTTAGTTAGTATTCATGATAGTTCGTTCGGCAGCTGCTCTCCAGTTTTTTTCTTATCGATTGTCAAATGTCAAAAGTGTTTCTATGTGTTCAACACGGAATCTAGATTTATTTTCTTGTCTGTCTCCATTACAACTAGAAACTCAGCCTCACCTACATTGTGACCTAGGATCACTGGAAAATGTTCCGATTGTTCCCCACAGAACGTGAACTAATCACTTTTGAAATGGAAGACGTGTATCGCACCTCAACAATACACAGACCTCATCAAAAGTGGGGAAATGACACATATATACATGTATGTACGCAAACACACAACCACACAAGCAGACATACATGCAGACGTGTATAAACACATGCACGTACACACACAAATTAAACACACACTATAGGATACTGACCCACGTAATAAGAACAAAGAAAACACAAAAGAAAATGTCTTTTTTTCCTTCAATTCTACTAAAAGTTGTTGATGCTCGTGAATCTAACCAGAAAGATTAACTCATTCAATGAACCCAGCCGTTGGTTGGAAGAGGTTCATTCTGATGTCCCGCGTTTACATCTTCAGTATTGTCTCGCGTAGAGATTAGAACAAGTTGTAATTAAACCTCATACAGTACACAATCAACTCTGCAGCCACGTGTATTACATAATTCAAGATTGACAATCTAGTCATATGTACACATGTAGACAGATACCCCATGCTGAAGAGAACATACTTCAAGACTGCCACGAATATGATATGCCGAGGCAAACAACACTGTGAAACAACACTGTGTAAGAAACTACACAGACCTCTATGTGAGCTACAAACACAGTGAAGTTTATACAAGGGACAATATTAATATATATGCAACATTTCAAACGAAGCAAAAAAGAAGACATGTTTCCTGTAGCAAAGGCGTCATCAACGAGTGGTATGCCCGCAGAATGTATTTTAGTGCCTGAGAATAATGTGTACATGTTCATTAGTTATTTTCGAAAGCTTCAATTGTATGATGAAATAATCACAATATAGATGAGACTGCAGTAAACTATTTGATTGGCAAAACACGTAATCACAAAGTACTGTAGTTTTACAAATTACAAAAACAATGACAAAATACAGCAACGTTTCGACCAACAAGGTCTTTATTAAGCAAACGAACAACAGGAGTGACAAATAAAAATAAAAAACACTTATGGACGACTACATACAAACGTTTCTAATGAAAATCTGGGAATAAAAACGAATAACGAAATAAATGTAACACAAAAAGCACACATAAAAACTAGAAATTGAAAAGAAGAGAAACATAAAAAAAATGAAGTGAATATATAAATTGAATACATGCAACATATGCACATATAGATAACAAGGCATGAGAAGAGAAAGTACTAAGAAGCATAGGAATGTAATACGTTGAGCCCACGTGGTCGCAAGGCACCATACAACGAAATCAACCGATTCTCCAGAGCAAATCGACTGCGATCATCCGAGGAACATGATCGGATGGCTGTGACCTGGACATCGTGATCTCCTAAATGGCCAATATCATTGAAATGGATGGCTACAGGGGTCACATAGCATTGACGTATATCGCCCAAATGTTGGGCGAAACGGTCACTGAGCCTCTTGCCTGTCTCGCCGATATAAGCCTTATTACACCGCTTACAGATAATGGCATAGATAAGATTACGGGACTCGCATGTGAAACCATCTTCAATAACAAACGTGGCTAAAGGAAAAGATACAGTACGCGTCTGTATCGCGTAAGCACACGTTTTGCAACGCCGACAGTCACACCGGACAGTGCCAAAATGACTCTGGATATTGGACTTAAGGCGACTGTGTCCAAAATATCCTTAAGACTTCTGTCCCGTCTGTAAGCCACCAAAGGATAGTTGGGGAAGACTTAACGGGTCTCAGGATCTGACTTAAGGATAGACAGATGACGGAATAAAACATGTTTCACCAGTGAACTATGGGGGTGAAAAGTTAAGATAAGTTTTACTCTGTCAGAGTTAGTAGTCCTATGCTGGCTGGTAAGGGTCTGCTTTCGAGTGATTTTCTTAACTAGTGTATGAAGATCAGCTTGCAGTTTACATTGTCTTGTGCGACACCTAAAATTAGTGGCTTGTTGAAAAATGTCTAACTTTATCATTGTACCTTGATGATAATTCCTGCTCGTTCTTCTGCTCCATATGCACTTGTACTTTCCATTGCAGCTTTCTTCAGTGAGAGATTTCAAAGAATGCAAACCGAGATTATAGTAAGAAATTCTTCGAATATGATTTTCTATATACAGAGAGCTCGCAATATTTCTAAATCATCGTTCAGACAATGTCTAAGTGAATCAATGAGGACATTTGTTGTTTACTGTGAGACCGATATTATATCATATAACGAGTTTTCATCTCTTAAATTCTTCACTTATGTATAAATTGTGTACTATATTGGGTGCAGTTTATGTCTAGTATACTTGGAATATTAGCACGATGATGATATCCTTGTATGTAAGGCATCAGTGTAACTATCAAAACTACTCAAATCTCTTGGTTGTAGCAGTAGTTATCAAACAAACCTGGACAACAAAGAAACTTGAGAGAAAAAAAAAAGCCAAACCAAATTCGATTTATGTGACAAAATGTGTGTTTCCTCTCTCATTATTGTTTGGTTTTTTTCTTGTAGTTTGCAATATTGACTTTTTCGCATTGTTGTTAAGCAGCTGCGTGTGCATTATAGTCACATGGGTTTTTGAGACGGCGGAATCAAGAAGGAGAGAGAGAGCGAGGAGAACGAGAGAGAGCGAGCGACCGAGATATATATATATGTAGTATTTGATATGTGTTTGTAATATATATATATATGTAGTATTTGATATGTGTTTGTAATATATATATATGTATATATATGTAGTATTTGATATGTGTTTGTAATATATATATATATATGTAGTATTTGATATGTGTTTGTAATATATATATATATATATATATATATTATGTATATATATGTAGTATTTGATATGTGTTTGTAATATATATATATATGTATATATATGTAGTATTTGATATCAGTGTTTGTAATATATATATATATATATTATATGTGTTTGATATATATGATATATGTATATGATAGGATTGATAACATATACTACAAGCTATGTAGTAAATATGTCGATTGAGGTAGGCTGGTACTTAGTAATATAAAAGCTTCGCAGAAATCGGGTGCGCTGGCCTACTTGTAGGCGCATACCTGGCACAACGTACAATCTCTTTTAGGCTCAGATCACATATAAATCACAAAGAGTGGTTAACTAGTTGTCGATATGGAGCGTTCGAAGAAGGAAGAAAAAGTGATATGGGTTTTCTGTATATACGAATATGTGTATAGCGTATGTATATATGTATGTGTGCCATGTATTTGTGCTGTTTACGTATATATTTATGTACGTATGCATTTGTCTTTGCATGTGTATGTGTGTGCAGCGTGTTTTATATTTAGGCTGTAGGTATGTGTGTATGCTGTACGTAGTAATGCTTCACATTGTA
This sequence comes from Arion vulgaris, assembly GCA_020796225.1. NCBI lineage: Eukaryota > Metazoa > Mollusca > Gastropoda > Stylommatophora > Arionidae > Arion > Arion vulgaris. The sequence continues at coordinate 36,336,576 of CM036756.1, forward strand.
AATATATGTTTGACAAGTATGTGTATTGTGTGTATGTGATGTACTGATATGTCATATGAACATTTGCTACTTTATGATACATTGATGTGAACTATTGTGATGTGTAATGAATGTGAGCTATCAACATACAAGACCTGCCTTAAATAAAATTAAGATACAATTGGTCACATACCAATCACGAGAGTAAGCTGGATTCACAGGAAACAATCTACACATAACCAATAAGTTCATAAAGAAAATATATGAAACACACATGTCATTATGCTTAGTGTTTGTTTACTAAGAAAAAGAACAGATTTGGATAGTGTCGACATAACTGCAGTGATACATGTCTGACAAATGTACAAATGAACAAATAATATGCTCAGACAATAAAAAGATCCCGTTTACATCAAGGGATTCTTTTTCATACCTCGAAATGTATTGGGGAATATGTTGTAAGGCACGTATTTTCATAGACCGTTGGTACACGGTGGGCGATGTGGTCAACATCACGATCGCCGCTTTTTACTTCCCAGTGATTTTCTGTCGGTCAATAGGGAAGCAAGTTTGTCCAGAGTCAACTATAAACTTATGGCCTTCAGACTCAGGTAAGAATTATGGGACATCAGACCACAACTGCACCACGTGACCTCGCATTCTAGTATTGTTGTATATAGACGAATTCATTTTAAAATCAACAAAAAAATGCTAAATCAAAGTTATATTATGCAACAACTTAAATTTAACAATAAGGAATATCAAAATTATGAACATTTTTCACCAGTAAATAACCATAGACTCACAGAATTGAGTAAAATAAAAAAGCTTGCAGTGTTCTATCAAACATATATAGATTCCACCCTCCACCCCCTCCCCGCTCTGATCTAGGTCAGGTGTTCCCGTCAGTTGTCTGGCCTAGTTATCTAGAGTTCACTTTGGTTTGTTCCAGCGTATTTTTACAAACCATAAAAATAGACCTCACCGTTCAGAAAGCAATGTCAAACTACTGAACGTGTACGTGGTGACTAGAAAATCAACGACTCGCTTACTTTGGTTGATGGCGACGTCTTGTAAAGGATAGCACCATTTTATTTTCAGGATCATGTACAGAAAGAGTTAAAATGATTATCTTTATCTTGCATCTTTCCCATGAATAATTTAGTGATTTTGTGGGATATTTCATTTGATCTGTATTCTTCACATACCAAACCTTGATCGTCTACAAGAAAAGTAATTCGTTCAGATGTTCGGTTGATCTTGAATTATTCTGTTTTGATGTGTTAATCTTCTTGTTATGTATTTGGTAAGATGAGTTAAACTCACATGTTATGCTAGTTTATTACTCTCCGTTATACTTTGATCATTTACACTAAAATTTTTATTCAATGTACCGGGTTGTGAATCTGTTTCATTGTTAGACTAGACACTATCTGGGTTTGTTAGCTCATTTGATTATTTTTATTTTTTTTCACAATCCGTTTTAATATCATGAGGTAAATTGTGGTATACAGTTGTAGGCCAGTAGTTGGTAGTCTGTAAGGATAAGTGGTTAAACAGTTGTAGGCCAGTAGTTGGTAGTCTGTAAGTATAAGTGGTTAAACAGTTGTAGGCCAGTAGTTGGTAGTCTGTAAGGATAAGTGGTTAAACAGTTGTAGGCCAGTAGTTGGTAGTCTGTAAGGATAAGTGGTTAAACAGTTGTAGGCCAGTAGTTGGTAGTCTGTAAGGATAAGGGGTTTAAACAGTTGTAGGCCAGTAGTTGGTAGTCTGTAGGATAAGTGGTAACAGTTGTAGGCCAGTAGTTGGTAGATACGTTGTACAGTAGTTGGTAGTCTGAAGTGGTTAAACAGTTGTAGGCCAGTAGTTGGTAGTCTGTAAGGATAAGTGGTTAAACAGTTGTAGGCCAGTAGTTGGTAGTCTGTAAGGATAAGTGGTTAAACAGTTGTAGGCCAGTAGTTGGTAGTCTGTAAGGATAAGTGGTATACAGTTGTAGGCCAGTAGTTGGTAGTCTGTAAGGATAAGTGGTTAAACAGTTGTAGGCCAGTAGTTGGTAGTCTGTAAGGATAAGTGGTTAAACAGTTGTAGGCCAGTAGTTGGTAGTCTGTAAGGATAAGTGGTTAAACAGTTGTAGGCCAGTAGTTGGTAGTCTGTAAGGATAAGTGGTTAAACAGTTGTAGGCCAGTAGTTGGTAGTCTGTAAGGATAAGTGGTTAAACAGTTGTAGGCCAGTAGTTGGTAGTCTGTAAGGATAAGTGGTTAAACAGTTGTAGGCCAGTAGTTGGTAGTCTGTAAGGATAAGTGGTTAAACAGTTGTAGGCCAGTAGTTGGTAGTCTGTAAGGATAAGTGGTTAAACAGTTGTAGGCCAGTAGTTGGTAGTCTGTAAGGATAAGTGAAGTTGAAACAGTTGTAAGGTCCAGTAGTTGGTAGTCTGTAAGGATAAGTGGTTAAACAGTTGTAGGCCAGTAGTTGGTAGTCTGTAAGGATAAGTGGTTAAACAGTTGTAGGCCAGTAGTTGGTAGTCTGTAAGGATAAGTCGTTAAACATTTGTAGGCCAGTAGTTGGTAGTCTGTAAGGATAAGTGGTTAAACAGTTGTAGGCCAGTAGTTGGTAGTCTGTAAGGATAAGTGGTTAAACAGTTGTAGGCCAGTAGTTGGTAGTCTGTAAGGATAAGTGGTTAAACAGTTGTAGGCCAGTAGTTGGTAGTCTGTAAGGATAAGTGGTTAAACAGTTGTAGGCCAGTAGTTGGTAGTCTGTAAGGATAAGTGGTTAAACAGTTGTAGGCCAGTAGTTGGTAGTCTGTAAGGATAAGTGGTTAAACAGTTGTAGGCCAGTAGTTGTTAGTCTGTAAGGATAAGTGGTTAAACAGTTGTAGGCCAGTAGTTGGTAGTCTGTAAGGATAAGTGGTTAAACAGTTGTAGGCCAGTAGTTGGTAGTCTGTAAGGATAAGTGGTTAAACAGTTGTAGGCCAGTAGTTGGTAGTCTGTAAGGATAAGTGGTTAAACAGTTGTAGGCCAGTAGTTGGTAGTCTGTAAGGATAAGTGGTTAAACAGTTGTAGGCCAGTAGTGGTAGTCTGTAGATAAGTGGTTAAACTGTTGTAGCCAGTAGTTGGTAGTCTGTAAGATAAGTGGTTAAACAGTTGTAGGCCAGTAGTTGGTAGTCTGTAAGGATAAGTGGTTAACAGTTGTAGGCCAGTAGTTGGTAGTCTGTAATGATAAGTGGTTACACAGTTGTAGGCCAGTAGTTGGTAGTCTGTAAGGATAAGTGGTTAAACATTTGTAGGCCAGTAGTTGGTAGTCTGTAAGGATAAGTGGTTAAACATTTGTAGGCCAGTAGTTGGTAGTCTGTAAGGATAAGTGGTTAAACAGTTGTAGGCCAGTAGTTGGTAGTCTGTAAGGATAAGTGGTTAAACAGTTGTAGGCCAGTAGTTGGTAGTCTGTAAGGATAAGTGGTTAAACAGTTGTAGGCCAGTAGTTGGTAGTCTGTAAGGATAAGTGGTTAAACAGTTGTAGGCCAGTAGTTGGTAGTCTGTAAGGATAAGTGGTTAAACAGTTGTAGGCCAGTAGTTGGTAGTCTGTAAGGATAAGTGGTTAAACAGAATCTTTGCGTTCCAAAGACCGTAGTTTCGAATCCGGACCACTCTGTTCTGTTCACAAGTGCATTTTAATTAGAAATCCCTAGAAGTATTGCAGGAACTAGGGAGCTCGTGCTTTGTACAGTACTTTCTGCAGGTGGTGTGCCATTTCTACGGAGAGGGACTGAGACATATGGGGTAAATCCCGGTGCAATAAAGTCAATCATTCGGCTTTAGATCCATTATTACGTTCCTACACAAAACACCTTTCTGAATTCAAATACTTAGGCAGAATTTTCACACACGACGGAAAACTCGATAGAGAAATAGAGACAATGTGTCAAAAGCAAATGCAGTGACCTACCAGCTGGCACCATTACTGCAACACCCAAAGATCAAGATGGAAGTGAAAAGACAGATGATAAAAAGTATTTTCCTACCAACACTTTGTTACCAGTGTCAAACTTGGTCTCTTACAGCAACACTCCACAGAAAGCTCACCACGTGTGAAATGAAATGCTTGAGGAGGGCAGTGGGAGTCACCAGGAAAGCCAGACTACGAAATGAGGACATCAGAAGCAGAGTGGGCATAACTTCATACACCGAATACATCGAAAGACAACAAATGCAGTGGTTTGGATATTTAATGAGAATGAAATACAACTAACTACCAATAGCAGCATACAATGAAAAGAGATCGGGTACTAGAGCTAAGGGAAGACCAAGAAAAGATAGATAGACAATATCAAGACCACACTACATAAACACGGATATAACACAACAAGGGCGACTCATCTGGTCCTAGAACGCAAATTAAAGCTCCCATCCCTACGCTTAACGGCAAGATTCTACAACCAGCTACACCTTCCACCTGGGAATAGACAAAACACCTAAATACTTGTGGATCTTTTGTTCCAAGAACTTATTCTATATTGTTTTAATTCTAAGATAATGTATGATCAGTGTGCCCATATGTTGCCGTTGTCCACAGCGGAAGTAAAGAATAGTAACACTGCGACTTACAAAACATGTCGTAAAAGGTGACTGAGGTACGGGCCTATGGAAGCTACCCCGCACGCCTGCCCAGCGCGTTCGTAGTGCGTTGGACGACAGGTGAAAAGCTCCATGTGAATGCGAGCTCAATTCCACGGGCTGACACAAAAGCCACAGGTTCCCCAGATTTACGGTGTTCGTGGCACCGAGCCGAAGAGTTGAAAGCTCAAGTGCTTCTGGATCGGGAAAGAAAAAGTGTCACAGAAACCGGTTGTGCTGGCCTACTTGTAATTGGCACAACGTATAATCGCTCTCTAGCTCTGATCACATACAAATCCCAAAGACTGGTTAACAAGTGGAGCGTTCGAAGAAAAAGAAGTATGATCACTTACATCTAGTGTATGATTTCACTTATCGCCATTAGTACAAGAATGATGGTTGTTAGTGTGTCCATAACTTCCACAGAAAGCAGAATTATGAGAGAAGCTAGGTAAAGGTTTGGTCGTTTCATATTATGAATTTGTCCATGTAACTCAATTAGACTGGGTGTTGTCATCGTCCGACTTAGCATCCCTAGAGGCTGATGTGTCTGATAATTAAGTTAGCTCTTCCAGCCATTCAAATGTTTATTTATGATCAGAGGCGACTAACATGAATACGTATTACAACAACGGAGGATAATAAACGAAATGCGTTGTCAGACACGAGCTATACAACCACAGTAAAGTAAATAATGAAACGGTTTCATACTATGCTCTATGTTAGAGAATACGATGCTAGGCTGGTATGTTTTTTTTTTTATCTTTGACCAACGGAAAACGAAGGAAGATGTGGTCAATATCACGCCCACGGTCTTTACTTCCTAGTGTCTATCTGAAACACAGTTGTCTATTGTCTATTCCCAGGTGGAAGAAGTAGTTGGCTGTCCACTCTTGTCGTTAAGCGTAGGGATGGGAGCTTTAATTTGCGTTCTAGGGCCAGATGAGTCGCCCTTGTTGTGTTATATCCGTGTTTATGAATGTGGTCTTGATATTGTCTATCCATCTTTTCTTGGTCTTCCCTTAGCTCTAGTACCCGATCTCTTTTTATTGTATGCTGTTATTGGTAGGTGGTTGTATTTCATTATCATTAAATGTCCAAACCACTGCATTTGTTGTCTTTCGATGTATTCGGTGTATGATGTTATGCCCACTCTGCTTCTAATGTCCTCATTTCGTATTCTGCCTTTTCTGGTGACTCCTACTGCCTTCTTCAAGCATTTCATTTCATGCATGCTGAGCTTTCTGAACACAATTGTTTGTTTGTTATATTGGGGATTCACGCTTCTTTAAGCTGAGGCATGCTACTTTCAACCTAAGGAAGAACCTTGCTTTGGTTATATCAGAGCGAGTAGGCCAATAAACAGGAACTTTAAGAATTAATTCCGTTCAGAGAATCCAAGTTACTATGAAATCTGTTAATGAAACACAATTGTGGCCTGGCCAACCTACAAGCGGTTTAAAAAAAATTAATTGCATGTCCTTTACAGGACTTTGCGAATCAACCCCAGCTTTTTAACATTGTTTGTGATTTTCTAGGCATTATTACGTTCAGTAGTTTGCCATTGCTTTTCTGAACGGGTGGTTCCATCGTCCTTTTGTAAAAATCCACGCGAAACAATTTGCAACCAAACTGTCCGCAGCGTGCTTCGAACTCAGAACGTCGGAGTTAATAGACCGAGTCCCTATCCCTTAAGCCACAGACGCCACCACAAGTTGTTTACGACTGGAAAAATCTATTGCATCCTTTAGCATTGGACGGACTAGCTCAAGTAAAAATCTCTATAAATAATCCTTCTCATGTCACGTGACTTTTGTACTACAGTATTGTTAGATTAGGACGAATAGTAATAGAAACAGGATAAAGTTCAATAACAAGTTTATGTTATGTTGTATATAGAATTTAGTAATAGAAACAGGATAAAGTGCAATAACAAGTTTATGTTATGTTGTATATAGAATTTAGTAATAGAAACAGGATAAAGTGCAATAACAAGTTTATGTTATGCTGTATATAGAATTTAGTAATAGAAACAGGACAAAGCTCAATAACAAGTTTATGTTATATTGTATATAGAATTTAGTAATAGAAACAGGATAAAGCTCAATAACAAGTTTATGTTATGTTGTATATAGAATTTAGTAATAGAAACAGGATAAAGTGCAATAACAAGTTTATGTTATGCTGTATATAGAATTTAGTAATAGAAACAGGATAAAGCTCAATAACAAGTTTATGTTATGCTGTATAGAGAATTTAGTAATAGAAACTGGATAAAGTTCAATAACAAGTTTATGTTATGCTGTATATAGAATTTAGTAATAGAAACAGGATAAAGCTCAATAACAAGTTTATGTTGTGTTGTATATAGAATTTAGTAATAGAAACAGGATAAAGCTCAATAACAAGTTTATGTTATGCTGTATATAGAATTTAGTAATAGAAACAGGATAAAGTGCAATAACACGTTTATGTTATGTTGTATATTGAATTTAGTAATAGAAACAGGATAAAGTGCAATAACAAGTTTATGTTATGCTGTATAGAGAATTTAGTAATAGAAACTGGATAAAGTTCAATAACAAGTTTATGTTATGCTGTATATAGAATTTAGTAATAGAAACAGGATAAAGCTCAAAAACAAGTTTATGTTATGCTGTATATAGAATTTAGTAATAGAAACAGGACAAAGCTCAATAACAAGTTTATGTTATGCTGTATATAGAATTTAGTAATAGAAACAGGATAAAGCTCAATAACAAGTTTATGTTATGTTGTATATAGAATTTAGTAATAGAAACAGGATAAAGCTCAATAACAAGTTTATGTTATGTTGTATATAGAATTTAGTAATAGAAACAGGATAAAGCTCAATAACAAGTTTATGTTATGTTGTATATAGAATTTAGTAATAGAAACAGGATAAAGCTCAATAACAAGTTTATGTTATGTTGTATATAGAATTTAGTAATAGAAACAGGATAAAGTGCAATAACAAGTTTATGTTATATTGTATATAGAATTTAGTAATAGAAACAGGATAAAGTGCAATAACAAGTTTATGTTATGTTGTATATAGAATTTAGTAATAGAAACAGTATAAAGCTCAATAACAAGTTTATGTTATGCTGTATATAGAATTTAGTAATAGAAACAGGATAAAGCTTAATAATAAGTTTATGTTATGTTGTATATAGAATTTAGTAATACAAACAGGATAAAGCTCAATAACAAGTGTATGTTATGTTGTATATAGAATTTAGTAATAGAAACAGGATACAGCTCAATAACAAGTTTATGTTATGTTGTATATAGAATTTAGTTATAGAAACAGCATAAAGCTCAATAACAAGTTTATGTTATGCTGTATATAGAATTTAGTAATAGAAACAGGATAAAGCTCAATAACAAGTTTATGTTATGTTCTATATAGAATTTAGTTATAGAAACAGGATACAGCTCAATAACAAGTTTATGTTATGTTGTATATAGAATTTAGTAATAGAAACAGGATAAAGCTCAATAACAAGTTTATGTTATGTTGTATATAGAATTTAGTAATAGAAACAGGATAAAGCTCAATAACAAGTTTATGTTATGTTGTATATAGAATTTAGTAATAGAAACAGGATAAAGCTCAATAACAAGTTTATGTTATGTTGTATATAGAATTTAGTAATAGAAACAGGATAAAGTGCAATAACAAGTTTATGTTATGTTGTATATAGAATTTAGTAATAGAAACAGGATAAAGTTCAATAACAAGTTTATGTTATGCTGTATAGAAATTTAGTAATAGAAACTGATAAAGTTCAATAACAGTTTATGTTATGCTGTATATAAATTTAGTAATAGAAACAGGATAAAGCTCAATAACAAGTTTATGTTATGTTGTATATAGAATTTAGTAATAGAAACAGGATAAAGCTCAATAACAATTTTATGTTATGTTGTTATAAGAATTTAGTAATAGAAACAGGATAAAGTGCAATAACAAGTTTATGTTATGTTGTATATAGAATTTAGTAATAGAAACAGGATAAAGCTCAATAACAAGTTTATGTTATGTTCTATATAGAATTTAGTTATAGAAACAGGATACAGCTCAATAACAAGTTTATGTTATGTTGTATATAGAATTTAGTAATAGAAACAGGATAAAGTTCAATAACAAGTTTATGTTATGTTCTATATAGAATTTAGTAATAGAAACAGGATAAAGTGCAATAACAAGTTTATGTTATATTGTATATAGAATTTAGTAATAGAAACAGGATAAAGCTCAATAACAAGTTTATGTTATGCTGTAAATAGAATTTAGTAATAGAAACAGGATAAAGCTCAATAACAAGTTTATGTTATGCTGTATATAGAATTTAGTAATAGAAACAGGATAAAGCTCAATAACAAGTTTATGTTATGTTGTATATAGAATTTAGTAATAGAAACAGGATACAGCTCAATAACAAGTTTATGTTATGCTGTATATAGAATTTAGTAATAGAAACAGGATACAGCTCATTAACAAGTTTATGTTATGTTGTATATAGAATTTAGTAATAGAAACAGGATAAAGCTCAATAACAAGTTTATGTTATGTTGTATATAGAATTTAGTAATAGAAACAGGATAAAGCTTAATAGCAAGTTATGTTATTTTGTATATAGAATTAGTAATAGAAACAGGACAAAGCTCAATAACAAGTTTATGTTATGCTGTATATAGAATTTAGTAATAGAAACAGGATCAAGTTCAACAAGTTTATATTATATTGTATATAGAATTTGTAGTAGAAACAGGATAAAGCTCAATAACAAGTTTATGTTATGTTGTATATAGAATTTAGTAATAGAAACAGGATAAAGTGCAATAACAAGTTTATGTTATGTTGTATATAGAATTTAGTACTAAGAAATATCAGTATTATTAACACTTTTCGTCAATAAATAACCATGGACTCAGAATCATATACAATTACAGCAAAGCTATCAATGTCCTATCAAACATGCATTACAGTCAGCCCACGTGAATGAAAATTTCCTATGCTTCAGGTGGATGTAAAAGAAAAATCCACTGCACTTCGGGATAGAACCAATACCGCTCATCTAGGAAGAAATTCTTTTATGTTATATTCTTATTGTACCGTTGTAAGTTACATTGGGCCTGCGATCAAGTTCTCCGTACCGATTTATCCTCGACAACGTGTTCAAATTATTCCATGGAATTACGCCCAATATTTTTTGCCTCTCTCAGTATCCTTCGTTTCAGGTTTTCCCTAGGGCGGCTTTCTTGCTTGAACCATTTGCCTCCTGCTTCAGTGCCTGCTTTATGATTCTTTGATCATTTTTTTCTCAAACAATGTTCAACCAACCTTTTTCTTTTTTCATATAACAGTTGCTACTAGTGGTTGGCCAGAAATTTCTAATATTTCATCACTTCTCATTAATTCATCCCATTTTATGTTCATTATTTTTCGCAGACATCTATTTTAAAATGCATTCAATTTATTTTCTATATTAAAAATAATTTTCCAACTCTCACTGGCATATACATGAATTGATACAACATTGAAATTGAGCATTGGTAATTTAGTTTTAAAATTATACAGAGTGTTCAACTTAAAAGCAGCCTGTGAATGGAGCTAATCTGGCATATATGTATGGAAATGAGAAGGTTCAGTTATGACGTATTATAGGTCGAGGTTGTCTGACGGTATGTAATTGTAGTGCAGGAAGGGGCGATGAACAAATGTGACGTAGGACACGCTAGTCAGAACCGGTTTAAATAGTAAATAGACGAGATGCAATGCGTACCTGGCAAATTTCTATTTATCACTGGGGCTGCTTTTAAGTTGAACACCCTGTATAACTTAGAGTTTCCTATTTTATTTTGAAAATGTTTTTTGTAATCTTAGCTCGCTGTGATTTTCTTCTTTCATCCAAAACTGGAGATAGTATCTAACCTTGAAAATGTTATCGTTCTTATTATTAGTTTTATTTGAACACTCCATATCGACCACTTGTTAACCACTCGTTAACCACTCTTTGTGATTTTATGTGATCCGAGCCTAAGAGCGAGCGCACATAGTGCTAGTTATTTGCCTACAAGTAGTCCAGCACATCCGATTTCTGCAACGTTTTTTATTTACTAGGATAGCTTTCATAGGCCCCTATCTCAGTCGCCTCTTACAACATACCTTACAGGTCGTAGTGTTACTATTCTTTGCTCTCTTTATGAGCTCCGGCAACGCACGGGTGGAAAATGCTACGAAATACTATCATTTCATTTCTAAATGTGACAACACTACATGCCATGAACACCTACATTTCGTACATTATTTTCCATTTGAAGAAAGTACCAGCAAGAAATAAATGCTCATGACTTTGGTTTAAAAATTTATTCAATTGATTTATATTTACTTTTTCTTCTTGTTTTCTTGACTTACTTCAATACCAGTTACAACTTTACAATGTCGCATAGATACCTTGACATATATTTTATGCTACAGTCATGTATTTTAAATCGTTGTTGTTTGCTGTTACATCGACCAGGACAAGTTTCATGTCAACAAAATGTCATGTCTGTAAAGGCCAGAGTATGTACTAAAATGTCACCAAAGCTTCACCATATTTCAGCAGTGATTTTTTTCTGTAAATCTTGGACATATTTTATGTAAATAGGTTTAATAAAATATACACACACTGTCTCTTCATCATCATAAAATAGAATGTCCTAAGCAGAACGCTGCTACTCCAACGGTCCTTCGGAATTTCTCTCTCTCGTAGGTCAGATCTCTGCAGTTATCATGTTCAAAGTATCAATTACATCTTGAATCCATCTTCTCGGTAGTCCTCCTCTTCTCATCTTTGCAGGTATGCCTCCTTCCATGATGGTGTTCTTCAGCTCCCTCGTGTCTTTTTATGTGTATAAAATACCTCCCTTTTCTCTTTCTTATGTGTAAGTGGAATCAAATGCCTCGTCCTACTGAAGACGGACAAATACACTGAAGTCCCATTTCCAAGTTGAGCACATGAAATAATCATCGGTGCATGTAAATCGATGAATATGCTGAAAACCGATGTCTAGGTAAAAATAATTAGTATAAATTAAACAAAATTTCGAATCATTTTCAACGCCCTGAAAATTACATGGAAAACCTTGCCAGCGTTACTTAGTGCGTGCACTGTCGCTGAGATTTTCAAGTATAAAAAAAAATCAGGGTACATGGTTATTCACATTTGCATCGATGATCAATCAATCAATCAATTAATCCAAATCCGTTATACTGACGCTGGTTTTCTTGCAGGAAGCTTGCTTATGAGTAGTTAATGTGCTCTGGTAAAGGTATTGTATGTAGCAGTTTGTTTATACTACGTAAGGTCACTCTAACCTCACACACATTTTCTTATAATTATTTTTCTAATACAATATGTCAAGCTGACCGGAGTGGTTATTTGTACGTCAATATTTCGAGCTTTGTGAGTAACGAGAATTCGTACATGTAAGGCACTGGAAAAACCGATATGTGCTTTGAATATAAGTGTTACAGAAGAGTCCTCCGTATATCTTGGACAGGGAAGATTGTGTTGAACATTGCTCTTTTTGTGTTCATGGTGGCGTGTTTGCATCTTAAAATTGGCGCCATTTGCCCTATTATTTGATTTGCTTTGTTGCATCTGTGTTCAATTACATTAGTTATTCTTCCGTTTACTGAGAAAATGCTTCCCAGGTATGTGAAGTCTTTTACTTGATTTAGTGGGCGATTGTCGATGGAGATATTGGTAGTGCTTTCCTCTCTGGCGAATGTCATCACTTCTGTTTTGTCGATGTTTATTCTCATGTTGTATTCGTTACATGCTAACTGGAGTCTGTTGATGTGTTGTTGTAGCTGTTCTTCTGTTGTTGATATGACTGCCTGATCATCTGCAAAAAAATCATTTAAGGCTCTCCGAGGCTGTTTCCTTTGCTGGTGTTAGCTATTTTACAAATGTGGTCAATATACGTGATGAACAGCAGAGGGAATAGTACGCAACCTTTTCTTACTCCTGGCCCGTCATGAAATTTTTCTGATAATCCTGTGTGTGTTCTAATCGTACATTGGTTGTCAGTATAAATGCTCTTGCAAAGGTTGATTAGGTGGTCATTAACCCCATAGGTTGTTAGTATTTTCCACAACTTGTGCCTATCTACGCTGTCGAACGCTTTTTCCTGATCTACAAATGCAACGTGTAGGTGTTTGTCGGATTCGACAGTCCTTTCTACTAACTGCCTTGAGGGCGAAATTGCTCTGTACAGTTTTGTTCTTTCTGAATCCCATCTTGGGAGTTATTAAGCTGTAGTTCGATGATGTGCGGAGCCTTTTTTCAAGTAATATATATGATTTCAATGAATAGTTGAAAAGTTGAAGCAGAAGTTTGCTTCAGTAATATAGTATGATTTCTAATGAATAGTTGACAAGTTGAAGCAGAAAGTTTGCTTCAGTAATATAGTATGATTTCTAATGAATAGTTGACAAGTTGAAGCAGAAAGTTTGCTTCAGTAATATAGTATGATTTCTAATGAATAGTTGACAAGTTGAAGCAGAAAGTTTGCTTCAGTAATATAGTATGATTTCTAATGAATAGTTGACAAGTTGAAGCAGAAAGTTAATGTTTGTCATTTTTTTCATGTGTTATTGATTTGCTGGTTAATTAATTGATAGAATCATCATTATTGTAATCGGTGAATAATCATGCATGCTCTGAGTTCTTCCTTACATAGGAAGATCTCAGCAACAGAGCACGAATTCCGTAGCAATATGAAATGACTCAGAAGTAATGTTGAAGATGGGGACAATTTGTACACAGGTCGTATATCTTTTTCATCTTCAAATTCAAGAAAATGTTTACGACTGAGAAAGAAACGAGAAGAAAATAAACTTTATTAAGATTATTTGAATTTCTGGGGTGGCGACAGGAGATTAGTAAGTAAAGTAGATGGGTAATAAGGAGTGTAACGTTAGTTTAGGAAATCTTGAGAAATTGTAAATTTATCTTTTCTTAAAATGTATTTAAGAGATGTAAATACATTGACACGGTGGCGTCTGTGGCTTAGGGGATATTGACTCGGTCTATTAATCCCGACGTTCTGAGTTCGAACCACGCTGCGGACAGTTTGGTTGCAAATTGTTTCACGTGGATTTTTACAAAGGACCCGTTCAGAAAGCAATGGCAAACTACTGAACGTAATAATGCCTAGAAAAATCACAAACAGCGTTTAAAAGCTGGGGCTGATTCGCAAAGTCCGGTAAAGGATATGCAATTAACTTTTTTTTATACATTGACAAACAAAGAATGAAGTGGTTTGGCCACTTAATTAGAATGCATCCAAACTCCACATTATACAGAATCTTCTACAACAGAACATCAGGGAAGAAGGCAAGAGGAAGACCACGTAAAAGATAGATGGTATAACAGAATTCTGTCAAAGAGCAAATTAACAATCAACCAAGCCACCAGAACAGCACAAGAGAAAAACAGAAAACTACGACACTGGGCAACAACCCGGTAGCAGTGTGAAGACAAAAGAAGAAGAACTTCGAAGATACGATATATATATATATACATATATCTTTGAATACTCAAGCTATTCTCTCAGAAATGACAGTACACTAGAGGATATCCTAGAAGAATATGAATTAACTGTGTCTAACTACAACATGACAATTAGTTAGTCGTTGCAAAACAGTCTCTGTGATGTGGAGCGCCTCTCACTTCAAAAGGTTTTTACCCGCGTGAAGCAGGCAAATCATACTATATTTCCAGGAACCCCTGATTTAATGTAGGTGAGATCACGTCCCTTGTCTTATCGGAGACGGAAGATAACACTTAGATTCAGAGCTCAAGTTTAGCATGTAACAGTTTCTCACAGTTAAAAATCGATAAGAGAAAGCCTGGAAAATCGCTACCCGCAAAACATTTAATTAAAAGATTAAAACAAAATTCCTAAAAAATTCTCACCAGCTTCACAATAACATCTGGGACCCTCGCCTCTGTCCCTCAACCGTGCACTGTCGCTGAAATATTTCTGTTTATGATAGAGATCGAAGCACAGATGGTTATTCACCCAAGTCCAATGATAGTACTATCAATTAATCAGTTTCAAACTGTGCAGTTAATATTAGATAAGTACTCGACCTTCCGAGCGACTGTTCATACACAAGCAGTAAATAATAGAAGGATGTTAAAGAAGCTTATATATATTGAAAGATGTACTCAAAGTATACGTACGACAGATCAACGCGGATCAATGTTTCAATTTCTGTTTTCTTTATTTATTTCTTCGTTCATTGCCAATTCTTTCTTGGTTGTCTTATTAGTTCTTTCTCACCCCTCATATTTTACGTGTGTCTTTTTTATGCATACTTTTTTTGTTTTAAATGAATTCTTCTTTCCTAAATTTTTATTTCCTTCATCTCTCATGCTTTTTTTCTTACATTTTTCTTGCTTACTCTCTACTTTTTTTAGCTTTTTTTCTGCTTTGTTCGTAGTTTTTCATACTTACATTTTACTTTGTTTCTTAGTTCATTGTAACTAACTTCTTTTTTGTTGTGTTTTCTTTCTTATCTTATCTTATCTTATCTTAACCACATTTGGCGTGAAGCGTCGTGGGAGAGTTAGTTTCCTATCTTGTGCCAGGTGTGTTGCGCTTGACGTTGTCAGTCCAGCTTTCGTAGGGACTCTCGAGATGTTATCTATCCATCGTGTTCTTGGCCTGCCTCGTGCTTTGCGCCCTAAGTGTCGATTATTATAGGCACGTGATGGTAGTAAATATGGTTCCATTCTCATTAAATGGCCGAACCACTTGAATCTTTGCTTCTCGATGTACTGTATGCATAGTATAGTACCAACGATGCTTCTGATATTCTCGTTTCTCACTCTATCTCGCCTTGTAACGTTGACAGCTTTTCGTAGACATCTCATTTCACATGTAGTAATCTTTCTTTCTTGTGTCTTAGTCAGGGGCCATGTTTGGCACTGATAGCAGAGAGTTGGAATAAATATGCAGTTTATCAGTTGTCGTTTGACTGCCATGTTAATGCTTGGATGTTTTAATAGTGGTGACAGTTGGTATGTCACTGCATTTGCCTTCTGGCATCTAGTCTCGATTTCTCTGTCCATCTTTCCATCTGCTGTGAATATATTCTCGAGATATTTGAATATCTCGGGAGTATATTCAAATATCTCGGTTTTTCTTTCTACTTTCTTAATACTTTCTTACTGCTCTCTTCCTTCTTCTCAACTCTTTCTTCTTATCTACTCTCTATTTACTTTTTATCTACTGCGTAGCTTTTTTACTTCTACTTTCTTCTTACAACTTTTGTAGATTCTTACTTCCTCGTTTTTTCTTCCCCAATGCTGTCTACGTCTTTCTTCTTTCTTACTTCCTTCACATTTCTTGCTGTCTACGTCTTTCTTCTTTCTTACTTCCTTCACATTTCATGCTGTCTACGCCTTTCTTCCTTCCTTCCTTCCTTATTATTTGCTTCTTTACTGCTGCCTTCGCAGTTCTTTCTTACTCGTTTCTTACTTCTATATTGTTTATTTCCTTTCAAATTCCTTAACAAAAAGTCCTGTTGCCTTTTCAGACTATAGAGTATGACGTGTTTGTGACTTCACATTTCTAGTCCTTATAATAATAATATAATATAATAATAATAATAATAATAATAATAATAATAATAATAAAGCTCATAAACCGTTAGGGTCCTAGAAGTGTCACTGTGGAAACATCAGCACAAAAAACATGCCATGAATCTCTGTCTTCAACTCCTCAAGCGAGTGTGGAGAAACTCTGTCCCGACCAGCTCTTGATGTTGTCAAACCAGGATTTTCTCTGCCCTCCTTTCTTTCTTCCACCCTCAACTGTTCCCTGTAGGATAGTCTTAGAGAGTAGCTATGTCTCAACACATGCCCGAACTACGCAAGTTTACGCCGTTTCACAGTTGTCAAGAGTGGCACTTGTCGACCTACAAGGTTGTTTATTTAGTCTCTTACATAAATATGTGTCTTATGTTCTATATAACTAATACGTAGTTTATCCATGATCTAGACCTTGCAGGAGGTAGGAGGGTCAATTCCTTTCCTCACGTGTGGAACGTAGAGTGTGAGATTGAAGAGGGTCTCCATGACGAAACGGTTAAAACGTTTGAATGTCGTTCTGAAGGATGTGGGCTTAAATCCGAACTGATTCACATGTGCAACTTCTTAATGAGATCACTAGGATTGCTGCTGGGGCTACGTAGCTCGTGCTTTTTGCAATATTCTAGGTGAATAGCGTGCAACTTCTGCCCATAGGGACGGAGCCGTATGGGGAATCCCGGTTCATTGAAGTCACTTTTTCTTATATACTTCTAACTGCTTTCCTACATACGTATTTAGTTATTTACTAATTCTTTGTTATTTACTTTTCTATTATCGCTTTCTTTGTATTTCTTGTGTGCTTATTTGATACATTATCTAATGTTTACTTTAAAATTTCTCTTACTTCTTTCCTTCATGCTTGCTTTCTTCTTACTTTTGTTTTATTGACCTCTGACTTCTTTCTTATTTTCATCATGTTTGCTGCTTCCTCCTTTGTTCTTTCTTTCTTTCTTTTTTCTCTTACTTATTTTATAATCTTTTTGTTATCTCTATTGTACTTCTTTCTTACTTCGATCTAATCTTCGGCGCATAACTGGCACAACGTACAATCGCTTTTAGGCTCAGATCACATACAAATCACAAAGAATGGTTTAACGAGTGATCGATATAGAGCGTTTGAAGAAGAAGAAGAAGAAGAAGAATATTATCATACTGAAACAACCTCAATTTACATAATTAATAAACTGACATAATACACTCAAGAACGGATGTTATGGGGTAGATGTTATCGACAATGATCGACACTGGTCGAACTTAGTGAAAAGGATTATTTGTGAGATTTCTTTTTTTTCCTTAGATAAATCCATCTACTGCATCCTATAAACTATTTAATATCTTAATCTGTGTTACATTTTGTCACACGACTAGAAATAGATTAGCTAATGTGAATTGTTTGCTGTCGTTTTATGTCGTTGTCATTATTCATGTTAGCTGTGAGTTTGCACTTTTATTTTCTGTCATTCACATGGAAGGATGGTGGTAAAAGGATCTAATAGAATGATTGATTGATAGGACCATCAACATTGCATTCCTGGAAATAACCGTGTGTGCTCTGATCTCATTCTCAGCGATAATGAACCATAAGGAGTCTCCCTCCTTGCGATGTCCATCTACTTTCTCAGGTGGCGAGCTATGAATTTTTTGATTGTAGTTTCTGTAGCTATATCGTGTTTATTTACGGTGTGGGATAGCTAGCCCCACGACCAACCTCCTTAATCGCCTCTTACGACATGCGTGGCAGGTAACAGTGGTACTATTCTTTACACCCCTAATTTGGTCCACGGTAACCCCTCGGGCGGGGACTTTCTTTGCTACAGAATATTCTCTATAAATTCATCATCATCAGGTGCCGTCTCCACATCGAAGGTTGGCTGCAATGAATCCCCAGCATCCTATGTCTTTCGCCTTGGTGTTGCACACTACCAGACTGTAACCTGTCCATTTCTTAAAGTTTCCCCCACGTATCTCTCGGTCTTCCTCTTGCTCTTCCCCTCAAATTTCCCCTATAGTAAATGTTTTATCATGGTGTCATGTCTTTTTATGTGCCCAAAATACTTTACTTGTCTGAATTTTATTTCGCTTAATAATTGTTTCTTCATGCGTATTTTTCCTAAAACTTGTTTATTTATCTGTTTTTCTGTCCATGAAACTCTGCCTATTCTTCTATATATCCACATCTCAAATGCATCAATTCTGTCTTATAGTGTATAAGAAATATTATTCTTCGAACCCTCCATATCGACCACTTGTTAAACCACTCTTAGTGATTTGTATGTGATTTAAGTCTAAGAGCGATTGTACATTGTGCCAGTTATGCACCTACACATAGGCCAGCACATCCGTTTTCAGCGACGCTATTTATTTGCTAGGGTAACTTCCCTATGCCCATACCTCAGTCTCCTCTTACGATATCCCTGGTAGGTCGCAGTGTTACTATTCTTTGCTCCCATTGCGAGCCCTGGCAACACACAGACGAAAAGGAAATGATTCATTCATATCGAATACCATTGGAGTTTATATCGAATTCTTATCGAATACCATAGGAGTTTATGGTCCTACTGTATCTGTGATGTATCGTGTATAGGACCATCATCTTCATTCTGTTTTTTTCAGTAACCTTTGCTTGATAAATGTTTTTTTTGTCGAAACGCCGTTGTATCTGGATTTTCTTTTACTTTGTAAAACTACAATACTTCGCTTTTATATGTTTCGATTTTGTAAAATTCACATATTCTTGGGAGGATGGTAAAATTAAATATAGTTTACTTATGTTTCTTTTTAATTTGAAGTACCTATTTATATTCTAGTTTTTTAGAACTGGAAGGTTATTATGCTAGGGCGTGGGGGACATTACAATATATGTGATTTTCAGGTGGGGCATTATCCAAAATAGGTTGAGAAACACCGGTTTACGCCTACTTCTATACATCCGTGGACCTTGATGTCGAACATCAAAAACTGTACGCTTGATATTTAACGTTAAGGAATATCAGTATTAAAAATAGTATTATTAACATTTTTCATCAATAATTAAACATGGGCTCATAGAATTGAGTAAAATTGCAGAAACACTTACAGTGTTCTATCAGACTTTTATAAAAATCAGACCCCATTAAACAGGAATTCTGATTTTACCGTCTGAGCTAGTCGGTCGTATGTTGCCGGGGACCACGGTCGAGTTTTATCGTCTGCTGTGGCTGAAGAAAATGGCTCGAAATATGACGATAATGCTTGATATTTTGACTGATTAAAATACAGAAGTGGACTGACGTGAGAATGGACAGACGTAGAGACATAACAGACAGACGTAGAAAACGACGGGCAGACTAATGGAATGAAACAATGATAATGTGTGTGTATTTTAGTGATGCTTTGCATTTCTGTGTTTGATGGTGATAACTAAACTGGTTTTTAGGTGAAAATGGCATTATTGGGTAATTATTTAAGGATGATGAAGATTCCTGTAGTTAATTAAGTTAGGATTGAGTAATTCAGTTGGTGGTGCAGTAATGAGGATGCAGTAGTTATAATGGCGCTGAGTAGTTATGAGGAGGGAGTAGTTAGACTTATAGTGTAGATCAACCAAAACAATAATTGATTGATTGATTGATTGATAATTCCATTATCATTGTACTTTGGTGGATAACCATATGTGCTCCGATCTCTTTCTAACACAAAAAGATCTTAGCTGCAGTGCACGAACTCCGTAGCACCGGCGATGGTCCCGATGTAATTTTGAAGATGGTGAAGATATTTTTGTAGGAATTTTATTTACAATCTTTTCTAATGAATTGTGCCCAGGCAGCAGCGTTCCAGCCTGCTCTTCTCGATTTTGAACTACCAATGGTTCTTTTAAGTGCTCAAATTGAACATGGGGCCTAAATTTTATCGTCGATCTCCGATATGACTAGGAACTCGATCTCACCTACACTGAGATCAGGGATCTCTGGAAAAATATCCAGATGGCTCCACGAGGAGCGAACCTGGTACCTTTGGCACGAGAGACAAGCGGCTAACCTCTACGCTACAGAGATTCCTGAAAACAAAAACTTGTTCTAAACTGCAAACATTCATCAGATGATGTCTGAACAGAGCTGAGGTACTCAGATTGTATGATAGTGTCACAATTGAAGAGAACAAGACAGATTCTAGTGAAGCAAGAAGTAAACAAAAGACGTTGGTGTTGGATGGTACAACCATGAGAGAACCAGAGAGAAATGTAACAAGAAGGGCATTTATCCAGATACATGCAGAGAAAACCAATGAAAGAGGTCTAAAATTACATTGAGAAGTTATTTTGTCTAAAAATACATTGAGAAAGGATATGGAGACAAAGATTAACGTTATTACTGAAGACATTGAGGAAGCTGCAAGTGATGGTTAAAGATAGGAAGACTTTCGTGTGTTGATTGAGTTCATATGTCCCAACTGGGATTGAAAAGTCACAAGAGATTATGGGATTGACTAAACTGACGTATTGCACGAGACCTAGGTGCTCAGTCTCCCAACAGATATCGAAGATATATACTGATGGTGCCTTCTGATTAAAACACTCTCACTCTGCTCAGCATCCAGTTCGACTTGAACAACGGTACTCAAACTGATAGTGTTATTATAATGTAACGGGTTTAGAATTGTGTTGCATTGGGTGGTAGTTAGAATGAGAATCTGACAGTTAGAATTGTAGTATATTTGAATTATAGTCTGGTAGTTAGAATGAGAAAGAATCTGATAGTTATAATAAGAGTGTATTATAAATATGGTGTGATCGATAGAATGAGAATCTGTCAGAATTAGACTGTATTATAATTGTGGTGTGGTAGAATGAGAATCTGACAGTTAGAATTAGAGGTATTATAAATTAGTAAATGAGTGTAGAATTGTGTAGTGTTAGAATGAGAATCTGACAGTAGAATTAGGAATTTGAGTGGTGAGTTAGAATGAAAGAATCTGACAGTAGAATTAGAGTGCATTTGCATTGTGGTGTGGTAGTTAGAATGAGAATCTGACAGAATTAGAGTGTAACAGAGTTATTGTGTGGCACGCTATGATCTTCAGTATACGCATTTCTACGATAGAATATTTATGTAAATTTATTTGCACTATTAAACTATCAAAAATTTAAAAACTTGAACTCATGGGAAGAGAACAACTATTTAAATTAAATACTCTTGGGAAATTAAATGAAATCGTGTTTGACAGTTTGGAGACAGAAAAAATAAATAAACATAAAAAATATTGGCTAAATAAAGTAATTCCCAGTGGGACGTAATGAATAGATTTCAATTGAATTTTCCTTCTGGTTTGTTTGTATCTATATTTTTCATCGTTATGACTTGATACTCAGATAGAAACAAAGATAAAAATACAAGGGCATGCATATTCCCAGTGGCGACGTATAGGAGTGCAGCATGAGGTTCACCAATGCAGTGGGAAAACCTAAATGTGCTTTTGAATATAAGAGAAGAGAACAAATATATCTTTTAAAAAAGAACTCAAATTCAAAGAAAACTGACTGATGCTACAAATAAGAAAAGTGAAGTATTTTGGACCTATAAAGATACACGAAGGGTTGGAGAAGACCATTATGGAAGAAGGCATCCGGCAAAGATGAGAATAGAAAGACCACGAGAAAATAGATTCAGAATGTAACTGATGACTTGAGCATGACGTCTGCAGAGGCAGAACATCTGGCTTATGAGAGAGACATTACGAACAACTGTTAGGGTGGCAAAGTTCTGTTCAGGACAAGCTATTTTATGATGATTCATGCTAGAATACAGCATAACAACCTCGGCAACGGTAACCAACACAAACATTGATCGTCTAGTAAAATGTGTACAATTCTGGACAGATTAATCACATGGGTTACAAAGAGAACTTGAATACGGACAATAGAGAAGTACATTAACATATGTCCTTTAGGTTGACAGACAAGAGGAGAATGTAGTTAAATGTAATGGATAATTTTGTTTGTTTGAGGTACACATGATAGTTGAATGTGGGAATGCTTGAAAGAGAGAATTGAAACGTGATAAAGCGAGTCAGAGAATGAATGAATAGGTTATTGCGTGAGCGAGGCAACGCTTGGGAAATTGAAAAATTTGATGATTGAAATAATTGATAATTAAATCCAAAGTGAGTTAGTTAATGAGCAATTGAATGTATTAATAAACTTAATTAAAGGCATACAAGGATCTAAGTTGGTTATTGGTTACTAAACTGATGTTATTGCACTCCGGGCAGACCCATACATGATCAGTCTCCTCCAACAGATATTGAAGACTATGCATACTGATGGTTCCTGTGGCTCGCTAATTAAACATACTCCTCACTCTGCCCCACATCCAGTTCTACTTGTACAACAAGTAACTCCAATCTGCTTAAGCCGCCGGATCGATTCAACATCTACTTTAATGTCTTCGTCCAACAGCCAGTTGCGAAGAGATTGAAGAATGTCCCCCTTATCCATCTTCAACTCCCCAACAATCGATACTGTTGATGCAAGCCTGTCCGCACTCTCATTGCAGCAAACACCCGCATGTCCAGGACCGTACATCGACGTAAGCCTCTGGAGGTTAGAAACTTCTATAGATGACATGCTTAGATCTTGTAAAGCATCGACTGAGAGTCAGATGCAATAAAGGTTCTAAATTAGAAACATTGATTTCATTGCACCAGGTTTTTTCTTATAAGGCTCGGTTAATTAAAAAATAAAATTTCCTATAGCCTTTTTAGACCTTATAATATGCAGTCACTTCACTTCACATTTCTGGGCCCTAGTGTGCAGTAGGTAGGAGGGCCAGCAGTTATAATTCAAAAACAAATATTTGTTATTTAGCTGCATTGTTCAATGCCCATGTTTCACACCAATACATTGCCACTGGGAATATGTATGTCCTTTGTATTCTTAGCTTTGATATCCTAAAACCTCAATTCCACATTGTTTTTAATTGTTTTAGCTTTTGTAAGGCTGTTTTTTAAGGTCATCATATTTCCATCTCTTGTAAGCAGTTTGCCGAGATATTCAAAACTGTTCACATTTTTCTATTGTTTCTCTATTGATTAACAAAAAACGTAATGTAAACGTAATGTCAGCGTCTGTAGCTCAAGCGGTAGTGAGCTTGATCATGAACCCAAGCGTACCTGGTTCAAACCTCACGGTAGGCACGTTTAGAAGCAAATTTGTTTCCATGGGATTTCGTGGATTTTACAAATGGTAAAATAGACCTCACCGTTCAGAAAGCAATGGCAAACTACTGAACGTATAAGTGGTGCCTAGAAAATCAACGACTCGTTTACTGTGGTTGATGGCTACGTCCTTTAGGATATTCCACGATTTTCATTCAATGTTTCTTTACTTAATTTCTCAGTGTCTTTAATTTTCTATTTCAGCTAAAGCTATGATAAATCTGGGAAACATAATTGTTTTGTTATAAGACTTCTTAGGTATACGTGCACTTTTAAAAATAGGGCGTAGATCACGGTACAAATATTTTGTATTCATTGTGTTAATATATCACTATGATACAGTAGCGTCTCCGCATCGAAGGTTAGCATGATTATTCAACATCTCCTGTCTCTTAACTTGGTGGTGCACTTTGCCTTGCTTTAATGTGTCCTTCTCTTGAAGTTTTCCTCCCATTTGTGTCTTGGTCTTTCCCTGTTAATATATTTTATATTTCTTTATGTGCTATCAATGTAATATATAATCTTATAACCATTGTGTTATGTGTTCGAAAATGTATTGTTTTTTGGTTTTAATTTCCTGTAGTAATTATTTCTGCGTGATTATTTTTGTCTAGAACTTCTTTATTTCTTTTGTTATTCTTGCAATGAACTGTGACCTACTCTGTATATTCACTACCCAAAGGATTTAATTCTGTTTTCAAAATGCCGTATGTGTGCTTGCTCTAATGCACTTTGTAAGCTGTTATTAAGTTTCTTAAAGCTGTTCTTGATGTCAACGCATCATCTTTTGCTTGTTATTCCTCTTGCTCTGTACTCGCTATGCTTTTTAAGTATGACTCTGTGGTAGACGATACCACAGCATTCTTGTCAGGTGTCTAAACCATTTAATATGTTGTTCTTTCGTGAACTGCATGACTGGTTTCGCATCCAGTCTTCTGCTTTCTTAATTTCTAACGCTGTCCCTTATTGTCACTCCTGCAGCTATTCTAAGGCACATCATCTCCGTCTAACGAATTTTGCCGCTTATTAGCTGCTGTTATTGGCCATGTTTCTGAACAATGCAAAAACACTAAATATAACACTTGATAATATTCATCGTTAGCTTATTTGTTTTCTGTTAAACTGTTAATAATTTGCTTTTTGTTATTGAATGTACTTTTAGTTATTCTTATTCTCTTCCTGGTCTGTTTATTTAATGTTGTGTATATTTAATGTTGTGTATATATTGCCAGATGAAGTGAATTACATAAATGTTTGACACTGCATACTCTCTTTTTTGTACAATTATCAAGTTGCTAGTTACCATATGACATTACAAAGCTGCTCGATTATTATAATTTTGAATGATCGGTTTCGCAAGTTATTAATGACACCACTTATGTTACCCATGAGAAATCATAGACGCAGCGAGGCGCCTGCATACGAATTTAGTCAACACCATGAGAGACGTTATGGATGATCTCCCTATGTTGTTTTCTGGGGATGTATGTTGTTATGGAGGAACGTTATTGTTCATAGTGTTCTCCCCTCCACCTCTCTCTCTCTCTCTCTCTCTCTCTCCATCTCTTTTCATGCAGATGATAAACACATGAGAAAAGTATGTGTCGATACAGATTGGAACCAGCAGCATCGGAGAAGTTGCCAAAGTGTGCCTGAATACAATGGCAGTGTATCTTATGGTATCCTTCTTGGATTTGATCTTAGAGTTTATTCTCAGTCTTCCTCATGCGTCTGTCGGAATTACCTCAATTCTATGATAGGCTTAAATAGTAACGTTGCAGACCTACAAGGCATGTCGTAAGAGGCGACTGAGGTAGGGGTCTAGGAAGCTACATTAGAAAATAAAAAGCATCGCAGAAATCGAATGTGCTGGCCTACTTGTATGCGCATAACTGGCACAACGTTCAATCGCTATTAGGCTCAAATCACGTACAAATCACAATGAGTGGTTAACGTGGTCGATATGGAGCGTTGGAAGAAGAAGAAGAATTAAAAGTTGTCTTACTTCTGTTACTGACACTCTAGAGCAGGGTTGCCCAACTTTTGTATATAATGGGGTGCATAAACAAACCCTAATGACAACACCAAACATCTTACAAGAAGAGATCAGAGCACCATTTGTTTACTCCAAGCCCAATACTTACCTCGTAATAATCACATAAGCGGGATTCAACCACAAAACACTCTATAGTGCCAGCCGTCTGTCCATCATCGTGAAACCGTTCACCATCATGTGCCAAACGCTAGATGATGCCAGGAAGATCATTCCACACCCAAGGTCAGATAAATGGAGCACATTATATGAAACAAAACGAAGGACAGGAACACAAGCTCTGCCGGATCAGTGAAGAAGAAAATGAAACTTGGTAGCCGTAAGACGATTGTGTCATAGATACTTACTATAGTAATAAGAATAATAATATAACATTAATATAATACATGTATAATAACAGATGAAACTTGCATCCTAACTAAAAGTTCAATTTCAAAATATTATTATAGTTATTTATTAGTGTCGCCCGAGTGGTTATCGGAGCCCAAATTTGGGGTATAAAGAATAGAACCAAGTTACCTGCCACGCATGTCGTAAGAGGCGACTAAGGAGATTTGGCTGAAATCGGATGCACGTGTCCGCTAGAGAATGCTAACCCGAAACAAATGCTTGCAGAAAACGGATGCACCAAGCCGTAAGGCGCATAACATCGTGCAACGACCCCTCACAATCAGGAATGGGATAACGGATTCTACGGTCGCCAATCTGCCTCGGAGATTTAGCCACGCGTTAAGAATGTCAGACCTACCATCACGACGGTGGCCAAAACTTACTGCTGGAAGAGGTCGGCACAAACGGGAAGCATTAATCATAGGAATTATATCCTACAGAACTGCCCCCAGTATGCAGACTTGAAAAGAAAGAGGTGGACCACTTACACCAGCATCCAAGACAAACTGTATAGCGTGGCTGATAATCTGAAGCAGACGGCTGCCTTTATTAGAGAATCCGAAATCCCAATCTAGTGAGAACGCAGAAGAAGAATATATTAGTGTAAAATTGAACCCAATATATTCTATGTAAGTTGTGAAAATGCTGGTGTAAATAAAATACAAAAGAGCACACTGTTTCAACTCTGAATTGAGATTTCCTCCAGCACTCATTAGAAGTTAGAAACATGTGGTGGTCCCCCTCTCAAAGAAAAGTAAACTCGGATATGTTATTAGTTTGAAGGGATGAGTTTAGATGAGGGCATGTTTTCCAGTGAAAAAGCAAGGAGTGGGTTTATGGAGAAGTTAAATTGTTGTGTATGCCGAAATTGGGATGCTTCTATTCAACATGCCGTAGGGATCTATGAACTAGGGAGCAAAGTAATCATGTTCTTGGGGCAAACCGTACAGATCACAAAGAGGAGTGGTTAACTTGGTTGATAAAAGCAAACGCAATGAGGAAAGTGAAGAAAGAATGGTTGCAAAAAAATAAAAAAAAGATTGAAAATTGCCGGAAGACCATATTCATGGAAGTGCTAAAAAAAAAACCCAGAAACATACTGCTATTAAGAAATACGGGTTTTTTTTCTTGAAATTCTAATTAACGTTAAAGCCGGCGGAGAAAATTTAGCGTCAGAAATGTGCAGCACTGGCGCCTCGGTGGTGGACAACGCTGTTCTAGGGAAATTACTAGAATATCGAGTCATGAGTTCAAGTTTTTTTAAAGTCCGTTTTTTCTACTTAAAAATTTGAAAATAATAACCAAGTTGTGTCTTGTAATCGAGACTCACTAACGAGCAACACACTATAACCAGAATCTCTTTTCTATTTGTTTAGTTTAGTTTAATCTCCAGATAGCGTTCGTGTGTTGCTGGGGCTTGCAAGGGGAGCAAATAATAGTAAATCTTCAGCCTACAAGGACGAAGATCGTATATCGCAATGCCTTCATATTTAACTTTATATCTTAGTTTATTTTGTATTTCGTGCTCGTATTTGTTCTCTTGAAAAATGCCTATGCTTGAAACGTCGATTGTTGTCATTTTATGTTTTTTTCATTGTTCATCTTTTGCGCTACTGTAATACTGCAATATACCTGTCTTTGTCCATATTGGCAATGTCCTCTAGTGGTAACTTTTGTATGTGTTGCACATTATCTCTTTGCTACATGCAATGCATTTTCGACTCAGTACAATATTTAGTGACATGAGTAATCCCCTCCTCCCCTCACCCATTCCACCGACAATTACTTTTTGATAAAATAGTTTTATGTCAATCTGGTCTTGATTTTTTTTTTTCATTTTACCCCACTCTTCTCCTGAGAAATATTTCTAGTAAGCCCATGTCCTGATGAGAAAATCGTATCACTTAAGGAATATTTGGTTCGAAATGTAGTGACGACGTTCTAACGATTAAATCTATAAAAAAAACTGCACCTTTTTATTGAAAAACTGAATTTTCAAACAAATATATCTTATAATACAATACTATACATATTTTAACAATGGAAAATGATAATCGTGGCATATCCTTTACTGGACGTCACCATTGACCTCAGTAAATGAGTGGTTGATTTTTCTAGCCCCCACTTATACGTTCAGTAGCTTACCATTTCTTTCTAAAATGTGAAGTCTATTTCTACCGTTGGTAAAAATCCCCGAGAACAAATTTGCGTCCAAACTGCCAGCCTCGGAGTTTGAACCAAAGACTCTTCGGTTGTGATCGAGCTGACTACTTCTAAGCAACAGACGCCCAAATTATCAATGTCAAAGGTGATATTTCTATGTCATTTCTCCGTGATTGTGCATGCACGTTTAGTAATGTTGCTACATTGGAAAACTGAAAGTAATTTAATCAATATTTTACTTTTTTTTTTTTATATTTATAATACAAATCGCACACGATCTCGTTAAAAATCAGAACAGAAAAAACGTAAACATTTAATAAAACGTGAACGAGATAAAGTTCAGTGATAAAGTTGTTGAAGAAAGGTAGATTCAGAACATTTTATTCAAAATAATGACAGAATTGTGCTATTATGTTTTGTAAAGGCAAGTCAAAGCTGGGTGGTGGTGGTGGTGGTGGTGGTGGTGGTGGTGAGGTTGATCCCATCCGACTTTTAAAACGACTATGGTTATATTGTTCAATATCTTCGTACTAGCCGCCTTTTGTTATGAGTTCCGTAGAATAATGGGACCTTTCCAGACATTAGTGTATGCAACGCCTGTCACATTACATTTCTAGAACCGAGTGTGCAGGAGATAGGAGGGTCAATTTCTCTCCTCATGTGTGAAATGTCGAGTATGAGACTGAACCTACAATCTTCTTGTGTACGTTGCGATAAGCGAACGCTCTATGCTAAATACTATTTAGTCTATTTATCTCTCTACCTATTATCTACAGTTTATCTATTTCTATCGTTTAGTTTCTTTATATCGTTCTTTTTGTCTATCTTTTGTTGTGTTTTTTTTCTAATTTTTAGTGGATATGTGTGTACCATTTAGTTTAGATATTTCTAGCTTTCAGTATATTCACATTTCAATCTCTTGAAATCGATATGTTTCATTTTTTTTGCCGTTTCCTTCCTTTAATTAAGTCTAATAATTTCTGTCCTTTCGTCTATATTCCTTTATTTCATCTATTTTCCTTTTATTCTTTTTTGTTTTTTTTAATGGATATTTGTCTCTACCATGCAGTCCATTTATTTCTAATTTTCATCATATTTACTTCCTTTTTTATCCAATTTCTACCTTTCCCGCTGCGTATTTCTACATTTCATTACATCCTTTTCTAAATATGTATTTATGTTCATATTTTAGTCTATTTCTACATTTTAATTTAACCTTTTTTTAACCTATATATTTATATCTCTAATTTTTCATTTTGGTTTATTTATTTCTAATTTTCAGTCCAACTATTTTTTTGACCTATGTATCTGGAGAGAACAATATTAGGTGGCAGTACCCCAGGATGCAGAGGCAGATAAAGAAGAAGATGGCTACAAGATATTAAAGAAACCATGAACATGACCATCGACGAAGTGGGTGAACTGGCTAGAAACAGTGAATTTCAGATGTGCTGCAAAGAGAACAACGTCCTATAAAGGATACGCACCTTGATGATGATGATGATCTACTTATGTATTTATTTTAGTATAATTATTTCTGTCTTTCAGTCAATCTTTTTTTTTGCTATCTGTTCTATCTACTTATTATTACAGTTTAGTTTATTTATATCTAATTTGCATATTATTTCTTTAAACCTGTCTTTTTATCCAGCATCTGAATTTTAAATAATTTGTTTGGGGTGTTCTTGTCCGCCGCTATGGTATTCATAACAAAGCCATGGCGCCTAATATGGTACATTGGACTGATTCTTGCCTGAAATCTTGCTTTCTTTATCACAATTGCATCGCCATTCAGATGAGCACTATTCGGATTTCAGACGTACTTAAAGTTTAATACAATACTTATTATTTTTTCTTTAACCGTCTTGACGCTTATAAATCTCAGTATGGCGCAACCATCATCTCCTTATCTCTATCTTTCTCTTTCTTTTTCTTGTATTAACTCTCTAATGAATTCACAATCTCTTTCAGTTCTAGCACAGCTTAGTAACTATAAATCTACATTTACTAGTAATCAGTAAAGTACTAATATTTACATAGAAAAAATATATATATATATATTTATTACTTTCTATTGACCAGGTTAGTCGATAGATTACGATTTCAATGCAGTTCTATTTTTTCACTGGTTAGACTTCATCCTGAAAGTTTATTTCAATACCATCAAGTCTCCTAGCTTTTAGTAGAATTTGATAAGAGATTAGGAGGACTTTAGTCTGCGTGAGATGATTATATGACTGAAGAATTCATGCTAGATTTTTAGTAGAATTTGATAAGAGATTAGGAGGACTTTAGTCTGCGTGAGATGATTATATGACTGAAGAATTCATGCTAGATTTATTAGGTTTGGATTTTAGGGGTATTTAATTAATTAGATTTATAAGAGCTGTTGGCGGGTCATGCTCATTTATAAATGTTTAGATGGTCTCTATTCCGGTTACATAAGGGAATTTGTTTTGTACATTTTTTTCGTTCACTCGGTATGAGTTCAAGGGTAGTCTGGGCGCCTAATATGACACCTCTGACTGATTTTTACGTGAAGTATTGTTTTCCTTATTATCAGTGTCCCTCGCAATTCAGACGAGCCTTACTTCGACTTACGGGGTACTTGTAATTTAAATCCCTAAGTAAATGATCTAGAAACCTGTATTTCAACGGCGTACCGTGTTCGCAACGTAAAATGTTGGTCAACGTTTGCCTCGAGCCCGGAATTAGCTCGGGAATTGGTTACTTGCGATCGGCGCGCCGTTCATTTTGTATGATTCTTTGAGTCAGTTGATATGATCCATAGCCTCGTGTGGTCAGTTCTCGTTCAAAATTGGGTGTCCTGTCTGGGACATTAATGATAGTGGATTGTGCTATATATTTTGCCCGCACTCAATTATTTTCTCCTTGATTTATATTTAAAATAATGCATGACTAAGTTCTTTCATTTTATCACCAACAATGGACAAACATCAGCTCTCTTATTTTCTACAATTTCATACTGGTAGCCTACATTTTTGTATAAATTTCGTAGTCGTATACGTGTTAGAATGCTGTTAAGAAGTGCATGTGCCTTTTCTTGTATCTATTCAGCTCACTTGTTTCAGTAAATATTCCGAGTTCGACCCCTCGGAAAAGTCAAAAGTTTTTTTCTTTTGATAAAATAAAACCTATGACCTGTACATGCGTGGTGACAACCTCAGATGTCTCTCTTCTATAAAAATCCCACAGTATACTCTCGGAAAATGAGAAAAAAATGCTTTTGAATATTTTTTTGGTCATTACTCGTTCGATATTTATTTTCTATACTATTGTAAAATGTTGCTATGCCGCATACAACTACATACTTTTGATTTCAGATTACGTTAATTGGGAGTTAGGTCGGAAACAGGTCAGACTATGTCGTCTTCCCGACAGAGAGAAATGATATAATATCTAGATTATTGTGGGAACGATGAGCAGATGGTGTTTGGGATGTCTGCTACAGCGTAGGACAACGTGTACATAAAAATACCCAATGTGCCATAGTCATATAAAACTAGATAACTACAGACTTCATCTTGTTTAAAGAGACTTTTAGTTGGATATTACTATTTGTTTCAGCCATATATTTTTTCATGAGTGAGAGCTCCACTGGCGATTTCTGTTATATGACTGTCACATGTAAATCTTAATTGGAGATAAGGCAAAAGATATCAGATGGACTCTCATATCCACACTCAATGATCTTGATTTTTCTGATGACATCTTCCTTCTGTCGCACAAACATCAAGATATCCAGGAAAAGACTTGCAGCCTTAACCAGTTCTTGGTTGGATTAAAGTCACGAATTAACCAGATAAAGTTTAACATCCCTGAACTGATTTTGCTGAAGAAAATCCTCCTACACATCTTTACATATGGCAAGCAGCCACTGAAGGAGATTATCTGACACTGGCAGCATGTGGTACAATGATTCATGAATTAGTATTCAATCGCCTATACAGGCAGAATTTTCGATTAATATCACGCATCGTCTGAGTAAGACCAGGGACTCGAACAAATGCCGGACAGTAGGTTCGAACCCGAGCTATGAGGCGTCTCACAGCTAGCAGGCCGAGCTGCTATCAATTACTCTAGGCAGTCCCCCGCCTTAACCAGTACAGCCCCGTGGTTGGATTGAAAGTCAATCAGAATAAATCCGAAATAAAGTCTCTGAACATGGCCACCCCTGAACCAGTCAAGCTAGAAGATAAAATCCTCCCAAATACAGCAGTCTTTACATATTTTGGGAAGTGTTATCAGCCACGAAGGAGGATCTGGATCTGACATTAAAAGCAGACATAGTAAGGCACGAAATGCATTCATGACATTCAGATGATCTGGAAATCAGCCCTATACGGAATCAGAACTAAGATTAATATATACAGCAACTTTGTGTTATCATCTTTACTAGACGGATCAGAATGCTGGAGAATGACAGAACAAGATTTGTAAAAACTCTCTACTTTACATGCAACTTGCCTGCGAAAGATCTTACATGTGGCCTGGCCAAATACTGTCTCTAACCACGAATTGCTTGCACAGTATCAACAAGAGAATACGAACACCGTCATTCAAAAGAGACGCTGGAGATGAATCGGAAATGTGATACATCTAAGATTAACTTTGCTACGAAAACTGCATTGAGATGGACACCAGAGAGTACACGAAAACGTGGAAGACATGAAACAAACTGGAGGAGAATAGTAGAATAAAAACTGAAAGAAATTAATAACAGCTGAAACACAATACATAGGACGGCCAAGAATAGAGAAGAAGTATATGCATTTGTTGCTGCCCTAAGCGCCAGAGGCGTCACAGACTAGAGAGATGAAAGACGCATATCTGTCTTAAAGGCAGAATGGGATTACCTTACCTAAGAGTTTATAGTTATTAGTAACTTGACTACTTCCCGATTATTTCCCATCGAAAAGATGACATCTGAAGTCTTGGAGCGGTTTATATATATATATATGCAACAGTTGACTTTGCCGATATTATCAATTGATGTTCCACGGAAACGAATTTGCATGAAAACTGCCTGCCGCGG
Source organism: Arion vulgaris (assembly GCA_020796225.1). Lineage (NCBI taxonomy): Eukaryota > Metazoa > Mollusca > Gastropoda > Stylommatophora > Arionidae > Arion > Arion vulgaris. The sequence continues at coordinate 36,369,693 of CM036756.1, forward strand.
AGTTTGAACCAAGTAAGCTGGTTGTGATCAGCTTACTGCCATGAAAAGAAAATTTAGAATTAAAAGTTGTACATTGTTAGATAATTATGCTTATAAAGAGTGAACAAATGTGGTTGCTGTATATGAAAGATCAAAGAGAAATATACATGACATAAAGAGTGAACAAATGTGGATGCTGTAAATGAAAGATCAAAGAGAAATATACATGGCATAAAGAATAAACAAATGTGGATGCTGTAAATGAAAGATCAAAGAGAAATATACATGGCATAAAGAATAAACAAATGTGGTTGCTGTATATGAAAGATCAAAGAGAAATATACATGGCATAAAGAGTAAACAAATGTGGATGCTGTAAATGAAAGATCAAAGAGAAATATACATGGCATAAAGAGTGAACAAATGTGGATGCCGTAAATGAAAGATCAAAGAGAAATATACCCTGCATAAAAATGATGTACTTGTTCTTTATCTTCTTCTGTCCTCCTTTGCAATTTGCGTTAGGCATCGCAGGTTTAACTGATGATCGGTTTCCGAGATAGTACTAGCTCGGTCGCTTGCTATGCTGTGGTAATGTGGAGTTTTAAAATGTCTGCAACTTCATCAATCCATCTTTTTCTTGGTCTGCCCATTTTTCGTGATGATACCATTCTCATGCTGTACGCTGTTGCAACTTGTGTTTTCGGGTTTCTTCTAACCAAGTTACCAACCCATTTGAGTCGTTAACTACAATTAAACTGGTTAATTTAGAAATTAGAAATAAACAGCTACAATAATGTAAACTAAAACAAATCTAACATAACCAGATATATATAGAGATAGAAAGAGATTAAATAAATGATATTTGGACAGTACACTTTCAGTTTAGACCGTTTTGTCATTGTTACATAACTTCTCTACAGTGATCCACAATTACAATAATACAGCACTGCCCAACACGGCACCCCGTGTGATACACCCCTGGTGTCCTAGTTTATTCCTCCATAATTTCCACACAAAAAATGTGTTTCTGAATAACCATATAATTCAGTTTGTTTCGTAAGCACAATATTAAACAAAAAATGTAACTTGTAGTCAGGATTATGCTTTCATGTTATTATTTTCTGTGTATTTCATGTTACTGTTAATATGACTTTATTATTAGCATTAGTATTATTATATTTGTTATCAACGGAGAGAAAGTAGAAAATGTGAACAGTTTTGAATATCTTGGTTCCCCACTAACAATAGATGGAAATGGGATGAAGGAAATTAAAAGAAGAACAAACATGGCTTTACAAAAATTAAACAACTAAAAACAGTATGGAACGGAACTGATAGAGAAACAAAGATCAGAATACTAAGAGCATGCATATGCCCAGTGGCAACGTATGGGTGTGAAGCATGACATTTAATAAAGCAGTGGAAAAACATATATGTGCTTTGGAATATAAGTGTTATAGAAGAGTCCTCCGTATATCTTGGACAGAGAAGAGAACAAATAGATCTATCCAGAAAGAACTCAAAATCACAAAAACTGCATGATGCTACAAATAAGAAAGAGAAAATTGAGGTATTTTGACATATAAACAGACATGGAGGGCTGAGAAGACCATCATGGAAGGAGTGCATACCGGCAAAGAGCAGAAAAGGAAGACCACGGAGAAGATGGATTCAGGATGTAACTGATGGTCTGAATCACTGACAGCTGCAGAGGCAGGACATCTGGCCTATGAGAGAGAGAAGTTCCGGAGGACTGTTGGGGTGGCAAAGTTCTGCTCAGGACAAGCTATTTGATGATGATATGAGTAGTATTATTATTGTGGGCATCTATAGCTTGCGATAGTCAGCTATCACAATCCAACATCTAAGAGTACATGGTACAAACTCCTGACGGGCAATAGGAAGCAAATTTGTTCCATGGACTTTACGAAGGTAAAAATAGACTCACCATTCATAAAGCAATGACAACCTGCTGAACGTATAAGTGGTGCATAGAAAATCGACGACTCGTTTATTGGTTAATGGTGAGCCTGTAAAGGATATGCTACGATTTTCAGTATTATTATGCAATTGCCCCACAGCGCCAGCACCGCCGCATCATTTGTCAGATGTGCCCCAATTTATAAAAACGTTGGATTGCATTTCTCTAATATGGTCAAACTTACCCCTATCAATACAACTATTATCATCGTTGACATCATCAATGCTTTCATCTTCTTGCTTCTGAATTAGAACACTTCAATCGAGCTTGAACCAGACAATTCGATAACAGCTGAGTTAAAAGATTGTTACATTTAGTGTTCAATGATGTGTATAATCACTTAGATTGGCAATCATTTCAAACCTGTCATTCGATTTTGAAACTGTCACTCTCACCAACCTGCTATTGTTGTGCTTAAAATTGTGTTAACTCCCTTTTTGTGCTGCTTCTCAGTTGTCATTGACATTAGCAGATGAGAAAATGGCAGTAGCTCTTGTGCCTTAAGCATGAGTTGTCATGCGGTGGTAAAGTTCACTTATTTCATAAAAAATAATGCATGTGCTGAGAAACGATCTGTCAGACCCGCACATGCTCGCTGATGCAGCGTGGTATCATGATGTACCCTTTCAAGACAGTGCTTCTCATGCCCTGAGTCGGAGAACTTCCATGATCTTTCAGTGATTTTTGTTTGTTTGTTTGTTTCGTTTGTTCTTCTCGACCATTTTGATCATTCTTATTGTGATATATAAACAGTCTTGCCAAGAACGGATAGAACTTGCGACCCCGTAGACCCCTACTAATGTAGGACGAGCGCATCTGAAACGGAAGTTTTCGGCCTAGGAAATATTCGAGTCTGTCTTGCTGACAAACACTTTCCTTCCCTGTACATTTCTCTTTAATGATCCGTATATCGCCGTATATTTGTGCTTGGATCTACGCCAAAGAGCCTTTTGTACTTTGCAACATTTACTAACTTAATGCGACGTTCCTCTTGCATCGTATGATAAACATTCTTTACTGAAGTTCCTCTTGCATCGTATGATAAACATTCTTTACTGAAGTTCCTCTTGCATCGTATGATAAACATTCTTTAATGATGTTCCTCTTGCATCGTATGATAAACATTCTTTACTGATGTTCCTCTTGCATCGTATGATAAACATTCTTTAATGATGTTCCTCTTGCATCGTATGATAAACATTCTTTAATGATGTTCCTCTTGCATCGTATGATAATTCTTAATGATGCTCTGCATCATGAAAACATTCTTACTGAAGTTCCTTTGCATCGTAGATAAAATTCTTTACTGATGTTCCTCTGCATCTATGATAAACATTCTTTACTGATGTTCCTCTTGCATCGTATGATAAACATTCTTTAATGATGTTCCTCTTGCATCGTATGATAAACATTCTTTAATGATGTTCCTCTTGCATCGTATGATAAACATTCTTTAATGATGTTCCTCTTGCATCGTATGATAAACATTCTTTAATGATCTTTTAATGCCGTATATTTTGGCTTGGATCTACGCGAAAGAGCATTTACTACTTTGCAAATGTTTTGACTGGGTGTGGTCGCTCCATCTTTCAGTGAACATTTTCTAGCCATTCTTCTGCGTTATTAAAGTGTCCTTCTTGGTCTTCGAACGCTCCATATCGATCACTTGATAACCACTCTTTGTGATGTGTATGTGATCTGAGCCCTAGATAGATTTACGTTGTGCCAGTTATGCTTCTAAAAGTAGGCCAACACATCCGACTTCTGTAACGCTTTTTATTTACTAGGGTAGCTTCCCTAGGTCCCTACCTCAGTCGCCTCTTACGACATGCCTTGTAGGTTCCAGTATTATTATTCTTTGCTCCCCATGAGAGCCCCAGAAACACAAGGGCGATTCAAATATTCAATAAGATGTCACTAAGTTGTTGGAGCGCATCGGTTGCTCATTTCATTTCGATGTTGCTATAACAGTTGTAATATTTCTAAACGTGAGCATTGTAACAATAATGGACATATACGCTTTAAGAAGCCCAATTTTTTTTTAAAAAGTCAAATTATCTAGGCTTCATTCTCTGTATTCATTTATTTTTCTGGGTTGGCTATATTACACGTCACAAGGTTGTTTTTTTTCCCGATCCAGAAGCACTTTAGTTGAAAGCTCTTCGGCTCGGTGTCATGGACATCGTAACCCTTCGGCTCGGTGCCACGAACACCGTAAATCTGGGGAACCTGTAGCTTTTGTGCCAGTCCGCGGAGTTGAACCCTCACTTACAGAGGACTAGTCACCCGTAGTCCAACGCGCTACAAACACGCTGGGCACGCGGGCGGTCACAAGGTTTAGAGAAAGCAATAGTGGAGCGTATGGTTCCCGTGTAAAGCAGTGACAGTGTGATAATAATACCAGTTGTAAACTCTTCAACCTTGTTTAGTGTTTGCTTGTTACAAGTTTAGAATCTTAGTATTTATTTGTATTTTCTATGTACATTGTATGAGAATTGATGATTAGTGATTATCATCATTGCACTCCGGGCAGGCCCATTAAGTGTTCAGATCTACTCCTCAACAGTTCCATCAGCGTAAACGACATCAATGACAAAAACATCACGAAAGCAAGTCAAACTTTCGCCCCGCTAAACAAAACCTTGGAAGGCAAATGATTACATCTGAAAACAAAACTTGAAACATATAAAATCGGTGTCCTGTGATTGTTATTATATTGTAGTGAGTGCTGGAAAATGACACAAAACATCATACACAAGTTAGAAAACCACGACACTGGCCAACAACCCGGTAGCAGTGTGACGACAAAAGAAGAAGAATGCGCATATTACGGCAAAATACAATAGCACATGACAATTTTTTTTCAAAACGAACAAACTGTGCATCACTGGAGACCTTAAAAGACCTAGATGAAGATTGGTCATGAATGTCGTATGCCAATAGGGACATTTGCTAGAACAGCTCCTCCGTGGACAGCGAATGTGAAAAGAATGGATTGTGTGTCCAAAGGAAACATAATGAAGAACTGTGAAAATAAAGTTGAAAGATTGTGGCATGACGGGAAACTCTTTTCTCTATCCTGTTTTTTATTTGTTGTCTCACAGCATCAGGATAAGAAGAGATTTCTATAACGGACTTTTCTGTACGCTTCATAAACATTTTCCTTGCCTCTGTTGGTCTTTGTGGTCCACCTTTTGCGTGGACAGCTTTTTGCTTTGTATTCATTGTATCAGAGTAGCATTGCGAAACAGTTGAAACATTGTGACAAGGGACACAATTGTTAGACAGAAGGCAGAATGGCAGCAATAGAAATCTCGTGTGGAAGTCTTATGTTTCAAACGGGACACGAAGAACATATATTTTTTCAATGTGTCCCTTATATATAACTTTGCAGGAAGTTATATATAACTTCCACCCACTTTGATTGTTGAATGAGCAATAGACTTGAGTTTAACTTTGAATAACGAATATTCTTTGCTTATTTAAAAATCAACTTTTCCTTTCCTTGCGATTTCTTGTTCATTTTGTTCAAATTATAATGAAATCAAACAAAAATCGAAGATATGCTGTGAATTGTTTGGGTTTTAATATCAAAAGTTGTTACATTTGAAGATTGTTATGAGATAGTTTCGGATTTGATAGGAACAAATTGTAAGTCAATCAAGGACCTTCCCTCAATTAGCCAACGATCATTGATATAAGCACACGACATCAACAAAATCAGATACATCTAATTCCATTCAAAGAATTCACAAACTATCGACGAATGAGATAAATGTTGTGTCGAAGATAATTTACTTTATTTACTGTGTTCATTCAATAGCTCATTTCAGGTCATTTCTGTATAAATATTATCTTGTAAAATTCAGTGAAAGGATGTCATAACAAACAATGCAATGCTATCAAGCAGTGAAGTGAGAACATAACAAAACATGTATCAACAGTGAAGAAGACATAACAAACAAGGCAATGCTATCAAGCAGTGAAGGAAACATAACAAACAAGGCAATGCTATCAAGAAAACATAAAAACGGTTGTATCAAGTGAAGGAAGACATAACAAACAAGGCAATGCTATCAAGCAGTGAAGTGAGAACATAACAAACAAGGCAATGCTATCAAGCAGTGAAGTGAGAACATAACAAACAAGGCAATGCTATCAAGCAGTGAAGTGAGAACATAACAAACAAGGCAATGCTATCAAGCAGTGAGGAGACATAACAACAAGGCAATGCTATCAACAGTGAAGGAAGACATAACAAACAAGGCAATGCTATCAAGCAGTGAAGAGACATAAAAGCATGTACATAAAACATAAACAAGGCAATGCTATCAAGCAGTGAAGGAGAACATAACAAACAAGGCAATGCTATCATGAGGCATAACAACAAGCAATGTAAGCAGTAAAGAACATAACAAACAATGCAATGCTATCAAGCAGTGAAGGGAAGACATAACAAACAATGCAATGCTATCAAGCAGTGAAGGGAAGACATAACAAACAATGCAATGCTATCAAGCAGTGAAGGGAAGACATAACAAACAAGGCAATGCTATCAAGCAGTGAAGGGAAGACATAACAAACAAGGCAATGCTATCAAGCAGTGAAGTGAGAACATAACAAACAAGGCAATGCTATCAAGCAGTGAAGGGAAGACATAACAAACAAGGCAATGCTATCAAGCAGTGAAGGAGAACATAACAAACAATGCAATGCTATCAAGCAGTGAAGGGAAGACATAACGAACACGACACTGGTATCATTTTTTTATTTTCTTCAACGTGTTGGGGAGAAGGCTAATAAAGCTGGAGATATTTTAATTCATCGCGATTTATATGTCGCATGTTGTCATTTTCAGATCAATCATCAGCACAATCAAACATCATAACAATCAAAACAATCAGCATAAAATCAGACAAACATCAGCACAATCAAACATCAGCAATCAAACATCAGCACAATCAAACATCAGCACAATCAAACATCAAAACAATCTTCCGAAAGTTCCATACATCTGACATCTCTCTTTCTCTTTCTCTCTCTCTCTCGATCGTTCTTTTCGCCATTTTTATAAATTCTTATTGTGATATATAAACAGCCTTTGCCAAGAACGTGTTTTACGTCACATCTTCAGTACATTTTGGAGCTGTGTTGCTTGTCCTTCGGCGATGTGTCCGATTTCAACCAGCGTTTACTGGGTTCGCTCTCCGTCAGCCTTTGACTCTCCTCAGCCGATCTGCAAGGCAGCAGGTTATCTGACATCTGAATCTACAAAATGAAGGACATTTTGTCGGTAATTTCGAACCTCTTGAATAAAAGTAAATCTATTATTTCTTCTTCTTCTTCTTCTTCTTCTTCTTCTTCTTGTTCTCCTCCCATCAACCACTTGTTAAACCACTTTTTGTGCTCTGTCTGTGATTTACGCCTTAGAGCGTTAGTTTGTTGTACCAGTTAGACAGCTACAAGCCCGTAGGCCAGCACATCCGATTTCTGCATGTTTTTTTTTATTCGGGTTCACTTCCCTACGTAGGTGAGAAAAAAAAACCTAGAAGGGTCTATCCCCCTAGTCGAGCCAGAGTTCCGTTAGCATTTGACTTTGCTAGCAAAGTTGTCTAGCTACACAAGTTGTTCGCTTGTGGGTTCTATTGCTACTAATTTTCACTTTTCGCTATCCTAAGAAAGACTAACCGACACCAACACTGCAAAATGCGGAACCAGGCCCAGAATACACCTAGTATAAAAGTTAATTGCATATCCTTTACAGGACTTTGCGAATCAACCCCAGCTTTTTAACGCTGTTTATGATTTTTCTAGGCATTATTACGTTCAGGAGTTTGCCATTGCTTTCTGAACGGGTGGTGCCATCGTTCTTTTGTAAAAGCCACGCAGAACAATTTACAACAAACTGTCCGCAGCGTGATTCGAACTCAAACGTCGGGCTTATAGACCGAGTCACTATCCCTAAGCCACAGAAGCCACCACACCTTGTATAGATATCAAAAACCCAGTAACCGTGTTACCAATACCAGCAGACACATTCAATAAAACAGAAAGTAAAAGATTGTTTCTCCAATTCGACAAGCAATAAGCTTACAAGCCTCTAGCAAAAAACATACTAGCAAAAAGTTTCACCATTTTAAAATAGGTCTCAGATGCTTATGCATTGAGAAACACTGAACTTGAATTTCATGTTGCAACAAATTGCGTGCAACACAACATTGTCCCTGAGGGTGTTTAACAATAATACATAGCAATGCATACATCATCAGTTTTGCTTATTGCTGAACTTTACATTTTATCAATATCTCATCGCGTTAAAAAGATGTTAAAAGATAGTTTCAGGGGCGGAATGTCAACATTAGACTTGAAGGTGACAATGCAAATTTATTGATTTGCTGTGGTTTTGTAGAGAATTTAGAACAGTGTCCTTTGTTATACACTACAAATTGCACATGTACCTACGTTCAACGCTACAATTGTATTCCCGTTGTACACTACAACTGTACTCAAGTTTTACACTACAAATGTACGCACGTTTAACACTACAACTGTACGCACGTTTTACACTACAAATGTACTCAAATTTTACACTACAAATGTACTCAAATTTTACACTACAAATGTACTCAAATTTTATTTTACACTACAAATGTACTCAAATTTTACACTACAAATGTACTCAAATTTTACACTACAAATGTACCCACGTGTTTACACTACTACTGCAGTCCCGTTTTAAGCTACAAAGTAAGGAAGTTTTACACTACAAATGTACCCACGTGTTTACACTACTACTGCAGTCCCGTTTTAAGCTACAAAGTAAGGAAGTTTTACACTAGTACTGTAGTCACGTTTTCCACTACTATGTATTCGTGTTTTCCATTACAACTGTACTCACATTTTACACATGCTTTACATTACAACTGTACTCACATTTTACACATGCTTTACATTACAACTGTACTCACATTTTACACATGCTTTACATTACAACTGTACTCACATTTTACACATGCTTTACATTACAACTGTGCTCACATTTTACACATGCTTTACATTACAACTGTGCTCACATTTTACACATGCTTTACATTACAACTGTACTCTCATTTTACACATGCTTTACATTACAACTGTACTCTCATTTTACACATGCTTTACATTACAACTGTGCTCTCATTTTACACATGCTTTACATTACAACTGTACTCACATTTTACACTACAACTCTACTCACGTTTATACTGTACTGTACTGTACTGTACTGTAATATACGATATTATACTATACTACACGCATAAATGCCAAGCTGGCCAAAATCGACACCCCATGTACGCTTGAGTTTCACCCTATTGTTGCATAATCAACATACCTTGTCCAGATTACCAAATGGTTCACGTCCCCATACGGTTTACTAACACTTATTTTTTTTTTTTCCGATCCAGAAGCACTTGAGCTTTTCAGCTCTTCGGCTCGGTGCCATGGACATCGTAACCCTTCGGTTCGGTGCCACGAACACCGTAAATCTGGGGAATCTGTGGCTTTTTCTGCCATCCCGCGGAATTGAACCCGCACACACAGAGGGATAGTCACCTGTAGTCTAACGCGCTACGAACACGCTGGGCAGACGGGCCTAACACTTATTTATGGAATGGGTATTTTCTGTTTTCTGCTCGTCTAAAAACTTCAAAACCATACAATGACCTAATGATAAAATAAATAACCTGACCAGTTCGCGATAACGTCAGATATTTACTCTGTCTGCAAATAAAAAACATATCACACTACTTCATGAAGTCCCCAATGCATTAAAGAAAAAAAAGACTGAAAATAACAACAACAACTTCATGAATTATGTGGAATGCATTACCTGCCGACAACAGGAACATGAGTATGCATATATGATAATCATATTATGCGGCGACATAGCTGTTTATACAGTCAACGAACGAATCTCTCAGATTCAAAAAGGAATATGGGAGTTCAGTTTGTCAACATCAGTATTGTAGTATTTCCTTTTCTAGTCGTTTTTTATCCATTCTGATATTGTGTTTTTTGTAGCAGAACGTGGCCAAATTAGAAGTATGGTGTGTTTTTTTACCAGCAAGCAACAAGAAATATCCGCCGATATATGGAAGCCAAAATATATGAAGCTATCGCAAACGATCAGATCAGATCTAAAAAATAATAATAATTCGGGTCGAGATGATGTAAAAACTGAGTGAAAACGCAATATGAAAGAAAACAAGTGTAATACAGTAAAACAGAATAAGAAGAAAATTCATTTAATACGAAAAATTACAATCGACGTTTCTATTTTACATTTTTGTTGGGAAAAAATCTTATAATAAAAACCAAATATATAACCAAATAACTAAAATAACAATAATACGTCACAGAGCTATGAGAACTGATGGAAATTAATAATATAGATGGTAAGTTACAACATGTTTTGTAATTTATATGTTTGGAATTCACATGGATCCATTGGTTCAGAGAGAAATAATTAGAACGGTTAAAACAAGATGGAACCATCAACACACATACCTTTCGACATCTGCTTGTAAAGACTGTGCACCTATGAGCTTGTCCAGAGTGCTAAGAGATCGATTCAGTAACCATTAACAAATAGCGCATGTGCACAAAAACGGTGACATGTTCTTTATTATGTTTCTTAACACATTAACTACCAAATTCCATAGCCTGTGCCCCGTTGTCAGTTACGTTTAAACATGTGCCGCATTATTTGTTTTGTTGTCAAATGAACTCAAAATGTATCTCTAAGCATTCTGGTCGTTATCAGATCTTAATTAATTTTTTCCATATTCTGTTAGCCTGTGATTAAAGTGCATTTCTTTATATACAAAATAGCATGCTGCTATTCAAATCTCGCAACAACAACAACAACAAATGCAGTCACAGCATAATTTGTACATACACTTGCTGAGGGAAAAATTGAACGTTAATTCGGCAAACATTAATTCGGCCACAGCGTGTTTTCAAAGTCGTAATCAATGTGTTAATATTCATGCGAGTATTTATTTTTCTGTTGGACAAAACATTAGTCATTTTTAGCTCTCCGAGATTAAAACAAAATAGTGCTTTTATTGTTCATATGCATTATATTTCTTCATATTTATTATCCTGGATTTGCTTCCATTTGTCATGATTCACTTTATGTAATGTTTCTTACAGTGACTATGTATCTCCATGTTGATAAACTTCACTTTCAAATAGACTTCTATCTTCATAAGGTACTGTGACTGTAATCAGACTGTCCAGTTCACAGATAGATTCGGTCACAGCCAACTCTAAATTAGACTACATAGCTGACCGCGGAAAGCTTGACCTAGTATTGAGTTGGGAGCTGGATCTTGTATATGTTTGATAGAGCACTGCAAGTGTTTGGCAGTTTTACTCAATTCTATGAGTCTATGGTTATTTATTGATGAAAAATATTAACAATGCTGATATTCCTTATTGTTAAACTTAACTTATTACATAATATAACCTTGATTTAGCCTGTTGTGTTGGTTTTAAAATGAATTCGTTTATATAAAACAATACTGGAATGCGAGGTCACGCGACGTTTGTGGTCTTATTTCCTAGAATTTTCACCTGAGTCCACTGGTCGTATGGTTATCGGAGGCTATGGATTCGTTCATAAAATTCCACAAAGATACATATTCAGTCATTTTAGGATGAGAATAAAGGTTGCAGCTATTAATGCAATAATGTGATGGTTATCTGAAACCGCTTTCATCGAGAAGGTTATCGTTTCCAAATATCACTCAATGTTTTAAAAGATTTTTTATGTAAATCAGATAGCTATGCATGAGTGGAGTAAATCAGATAGCTATGCATGAGTGTGGAGTAAATCAGATAGCTATGCGTGAGGGGTATATATACAATAAAATCTAAATCTGGGGTCACTATGGCGTGACGGTAAGGCGATCGCCTTTAACTCCAAAGGTGCTCGATTCGTTCCACACATTGAGCGATCGGGATATTTTCCCAAAGATTCCTAAGACCTCAATGAAGGTGAGATAGAGATCCTAGATCTATCGAAGACGGACGATAAAACGTAGGTCTTGTGTTCATGTTGAACAAGTTAGAGCAACATTTGCAGTTGAAAACCAATAATAATAGACTGCTAAGCTACTGTCCTGACAAAATTCATTTCAAAGATTAATATTAAACTGATACAAACATTTTCATCACTTTCAGCATTAAATCAAAAACCTTCGTCGGTGCTATGTAGATCTTGCAATGTCGATAAGATCTTCCTGTGTACGACAGAAATCGGAAAACATGGTTATTTACCAAAGTGCAATTTTTTCTACTAATATTAATCAATCAATCAAGATGTAAATCCTTCAGGAATCTCTATTAAATTACTGACTTAGAATGTGTTTCGTATATGATCAACAAATGAACAGATACAGGTATTAAGAGCTTCCGAAAAACAAGTAGACAAACACGGGACTCGAACCACTTACCTAGTCCTTACGACACCAATCGCCTAGCCTAGCAATACGAGCGTCCTTACGTACACAACCAATGAGCCATTCTTTAAAAAAATGACTCACGGGGGAGTGTCTTCTCAGACGCTTGTTATTACCAGACACAGAAACAATCAGGTAGGGTTCGTTAATAGTGTTTGCACAGGCACATGCTATGAGCTTGTTGTGCCTGTATATATTAGATACGACACAATATCACACATATATACACATATAACAAACTAAGTTTAACAATATAACAATATAAGTTTGACATGTGTTTCGTAGAAAGGAACCAGCTGATGTGCTGACATCGACAGCAACTGTGAAGTGGACATTAACTCTTTCCGTACGCGGTTATTTCCTTAGGTGTACACAGTTAATTCAAGGGAGGCAACGAAAAAAAAGGTATTTAAAAAAATAGTAGCTACTCATTAATAAATAAAAAAGTTAATTGCATATCCTTTACAGGACTTTGCGAATCAACCCCAGTTTTTAACGCTGTTTGTGATTTTTCTAGGCATTAGTACGTTCAGTAGTTTGCCATTGCTTTCTGAACGGGTGGTGCCATCGTTCTTTTTTTTTTAAAAATCCACGCAAAACAATTTGCAACCAAATTGTCCGCAGTGTGATTCGAACTCAGAACGTCTAGGTTAATAGACCTAGTCACCTAGGCCACAGACGCCACCCGTTAATAAATAAAGATATATATATATATATGTATGTACTTATTAAATAGTAATTTGAAGAAAACTAGATAGCCTATTAGAATAACAAGGTTAACATGTAAAAGTAAAAATAGTAGAAGTAAAGCCAGAAAGACTTGTATAAGGGGAAGCAACTCGAATGACGCAGTGTACGGCGAATGTCGTTCAACGGAATAACACTGTGGCACAGTGTGCGGTAATTGGCGTAGAAGGTAAGTATGTACATGACATACATCAATCAATAATTTGCTATCATACAAATCACAATATAGATATTGTTACTGTAATAACTCTCTACAAATTTATGTCATTTGCCCTTATGGTACACTTTGCCAGACTATTCCCTGTCCACTTCCTGGTGTTCCCTCCCAATTATATCTCCCCCTTACTTTCCTATCTTCTACCTTTCCCCTTCCACGGTTGTTTTCAACAAAGGTGTCATGTCTGTTAATGTGACCAAAATATCTCAGACGTCTCATATCTATCTACGTGTCTTCTAATGTGACTAAAATATCTCAGTTGTCTCATATCTATCTTCGTGACTTTTAATGTGACCAAAATATCTCAGTCGTCTCATATCTATCTCCGTGTCTTCTAATGTGACTAAAATATCTCAGTCGTCTCATATCTATCTCCGTGACTTCTAATGTGACCAAAATATCTCAGTCGTCTCATATCTATCTCCTAACGCCTCTCTCTAAACACTCCTACTTGTAAGATTGTTCATAAGTCTAAGTAAACATCTTCATTGCCAAACACTGCTGTACGAAAGGCGGACACATAGACTCTATATCAGCACTGTTCAACGGGGTACACGCGAGCGCCATGGCGCCCATGTGAAACATCACTGGCGCTCTATTTTATTCCTTCAACTTTAACGATAATCATAATTTCAGCAACAAAAAGTTATGTTTTTCAAAAACAGTATGATTCAGTTTTTTTTCGTAAACACAATCTAAAAAAAAAATTCAGCTTGTAGTCTGGATTAGGTTAATTCAGCTTGTAGTCTGGATTAGGTTAATTCAGCTTGTAGTCTGGATTAGGTTAACTCAGCTTGTAGTCTGGATTAGGTTAATTCAGCTTGTAGTCTGGATTAGGTTAATTCGGCTTGTAGTCTGGATTAGGTTAATTCAGCTTGTAGTCTGGATTAGGTTAATTCAGCTTGTAGTCTGGATTAGGTTAATTCAGCTTGTAGTCTGGATTAGGTTAATTCAGCTTGTAGTCTGGATTAGGTTAATTCAGCTTGTAGTCTGGATTAGGTTAATTCAGCTTGTAGTCTGGATTAGGTTAATTCAGCTTGTAGTCTGGATTAGGTTAATTCAGCTTGTAGTCTGGATTAGGTTAATTCAGCTTGTAGTCTGGATTAGGTTAATTCAGCTTGTAGTCTGGATTAGGTTAATTCAGCTTGTAGTCTGGATTAGGTTAATTCAGCTTGTAGTCTGGATTAGGTTAATTCAGCTTGTAGTCTGGATTAGGTTAATTCAGCTTGTAGTCTGGATTAGGTTAATTCAGCTTGTAGTCTGGATTAGGTTAATTCAGCTTGTAGTCTGGATTAGGTTAATTCAGCTTGTAGTCTGGATTAGGTTAATTCAGCTTGTAGTCTGGATTAGGTTTGCATCTTCTTCTTCGAACGCTCCATATCGATCACTTGTTAAACACTCTTTGTGATTTGTACGTGATCTGAGCCTAAGAGCGATTGAACGTTGCGCCAGTTATGCGCCTATAAGTAGGTCAGCACCTCCGATTTCTGCGACGTTTTTGATTTTCTAGGGTAGCTTCCATAGGCGTCTACCTCAATCGCCTCTTACAACATGCCTTGTAGGTCGCATTATTACTATTCTATGCTCCCCAGGCGATCCCCGGCAACACATGGGCAAAGTTTGCATCTACTATTTGTTATTAATATTATTTCATTATTATTATTATCATTATTATTACAATTGTCAAATGGCGCTGGCGCTTCTAGTCATGAGATGATTCCTTAATATATCAATCTTTGTATCGCAATGCTTTGTATAATATCCAATAATGTGAACTTGCATAGATCTCATGCAGTATTTAAAATGTTAACCAAAAATGTGTCCACGTGTGCCTTTAAGACATCATTACTGTCTATCCTTTACAGCAGCGTTTCCTAAACTAGGGTCCCCGGACTCACGGGTCTCCGCGAGGTACTCACAGGAGGTCTTCAAGCGCTTGAAGAAATATTATGATCTTTGACATTTCAACCAGAAAAATAAATTTTGAAAACATGTATAAAAACAGTGGTAAACTAGTTCCTATGAGAAATCAAAAGACCCGGGTCAGACCGGAGTCTACATGTCTGACAGTGCAAAATGAAAGATCATTTGAAGTTTCCTGCAGTCTGAGAATATTTTTTACTATTGTAACACACAGATAATTAATTCCTGTCTATTTTCATATCTAGCAACCGCCCGAGTGGTTACCGGGGCCCAAATATGGTGTGTATAGAATAGAACCACTGTTACCTGCCACGCATGTCGTAAGAGGCTTTGACTGAAATCGGATGCACATGTCCTAAACGTGTAGAAGTCTATGCATTTAGGGGCCTGCCAAACCAATGTGCAGCGTATACACGTTCTTGGCAAAGATCAAAGATATCACAAAGAATAATTAAAATTGGTCGTAAAGAACGAACGCAAAGAAGAAGAAGATATCTAGCAACTGTTTTTGTCCGCACCAGCAAAATGTATTTAAATGGTGTCTGCGGTAATGCAAAGTTTGTGAACCGCTTCTTTAGAGACAAGACCAATAGTCTCAATGACGTCATTATTCTTATTTTTCAAACGCTTCATATCGATCACTTCTTAACCACTCTGTGTGATCTGTATGTGATCTGAGCCTAAGAGTGATTTTACGTTGATCCAGTTTGCACCTACAAGTAGGTCAGCACATCCGATTTCTGCGACGCTTTTTATCTAGTAGTGTAGTTTCTCTAGGCCCCTTCCTCAGTCGTCTCTTACGACATACCTTGAAGGTCGCAGTGTTGCTATTATTTGCTCTCCTTGCGCCCCGGCAACTCATAAACGGACGTCAATAGTACGTATTTACTAACGTGATAAAGAAACGAATATTTTTTTAAATAATGGATAAGGAAGTCAAAACCTACAATTTTTTTTTTTTTAAATTAATTTTAAAAATACGAAAAATATTTGCATGTGCCCAAGGCATCTGCATCTATAAATGGAACCACAGCTGACTAGTTTTACCGACTAAACGAGTTTGCAGTGATTTTATTTTAGTTACCGTATGCAGATTAATGCCCAGAGAAAATGTGTTGATCTGTCACATAAAATATCGATTTTACCCGAACGTTATCGGTTTAGAAGTGTAATATACAACGTTGTCGATGTGTTAGAACATGTGAAATTGTACTGTTTGTATGTTTTATGTGGAGGACATGATTCCAGTATAGTAAATTTTAATAAATAACCTGTTTTAATACCATGAGGGTTATTGAGGAATGTTATGTTAGATCCGTATTTATGTTACCAACGGCACTTGTTCAAAATAAGACAAACCACATTTACTTTCTAATGGTTCTCTTGTACCAAATTGAGACTGAGTCCGCCTGAAAGCAGCTGCTATTCGGATACAATCCAACTCTCAATATGAGATTTGATCTTGGGTTCACGATCCACGAAGAAAGTGCACTAACTACTATTAAAAAAAAAGTTCGTTCCAAAATTAGTGATCATCTTTACCGACCGATATAAAATCATCCACTTGACATAAATTCTTTATTTTTACATTTTTATATAGGTAACAGTGGCGACTTTCCTAAAGTATTTTTGCCCACCCAAACCTTTAGTTCTGTAAGATTTTTATTATATGTTATTACTAAAATAACAGCGATCTTCATTTGATATACTTGTCGAAGTTTTACAGTACGATTGTCAAGTGTGTCTATAACTAAGCATTTCCGTGTTCCATATGCAATTTAATACAAGTCAAAATCGGGAATCCGTGGAATTAATCAGTTCACAATGTATCCTAACGACTGACATTGGCGTATGTACACAACCTTTATTATCATTTATAGAAGTGAAAGGTATCATTTGTTCACAATGTCACCTTTCTTTTTAAAATATGTGATATGGATACGCCTTTGAAACATTCGCCACCATTTTGTGTATTAATGTAAATTCTAAACTTTGGTTATCATTTTGTTGTGCTTATGCAAAGTTATATAACAAAAACGTTTTTTGCATCAACTAAGCTACCTACCAGTTAGTTAAACATGAATTCGTAAGGTCGTGAGGTATATAAGACTGCATGCACAAAATTACTTTTATCCATCAGGTAGATTTCGTACAAATTAAACCTTAGTGTGATCACGAATTTTGGAACGAACTATAGACACTGTGGCTCTCCTACAGTTTATTACGTACCGCTATGTTTCTATTCTATTCCTTACGTGATTGGGTTGTGATATATAGGGTATAGTAAAGGATCCGTTAACATAACATAAGGTATAACATGAAATTAGTGAACTCGCTTCGCAAGGCTGATGGTCTGGGTTCAGCTCCGCAATGTGCGTAGAATTTTTCCCGACCGCGACGGCTCTCAGGTCGACCCAGCCTCAACTGGGTACCAGACATGCTCTGGGAAAGTAAAGACGGCCGGCGTGATGCTGACCACATCACCCATTGTGTGCCGATCGGTCAATGAAAATACAGGCTAACACTGTATTGACCTATATACCACGAGGTATGAAAGGGTTCCTTTCCTTTTTATAGCATGAAATATGGTGTCTTATTCCCGGTTTTTTTCTTTCACCAACAGTACACAATAGGGATGAGGTCGAAATCGGACCGGTCACTTTTACTTCTAAGACAGATTGTGATGTATGTCGTTTTCTCTCTCTCTCTCTCTCTTTCTCTCTCTCGTACCTTTTTCAACCTCAGTTGGAGTGTATGCGCTTTACCAACTTATGTCATATATTGCTTGATATTCCTTGTATTTGAGTTGTTCATGGTTTTGTAGGTAAGATTTTGTAGCTAAAGTTTCCTATCGAATAGGATAGCCAGCCCCAAATTGGACCCTACTTTTGATGACTATTACGAAGAGCCTTGTTGGTTGCAGTGTTATTATTATGTGTTTCTCTCGTGGGCCCTGACAGCAGACGGATGAGTTATTGATGTACTCATGAATTAGCTGCTTCTTCTTCTGAAGCGCTTTTTTTATCGACTTCCTTGTTAACCACTCTGATGTGATTTGTATGTGATCTGAGCCTAAGGGTGATTAGTGCTGTTTATGTGTTTCTTGTGCCTACAAGTAGGCCAGTTACATCTGATTTCTGGCCGACACGTTTTTATTACTAGGATAGTTTCCTTTGGCTCCTACCAGTCGCTTATTTACGAATGTGCCTGTTGTCGCCCATTGTTATTATTTTTGTTTCCTCGTGGGCCTGACATCAGACGAGTGAGTTATTGATGTACTCACTAATTATGTCGAGACGTATTCTGCTGTTATAATTTAATCATTTATAGTTGAGATATGTTTGTTGTGACACACTGGTCAGTTGTAGTTAGACCAATGTCGTTGGTTATAGTGTGTTCATCAATAGTAGTTGAGTTGTGTGTGAAGTTGTGATTCATCATGTGTGAAGTTGTGATTCATCATGTGTGAAGTTGTGATTCATCATGTGTGAAGTTGTGATTCATCATGTGTGAAGTAAACATTGATATTAATTATGATATTTCGGGGTTGTAATGTACTCATTATACGCGACCACGGGCGGTTACAGAGGCGGCGATGTGGTTGGCATCTTATGACTTTATGTTTCTCTTGTGTTTTTATACTCAGTGACTCCATGAGTACGATTCGTAAAGTCGAAACATGAATAGTGAGACGAAACTGGGTGGAGATACTGGTACGGGCGGGGATCAGAGAAATCACCTTCATTTTTGTCCCTGGACACGCAGGAGTCAGAGGTAATGAACGAGCTGATTGATTGGCTGGCATGACTATCAGAGCGAGCTGGAATGGACCGAAATGATATTCTTAACGCACTGAGTCCTTTCGAACAGAAGAGATTCAGGGTTGTGAGTCCCACTCGCTGATCAGACTGAGAAAGATGGGTGGCAATATTGGTACAGCCCGAAAAGAACGACATATTAAATACGCAAAGAGATTGATTAATCAACATCGAACTGGCGTGTTGGGCCGCTGGGAGCTGCTGGATTTGTTGAGGTGGAGATCGGAGCACCTATGGACATATCCGGAGTGCTATGATCGTAGTCCTCTGATAACTAATAACTGATAACTGATACATGAATGTACTCATTAATAGAAAGTGAAATGTCTAAAGGGTCTACAAGATGAAAATTGAGTTCATTGCATCTGGTTGTACCCCATGTGGCTCGTCCCGTCTCCCCAGAAATGACAAGCTATCTGCAGAAATTATTGCGCAAAGCTCAAAACTGTATCTCTTGCAACAACCTTAGTGATCTCTGAAAAAAATGCACTAGTGAACAGAAAGTCGACCGGACTCGAACCCACTACCACGAGATGGTAAGTATTCCTCAGTTCTGATTGAGATAATTTTTGTTCGTAATGTATTTATCTGCAGAGCGTCTGTAGCTTAAGCGGTAGTGAGCTCGATCAGAACCCAAGCGTATCTGGTTCAAATTCGGCGACGGGTAAGTTTGGAAGCAAATTCGTTTCCGTGGAATTTTTACGAAAAAGTAAAATAGACCTACCGTTCAGAAAGACTACTGAACGTATAAGTGATTCTTAGAAAATCAACGACTCGTTTACTGTGGTTGATGGCTACGTCCTGTAAAGGATATGCCACGATTTTCATTTTTTTCAATATATTTGTCAACATCTCGTTGAAATCTATCACCCCATTTGAACTTATTTCGTGAAATTGTTGTCATAGATGTCTCATAGTTTATAACTATCTTGATAAACCGCATCTACATATCACTGACACGAAGATCTGTAAGAAATATCTCTCCACCATCCACTATTTTGTAATATATTCTAGTGTCACGAAACAATACGATATCTAACCTGACTAGAAATTCAATGTCTAAAACGACCAATGACATCTCTTTTGTATTCTCTTCTGGTTGATCGAGAAATGGATCGAATCACATTCTATTATAACAAAATATGCAACCGTTAATGTGTGTCCTGACCTTTTACAGTATAAGGTCAAGTGTTGCAGGTTAGAAACCAATCGTCATCAAAGTATATTAACTCTTAGAATACGCATACTAAATTCACGTTTTCAAACGCTGTTTTTAGAATGCAATTTTTATTGCAGGCTGCTCTAACAAAAGCTATTACGTTTCTAATGTTAAGCGTGAGAGTAATATTATACTTATCATAGAATGCAATTTTTATTGCAGGCTGCTCTAACAAAAGCTATTACGTTTCTAATGTTAAGCGTGAGAGTAATATTATACTTATCATAGAAAGCAATTTTCATTGCAGGCTGCTCTAACAAAAGCTATTATGTTTCTAATGTTAAGCGTGAGAGTACTATTATACTTATCATAGAATGCAATTTTCATTGCAGACTGCTCTAACAAAAGCTATTACGTTTCTAATATTAAGCGTGAGAGTACTATTATACATATCAGTTTGTGCAGAGTACTGTTTTATATGTTTCAGTTTGTGCAGAGTACTGTTTTATATGTCTCAGTTTGTGCAGAGTACTGTTTCATATGTCTCAGTTTGTGCAGAGCACTGTTTCATATGTCTCAGTTTGTGCAGAGCACTGTTTCATATGTCTCAGTTTGTGCAGAGCACTGTTTCATATGTCTCAGTTTGTGCAGAGTACTGTTTCATATGTCTCAGTTTGTGCAGAGCACTGTTTCATATGTCTCAGTTTGTGCAGAGTACTGTTTTGTATATCATTCTGTACAGGGTTGAAAGAAATATGGTTTAATAAAGTCTTTGTCAGAGTTGAAAAACATATGATTTAAATTAACAATTCACTCGTGTGTTGCCGGAGCTCGCAAGGGGAGCAAAGAATCGTAACACTGCAACCTACAAAGCATGTCGTAAGAGGCGGCTGGGGTAGGGGGCCTAGGAATCTACCCTAGTAAATAAAAATCGTCGCATAAATATGATTTGCTGGTCTACTTGTAGAGGCATAACTGGCACAACGTACAATCGCTCTTAAGCTCAGGTTACATACAAATCACAAAGAGTGTTTTAACAAATGGTCGATTTTGGAGCTTTCGAATAAAAATAAGAAATGAATCCTTTGTAAGAGTTGAAAGTAATATGTTTTAATTTAACTTCTAATCGAACTTCCTTTGTAAGAGTTGAAAGTAATATGTTTTAATTTAACTTCTAATCGAACTTCCTTTGTAAGAGTTGAAAGTAATATGTTTTAATGTAACTTCTAATCGAGCTTGTAGCCATTCCGACGGTGTAATACGAGAAATATATGTACCAACTAACTCAACCTACTTGTCATCAAATAGCATGTCGTGAGCAGAGCTTTGCCCTCCTAGCAGTCCTTTAGAATGTCTCTCATAGTCCAGATGCCCCGCCTTTGCAGCCGTCATGCTCAAATCATCAGTTACATCCTGAATCCATTTTCTCCGTTGTCTTCCGATTCTTCTCTTTGTCCGGATGCCTCCTTTCATAGTGATCTTCTCCAACCCTCTATGTCTCTTTATATGTAAAAAGTACTTTAATTTTCTCATTCTTATCTACTTAGCCAACTAAAATGAAAATCGTGGCATATCCTTTACAGGACGTAGCCATCAACCACAGTAAATGAGTCGTTGATTTTCTAGACACCACTTATACGTTCAGTAGTTTGCCATTGCTTTCTGAACGGTGAGGTCTATTTTTACTTTTTGTAAAAATCCCACGGAAACGAATTTACTTCCAAACTTACCCACCGTGGGGTTTGAACCAGGTACGCTTGGGTTGTGATCGAGCTCACTACCGCTTGAGCTACAGACACTCCCTACTGAGTCAACTAGACACTCAAATTGTTTGAAAAACGTAATGTGTTGTGTCAAATTGTTCAAATATCATATCTTTTCTGTATATTAACGGTACAACTTCTGTACTTTCATTGTCTAGAGGAAACATAAGAAGAACGGTACAACTTCTGTACTTTCATTGGTTAGAGGAAGCATAAGAAGAACGGTACAACTTCTGTACTTTCATTGGTTAGAGGAAGCATAAGAAGAACGGTACAACTTCTGTACTTTCATTAGTTAGAGGAAGCATAAGAAGAACGGTACAACTTCTGTACTTTCATTGGTTAGAGGAAACATAAGAAGAACGGTACAACTTCTGTACTTTCATTGGTTAGAGGAAGCATAAGAAGAACGGTACAACTTCTGTACTTTCATTGGTTAGAGGAAGCATAAGAAGAACGGTACAACTTCTGTACTTTCATTGGTTAGAGGAAACATAAGAAGAACGGTACAACTTCTGTACTTTCATTGGTTAGAGGAAGCATAAGAAGAACGGTACAACTTCTGTACTTTCATTGGTTAGAGGAAACATAAGAAGAACGGTACAACTTCTGTACTTTCATTGGCTAGAGGAAACATAAGAAGAACGGTACAACTTCTGTACTTTCATTGGCTAGAGGAAGCATAAGAAGAACGGTACAACTTATGTACTTTCATTAGTTAGAGGAAACATAAGAAGAACGGTACAACTTCTGTACTTTCATTGGTTAGAGGAAACATAAGAAGAACGGTACAACTTCTGTACTTTCATTGGTAGAGGAACATAAGAAGAACGGTACAACTTCTGTACTTTCATTGGCTAGAGGAAACATAAGAAGAACGGTACAACTTCTGTACTTTCATTGGCTAGAGGAAACATAAGAAGAACGGTACAACTTCTGTACTTTCATTGGCTAGAGGAAACATAAGAAGAACGGTACAACTTCTGTACTTTCATTGGCTAGAGGAAACATAAGAAGAACGGTACAACTTCTGTACTTTCATTGGTTAGAGGAAACATAAGAAGAACGGTACAACTTCTGTACTTTCATTGGCTAGAGGAAACATAAGAAGAACGGTACAACTTCTGTACGTTTTCATTAGCTAGGAAACATAAGAAGAAAAGGTACAACTTTACTTTCATTAGGTTAGAGAAACATTAGAAGAACGTACAACTTCTGTACTTTCATTGTCTAGAGAAACATAAGAAGAACGGTACAACTTCTGTACTTTCATTGGTTAGAGGAAACATTAGAAGAACGTACAACTTCGTACTTTCATTTGCTAGAGGAAACATTAAAGAATATGACAAACAAATAAGTTACATCTATTATGTAAACACGGATCTAAACGAGACAGATTGTCTTCATTGTATCGGGTTTTCACATATTGTTTAGTCACTCTCCGTAGAAATGGCACGTATGCTTCCTAGTGTTATAGACAGCACAGACGTCGTAGCTTCCACAGAAAATCTAATGCATCTTCTGAAAAATAAAATGATCTTGTAAACAGAACGACGAGGTCCGGATTCGAATCCACGACTTTCAGAAGGCAAGATAATATGCGTAATCACTTCGCCACAGAACCACCCTCCGTCACCCACACCCTTTTACTATTTCACTACTGTGACTGACATACAAATTACAGAATTAGTCTTTCTTTTCTCCAATCCTGTTTTGCCTCACAACGTCAGGATAAGAAGAGATTTCTAGAACGGGCTTTTGTGTGGTCTTCATAAACATTCTTTTCCGCTTCTGTTATCTCTAAGGTCCACTTATGCTTTGTATATACTGTATCAGAGCAACATTGATCTTTGAAGTACACTGTCTGCTGGTAATCTGCTTATGTGGTCGAACCGTTGAATTTGTTGTTTCTTGATGAAGTTCAGTATTGATGATATATCTTTTTTTTCTTCTAATGTCTTCATTTCTAAACCAGTCTCTTCTTGTTATTAGTCGTATCAAATAATACGTCATGCGAGTCTCTGTCATTGCGGTCAAGAAATAATGACAAACACTTTTATTTGTTTGTTTGTTTGTTTAGTAGGGGTTAAAGGCTCTTTAAGCCGAGGCACGCCCCTTTCAACCTAAAGCGAACCTTTTATTAGTTATATCAGAGCGTGTAGGCCAACAAATATGAAAAATAAAAATTAACTCCTTTCGGAGAATCCAAGAATATAAACCCATTTATTGAGCTTAATCTATTGTTTCATTTCTTCCACTGAAGATGCGCTATCAATTTGACAAGACGACATCAATCGTTTATACTTGGTGGCACACAAATCTGTATTGATTGTATTATATTGCAGATAATCGTGCACACTTAACATTTACTCGAACTTACTACTGAGTTGATATAATCGAATACAGCAAATATGTATCGGCGGCACTTATATGTGACCTGTTTGCACAATTTGTGCATACTCACGTCTTGTATTTTCTATTGTATTCGCTACGTAATCGACACCACATTCTTCTTCTTCTTTTGTCGTCACACTGCTACCGGGTTGTTGCCCAGTGTCGTGGTTTTCTGTTTTTGTCTTGCGCTGTTCTGGTGGCTTGTGTGATTGTTATCTTTGCTCTTTCACAGGATTCTGCTACGCCATCTAACCATCTTTTCGTGGTCTTCCTCTTGCCTTCTTTCCGGATGTTCTGTTGTAGAAGACTCTGTATACTGTGGAGTTTGGATGTATTCTTATTAAGTGACCAAACCACTTCATTCTTTGTTTATCTATGTAATTCAAGCACGGTTTTGTGCCAACTTTCTTTCTTATGCTAATGTTAGTGATTCTGTCTTTTCTTGTGTTGTTGGTAACTTTTCGCAGGCAACGCATTTCACATGTAGTTATTTTATGTGACTGCGCTTTGCTTAATGACACCACATTATATTATGAAAATATCACGTAATCAATCGTATTAACATTTATGCCAGAAGTTCTCGTTTTGGGCCAAAATTATCCAATTAATGAGCAATTTTGAACATCTGGTTTTTTTTTTACAAAAGTATTTTTGGTATAAATATGTTTCGTTAGAAAAAGGTATTGATCCAACATCATCATCATCAAATATCTTGTCCTGAGCAGAACTTTGCCACCCCAACAGTACTCCAGAATTTCTCTCTCTAATAAATCAGATGCCCTGCCTCTGCAGCCGTCATGTTCAGACCATCAGTTACATCCTGAATCCATCTTCTCTCTGGTCTTCCTCTTCTTCTCTTTGCCGGTATGCCTCCTTCCAAGATGGTCTTCTCAGCCCTTCATGTCTTTTATATCTCGAAAATATATTGATCTAATGTACGTTTATCTATTCTGGATGAAACGCGCGAGATTTTCTAGTGTTGTTACTAAAATATGAACATTCGAAGAATATATTCCCTTGTGTTATCAAATGTATTCCTTTTTTCTATGTATGTACGCGAAAGTGTAACAATACGGTGTATGTTACGTTATCACGTGTTTAAGAGCCTGCGTTTTCCTTTGGCACGTTTGGTTGTGAGACATGGACCATTGACAAAGCGTCGGAGATCATTAATGCCTCTGAATGCAAATGCTACAGAGGAGTATTTATAATATTATGGACAGAAAAACAAACAAAGGCTTCTATTCTGCAGGAACTTGATATTAAAGAGAGTTGGCTATTGAAGAACATAAAAACAAAGAAAATGAAATATTTCGAACACATCAAACGACATGAGTGCCTTGAGAAGATCATTTTGGAGTGAATGGTGCCTGGAAGAAGACTGAGTAATATGATGGAGGACGAGACATGCAATCAAAATACTGGATTAGTATCATGTCTCAATTGTATGTATAAATTATTACTTAATTTTAGCAGCTCTTTTATCATTTGTAAGTATAAAAGGGTCTTAAGTCGAAGGGTTGGCATCCTTGCACCGGGTTTACCCCATATGGCTTGGTCCCTCTTCGCAGAAATGACACGCCACCTTCCGAAAATACTGCACAAAGCGCGAACTCCATAGCTCTTGCAACAATCATAGGTGTCTCTGGGAAAAAATGCACTCATGAACAGAACGACGCGATCCGGTTTCCAACACACTACCTTCGGAACACAAGGCAAAAGCTTAACAACTTAACCACAGAGACTCCGCTGTATGTATAAACTCTTATATAATAGTCTCATCTCTTGTCTCATATGTTTGTATAAACAGTTGACATCAACACTGTCAAACGTAGCGCCTGCTAGAGCTATGACGTTCTTGTTATATATTTCTAGCACCCTATTTTGTTACGTTGGTTTGCAATAAGCCCGCACATTAAAAGGACCCAAAAATATCTCAACGCCTGTCACCCACTTCCTGTTCTCAATATTGGTCTGACAATCGCTTGCATGAAATTTATCTCAGTTTAAATATCATTCTTAGAATTGTTGGCCACCTTGTGATGCTGGGGCCCGCAATGGAAGCAAAGAATAGTACTACTGTGTAGTACAAGGCATGTCGTAAGAGGCGACTGATGTACAATAGTAAATAAAAAAGCGTCGCAGAAACCGGATGTGCTGCATAGCTGGCACAACGAAAATCGCTCTTAGACTCAGATCACATAAACATCACAAAGAGTGGTTAACAAGAGGTCTATATGGAGCGTTCGAAGTAGAACAAGAAGACTGACGCTCTTCAATGAGCTCGAGCCTATTGACTGGTTTGTCGCTAATATCAGTTAATCATAAAGTTGTACGAACTCTCGATTACATTATTGATTTATTGAATGATATAACCATCAATCTGATATATGGCCCTTTTCATCTTTACAGACGGTCAATAGGCAAGTGTTTTACTGTGACAACTTCTGAGTTTTCGCTTTTCTCTCTTGTCGTTCAGCTCTACATAAGTCTCTTCTTAAAAGACTCTGCGCCCTTCCGTAATTTGGCTTTCACACAACTCTGTCATCAGCTAGTCCCTCCCATGTGCTGGGATCTATAGAAAAGTTTTCATTGAGGTTTTACAGACATCTTTATATCTGAGCAGTGGTCTGCCCTGGTGCCTCTTCCTCCGAAAGTTCACAGAACAACATTTGTTTTGGTATGCGATAAGTTTCCATTCTTCTTACATGTCCCAACCATCTTAGTCGTCTACTGCTGAGCATGCCCATGATGGAAGGCAGATTTGCACGTTGTAGTACTTCAGAGTTGGTTATCTTGTCGTACCGCCTGATGTTCATAATCTTGCGGAGACATCGAAGGTGAAAGATGTTAAGTCTCCTCTCGTGTCTTGAGTAGGCTGTCCATGTTTCTGAGCCATATAGTAAAGAACTAATTACACAGGCTCGATATATTTGAGTCTTCGTCTGCAATGTCAATTTTTTTGTCCCACGCTGCTTTGATAGTATGCCGAATGTAGTAGCCGCACTCCCTATACGAGCGTTGATTTCTTCATCAAGAGAAAGGCTGGCAGTGACCTCAAGATAGCAGAATTTTTGCACTGGTGTTAGATGGTTACCATTTAAAGTGATATTTGATGTCTTACCTCCTGACATAATACAACTGTTTTGGAGACACTTATTGTCAGAGAAAAGAGGTCGCATGCCTTTGACAAATTATTAATTAGACATTGCAGAGTAGTCTCACTGTGGGCGACTAAGGCAGCATCGTCAGCGAAAAGGAGGTCCTTGAGAAGTATTTCCGTCGTTTTTGTCTTGGCTCTTAAGCGAGCCAAGTTAAACAGTGAACCATCAGATCTAGTGCGGATGAAAACATCACCATCAGCGTCCCTAAGGCGTGGTTCAAAAGGACTGCGAAGAAGATACCAAAGAGAGTGGGGCAAGGACACAGCCCTGCTTGACTCCACTCTTAACTTCAAAACTATCAGATGTGCTGCCATCGAACTGTATGCTGGCTTTCATGCCCTCATATCAATCTGATATTGTCACTAGAATAATATAATTGGTAGCAGCTCTACAACTAACAGATGATAATAACTAAAACAAGATATGTGTAGTGACATGAAAGTGATAAATTAACTTTGGTTTTCTAACACTCTCCCACATACATAGTTTTCTTATAAAGGGTCTAAAAGCGAAGGACTCAATTGCCTGGGTTTCCTCATACTGGGAAGAAATGTCACGCCACCTGCCGACGAGAGTATTGCACAAAGCACGGACTTTATAGCACCAGCATCAATCCTAGTGTTCTCCAGAAAATATTGGACATGTGACTGTTCGGATTCAAACTTGCATCCTTCAGAATACCATGCAAACACCCACTCCGCGATAGACACGCCAAATTTTTTTTTGTTTTTTTCATAATGATAAGTAATGAACACATCTAAAGGTTATGCAGTGAAAATTGAATGAAAAATTACTAGGATTGGTAATGTCTTTTCTCTTTGTTTCATATTTTCAACGGTCGTGTTTATTCATTCTTATAACTTTGTTCTTCTTGCTCTGTTTGGATGCAAGTCTTGTGCTTGATATATTGCTTTGTTGATAAATTCTATGACTTTTGCTTGAGTTATCTTGCTCCTCGTACCCATTTCCATATTTATCCCATTTCTTTTCAACTTTACAGCAACCTCTACGGTTATCAAAAATCAACTACCTTTGACTTCTTTTAACATACTATCACTCGAGTATAGCACGTCATCCATTTTTTTTTTCTTCCAGAAGCACTTGAGCTTTTCAGCTCTTCGGCTCCGTGCCATGGACATCGTAACCCTTCGGTTCGGTGCCACGAACACCGTCAAACTGGGTAATCTGTTCTTTTTCTGCCATCCCGCGGAATTGAACCCGCACACACAGAGGATAGTCACCCGTAGTCCAACACGCTACGAACACGCTGGGCAGACGGGCAACGCGTCATCCAATAAAACCATTCTGTTATAAAAAATGTGCATCCTAATGATTGTATAAACTGTGTAGAATCTACATATCTGCTACACTAAGGAAGACCCATACTTGAACATAGTGAAACTGTTATCGGATGAGCACAAACGTAATAGAAAATTATCCCTCAGCTAAATGGAAACCCTGAAACGAACTTTGCTGAGAGAGGCAAGAAATATCGGATTCAATTTCATGGAAGAGATTGAGCGAGTTTCACAGGGCAAAGCGGTATGGAAAAATTATTTTCAAGCCTTGTGTAACGTTAGAGAGGAATATATATATATATATATTCCATATCCCAGATATATATATATATAGATATATATATCCAAAATAACTAAAAATAAAAATAAAGAATGCTGATGTCCTGAAAGAACTGAATGTAAAAGAGAATTGGCTGATAAAAAACATACCATACAGAAAAATTAGATAATTTGACCACATCAAGCGTCACTATGGCCTGGAGAGAACAATATTAGAGGGCAGGGTCCCAGGACGCAGAGGCAAACCAAGAAGAAGATAGCTACAATTTATTAAAGAAATCATGAATATAACCATCGATGAAGTGGGTGAACTGGCAAGAGACAGTGAATTTCAGATGCGCTGCAAAGAGAGCAATATCCTACAAAAGATACGCACCTTGATGATGATCTCATGGGTAGATTAGAGATATATTCTTCGCTGTCTCCTGGGTACCACCTTTTCGTACAGTCACTGTCTTCATTTTGCTCTTGTACTGACCACTTTGTCTGGCCGAATGGATTAGAGCTTGGCTTCCATGAGAGATACCCGTGTTACATCCACGGTTACGCCACTGATTTTTTTCCGTTGTGGGTATAATAAAAAATCATAACCTGTACAGCTTCGCGGCGACTGTACTAGATTCCATTAAATTCCTCATGATATCGTCCCACCTGTCATACACCGCCCTAAAGAGCGGTACTACATGCAGTAACGACAAGAAAGAGAATTGACCACTTTTCCACTACTTCTTGTAACTGTGTACGATCTGAACCGAGAAGCATGAGCAAGCTTGTGTGCGGTGAGATTGTTCGATCATCCGCTTTAGGGCATGCACGTTTGCTTCGTTTATAGGAATTTAGATTTTTAAATATGTATTATCTTTCTGTGCGTGAATGCTATCGTTAGAACAGAGACAGATAATTGTCCATTGGTGGCACTGACACGACGAGTCAGTTGTATGTCAGTCACATAACTGTGCTCGAGTCAGGGCAGGACAAATCGTTTGCGTCTCTCACTTGAAGTTTCCAGGTTGGGCTGTATAAACAAACCACGTTAGACAGTGTTTGCCAAGACCAGGCAATTCTGGACGCATCAATCACTTTCGTGAACACACACCTGCCTCATCCCTTTCTTTATATCAATATATGGATAATAGTTTTGTAATAGATCATATTATTACAAATGGCCAACAATGATTTGGTAACGATTCATTTGAGTGCTAAGTAACGGTTATTTATGCATATGGCTCTAATAGTATTTAATACTTAATAGTAACTGTACAGCACATTACCATTCTACAGTCTGTTTTGAACTTTTGATAACCCGACAAAACGAAAGTCACACAACCAGAGCAAACTTTGTTATCTGGGCCCACGTTCTTGCTTGTGTTAGGGAAGGTTTTTGGACACGTGACAGAATAGCAACACACCTGTAAACATGTTCCGTGTCACAGTCCTCCTGCCTAGCCTATTGTGTGTAATGTGGGTACACTAGCCTGAATTAGTTTCGGTGTGTGTACTTTCAGAACTAAACAGTAATACTATTCGCAGTCTTATTCGATGTAGACATAGCAACAGTTTACAGCGAGTTGTGTTTCGTGAAAAGTTTTAGAATTAAACTGATGTTTAATACGGTCTGTAGTATTACAATTATCTTTATATATATATAGATATGCTGTATAATACTTATATATTATATGTATACAATTTTAATTTATTACCATTTTTATTAAACATTAAAACTATCGAGCATTAGCTTAGGCTGCTAGGCTAGTGCCAGTGAGTGGTTATATTGCGTCCGTATATAACTATTTTAATGTATTACATGGCTGAAGCATTTGAACGATGACCATCTTACTGGGAAGAGTAGTTATATCTTGGTTAATCAAGTACGCTCAGTACTCTATTTTGAATAGATAGTGAACAAATATTTAGGCAATGGGTGCGTAGGGTTTCGTAGGCTTAAGAAACAAGGTTTGTGGTTGGAATCAGTGTTTGGTAATTTATTTTTCCCGGAAGCACCAAATACTTATACAGTTACACTATCGATTTATTGATCATATTCATTAGTCATTAGGTCCTGCGCTTTCCTCGGTGTTCTTAGAACTCATTATTTTCTTCTTTGCGTTCGTTCTTTACCACCAATTTTAATCACTCTTTGTGATATGTTTGATCTTTGCCAAGAACGTGTATACGTTGCACATTGGTTTGTAGGCCCCTAAACGCATAGACTTCTACACGTTTAGGACAATGCTCATTTCAGCCAAACCTCCTTAGTCGCCTCTTACGATTTGCGTGGTAGGTAACAGTGGTTCTATTCTTTACACACCAAATTTGGGCCCCGGTAACCACTCGGGTGTTCTTGTTCTTTATTTTGAATATAATTTACCACCATGCCATAGATGTCTTTATTGTTATCAATATCCATGTTAATAATCTAAGGGTTGCCATCATCATCATGTGCCATATTATTGTGTCTGTCTACTAACTTGTCCGGATGTTGACATTCTTTCTTGGTATGAAGCCAGGCTATCCAGAATTTTCTCTTGTTGTCGTCCTCTGTCTCATCTCCCATTGATTTTGTCGGTTGTCTCACTCACTGTGTGTTCTAAATCCCCCTTTCTTATACACTCCAGACAAATTATGATTGCCAATTTCATATAATGATGAATTTTTCTCTCTGCTTTCACATAAACATTAGACTTCATTAGTCATTTTAACAGTCCACATGATAAGTATTAGTATTGTATGCAACATTTTAGTAGATCTTACAGTAATGCACTACAATATTATTGCATGTAAACTTGACACTTAAAATATTAATAATAAGAGAGCAGTTCACCTAATTGAGTAGTAACTTTAAGTGATCAGAAGATGACATAAAATTAATTGTCTATAAATTCAAAGCCAGCTTAAAACCTAAACAACATATAGAAGACCCAAGTTAGATTGTTTTAAAAATAAATTACGAATTAAAAATTCCAAAGTTTTATCAATTCAAACATTTGCCAGTGAGTGTTAGAAAATAAATAAAAATACAAAAGTAAGTTGAAAGTATTTGAAAATAGATATCTGTAAAAAATAATGAGCATAAAATGGAACAGATATCTTCTGCTTGCCTGCAACTATTTCATCCAGTACAGTTTTCATCACTGTGTTACAATTTTTTGTGTGTGAGAAATATGTTATTTGTCTTTGTAAAATCTTCACTAATGCCTGCTTCATTGCCAACTTTATGTAACTATATCTAACTTTGTATCAAATCTTTTCTTCATATAGATTGTTGACTGCAACGAATCTTCATCAGTTTCTTCTTCCTCTGAGTATAGTACATTTTGGTAGACTCGCTTCATAATCTATTTCTTGATGTTCCTTTCCATATCAAGCATTGTCTTTCTCTTTCCAGTTTGTTCTCAAACTTTCCTATCCACTTCTTGATATTCATTCCCACTTAAAGTATTTTTGTTCATTTTCACTTAAATCATTGTCTTGCTCATTCCTGTTTTCTCTCCAACTTTCCTATCAATTTATTGATGTTCCTTCCCACTTATTGCATTGTCTTTCTTTTCTTCAGTTTATTATTAAACTTTCTTACCAACTTTTTAAAACTTTTCTTTCCCACATATCATTATCTTGCTCATTACATTTTGTCCTCAAACATTTCAATCACATTTTTTTATATTTCTTCAAATTTTAAGCACTATCTTTCACATTATCCTCAAAATTCCATATTCCCTGCTTGAAGATCCGTCCCATTTTAAACCATGTGTTTCTCTTTGCTCTCAAATTTTCATATCAGTACAGTATTCAACATAACAACTTGTCTCATGAATACATACATTCATCTTACATAACTGGTAGTTTTACAAGTACTTGTCATAATAAAGTGTGCACTCTAATGTTGTTATAAACATTTCAAATTGTAGTATCTAATATTAGCACCATTATATTAGGAGTACAAGATGGTGCCAATAATGAGATATTTGTATGCTACAACAGGTAGAACGGTTCCAACATCCACAGTCTGATTACAGCACTTATTTGGTTCCAAGTGCTTAATAATGGCGACCATTATTACAGACTGTCTGTTCTATAATCAGTATTTATGTAACGGTGTCCCTTTATTATTTTAACCCATTTAAATTTTATCAGTAGAATATGAGATGGGATAACCAAGACCAGAAAATTAATAAGGATTGCCAAAATTGCGTTCAACAATATTAGAGCTTAGATAGTGTTTTAGTATGTCACCATGAACACTAAAAGAACAATGTAGAACACACTCTTTCTCCCACCATTATGCTATCAGTGCCAAACCTGGACGCTGACATCAAATGATAGAAGAAAACTAATCATGACATAGATGATGTGTATACGCAGAATGTTGGGGGTATTAAGAAACAACTGGTTTAAATATGAAGATATCAGGCAAAAATGTGGGTACAACATCAGCACTGAACTTTATCCAGAAACAACAAATGAAATAGTTTGGACACATAAGCAGATTACCAACAGACGCCTCAACAATTACGCATCAAAGAGCCATGCTACATCAACAAGGTGGATACAAGTCAAAATGCCATGCGCGCAAAAGGTGGACCTCAGAAATAACAGAGACTGAAAAACACTATTTATGATGCACACACAAAAGCCCATTCTAGCAATTTCTTATCCTAATGCTGTAAGGCAAAACAGGATTAGAGAAAAGTAGTAGAAGAAGAAGGTGCAAAGTTGAAACAGAAGATATAGGCAAGACGTTCCTACATGGAAAAGACAGTGGACTTTGACCTGGCTGACAACAAGGTTGAAGTTTCAGCTTGTCCACAGAAGAGAAAGTTGGTGATAAGCAGGCAAGGGGAAGACCACATCATTATTGGAAAGAAAACATTAGAAGAACAAAGAGTAGTGTTACAGAATACACTACACAGGCAAGGAAGAGGATATGTAGAACATCCATTTCAAGAGACCTTTGACGTGGCAGTGACAACTGATCAAACAGTTTCATCAATATGTTCTTAACTGAGACCTTTGACGTGGCAGTGACAACTGATCAAACAGTTTCATCAATATGTTCTTAACTGAGACCTTTGACGTGGCAGTGACAACTGATCAAACAGTTTCATCAATATGTTCTTAACTGAGACCTTTGACGTGGCAGTGACAACTGATCAAACAGTTTCATCAATATGTTCTTAACTGAGACCTTTGACGTGGCAGTGACAACTGATCAAACAGTTTCATCAATATGTTCTTAACTGAGACCTTTGACGTGGCAGTGACAACTGATCAAACAGTTTCATCAATATGTTCTTAACTGAGACCTTTGACGTGGCAGTGACAACTCATCAAACAGTTTCATCAATATGTTCTTAACTGAGACCTTTGACGTGGCAGTGACAACTGATCAAACAGTTTCATCAATATGTTCTTAACTGAGACCTTTGACGTGGCAGTGACAACTGATCAAACAGTTTCATCAATATGTTCTTAACTAGCCACAATTGCATCTTTTCGTCCCTCGAGTTTTTTAAAGTTATGCATACTCTTTGCTGAGATCAAATTTTATAATATAAATACTGAGATCGCTAGTGCACAGGCATTAACAATATCAACAAGGAAATAAAATAAATGAAATGGAAGAGGTCGGGACATACATTAAGAATGTAACAGGCCAGACACCACATTTGGCTTTGAAATGGAATGCGGGAGGCAAGAGAGGAATAGTGCGACCTAGAGAGACATGGAGACGAACTGGAGAAAGAGAAGAGTCGAGAAAGCCCTGGAATGAACTGTGGCCCATAAGCTTGCTTGCTCAAGACATATCTGATTGGAGGAAATTTGGGGATGCCCTATGCTCCAAAGGGAGTCTAAAGAAGAAGAATAGTAATATAACAACGACGTTATAACGTTTCATCTCCATATATTGAGTATAACATTCTTCTTCTAAATATAGTGTGGTCAAATGTTTTACACAGGAAAAAAGTAATTAGCCCTCTGACCTGCAGTATACTTGGTTTAATAATTGTGAGGTGACAGGCATTTAACACTTTACAGCCTGAAACAGCTCCAGAAAATGGTATGTGTCCCATTGTTGTGCACTTACATGTTAAAGTTCGGTTGGTTAGGCCTAGCTTGTTTGATTTGACGGAAAGGACTCGGTCCCTTGAAGTGGACAGATTGTTTGGATTAACTGTTGTTTAACCAGCACACGTCTGCCCGGATACAGAGTTCCGTCTTCTGCGCTTTGCAAACACAGCAAGATTATAGCCCCAGTTTCCTAATAAAATCGTAAAATTGTTCTTTTTCTAATGAAACAACAGTTATTATCAAAGTACAACACTTTATGATTTTCATAATATAGTGATTAAATGGTCGCAAGGTGAATGATTGATTTCATTGTACGGGGTTTCCCCATATGGTTCCGTCCCTATCGGCAGAACTAAATTGATTCATTCATAACAATATTTTTATAGTTATATTATAATAATAGGGGGTCTTTATGGCGAAGTGATTAAGACATTTGTCTGTGAAGTGTGTGGGTTTGAATCCGGACTTATTCACATGTGTAATCTTTTCTCTATGATTGTTGCTGGAGCGACGGAGTTCGTACTTTGTGCAACACTCTCTGCAGATGGAGTGCCATCTCCGACAGGGACGGAGCCATACGGTTATACCCTTTTTAATATTTTAACAAAAATCATACATCAGATATATTTTTTAAATTATTATTTGTAGAATACATATCCAAAGTTTTATAGAACAATAAATTATTTTCTTCATAACCTTCATCTTCAGCTTTCCAAGCCTTTAAAGCTTATTACTGCAGATATCACCGCCGCCTCCAGTCATCTCTATTCTTAGCCTTCTCGTCCTAATTGTTGACTGCTAGTATTTCTAGATCCACTTCAATCTTATATCTCTATCATTTTATTGTTCTTCATTGTGGTATCTTCCCATTCATCTATTTTGTATATGCATTTTTAGGTTTTCTGTTCTCTGTCATTCATTCACTATACCCTAACCATTATATCAAATATCATGGTGGTGGTAATTAATCGCCCTTGTGTTCCCGGGGCTCGCAAGGGGAGCAAAGATTAGGGCACTGCGACCTACAAGGCATGTCGTAAGAGGCGACTAAGGTGGGGTTTGGCGTAGGGCTGGCTACCTTATCCAGTAGAAAATTTTAGCCACAAGATCCAACCAACCATGAACAAGTCACATAAAGATGGTATGATAGGGTCACAAATGAGGACCTTATGGAGAGAACAAGACAGATTCCAGTGAACGAACAGGTTAAAAAGACGCTGGCGCTGGATAGGACACACTTTGCGAAAACCGGAGGAAAATATAACAAGAAGGGTCCTTGCCTGGAACCCGCAGGGACAGCGAAAGAAGGGAGGCCGAGAAATACATGGAGAGGAGATTTGGAGGCGGAGATCAACAATATAAAGAAGAGCTGGAGGAGCTGCAGGAGATAGCTAGAGATAGGAAGACTTGGCATGAGTTGGTTGAGGTCCTATGCCCCAACCCGGGTAAAAAAGGCAAGAGAGAGAGAGAGGTAATTAATAGTGATTTAAACATCATGTAAATATTCTTATCCCCCGTGTGTTGCTTGGGCTCACAGGGGAAGCAAAAAATAGTAACACTGCGACCTACAAGGCATGTCGTAAGAGGCGACTGAGGTAGGAGCCTAAGGAAGCTACCTAGTAAATAAAAATCGTTGCAGAAATTGGATAGCTGGCCTACTTGTAGGCGCATAACTGGCACACGCACAAACGCTCTTAGGCTCAGATCACATACAAATCACAAAGAGTGGTTAACAAGTGGTCGATGTGGAGCGCTCGAGGAAGAATGTTCTTATTGTTCAAAGATTCGTCTGAAGACTCATTTCAAAGATCTGCAAGAATGTTTCATCACATTTCATAATAGACTAATAAATGAAAAGATCACATGAAATAATTTTAAAATGATCTCGAAATGAAACATTAATAGTCTTAAGAACTAAAAATGTATTAATTTATGTTCCTAACTGAAAGATCACTTGTCCTCTTAACCCTATAAATTATTTGAATCTGGCACATTATCTTGTTAAGTACGGCAGCTTTCGGGAACTGTCGATGTCTCTTGTTATTTACGGCAGCTTTCGGGAACTGTCGATGTCTCTTGTTATTTACGGCAGCTTTCTGGAACTGTCGATGATAACGTGAAACCAACCACAAGAGATAATTATGCATCAACCTTGATTTCTGTGTGGGATAGGAGCAGTCTAATGGTGGTACGACACGTATCTTGTGGCTATATTATAGGGAAAACGATTAGTTATAGATGAGCAGTTAACATCTGATAGATAACGTAGAGAGAAGCAATGAAGTTTGCAGTACAACTATATATCTATATATATGTTATGTTATGCGATCGACGTCACAGCACATTGGGCATTCCCACGCATGCTCTGTCCTCTGCTGCAGCAGCCATCCTAAAGTCCATTTGCTCACCGTACCCATGAGAAGTTGATTACCATATCTTCTCTCTCCACCACGAAGACGACACTGTCTGGCATGTCCACACTTAACGCCTAATTCTCGAACTCGTTCCAGTGTCTGAGACGTGCCCATGTCACATAATTATATATCTATCTATATATATAGAGATAGATATATGAATGAATATAGAACAAATATAATTAGAGGTTAAAGTGTAGTTATACGAATTAACACAAATAAATGACGTTTCGACCAAAATATCTTTTTCAAGATAGAGTATATTTTTAAAAATGAAATATTTGTTTGTACAAGTAATCGAGAGAATGAAATTGAAGATAATTTTTGTGTAAAGAATGGTACGGAAAGTAGGAAGAAGATTAACAGAGAACCAATATAGTATTATAAAAAAAGTTAAACAATTAAAACAGTATGGAATGGAACTGATAAAAAAAAAGATTAGAATGCTAAGAGCATGCATATTCCCAGTGAAAACGCGTGGATGTGAAGCATGGACATTTAACAAATAAGTGGAAAAGCATATATGTGCTTTTGAATATAAGTGTTGCAAATGAGTTATCCGTTTACCATGGGCATAGAAGAGAACAAATAGATCTATCGATAAAGAACTCAAAATCAAAGAAAGTTGGCTGATGCTACGCAAAAGAATGAGAAAATTGAAGAACCCTTCGAATGTTCTAATTGAATATGAGAACAAATGATGAGCTTTTAGCGCGAGCAAACTTTACATCATTGAAGGCCATCATTAAAAAACGAATTGTACTAAGTGACTTAATACCCATGCTCAAGAAAATGAGTTCCGGCTGACTAAGACATGAGTGACTCCACACACAGAACACACCACAAATAATTCATATAACCTTTATTTTCGTGCCTGTTCATGTTGGTCTGGAAGTCAACGGGCGAGCAAGTCGGCTAGTTGATGCGGTAGTGGTCGAGGAAGGACAGGTAATTGACAGGTCAAATATTATCAATACCATAATAGAGACAGTTTAAAAG
Source organism: Arion vulgaris (assembly GCA_020796225.1). NCBI lineage: Eukaryota > Metazoa > Mollusca > Gastropoda > Stylommatophora > Arionidae > Arion > Arion vulgaris. The sequence continues at coordinate 36,408,402 of CM036756.1, forward strand.
ATGACTTTTTACAGACTCGTCTGACTCCGCATCCATGTATCCAGAGTGGAGAAGATAAGTGGAGTTCTGTCAGACATCAACACTTTGCTAAGAGTACTAGATGGTTGATCAATCAACTCAGAATTAGAGTCATTTACGCCGAATATATTGAGGAAGAGATCTGATCATTTATATACCTGCCCAGAGTGCAGTGATGATGATCCTGACTAATCACTAATTAAAACACCAACATGGAAATGAATTGGGCATGTCTGTAGTATGCCAGTATGTGTATTATTTAGGACAGATCTCCGATGGACAGTGGGTGTGAAAAGAAGTACAACGCGCTCAAATGAATCAAGGAGAAGAACTATTGAAAGAATATAGAACTATTGTGGCTTGACATGGGAAGCAATTGGTAGAAAGGTGGCAGTACGGCAACGGTGTAAATCTCTTGTGAAAGACGTATGTGTCTAACAGGACACTAAGAAGATATAGATAGAAAGTCAGGCACCACTTTGTATATAACAATATCTATCATACACTTGTCCGAGCTGGTTTCTCAACAAGCAGTTAATTCTTTCTTCTTCTTTGCGTTCGTTCTTTACGACCATTTTAATCACTCTTTATGATATGTTTGATCTTTGCCAAGAACGTGTATACGTTGCACATTAGTTTGGTAGGCCCCTAAACGCATATATTTCTACACGTTTAGGACAAGTGCATCCGATTTCAGCCAAACCTCCTTAGTCGCCTTACCACATGCGTGGCAGGTAACAGTGGTTCTATTCTTTACACCCCAAATTTGGGCCCCGGTAACCACTCAGGCGAAGCAGTTAGTTATTTTCTTGTTTTTATAGCCAATACTTCCTGATATAACCACAAATAGACTGGTTTTGGAGTTGAAATGTGTGCCTTGGTTTCAAGAGGCTTTAAGCTCCTATCAAATAAACAAAGTGAGACGAGCAGTATAGGGATGGAATGCCTAAGAAGAATACGGACGTGACGTCACTAGTTTACACATACCTGGCTTGACTAAACACATCTGTAGCTGTCTTCAGTCCCATACCTTGTCATTAGGGCATTCCCATAGAAAGAGCGAGAGAGATTCAAATACACACACACACATACAATCCCATAAGCAGATATTCATCACACACACAACAATCAAACCATGAGAGCGAGAGATTCAAATACACACACACACTACAATCACAACCCATAGAGAGTGAGAGACTCAAATATACACATACAATCACACCATGAGGAGACTCAAATATACACTACAAACACAACCCATAGAGAGAGATATTCAAATACACACACACACATGCAATCAAAACCCATAGAGAGAGCGAGAGACTCAAATATACACACACGTACAATCACAAACTGATATCGTTTACAAGGAGCTCTAACAACAGACCAATAATGTTATCTTCATAGCTTACTTAGATCGGATACAAAGGGCCCTAACAACAGACCAATAATGTTATCTTCATAGCTTACTTAGATCGGATACAAAGGGCCCTAACAACAGACCAATAATGTTATCTGCATATCTGACTTATACTACGTATCTCTGTTCTGTACTTTTGTATCCGTGATTCAAATACAAAATTCGAGAAATAAGTCTTAAAATAGGTTGCCCTCATTTGTGTTTGTTTTTAACAGACCGTGAAAACAGCCTTATATCTTGACTTAAGGCTAGGTTTATTGTACTGTTATTAAATAAAATATATGTTAACTGTGCTAGGTGTAAATCGTGTGTGTTCTAAACATTGGAAGTATACAGTAAACGGTTACATGAAGACGGATATTTCATTATGGCTTTCACATTTGCAACTGGACTTAAGCACGGGTGAGTTGTGAGTCTGCTAGTAATGTTACGAAAAATAGTAGAATATATTTGAAATTAAAGATAATTTATTCGGGTTATTCACCTCTTTGTAGCTTGACTAAGTCTATCGTGAAAGATGGCCTAAGATCTCTCAAGCAACCTCACTTGAAAGAAATTCCCACCGAAGCATCCACTGAAAGATGGCACGAAGTGCAGTATAGTAGGTTTCTTATAAGAATGTCAACTGAACTTTGTTGTACGTTCTAAAAGCATATTACAAGACTTATATATCGTGAAGAATTTGCTCATAAACAGCATCATGTCCAGGAAATATTTCAGTCACGTTAAACGACATGGTGCTTTGGAGAGAACAGAAATGAAAGACATGGTTCCTGTGCTTGGAAGAAGGGTTTAAAAAAGGGTTTAAAAGCCGAAGGATTGACTTCATTGCACCAGGTTTTACCCCACATGGCTCGGTCCCTCTCCGCAGAAGTGGCACGCCACCTGCCGAGAGTATTGCACAAAGCACGAACTTCGTAGCTCCAGCAACAACCTAGGGTCTCTGGAAAAACTGCACTTGTGAACAGAATGGCGCGGTCCGGACTCGAACCCACGAAGGGGAAGAAGAAGGGGAAGACCAAGGCGAAGGTGGCAGCAGGACATCAAAGAAACATTGAACATGACGTTAGCAAGGGCGGGAGAACTTTCTAGAGACAGAGAGTTATTCAGGCAGGCTGTGACGAAAGCAACGTTCTGCAATACACATGCTACATGATGATGATGTTTTATAAGACATTAAAGAGAATAATAAGAAGAAAATATACACATTGACGTTGCCATTCTATCAAAATGTCACGAACTTTAGTTCCCCAAGGGAAGTCGTGGGTTCCAGTCTCTGGTGAAACATATTTTCTTCTTGTATATATTGATCTATGTCGAGATACAAGATCTGAAGATTCACATTGTTATATCGTCACATAAAACGTGTGGTGTTACAAGTGTTGCTATTCTATTGCATGTGTATAGAAAACATTGCAAGTGTTTTAAACTAACAATATAATACTTTCAAAGTGTTTTAAACTAACAATATATTGTATAGAATACTTTCAAAGTGTGTTAAACTAACAATGTATTGTATAGAATACTTTCAAAGTGTGTTTAACTAACAATATATTGTATAGAATACTTTGAAAGTGTGTTAAACTAACAATGTATTGTATAGAATACTTTCAAAGTGTGTTTAATTAACAATGTATTGTATAGAATACTTTGAAAGTGTGTTTAATTAACAATGTATTGATAGAATACTTTCAAAGTGTAATTAAACTAAAATGTATTGTATAGAATAGACTTTGAAAGTGTGTTAAACTAACAATGTATTGTATAGAATACTTTGAAAGTGTGTTAATTAACAATGTATTGTATAGAATACTTTGAAAGTGTGTTAAACTAACAATGTATTGTATAGAATACTTTGAAAGTGTGTTAAACTAACAATGTATTGCATAGAATACTTTGAAAGTGTGTTAAACTAACAATGTATTGTATAGAATACTTTGAAAGTGTGTTTAATTAACAATGTATTGCATAGAATACTTTGAAAGTGTGTTAAACTAACAATGTATTGTATAGAATACTTTGAAAGTGTGTTTAATTAACAATATATTGCATAGAATACTTTGAAAGTGTGTTTAATTAACAATGTATTGTATAGAATACTTTGAAAGTGTGTTTAATTAACAATGTATTGTATAGAATACTTTGAAAGTGTGTTTAATTAACAATGTATTGCATAGAATACTTTGAAAGTGTGTTAAACTAACAATGTATTGTATAGAATACTTTCAAAGTGTGTTTAAAATTTAAAAATGTATTGCATATAATACTTTCAAAGTGTGTTTAATTAACAATGTATTGCATAGAATACTTTCAAAGTGTGTTAAATTAACAATGTATTGTATAGAATACTTTCAAAGTGTGTTTAATTAACAATGTATTGTATAGAATACTTTCAAAGTGTGTTTAATTAACAATGTATTGTATAGAATACTTTGAAAGTGTGTTTAATTAACAATGTATTGTATAGAATACTTTGAAAGTGTGTTTAATTAACAATGTATTGCATAGAATACTTTCAAAGTGTGTTTAATTAACAATGTATTGCATAGAATACTTTCAAAGTGTGTTTAATTAACAATGTATTGCATAGAATACTTTCAAAGTGTGTTTAATTAACAATGTATTGCATAGAATACTTTCAAAGTGTGTTAAATTAACAATGTATTGTATAGAATACTTTCAAAGTGTGTTAAATTAACAATGTATTGTATAGAATACTTTCAAAGTGTGTTAAATTAACAATGTATTGTATAGAATACTTTCAAAGTGTGTTTAATTAACAATGTATTGCATAGAATACTTTCAAAGTGTGTTTAATTAACAATGTATTGCATAGAATACTTTGAAAGTGTGTTTAAGTTTAAAAATGTATGATAGAAAACATTTTAAAGTTGTTCAACTAACAATGTATGTATAGAAAACATTGAAAGTATGTTAACTAACAATGTATGGTATAGAAAACTTTGCAAAGTGTGTTCAACTAACAATGTATGGGATAGAAACATTGAAAGTGTGTTCAACTAACAATGTATGGTATAGAAAACATTGAAAGTATGTTCAACTAACAATGTATGGCATAGAAAACTTAAAGTGTGTTAAACTAACAATGTATGGCATAGAAACTATTGAAAGTTGTTCAACTAACAATGTAGTGATAGAAACATTGAAAGTGTGTTCAACTAACAATGTATGTATAGAAAACATTGAAAGTATGTTCAACTAACAATGTATGTATAGAAACTTGAAAGTATGTTTCAACTAACAATGTATGGTATAGAAAACATTGAAAGTGTGTTCAACTAACAATGTATGGTATAGAAAACATTGAAAGTATGTTCAACTAACAATGTATGGTATAGAAAACATTGAAAGTGTGTTCAACTAACAATGTATGGTATAGAAAACATTGAAAGTATGTTCAACTAACAATGTATGGTATAGAAAACATTGAAAGTATGTTCAACTAACAATGTATGGTATAGAAAACATTGAATGCGTGCTAAACTAACAATATATTTCATAGAAAACATTGTTAATGTAAACTTTTCTAAATTTTTTCTTCATCAATACTCCAACAACTCTCTGCTCTTATCTTACGGTTTTAATGCCATCTACGGTTTAATGCCATCTACGGTTTAATGCCATCTACGGTTTAATGCCATCTACGGTTTAATGCCATCTACGGTTTAATGCCATCTAATGATATTTGCATGTTTCTGTAAATTGTTTCTTTGCTCCTTGTATCTGACCTTGAAGGAAGTGTAATTATCCAACACTTGGCACCCGAAGAGGTGATGATCAACAGATTCATTACGATATGTACACATCTGACTGTCTGGCTTGTGTTCTGGTTGATTTAGTTAATGTGATTATTAAGTGGTATGTGTTGGCATCAGAGTTGAAAATTAGTGCTCTAATCTCTCCTTGCAATTAGTTGATGTTGTCGTTGGGGTTCGGGTCGAAGTGTTATCTCTGTAGACCTCTCTCTCCCTTTAAGTGTTTCCTATGACCCATCTGTATGTGTTCCACTAGCAATATATTACACGGAAAACGTTCCAAGTGTGTTCTAGTTACAGGATATGTTCACCTTGCAATGTATATTCCCATTATGACGGAATATTGACTTACAAGGAATGTGACATTGCAGAGTATAACAGTATTCTTGAAGGTAAATGCAGGTTAACTTGACATGATTATCACACCTGTCGCTTAGGTTAACATCAGCTAGACCTCAATCACAAGACGTCTAATGTTTAAGGCACTAGTAATAAAAGGTGGGAACGTGTCCTCCATGTTCTTGAATGATGCACAAGACGAACAGTAAATACACAGTGTAGACGAGCAATCTGCAGATGGATTGATTGACTTGAATGATGCCAAGACGAAAAGTAAATACACAGTGTAGACGAGCAATCTGAGCCAAGACGACAGTAAACACACAGTGTGTAGACGAGCAATCTGCGCACAAGACGACATAACACACAGGTGTAGACGAGCAATCTGCAGCACAAGACGAACAGTAATACAGAGTGTGACGAGCAATCTGCAGATGAATTGATTGATAAAACCATTGTACTTCGTTGAATTATTTTTAATTTTTTAAAATACCGATCCAGAAGCACTTGAGCTTTCAACCTAGGCTCGTGCCATGGATATGTAACCCTTCGGTTCGGTGTCACGAACTCCGAGAATCTGGGGAACCTGTGGCTTTTCTGCCAGCCCGCGGAATTGAACCCGGACTCACAGGGAGCTTGTCATAATAGTCCCAAAGCGCTACGAAAACGCTGGGCAGGCGGGCAACTTCGGGAATAAGCATGCGTACTCCGATCTCTTTCTTACAGAGAAATATAGAGGCAATGCACGAATTTTGTATCATCGATGAGCGTCCCAGTATAGTTTTGAAAATAACAGTAGGAATTTCGCGCCTATTGTTAATGAATTTAGCCTTGACTTTGACTTTTCAGTTTATGTTTCAAGTTTTTAAACTGCCAATGGTTCTTGTGCGTGATCAACATCAGCATGGAATCTACGTTTTATCGTCTATTTCCGATATGACTAGGAACTCGATCTCACCAACATTAAATCAAGGATCATTGATAATATGGTCTGACCTCTACACGCGAGAAGCGAGCCAAGTACTTATTAAGTGAAAGGCAAGCCACGACGAACCTTCACGCCACATATACGTTCTTCTGATAAAAAAATAAATAGATGAATTAATCATTATGGAAGTATAGTTTTTCTTGGCTGAAATCGGATGCATGTGTCCTAAACGTGTAGAAGTCTATGCGTTTAGGGGCCTACCAAACAAATGTGCAACGTATACACGTTCTTGGCAAAGATCAGACAAATCACAAAGAGTGATTAAAATTGGTTGTAAAGAACGAACGCAAAGAAGAAGAAAAGAAGTACAGTTAAAGACGTTGAGCGATTGTCGTGATTATTTGTTTATTTACTAATGCTATTACTGATGTGGTGGAAGGCGAGACGGGTTAGCGCAGTGTCTAGAGCAAATTATTGTTTAATCGGACACAAAAGGATTCTGGGTTCATTCCCAAACTCGACATACCACAGGTTAAGAAAGGAATTGGTCCTCCCTGAATACTCGGACCCGCCAGTGTGGGAAGCAAAGAATCGTACCACTGCAATCTACAAGGCATGTCGTAAGAGGCGGCTGATGTAGGATCTAGGAAGCTACCCTAGTAAATAAAAAGCATCGCAGAAATCGGATGTGCTGGCCTACTTGTTCGCATAACTGGCACAACGTACAATTGCTCTTAGGTTCAGATCACATATAAAGCACAAAGAGTGGTTAACAAGTGGTCGATATGAAGCGTTCGAAGAAAAAGAAGAATAGTCGGGCATAGAAATGTCGAGGGACATGCACATCATACTCTAAGTCTGAAAAGGATGTGGGATATTTTGTTAGTGGATTGGTTGGAGTCCCCTTGTGGCAATCAAAAGAAACTCGAATCATGTACTCGTGTAGGCTTGACTCATGTCATGTACTCGTGTAGGCTTGACTCATGTCATGTACTCGTGTAGGCTTGACTCATGTCATGTACTCGTGTAGGGATGATGATGTTGTTGTATATACCAATGGATCGGTTCAACGTGGTAAGAAGTCCGGCTGGGGTTTCTTGGCTAATGCGCATGGTAGGGTTGTTGCAGAGCAAATGGGGCATACAACTACTTCTAGTATGAGGATGGAGGTTGAGGCCGTTACTGCTGCACTCCATTAGATCACTGGGACTTCATTTACTGGGGCAGTTGTTGTATCTGACTCTCAGTCGATGCTTCACAAGATCCAGAAGGGCATGTTTCGGTATGAGTGGATGTCGTCTATAGAAGTTTCTAACCTCCAGAGGCTTACGTGTATATACTGTCCTGGGCATGCGGTTGTTTACAGTAATGAGAGAGCGGACAGGCTTGCATCAACAGCATCGACTGTTGGGAAGTTGAAGATGGATAAGGAGATATTCTTCGGTCTCTTCGCGACTGTCTGTTGGATGAGGACACTAAAATCGATGTTTAATCGATCAAGCGATTTAGGCAGTTTGGAGTTACCCGTTGTACAAGTCGAACTGGACGCCTGAGAAGTAGAGTGAGAGGTGTGTTTAATCAGCGAGCCACAGGAACCATCAGTATGCATACTCTTTGATATGTGTTGGGGAGACTGAGCACCTATGGCTCTGCCCGGAGTGCATTGACGCCAGTTTAGTAACCAATAACAATAAGGCTTGACTACGCAAGCATTATAAGTGATTTACTACGCCAACTCTATATTCAACCTACAATCCCCCTCAATGTCTATTAATGGATTATTTGATCATGTCTTATTAAAGTATTACACTTTATAAGTCATGTACACTTGGGTTGCGGTCTTTCTACTGACTTAAAATCGTGATATCGTAGGAGTTAGTGCATTGGCGTCGCATTCGCGTGGCCCCGTGATCAATTCCCCAGTGGGTGTGGAGTTTTTTTTCATCGATGAAAACATGGGGCAATGCCTGGCATGTGGGAATAAAAGGTGTAACATTGAAAGAAAAGATTACCACCACGATTGCTAGAGCGTTGAAAGACAAGAGTACCACAAAAGACTGCTGTTACTTGAAAGACAAGAGTACCACTACGACTGCTAAAACATTGAAAGACAAGAGTACCACCACGACTGCTGTAACATTGAAAGACAAGATTACCATCAAGACTGCTAGAGCGTTGAAAGACAAGATTATTATCAAGACTTCTTGAGCGTTGAAAGACAAGATTACCATCAAGACTGCTTGAGCGTTGAAAGACAAGATTACCATCAAGACTGCTTGAGCGTTGAAAGGCAAGATTACCACCAAGACTGCTAGAGAGTTGAAAGACAAGATTACTACCAAGACTGCTAGAGCGTTGAAAGACAAGATTACTACCAAGACTGCTAGAGCGTTGAAAGACAAGATTACCATCAAGACTGCTTGAGCGTTGAAAGACAAGATTACTATCAAGACTTCTTGAGCGTTGAAATACAAGATTACCACCAAGACTGCTAGAGCGTTGAAAGACAAGATTACCACCAAGACTGCTAGAGCGTTGAAAGACAAGATTACCATCAAGACTGCTTGAGCGTTGAAAGGCAAGATTACCACCAAGACTGCTAGAGAGTTGAAAGATAAGATTACTACCAAGACTGCTAGAGAGTTGAAAGATAAGATTACCACCAAGACTGCTAGAGAGTTGAAAGACAAGATTACTACCAAGACTGCTAGAGCGTTGAAAGACAAGATTACCACCAAGACTGCTAGAGCGTTGAAAGACAAGATTACCACCAAGACTGCTTGAGCGTTGAAAGGCAAGATTACCACCAAGACTGCTAGAGCGTTGAAAGACTAGAGTACCACCAAGACTGCTAAAATATTGAAAGACAAGAATACCACTACGACTGCTAAGACATTGAAAGACTAGAGTACCACTACGACTGCTGTAACATTGAAAGACTAGAGTACCACTACGACTGCTGTAACATTCAAAGACTAGAGTACCACTACGACTGCTGTAACATTGAAAGACTAGAGTACCACTACGACTGCTGTAACATTGAAAGACTAGAGTACCACTACGACTGCTGTAACATTGAAAGACTAGAGTACCACTACGACTGCTGTAACATTGAAAGACTAGAGTACCACTACGACTGCTGTAACATTGAAAGACTAGAGTACCACTACGACTGCTAAAACATTGAAAGACAAGAGTACCACTACGACTGCTGTAACATTGAAAGACTAGAGTACCACTACGACTGCTAAAACATTGAAAGACAAGAGTACCACCACGACTGCTGTAACATTGAAAGAGAAGAGTACCACAAAAGACTGCTGTAACATTGAAAGACAAGAGTACCACAAAAGACTGCTGTAACATTGAAAGACAAGAGTACCACAAAAGACTGCTGTAACATTGAAAGACAAGAGTACCACAAAAGACTGCTGTAACATTGAAAGACAAGAGTACCACAAAAGACTGCTGTAACATTGAAAGACAAGATTACCACAAAAGACTGCTGTAACATTGAAAGACAAGACTACCACAAAAGACTGCTGTAACATTGAAAGACAAGAGTACCACAAAAGACTGCTGTAACATTGAAAAAGAGGTAGATATAGAGTTAGTATTAACTATTCAGTTAATGACTAAGAAAACATACAATTAATCACTAACAATCCATTCAATGAATCACTAATTATACAACCAAAACGTTTTCGTTGCAATCAACAAAACGCGTGTCACATTTATTATTTATGGTCTGTCGATCGGGTTACGTCCCTGTTTCAATTGTATGCTCCAGTGACATTTTGACAAGTGCTTGGCGGTCAGTAGGGAGATAATCTTACTTATCGTGTCTGGTCTGGTCATTCTGTATTAAATATTATAATAATTCATTTCGTACCGTTATACGTTATATAGGACCTGCAAGCAATTTATTCATACCGCTCTGTCCTGGGTAACTCGCTCAATCTCTTCCATGGAGTTGAGACCGATATTTCTTGCCTCCCTCAGCGAAGTTCGTTTCAGGGTCTCCTGCCTTATGGCGTCCTCTTTTCTAGAACCCTGGGCCTCCTACTTCAATGTCTGCGTTGGCATTTTTGATCCTTTTTTCTCATGGTGTGGCCTCCGGCAGCATAAGACCGGGGCTCGCCGGCCTTATCTTATCGGAGGTCATGGTCCAACATATCTCCATCTTCTCCTTCTTATAAAAGTTGTTACTAGTGGTTGATCAGAGATGTCTCTGATTTCATATCTTCTCCTGAATTCGTCCAATTTCTGTATTGGCGATAATTTTATTATTTTTTAATGACATTTTTATCTTTTACAACGTTGTCTTACGTACAAGATAAGATGTCGGCCATTTCTATTGAGATACTTAACAAGATGGCATAATCGGATCTGTTCATTTGTCAATTCGATACGAATTTTCGATACGATGCGTTGATTTAAATCACTTGTATTTCATGTTAGAACTATGACATTGCTCACAGAGTGGAGTGTATTTGTCCATTCATACGCCTATTTTACTTCTTTATGGAAAGTTCACATTATTTACAAATGCTCGCTCCGATCTATATGTCTGTTTGACCTCGTTTGACCTTTGTATAGAGTGATATGTTCAAACAATTATCTGAACGCGTTAGAATATTTGTCAGTTGTGGGCTATCAGATTATGACTTTCTTCTTCTTCTTCAGCGATCCATGGGCATACGCTTAATTTACTGTGCAAGTGGACCACAAACTGGGCAGTCATCGTCAGGTTTCCCCAATGCTTAGTTTTTAGGTCGACTGGGTGTGACAGAAAGAACTCAAAATCAAAGAAAACTGGCTGATGCTACAAATAAGAAAGATAAAATTGAGATATTTTGGACATATTAAAAGACATGAAAGGCTGGAGAAGACCATCATGGAAGGAGGTATACTTGCAAAGAGAAGAAGAGGAAGACCACGGAGAAGATGGATTCAGGATGTAACTGATGGTTTGAACATGACGGCTGCAGAGGCAGGACATCTGGCCTATGAGAGAGAGAAATTCCGGAGTACTGTTGTGGGATGGCAATGTTCAGCTAGGACAAGCTATTTGATGATGATGGTGTGACTACATGTTGTTTCTCAGTTCATGAGAGGAAAGTTCTGCAGGACAAGCTATTTGATGATGATGGGTGTGACTACATGTTGCTTCTCAGTTCATGAGAAGTCCTGCAGGACAAGCTATTTGATGATGATGGGTGTGACTACATGTTGCTTCTCAGTTCATATAGGAGAGGAAAGTTCTGCAGGACAAGCTATTTGATGATGATGGGTGTGACTACATGTTGCTTCTCAGTTCATATAGGAGAGGAAAGTCCTGCAGGACAAGCTATTTGATGATGATGGGTGTGACTACATGTTGCTTCTCAGCTCATATAGGAGAGGAAAGTCCTGCAGTACAAGCTATGTGTATGAGTGTGACAATAATCAGTATTTTATTTATGTCTTATTAAATTACAACGGACAATACAGGCATATTCAAGAGGTTTCTGTTCTTGAGCTTTCAGACGGAAGAGGCACTGAGCAGACCACTGCTCAGATATAAGATATCTACAAAGCCTAATGAAGAACTATTACATTAGTCCCAAAAAATGATAAAAAACTAGCAGATGACCGAGTTATGTCAAAAAAATCTACCAAAGATGACACAGACTTATTGAAAGAGACTTGTCCGTCTGCCCAGCGTGTTCGTAGCGCGTTTGACTACGGGTGACTAGTTATCTGTGAGTGCGGGTTCAATTCCGCGGACTGGCAGAAAAGCCACAGATTTCCCAGATTTACGGTGTTCGTGGCACCGAGCCGAAGGGTTACGATGTCCATGACACCGAGCCGAAGAACTTTCAGCTAAAGTGCTTCTGGATCGGGAAAAAAAAAATTGAAAGAGACTTAGGGATGAGATGAAGGCAAGGGAAACAAGTGCAAACTTAGACGTTTTCACAGCAAAACATTTGCCAGTTGACTATAAAGACGGGAAAAAGCCATATTTTAAATTAAAAGAATAATTACAAATACAAGAAAACTGGCTACAGCTACACAAGAAAACTGGCTATAGCTACACAAGAAAACTGGCTACTGCTACAAATAAGGGTGAAGAAATTGAAGTATTTTGGACATATGAAGGCTGGAGACGTCAGTTATAGAAGGAGTCACTCGCCAAAGAAGAGAAGAAGACAATGGATTCAGGATGTAATTGATGATTTGAGCATAACGACTGCATCTGGCCTATAAGAGAGATAAGTTCCGAAGGACTGTTTAGAGTGCCAAAGCTATGTTCAGGACAAGCTATTTCATGATGACTTATTGTTGCTGTCGCTGTTTATTTGAAACCATTTAATCACTCTTTGTTATTTGTATCATATATCACAATAGTATATAACATAGCTCGATTATCCTTTGCAGGTACTTCATTAATAAATGCTGCAGAAGCATGGATAATAGTGATATGCGTTTTTGTTACTTCTAAGTAATTTTAACTATTTGCTGCTGTTCAAACAAATACTCGTTACTTAATCGTTAGTTAGCCACCGTTGACCATTTGTAATTGTTTAGTTATAGAAATTAAAGCAGAGATTATGAGTAGAGTAACGAAAGCAGCTTTTATGAAAATGAAAAACACATTATGCGTGAATTCACTACCAATGACACTGCGGAAACGAGTGCTCCAGTGCTATATTGAGCTACAACTTGTGTATGGCAGTGTATCATGGACAATGAACAAGCAATCAATGAGATTATTGGAAGCCACAGAGATGTAGTTTTACAGAAGAATGCTAAAGTTCGATGGATAGCAAAGAAAACAAATGCTGGGGTTTTAAAACAGGCCGAAACACAAAGAAATCTTATCAAAAGAATACGAATCAGGCAATCAAGGTTCTTCGGTAATATGAGGTGTCGAACATTTGGTGACAACAGCTAACATTCAGGGAAGGAGATATCGTGGAAGACAGAGGGAGAAGATGTTGGATGGTCTGACATCTTGGTTCGACAAAAGATCGACGGCAGAACTGATTACATGCACCAAGCAAAGAGAGTTGTGGAGAGACATGATCGCCTACGCCGGCAGGCAAGGCCCTTGATTAATTGAATTCTAAAAAGTCTATCCTCCCCTCCCCAACCCAGTTCCCCATACTGAAAATGTCTTCCTCGTCTGAATGCTTTAAGAGCTCAGACGTCGCCAGAGGGACTATATAACAGTTCTCATATCGGTGATATCGTTGATGTGTTGCTACGTTGTCATAGACATATCGGGACAATTGTAACATTTATTACGATAAATAGCTTAACTTTTATTCACTAATCTTTCTCCCATGTTGTCTAAGGGTTTAGTTAGTACTTAGAATCGGATTGAAAGTCGCGATAAACTTTGTAGGCGCTTTGTCCCAGGATCAGGTTTCAAAGTGGTGGTGGGGGAGAGATAATTTTTCACCACAGTGCCAGTGCTCCTCTACGTAGCGTGCAGTTTATTATCTCGATTGAACATATGCGCATGCTCACGACAGCCAAAAACCGCGTCGCTGGAACTGTGAAACGCACAATTCCATACAAGTACTTTTGTAATTTTTTCATGAGCTGGGTAATGGCTACTGACATTAAGATTGAGGATTATAGTGTACAATTAAAACTCATATTGAATGTTATCGATATAAAATAGGGGGTGCTGCTGTTCCACACTGCCTATAGACGTATCGCTAATGTTCTGTTAGCACCCAATACATTTTCTTCTTCCACTTCGTACTTCATTTATTCCCAATTTATATCGTTTCATAACGATTAATACTGACACGAAATTCAGCTAAAGTTAATTGTAGATTTTGAAATGGATTTGAACAACAGGAGATAGCACAGAACGTCCGTTGACACTGATGAGATTCTTGTTGATAACAGGGAACTATAACGTTGATTGAATACGAAAGCTCTTGTTTTAGATGAAAAATAACTTTTAATGGATGTTTTTATGTGGGGAAAGAAGTCGGTAAATATAAAGTTTGAAAACTTAATAAAAAAATAACATCTTAGAAAGAATCGCCCCAGATCAATGATGTTTCATGTTATTTCTATAAATAGTATGATGGATCAAAAATAGTAAATATTCGAAACAAATTATTGATTTATTTGTACATTACTTTAATATCAAATAAATATCTTGTACTTTACGTTCTATTGTGTTTCTATATTTGCTTTGGAAAGTGACAAGAATGATCATTTTAATGGAATGTTGTATGACAGTTTTACATAACTATCATCATTATCATGTTCCATGTCTACTAGCGCTGACGATCATGGATATTCATACATTTGTTTACCAGCGTTGATGATCAACTCAGCTGTTGAAGTTCTTCAATGCCATGATAGGCTACTGGACATCATTTCTCTCTCATTCTCTCTCATTCTCTCTCTCATTCTCTCTCACACTCTGTCTTCCTATATCTCTCCTCCCAACTTTTTGTCACCACGTGTTCTTATAACAGAGCAGTTCATTTATTTGTGTATCATTTTTGCCTGCACGTGAGATACTAAAAAAAAAGAAATTATGCTACGAATTGTCAAAGCAACATCAGCTTTTTAAAAAAAATATTTTAAAATGCCAATGTTGTATCAATCCGAACATATGCAAGCGTGAATTGAAAAATAACTACAGATATGGAACATATTTTGAAGGCTTTTGAAAATAGTTGTCGGAAAAATTATGAGGACTAATATGAGGACATATAATAGGATTAATTCAAGAGAGGTGATGAAATCAGAGAAATGTCTGGTCAACCACTAGTAACAACTGTTATGAGAAATAGAAAATGGAGATATGTTTGACATATTTTGTGAATAAATTATCAAAGAATTACCAAGCTATTATTGCGGTGGAAGGTGAATGGTACAAGAAGGAAAGAAAATCCGTAAAACTTTTCTTAGAAAGATAAAAATATCAGACACAATTTCCCAGAAGAAATTGAACAAGTTTCCCAGGATAGATCGGTATGGGAACATTCCTATGGAACGTAAATTCAATAATGTGCATTCTAATCCCTGTGTTAGCATTGAAATGAAAATCGTGACATATTCTGTACGGTACCTAGTCATCAACCATAGTAACTAGTCGTTGATTTTCTAGGCACCACTTATACGTTCAGCAGTTTGCCATTGCTTTCTGAACGGTGAGGTCTATTTTTACCGTTTGTAAAAATCCCACGGAAATGAATTTCCTTCCAAACGTTCCCACCGTGGGGTTTGAACCAGGTACGCTTGGGTTTGTGATCGAGCTCACTACCGCTTGAGCTACAGACGGCTCACATTAGCTGTACATTCTGTAAAATAGTTGACTTTTTTTTATATTTGTAAGATAGTTGCCTTTTTAACATTGAGTACAAGGAGTTTTTTGCAAGAACCCCATGGGTAGCAACGGAAGCCGGGAAGCAAGAACCCCAGGGGAAGCAACGGAAGCAATGAATTTATCTGTCCGTCCATCTATCTATCTTTTTATCTATCTGTCTGTTTGTCTAAATATTTGTCTAACTATTTATCTATCTATTCAGTTATCCAGCTATGTATCTGTCCGTCTATCTATTTATTTTTCTGCCTTTCTGTTTTTCAGACTCAAACACGCACTCTCTTCCACGCACTATCTCTTTCTATCTTATACCATTTCTATTTCACTCTCAAACTTTCACTCTTTATCTCACTCTCATCTTATTTCTCTCACTCTCATCCTCTTTTTCTCCTATCTCCCTCTCTCTCTACTAACCTTTTTCCTTGATCGAAATTCACTTGCTACAATTGTAATTTTAGTTTGTTATGACTGTTATTATTTGACATGAGTCAGTTCTGATGGCCTTCTTGTAATCAATCAGATCTGATACCATTCTACAGTACAACACCAGATGTGATACTTTAAAGTGGGGGTTTTCTGTTACAAGATTTAAAATATTACAGTTACCCGTCTGTACAAATTCATGTCCTCTTGGATAATACTTTGCAAACACTGGCCAAAATTCGAATGTGCCGGTCCTACATACCATAGGTGTCTAACGGAGGCGTAGGGACTTAACGGGGGCGCAACGTACTCACGTTCTCACTGCCAACAACACAGATCACAAACCTTGGGTGATAAGAACAAACGCAAACAAACAAACAAACGTGTTAGAATTATCAGTGCTTAGAAAATGTTCGCTGATAAACAAACAAACAAAGAAGCAAAATAAATGGGAAAAACCTGCCCGGTTTAGACAAGAGTGGCTGATTTTACTATAGTATTGCAACTTTTTTTATTTGTTATTAAACGGGGCATCCCACGAAAGTGCTTTGATTGAATCCTCGGAGCGGCCCTGGCTTAATTGTTGTTAATTATCAATTTACGAATGCCCTAATACATTTAACACATGGTTACAAAGTTGATCATAATTTTAGCTTGGCATTTTCTTATATTGGCTTCTACAGCTGAAATCAGACCAAATTATAGATAGCAAAACAATAATGAAAAGTGGAACAAGTTGGTGATTTCCCAATAGATTGTTAATCTGCGTAAGACTGAATGTGTGGAACACTAACTTGTATGTGTGTTTTGTTTGTTTATTTTATTGTTATGAACCCTATAGGATAATTCTCCCCGCTGTATTGAACACGGAGAATAAAAGACCGTATAGATCATTTCGTATATAATTACCTTGATTGATTCCACGCTTGATTTGCTTTCAGTGGAAGCTGAAATCCATGGTCCGTGAAGTCAGCACGCTTCATTGACTCTTTATAAACATCTTTCTAAGAAATTAATGACCACGTCATGTAACCTTAACATAGGGCACTCATTCTATCAACACCGTGCCAGTGTAACAGCGAGCAAACTATGAGTGGCACCATTTGGGTTATTGTTCCAGATGGATAAAGCGGTGTGCACACAGTTATTTACGACATCAAATATTTATCATGGTGCTCCGTTTGACCGCAGAAAGATAAATAAGTAAGCTATGCAGATTAAAGTAGCCGCCGTTAACATGGCTGTCTTCAATCATGTTTTTTTTATAACAAGCTTTAACAAAAATGTTTTAACGGCGAAGGAATGACTTAATTGCACCGGGTTTCCCCGTGGAACTTGGTCCCTCTACTCAGCAATTACACGCCACATGCAATGAGTATTGCACAAATCACGTACTCCGTATCTTCAGCAATAATCTTGGGGATCTCCAAAAGTAAAGCACCCGTGAACCGAACGACGGTGTCCAGATTCAAACCTACAGCCTTCAGAACTCTAGACAAACGGCTTGACCTCTTCGTTACATAACTCTATAATGTAATACACCCCGTATGAACCTCGATATGTGTCCATAATCTGTGTCAATCAATGTGTTCTTGCGACATGTAGCGCAAACTTGAAAATTAACTCATTATATATTTCGCGCCACATAGTGTGATATTCGATCGTAGTCTAAAAGTTCACAGAGCTACATTGTTTGACTTTCTATATAATGAAATTGTAGAGTGTTTAAAATCGAGATTTCGACGTGTCTACTAAATGTTTAAGAAATAAACTAATGCCCACACACATCATAGTCTCTGCTTTGTGCGTCACTACTAACTCCGGAAAAAAACAACTACTGTTGGTATGGTTCTGTATCAGAGACGTCACATGAGCTGTCACAACATTACTAAAATAAGACTTAAGTTGTAGACTAACAAATAAAATCAATCATTCAATTTACAAAAGAACAACACATTAAATTGTTTGGTGACATGGCAAGAATGTCCTGGTATCGTCTACAAGAGACCACCATTACAAAATATAATGAATCCAGATTGAGAGGAAAACCACACAAAAGATGGAGTGGCGGAATTAAAAGTAACTTTGGAGAAATGAATACCAGCTTACAAAGCGCATTAGACAAGGCAGCACATCAGAAGATCGTGGCATATCCCCTCAATGCCTCAACGAGGTACAATGAAGGAAGAAAGAAAGAAGAAAAAGTAGAGGGATATGGGAAACATACCTCAATAAGTAGATAAAATAATTAGTAACAAAAAAAGTATATTTCAAAGCTTTATTACATTTGTTTGAAATCTACTATAGTAACATGATTAGTACATTTTGTGCGTAGGAGCTTTTTCTCAGGTTTGAAATCAACTATAGTAACATGATTAGTGCACTTTGTGGTAGATGCGTTTTTCTCAGGTTTGAAATCTACTATAGTAACATGATTAGTGCACTTTGTGCGTAGGTGCTTTTTTCTCAGGTTTGAAATCTACTATAGTAGCATGATTAGTGCATTTTCTGCGTAGATGGGTATTCCTAAGTTTGAAATCCACCGTTGAAGTAGAAATTTTTGATCGTAACACTGCTCTTAATGTCGACCCAGCCTAAAATTGTGTACAAGATAAACACTTAGAACTGCAGGCGATCCAGCATGATAATGCCCCCATCTTCTGTCGTGTACCGATTGTTAACAGACACACAAAAAGTTATGTAGTTTTATTAAGTACAAAAAAAAAAAAAAAAATACAGCGACGTTTCGACCAAAATGCAAGCAAAACATGCAAAAACAAACGATAGATTAAAACTGTACTTAGACACTGAGTTCTCAACAAAATGACAATACAACAGGTGTATGGTGGAATTGGTTGTCCACTCTTGCCGTTAAGCGTAGGGGTGGGCGCTTTAATTTGTCTTCCATTGCCAAATAAATCGCTCTTTTTGTGTTATATCCGTGTTTATTTAATGTGATTTTGATGAAAGCTAAAACTATAATTGTTATAAAATTACACTGCTTTGTTTTTACGTGTTTCGCTTTTCTACATAGTTGTATTGCAGTCGTACCTTATACCAATAGCCAAAAAAAACAAAAACACACACACTGCCGGGCTAATATCGTATTTCTCAATATACCACATGCTGTGAAAAGTATTATTTACTTAGTTTTTTAATTACATTTCTTGCAGTTAAATATCTTTATAATAGTGGTAGGTGGCGTGTCATTTCTACCAAGAAAGACGGCGCAGTATAAGAAAACACAGTGTAGTGATGTCAATCATTCGCCATTTGACCCATTTTATTTAACAAATGTGTAACTAATCTCAATATTTAACAAAGTACTCTATATAAATAAATTTAACAATTTTGTTCCTAGCCAGTCAGTCTGTAAATATTACTTGCTCTACTTATACTAAAATACAATCGTTCGACCTATTTTTGCCCTATTAAGCAACATGTTCTTTTTTAACAGTAATATTTAGAAACACTTTGTTGTGATATTTTACAAGGTATTTTACAATTTACATTCTCTTTGTTCATTCCAGGCAGATATTTATGATAACTTACGTAAATTCGTCAAAAAATTTGAAGCAAAGAAAATAATTAAAGCAAGTGTGTGTACTGTGAATGTGTTGCTTCAAGCAAAGCAGTCGATCAAATTTCGTCGCAAATTGGTCATTATTTGAATCTCGTCTACTGGCACTATAGTTGTGCATTTAAGTAATACACTATTCTTGTAAAGAGCAAGTTACGTAATCAGAAAATGTGTTTTAGAAATAGCATTTTATTACTGAACTTGTCTAGCCGATTCCCTATATAATTTGTCAAACTTTCGCTTATTATCTTTTCAAGAACTAATGCATCATTTTCATATAGCATGTCTTTTGCAGAACGTCTCTCATCAAATCCCGCTTGAAAGACTCGTGTTCTCTAGCTTGTTCTCCCGCCTTCTCCACCGCTATGTTCAAAGCTTATTTAATGCCATGTTGCCATTGTCGATTTGGTCGTTCCCTACCTTGCCTTCCAGAACCCATGTTTTCCATTATTGCTCTCTCTCTCTCTCTCTCTCTCTCTCTCTCTCTCTCTGTGACGTTTATTGTGACCAAAATATGTGTTTCCATGACATTGTATTGTTTATGATCCAACGTTTTTATATGTTCAGATCTTGTATGATCTCTGTATTTTCTCCTTCTTTGTTTGGTAAGACTAAGAATTGTTATCTAGAACTTTGTTATAAAATAATCGGTTTTCTTTTTTTAATGTTTGTGTTATATGTGATCCAGTTTTAGCATCCGACTCAGCCTTAACTGGGTACCATAAAAACATTGAAAAGTAAAACGGTCGGTATGTTATTGACCACATCACACACCCTGTGCCCTTGTCCAAAATTATTTCTTTTTTAAGAATGCACATTTCAGTAAGATGTATTTCCTCAGTGTTACAGTACCATTGTAAATATATTAGTAACAACTAAACTCTGTCATAGCTAAATGTTACAGTACCATTGTAAAATTATTAGTAAGGACCAGTGGCGGCTCGTGATCATTTTTGTTGGTGGGGCCAGACATTTTTTCCGGATAAATCATGGTTTTTGGTTGCTATATTTTAATTTATAAAATAATAAATACACGTTATACATTATTTTTGGTGGGGCCCGACCCCACTGGCCCTTAATGACGAGCCACCACTGGTAAGGACTAACTCCGTCATGATTCAATGTGAAAATGCATAAAAAAATAAAGCATTTATTTAAAATAATGGAATGTTTTGGACACCCCGTGCGAAGTATGGCAGAAATAGCTACTAATTAGAAAATCTCTCAATAGACAAGTTCTTGGCATTGATTCGCTATGCAGGTAATAACTCTGTTGAAATAACCATGCCAGAATCGTCAGTGAGGGATAAAGGGAACACACATGGTGTTAGTACACACAAACGCATACAGATTTATGGTTATTCGTTACTAAACTGATGTTATTGCACTCCGGGCAGAGCAATAGGTGCTCAGTCTCCCCAGCAGATATCGAAGAGTATGCATACTGATGGTTCCCGTGGCTCACTGGTTAAATACACTCCTCAGACATCCAGTTCTACTTGTACAACGGGTAACTCCAAACTGTTTAAAACGCTGGATCGATTCAACATCTATTTTAGTGTCTTCATCCAACAGACATTCGCGAAGAGACCGAAGAACATCTCCCTTATCCATCTTCAACTCCTCAACAATCGATGCAAGCCTGTCCGCTCTCTCATGGTCACAAAAACTCGCATGCCTATGATACACATTCATCCTGTAGTTAGTTATTCCGTAATTATTGTGCGTTCCGCGTTTGATAACGACTTTCTGGTCGAAACCTGTGGCTACATTGTGTTCTTTACTTAGTAAAACTGCTACGCTTCGTAGTTTCTATTTATCATCATTGCTCATATATATATACGTTAGTTAGTTAGTTTATTCCTTTCGTGCCAAAGGCGGCACATAGGGCAGAGTTTTTAGATATCCATGTAATGCGGTTGTCTACTAACAGTTGGTACATCCCAATAGTTTACTTTCTTGTAGGATTGTTCTTCGAAGAGTGCCTTAGGTCTTCCACGGCCTAATATATATATATATATATATATATATATATATATATATATATATATATATATCATATACATATAACATATATATATATAACGCTATATAAACGGCTTGAATAGTATGTTCATTGTATTTTTACTACCTAAATAAAATCCTTTTACAATAGTTATTATAAAAAGAAGAATTCAAGTTTCGGAAAATTGAGAACGTGCAAACGCAATTTTCTATTTCGTTGTGATGTTTTATGTTATCGTCAGACTCCTTTATCTATCACTTTATCTATTTGGAAAAGTTACAATATTTTGAGAAGCTTCCCATCATTATATTTTATCTAGACTTGATTTAGAAACCTTAAATCTCATATTCAATCTTTTCAGCGCCAGATTTTCGTAGAAATAGTTAAATAAATAATCAACTTCCGATAGAATTTCTTTTCCACATCCAGATTCCATGTAGTTTTCTGACTTCTTTATTTCCACATCCAGATTCCATGTAGTTTTCTGACTTCTTTATTTCCCATCCAATTTAGGAACGGTTGTACCAAGACAACTGCATTAATTTGAAGGGGGATGATGTCTTGAGATAAACTATAGTCTGTCCATTAATTCGTGAGCACGTTTGAAATTGATTTTCTGAAAACTACCTGTTGGATCTCAGTGATTTTTTGCATGCAGCCTTAGAATATCCATGAGGCTAAAATAAAGCTAACCAGTAGTCCATAGATGCTACGGATTTTGCACATCGGCGAATTCCTTTGATCTTTTATGACAATTGCAAATACGGGGGCTCAAATTTTAGATTTTACAGTATCCCTAGAATTTGTCCATGTCAATTCTATTCATAGGTGTATCTCCATATTAACTTGATAGGTCAAGTAATTAAGTGTGTTGCCCTTTATGTGCAATCGTGAACTTGGATACAATATGCAACAGTTAGTCCTCTCCTTCGGTCACCATTAGACCCCAGGGTGTCTTAACTTCACCACAAATTGTATGATGGTAGACGCATTTGGATATGGAAATGTATACGTTGCTATTTCTCAGTCTGTAATCAAAATATGATTTGTATCATCCCGAATCTGACGATTCCATGAGGTTGATAATTGTTACTGGCTGGACAAATTGTAATCCATCTCGGTGCCAGTACTCGTCTTCCTCTCGGAGCACATGTTCAACAAACTTCTTCCAGAACTGCATGTCTATCATTGAGAGGGACTCACGTGTCAGAACTTCAACATCACACATTTTAAACGTCCTGTTCTGTTCGGCAACTTGACCTTTTACTTTAGCCCAGACAAGCTCTATCGGATTGAGGTGAGCATGATATGGAGGTAGTCGCAAAGACGTGTGGCCGTATTCCGCAATGATTTTGTCAATATGAAACACCTTTGTCTTATTTGTCATCCTCACCAGGTGCAACAACTCGGGTTTCAAATATGTATCATCGAAGCTGACATTTTCCTTAGCAAGCCAAGTCCTAATTTGATCTTTTGTATTTGATGCAGTTGGTACTTTGTCTTCCGCTGATACTGCGTTGTGATAGGATGCATTATCCATTACCAAGCATGATGGTCTGTTTAGAATTGGAAGTAGATCTTTCTCCATCCAGTGCCTGAAAATATGTCCATTCATTTCTGTGTGGTAGTCCCTACCGTCGGTACTTTTGATTGGAAAATAAGTCCAGCGTCATGGACAAGACCTTCTTCACTACTTTCTGCATGTGTTAGTATAATACGCTGGCCTTTGCTGCTTGGTATTTTTCTTTCTGTTCACCGTCTACTGATTGCCATTCTTTAGCATTGGTGTGGTGAGCATTGACCCAGGATTCGTCCAAATATACAATATCATAGCCTTGCCTCCGCCGCTCTCGGATCTGCCTCAGGTATTTACTTCGGGCAGCAATTAAATGTGGCTTTTCACAAATAATATTCCTGCCGCCTATAGTTTTTCTGAAGGTGAAGCCGGCGGCTCTTACAATTTTTCATAGAGTACTTTTAGAATGTCTATGCTGCAATCTGATTGCAGTTTTAATTTCAGTTTCCTGAGAGTAACAAGTTGATTTGTCGCAAACATTTTCAAGAGCTCCGTCTTATGACATCTATGTCAAAGTCGTCAATTGTTCTTTTCCGTCCTTGCTTGACATTAGTGCACTTTGTGTCCTGTTTAATTCATCGGGAAAAGGATTCTCTATTCAGACCAAGCGCCAGTTGCGCTCGTTTCTCAGGGTTATGAATATCGCAATATAGATGACCTCTCTTAGATTCCTTACGGAAGTGTTGGTATAGTAAAACTGTAACCTTCTGCATTGTTATAAATGTGCACTTCAGACTCATTATGAATGTGATATCAATGTCAGTTTTGATAAGCCAACAAATATGATACAATAGCTTCATACAAATAGCGAGATACGCCTATAACTATACAACGGTATCCCAATTATAACGTCATATGCTTTCCGCGTTCAAAGTCGACTGGGTTCGGTGCACGGAATTCGTGAAATTGTTGTATACTCACGATATTTCTATGTTACCATAATGTATTTTTAGAACAACGCGTCTGTGTACCGTAGATCTGTTACTATTGTGTACAATCCGGTGAGGTTGATTTTAATATAACCTGAAGAAGAAATATTTCAAACTACATCAAATTTTCTTGGAAAAAATATTTCTCTAGCGTCATGGATATTCTAAGGCTGCTTGCAAAAATCACTGAGATCCAACAGGTAGTTTTCGAGAAAATCAATTTCAAACGTGCTCACGAATTAATGGACAGACTATAAAAATTATATTATAAGTTTGGAGACAAAAAACAAACGGGAAATTTTGTTTACAGAAAAGTTAAACTATGCAGAATGTGTTCAATCTTTCTTTATAAGATTTCTAAAGATATTAAAAAAACGCGGTTAGTGTCTTTTTAATAGCATCAAGATAACACCACTGTCTCAAGTGTCATAACTAGTATAATCTGCTGCTTTATTAACTAAGAAGAGAATAAGAAATTTTAAGAACCACAGGGGAAGCACCGGAACCAATGAATATGATCAATAAATAGACAGTGAACAAGTATTAGGGCTTCTGGAAGAAAACAAAACAAGTTACCAAAAACAGGATTCGAACACAAACCTTATTTCTTACAGCACCCATTGTCTAGCCTTACAGACAATCGTTTTTAAGAACACAACCAGCTAGCTCTAAAAAAGAGGGGCTTCACTAAGTCGTGTCTTTTATAAACAGCGTCGACTATAGAACACAGAATAATCAGGTTAGATGTGATTGAACAGTGTTTGCACAAACGCACGCGATTATCTTATTGTGCCTTGTATCAGAGATGTGAGGACTATCATCGTAGCACTCATCAGCTCGTCTTCTCTTGCTCTTCGGCTCAGTGCCATGTAGTACTATATGCATGCGTATGTAAGCTGTTGATTTGTTCTATATAATGTGTTCCATACCTTAAATATGAGCGGAAGATGAAGGCTGGTTCGAGAAGCAAACAAGGTACTGAATTCACTTAAGGGTCAATAATTAACAGAATTACATTAAACGTTGTTCCATGGCACATGGATGTCATTGGCAATGAGAGAGCGCACTGGCTGGCTGGTTCTGCCACCATATTGCGGTCCGCCAATGCATAGAGCTGACATGGAGGAAAATAGTAGAACAAGAACTGAGAGAAATGGACATCTGGAACACAGTACAGAGGAGCGCCAAGAATAGCGAAGAATGGCGTGAATTTGTTGCTGCACTAAGCGCCAAAGGCATCGCATGCTAGGTAGAGAGAGAGAGAGAGAGAGAGAGAGAGAGAGAGAGAGAGAGAGAGACCTTCCACCGTAGCTTCGACAACGATTTCGAATGATTCCCAATTCAGAAAATCTGGGTACACATTTTCAGAAAAACATTTTTTTTTAAATATGCAAAGTCTCTTTTTTTTTAAAACGCACAAATAGATTTGAAAGTGACGGAAAAGCACAACAAAAGGAAATACTGATGTTAATTGTATAAGAAGATAACCACTGCACAAGTTTGGGATGGAACAACAAGATGTGGACAAGTAACGTTCTACTCTACCACCAGAGCAGGATTAAAAATAATCTAGATCAATTACAATAAATCTCTAATCTGAAGATTGTACTTTGTCAGATCTGATGACATGTTGAAATGTGAATAGTACGGTATTTGATATTGTGCACTATTCGACTTGGGGTTAGTATAGTCAGGATGTTTATTTATCAATTAGATTTACTGTTTGCGTGGAAACTAGACATATCGCTTTCAGCAATTGACCTTTATCCTTTACTTTGTTCTGAGGGATCAATCAGCATCCCACCTTAGTTCCGACACGTCTTTGAGTAGAGTGAAACGTTTGATGAAATCTCCTGCTTTATGGATGCTTTGAGTATAGATGAAAGAGAGAAGTGTAGAGAGATAGAACGAGGGAGAGAAAGGAATATACAAACTTATTGAAGCCATAAAGCATTTCATTTACTGTTTTCTTTTCTGTTCATCTTTATTGGAAGAGAACTTGGTGAGATATACATGGTGGGTCCAAACAAATGAGAACATCGCGTAAAAAGTAATATAATTACATCAAAATTGTTTTAACTGTATCCATAATAGCTTCAATTGTTTACTCATTTACTTACTTACCTATTTAGTTATATGATGTTTTTATTTCAACAATTTGCGGGCACAATCTTTGATTGTTAATATGCCAATTGTTTACATCTGCAGGTTTTAATTTGTTACTAAGAATAAGAAAAATTACTGCGGAAGACCGTATTCTGATTAAATGAGTGGCGTCGATGCTTAGAAAAATTGAACATGATTTCTGATTAGCTAAATACTTGACAAACAAAATTACATGAAACAATATAATTAAATTAAATAACATTTCTAAATAACGCGTATGTTACGCGATGTTCTCATTTTTGTGTGTGGCCCATCCTGTAGAGAGGCAGATGTAATATGTAAAAGTGAAGTAAACAAATTAATTGAAAGTGTCCATGTCTCATGACATATGAAAATTGTCAGCGATCATGCATGGCTAATTCAATAAAGCAGTTGCATGAGCATGTTTCGAGTTTTGACATTAGATATGAAAAACGAAACCAGAAATTGACAGTAAATAAGAAGAAAGGACAACCAAAGCTATAAATCTCTTCAATATTTGTTGAAGACACCAGGAGTAAAGATTTCTAAAGATCTCATCTGATAAATGAAAGATACCCGTAATAAATCAACAGTACATTCATCATTGATAGTAGATCTGATGATTCTTGCATGAAACTATCCATTTGCTACAATTATGATTTTTCATAGAATTGAAATATAAAAGATTTTTTTAATAAATGTGTATTAAAGAAAACTGAAATCCATGTTAGATTTCCATCCATTTGTATATACACGTTGTCATCCACTTAAGAATACAACTATAGTCTGTCCATTAATTCGTGAGCACGTTTGAAATTGATTTTCTCGAAAACTACCTGTTGGATCTCAGTGATTTTTGCATGCAGCCTTAGAATATCCATGACGCTAAAATAAAGCTAACCAGTAGTCCATAGATGCTACGGATTTTGCACATCGGCGAATTCCTTTGATCTTTTATGACAATTGCAAATATGGGGGCTCAAATTTTAGATTTTACAGTAATCCCTAGAATTTGTCCATGTCAATTCTATTCATAGGTGTATCTCCATATTAACTTGATAGGGTCAAGTAATTAAGTGTGTTGCCCTTTATGTGCAATCGTGAACTTGGATACAATATGCAACAGTTAGTCCTCCCTTCGGTCACCATTAGACCCCAGGGTGTCTTAACTTCACCACAAATTGTATGATGGTAGACGCATTTGGATATGGAAATGTATACGTTGCTATTTCTCAGTCTGTAATCAAAATATGATTTGTATCATCCCGAATATGACGATTCCATGAGGTTGATAATCGTTACTGGCTGGACAAATTGTAATCCATCTCGGTGCCAGTACTCGTCTTCCTCTCGGAGCACATGTTCAACACACTTCTTCCAGAACTGCATGTCTATCATTGAGAAGGACTCACGTGTCAGAACTTCAACATCACACATTTTAAACGTCCTGTTCTGTTCGGCAACTTGCCCTTTTACTTTAGCCCAGACAAGCTCTATCGGATTGAGGTGAGCATGATATGGAGGTAGTCGCAAAGACGTGTGGCCGTATTCCGCAATGATTTTGTCAATATGAAACACCTTTGTCTTATTTGTCATCCTCACCAGGTGCAACAACTCGGGTTTCAAATATGTATCATCGAAGCTGACATTTTCCTTAGCAAGCCAAGTCCTAATTTGATCTTTTGTATTTGATGCAGTTGGTACTTTGTCTTCCGCTGATACTGCGTTGTGATAGGATGCATTATCCAATACCAAGCATGATGGTCTGTTTAGAATTGGAAGTAGATCTTTCTCCATCCAGTGCCTGAAAATATGTCCATTCATTTATGTGTGGTAGCCCCTACCGTCGGTACTTTTGATTGGAAAATAAGTCCAGCGTCATGGACAAGACCTTCTTCACTGTTTCCTGCATGTGTTAGTATAATACGCTGGCCTTTGCTGCTTGGTATTTTTCTTTTCTGTTCACCGTCTACTGATTGCCATCCTTTAGCATTGGTGTGGTGAGCATTGACCCAGGATTCGTCCAAATATACAATATCATAGCCTTGCCTCCTCCGCTCACGGATCTGCCTCAGGTATTTACTTCGGGCAGCAATTAAATGTGGCTTTTCACAAATAATATTCCTGCTGCCTATAGTTTTTCTGAAGGTGAAGCCGGCGGCTCTTACAATTTTTCATAGAGTACTTTTAGAAATGTCTATGCTGCAATCTGATTGCAGTTTTAATTTCAGTTTCCTGAGAGTAACAAGTTGATTTGTCGCAAACATTTTCAAGAGCTCCCGTCTTATGACATCTATGTCAAAGTCGTCAATTGTTCTTTTTTTTCCTTGCTTGACATTAGTGCACTTTGTGTCCTGTTTAATCCATCGGGAAAAGGATTCTCTATTCAGACCAAGCGCCAGTTGCGTTCGTTTCTCAGGGTTATGAATATCGCAATATAGATGACCTCTCTTAGATTACCTACGGAAGTGTTGGTATAGTAAAACTGTAACCTTCTGCATTGTTATAAATGTGCACTTCAGACTCATTATGAATGTGATATCAATGTCAGTTTTGATAAGCCAACACATATGATACAATAGCTTCATACAAATAGCGAGATACGCCTATAACTATAAAACGGTATCCCAATTATAACGTCATATGCTTTCCGCTTTCAAAGTCGACTGGGTTAGGTGCACGGGAATTCGTGAAACTCACGATATTTCAATGTTACCATAATGTATTTTTAGAACAACGCGTCTGTGTACCGTAGATCTGTTACTATTGTGTACAATCCGGTGAGGTTGATTTTAATATAACCTGAAGAAGAAATATTTCAAACTACATCAAATTTTCTTGGAAAAAATATTTCTCTAGCGTCATGGATATTCTAAGGCTGCTTGCAAAAATCACTGAGATCCAACAGGTAGTTTTCGAGAAAATCAATTTCAAACGTGCTCACGAATTAATGGACAGACTATAGAGCAGCATATGCTCTGTTATTTTTGTTATTGTCGCTTAGAAATAGGTATAAATCAAAAACAGTTACGTTCTATACACCTATATAACCTTTAAAATAATTGTGGCATAGATATTTCATATACGAGATATGTCCCATGGTCTGACTCAAGGGAATGACCTCGTTAACTTTGACATTGTATTCGCGTGACATTATATAAAGTGCACTGATAGACATGAATATTACATGAAACAGTTTGACATACACATTAGATTAAGTGCGTGCATGACCTAAATGGTAAGAAGAACAACAATATAATATGCTTAGCTGCGCGATAGGTATATGGTTGTACAAGAAATTGATAGTCTTCTTCTTCTTCTTTGCGTTCGTTCTTTACAACCAATTGTAATCACTCTTTGTGATATCTCTGATCTTTGCCAAGAACGTGTATACGTTGAACATTGGTTTGGTAGACCCCTAAATGCATAGACTTCTACACGTTTAGGACACATGCATCCGATTTCAGACAAACCTCTTTTGTCGCCTCTTACGACATGCGTGGCAGGTAACAGTCGTTCTATTTGATAGTCAATTTCCAATAAATTTGATAAACATTACACATTTTATTTTATTTTAGAAATGGTATCTCCACACATTAAAACAACAGATGTTATCTTCATAAACAGATGTTATCTTCATAAACAGATGTTATCTTCATATAGCATACCCCTTTGCACAACGTCGCTATCATCACAGTCCACCTAAATGACTCTTCATCTCTAGCCAGTTCTTCCACATAATCCATCGCCATGTTCAGAGTTCTTTAAATAGTAACCATGCCCGCCTGCCTAGCGTGTTCGTAGCGCGTTGGACGACGGGTGACAAGCTCACTATGAGTGCGGGTTCAATTCTGCGGGCTGGAAGAAAAGACACAGGTTCTCCAGATTTACGGTGTTCGTGGCACCGGTAATTTTGGGCCCCGGTAACCACTCGGGCGCATTATTTCAATATCAGTGACATAATGCTGTTTATGATCTAATGTTGCTCGATGTTCAAGTCTTGTGTATGTCTACGAACGAAAGATGTCTGTTTTTCTTCTCCTCTGTCCAAGACATTCAAATATTTTTTTATGTAAGCATTTTGTATTAGATCATAGATTCCCAAACTTGTTCGGCCCACCGCTCACTTTGCAAGACATAAACTTTGTAACGCCCCCCTCTCCATTATTACAGTTTGCCAACGCCCCCTCATATATATATATATATATATATATATATATATTGACATAGCAAATTGATATATATTTCTGTCATACATGGTCAATTTTCAAATTATTATATACATGAAATAGAAAATTGATGAAAAATGGATCGTGTAAGATTGGCATAAGATAAATTAAATTGCAGAATTCAAATTTTAAATGATTATTCAATCGCAAAATCACGAAAAAGAACTTCCCCCAAATTCTTCTGAACCGACTATCGCCCCCTGGAAGGCTTCAGCGCCCACTGAGGGGCGGTACCGCCCACTTTGGGAAACGCTGTATTAGATGAATAAGGAGTTTTATTTAAAAGAACCCCGGGGAAAGCACCGAAGCCATTGATTAGGGTACGGAAATAGACAGTAAACAAGTATTAAGTGAATCAACATTTTACCGGAAAAAATATTTGACCAAACACAGGATGCGAACTTCATTGCCTAGCTCTGCAGTCGAACGTTTTTCAGAGCACAACCAGCCCCAGAGCTCCGGCGCTCCAGAGATTCGAGTTACTGCAGATCTTGTGTTATAGTCAAGGATTCACATCCATATGTTGCACATGAAAAAATGCGTGTCCTCAGGAAGTTTTATTTTTTGGTAACATTGCATGTGTAACGATAGTAATTTCTTCATAATAACTATCACCTGAATTGATATAACTAATCTTCTTGTGATTTATTTTAAACAATCTTTGTTGTTCTTAATTGCGAAGCTAGATCAACGTTTCTTCTTCTTCACCTTTCAACTCCCAACGGAGCACAGGTCTTCAACAAACTTCTTCCAGCTCTTCCTCTCTCCTGCCATCTCTTCCAATCTTTTTCCTATCCTTTTATTATCAGCCTCCAGCTTTCTTCCCCAGGTATTTTAGGCCTTCCCTCTACTCCTCTTTCCCTGCTGGAAAGCTTAGCGTTTAACACTGACTAATTATTAACTTGTTGTTACACAATAAAGAAGTCATTGTGATACGTTACGTTTTGTTTATACACATAGTAAATTAATGCTTAGTGAAGCACATTTTAAAAACCAAATATTTACTGTCATTTTGGGAGTCAAACCGCGCTCTGGTTATATAAAATGTTCCGGGGCGGCGTCATTGTGCGCTCTGGTATGACGCCGCTGTGTGTGTGTGTGTGTGTTCAAGTGATTAACAGTAGCTGTTCAGTTATCAGAGGACTATCATCATAACACTCCGGACATGTCCATAGGTGCCCGATCTCCGCCTCAGCAAATCCAGCAGCGTCCATCGGCCCAGTTCGATGTTAATCTTGACACCCATCTCTCTCAATCTGGTCAGCGAGTGAGACTCGCAACCCTGAAACTCTTCTGTTTGAAAAGACTCTCGCAGTGCGTTAAGATTGCCATTTCGGTGTTTGCAAGAAAATCTGCACGCTCGTTACCCCGCACTCCAGCATGTCCAGGTGTGTACAGCCAAGTCATTTTCTTGAGATGTGATCTCCGAATGCTGTCCACCCATTCCACACGCATACTTCCAGATTCAATCAGTTGAAGCATATTCATCGAGTCTGATATGATGATCGTATGGGTAACCTGTTGCTCAGCACGATGAGTGATGTGGTCAGCATCACGCCGACCGCCTTTACTTTCCCAGAGCATGTCTGGTACCCAGTTGAGGCTGGATCGACCTGAGAGCCGTCGTGGTCGGGAAAAATTCCACGCGCATTGCGGGAGCAGAACCCAAAGCACCAGCCTTGCGAAGCGAGTTCACTAACAACTACGCTACAGCGGCTCTCACCAGGCGCTTTGACTATACCTGAATTCTTAGCAGGTGAACGCAGAAGAAGAAGAGGTAGCTGTTATGGTTTTACATATATGATTAAAACACGTATACTAATCAACAAATTTTGTATGTGATATTGTTACAAGATATAAAAATTCAGTTTTTCGATTGTGTCTTTTTTTTCAGAGCTGCTTGTACTGAAGAGAACGAACTTCTCGATGTTAATTCTATCAAGGTAAGCACAAACTTCTTGATGTTAATTCTATCAAGGTAAGCACGAACTTCTTGATGTTAATTCTATCAAGGTAAGCGAGCTACTGCAAGTTTTAGATTCATTTAATGTTTGTAAATATGGTTATTAATAATTTGATGATCTCATCAATTCTCGTGGACTTCTGTGACATAGCGGTAGTGTGCTCGATCACAACACAAGAGCGTCTGGTTCAAACTCCGCGGCTGGTAATTTGGAAGCAAATTTGTTTGCGTGGATTTTGTAAACGGTAAAAATAAACCTTACCGTTCAGAAAGCAATGGTAAACTACGGAACGTATAAGTGGTGCCTAGAAAATCAACAACTCGTTTACTATGCTTGATGGCGACGTCATGTAAAGGATATACCAAGATTTATATTTACACTTAGTTCTAGATATAATGAATTATTTTGTAAAGGATATACCAAGATTTATATTTACACTTAGTTCTAGATATAATGAATTATTTTGTAAAGGATATACCAAGATTTATATTTACACTTAGTCCTAGATATAATGAATTATTTTGTAAAGGATATACCAAGATTTATATTTACACTTAGTTCTAGATATAATGAATTATTTTGTAAAGGATATACCAAGATTTATATTTACACTTAGTTCTAGATATAATGAATAATTTTGTAAAGGATATACCAAGATTTATATTTACACTTAGTTCTAGATATAATGAGTTATTTTGTAAAGGATATACCAAGATTTATATTTGCACTTAGTTCTAGATATAATGAATTATTTTGTAAAGGATATACCAAGATTTATATTTGCACTTAGTTCTAGATATAATGAATAATTTTGTAAAGGATATACCAAGATTTATATTTGCACTTAGTTCTAGATATAATGAATAATTTTGTAAAGGATATACCAAGATTTATATTTACACTTAGTTCTAGATATAATGAATTATTTTGTAAAGGATATACCAAGATTTATATTTACACTTAGTTCTAGATATAATGAATTATTTTGTAAAGGATATACCAAGATTTATATTTACACTTAGTTCTAGATATAATGAATAATTTTGTAAAGGATATACCAAGATTTATATTTACACTTAGTTCTAGATATAATGAATAATTTTGTAAAGGATATACCAAGATTTATATTTACACTTAGTTCTAGATATAATGAATAATTTTGTAAAGGATATACCAAGATTTATATTTACACTTAGTTCTAGATATAATGAATTATTTTGTAAAGGATATACCAAGATTTATATTTACACTTAGTTCTAGATATAATGAATTATTTTGTAAAGGATATACCAAGATTTATATTTACACTTAGTTCTAGATATAATGAATAATTTTGTAAAGGATATACCAAGATTTATATTTACACTTAGTTCTAGATATAATGAATTATTTTGTAAAGGATATACCAAGATTTATATTTACACTTAGTCCTAGATATAATGAATTATTTTGTAAAGGATATACCAAGATTTATATTTACACTTAGTTCTAGATATAATGAATAATTTTGTAAAGGATATACCAAGATTTATATTTACACTTAGTTCTAGATATAATGAATTATTTTGTAAAGGATATACCAAGATTTATATTTACACTTAGTTCTAGATATAATGAATAATTTTGTAAAGGATATACCAAGATTTATATTTACACTTAGTTCTAGATATAATGAATAATTTTGTAAAGGATATACCAAGATTTATATTTACACTTAGTTCTAGATATAATGAATTATTTTGTAAAGGATATACCAAGATTTATATTTACACTTAGTCCTAGATATAATGAATTATTTTGTAAAGGATATACCAAGATTTATATTTACACTTAGTTCTAGATATAATGAGTTATTTTGTAAAGGATATACCAAGATTTATATTTGCACTTAGTTCTAGATATAATGAATTATTTTGTAAAGGATATACCAAGATTTATATTTGCACTTAGTTCTAGATATAATGAATAATTTTGTAAAGGATATACCAAGATTTATATTTGCACTTAGTTCTAGATATAATGAATAATTTTGTAAAGGATATACCAAGATTTATATTTACACTTAGTTCTAGATATAATGAATTATTTTGTAAAGGATATACCAAGATTTATATTTACACTTAGTTCTAGATATAATGAATTATTTTGTAAAGGATATACCAAGATTTATATTTACACTTAGTTCTAGATATAATGAATAATTTTGTAAAGGATATACCAAGATTTATATTTACACTTAGTTCTAGATATAATGAATAATTTTGTAAAGGATATACCAAGATTTATATTTACACTTAGTTCTAGATATAATGAATAATTTTGTAAAGGATATACCAAGATTTATATTTACACTTAGTTCTAGATATAATGAATAATTTTGTAAAGGATATACCAAGATTTATATTTACACTTAGTTCTAGATATAATGAATAATTTTGTAAAGGATATACCAAGATTTATATTTACACTTAGTTCTAGATATAATGAATAATTTTGTAAAGGATATACCAAGATTTATATTTGCACTTAGTTCTAGATATAATGAATTATTTTGTAAAGGATATACCAAGATTTATATTTACACTTAGTTCTAGATATAATGAATTATTTTGAATGTGAACTAGACGTCCATCTGGCAGAACGGGATCACAGATGCAAACCAGGTTTGTACATGATGGCGGATAGTGGGACAACCTTTTTTTTTTCCCCCTATCCAGAAGCCCTTGAGCTTTTCAGCTCTTCGGCTCGGTGCCATGGACATCGTAACCCTTCGGTTCGGTGCCACGAACACCATAAATCTGGGAAATATGTGGCTTTTTCTGTCATCCCGCGGAATTGAACCCGCGCACACAGAGGATAGTCACCCGTAGTCCAACGCGCTATGAACACTCTGGGCAGACGGGCTGGGACAACCTTTAGACACGCGTGTCAGTTGTGATCTATAACCAGTTTCATACTGGTCGAATATACAGTCACGGACCAAACGACGAGGAACTTCTCCTGTAGACTGAAGTGAAATTACGGTTGCTGGTTGATTGCTAAATTGATAGGATCATCACCATGGTACTTCAGTGAATAACAATATGTGCTTCTACCTCTTACATAGGAAGATCTCAGCGACATTGTATGAACTATGTAGCATGCATAGTCGTAGTATCCTGGTACATATTTCATGTGTACGTCTCCTCTTATATATTTCTTATCTTATAATCGTTGTCTTCAGTTATTTCTTATACAGAGTGTTCAAGATAAAAGCAGCCTGTGAATGAGTCAATCTGGATATATGTATGAAATGAGAAGGTTCGTTATGACTAGTATAGGTCGGTTATGTGACAGTATGTAATCTGTATACGGAAGGGAGCGATGAACAAATGTGACGTAAACTAGCTAGTCAGAACCAGGTTTAATAGTACTAAACATAACCGATGATTTATCTGGCGACTTTAGATTTGTCAATGGGGCGTTTAATCTTTAACACTTTTTATAGGTCTAATCTCCTGTTATATCTTTCAGGTGTAGTTTCATGTTATATCTTTCAGGTGTAGTTTCATGTTATATCTTTCAGGTGTAGTCTCATGTTATATCTTTCAGTTGTAGTCTCCTGTTATATCTTTCAGGTGTAGTCTCCTGTTATATCTTTCAGTAGTAGTCTCCTGTTATATCTTTCAGGTGTAGTCTCATGTTATATCTTTCAGGTGTAGTCTCATGCTATATCTTTCAGGTGTAGTCTCCTGTTATATCTTTCAGTTTCGTCTCCTGTTATATCTTTCAGGTGTAGTCTCCTGTTATATCTTTTCAGATTCTCAGTCTCCTGTTATATCTTTCAGGTGTAGTCTCCTGTTATATCTTTCAGTTTTAGTCTCCTGTTATATCTTTCAGGTGTAGTCTCCTGTTATATCTTTCAGTTTTAGTCTCCTGTTATATCTTTCAGTGTAGTCTCTTTATTTTTTCTTATTCTTTACAAACTTAGTCTCCTATGATATATATATATATATCATATATATATATATATATATATATATATATATATATTATATATTTTTCTTTCATAGTGTAGTCTTCTGTTATTGTCACATTCTCTCTGTATATTTTTCCGTTGTCTGATTACTATTTATAAATATATTATGTTTTATCATGGTGCAGTCATTAGTTCATTATTATATTGTTCTACTTTTGGTTCTTGTTTGTTGTTATTATGTGTTTCTTATATTTTATCTAATAGATTCAATTCTGCTTATATTTATACAGTAGGATGTAGATCTCCTTTAAATCGATTATCAATGTATATTATATTTTATCTCACTATTCAATCTCCACCCATGTTTTCTCCTTTGGTTATTTGAGAAAATCACATTAGGCATCAACATTATCATATAATGTGTACAATGTGTTTGATTTTCTGATACTGTCTTGTAATTAGAACATTTACATTTTCAGAATCCCTTCAAAGGGAAGTACATGAAAACAAATAACTGATATATTTTATCCACTCATGCTTTCATATAAATACACTCATCATTCACGAAGTATGTAAGTAGTAATTTATAACTATTTCTAGTTGTTTATAGTTTCATTTTTCATTCACTAATTGGTAAAAGTCAACAACTATTATGTATGTTTACCGCTTATTCACTTATATCTATCCACAATTTTGATTCTACACTTCAGATGAGTGATGCACCATTTAGCCGGTCAGAGTCCGAGGACGATATAATAGAAGATTATGATGATAATATTTCATTCACGACTTCCTGTTTGCGGAACAGAACCCCATTAGAGAAGCTTCTACTTTGCCTGTTGGTCATCTTATTCATTGTCATCGTTGGATTGGCTGTTGGTCTTACTCGGCCTCAAGTAGTACCAGGTGAAAAATAGTTTTATCTCATTCAATCATTATCACGACTTTGCTAAATATCTCTCTATCATTATGTAAGATACCCAACCCAGCATCTGAAGTATTCATTTGCAAATCGTATGTCATATTTTGCACGTATCAGCTACTTGACTTCCCTTTTCCCCTGTTATATACCCTCCCTGATTATTTTCTCCAATCTTTTATGTTTTATATGATAAAAATACCGCTTAACCGTTACATGGTTGATTAGTTGGTTGGTTGATTAGCTAGTTAGCCAGCCACCAGATCATCCTCATTGCACGTTAGAACAGGACACAATTTACTACGTAGCCACATGTATACAAAATTCAAGATTGACAATTTAACAATGTGTACATGTAGACAGGCACACAAGACTGCAGAGCATATACTTTAAGACTGCCCCGAATATGATATACTGATGCAAACTCACTGGCCTAACGAAACTACACTGGACAGAAAACTACACGTACCTCAGTGGGAGCTACAAAAGACAGTGAGGTTTATACAAGAGACAACATTGAATATATAGACAATATTTCAAAGGAACGAAAGGAAGGAAGGATCCTCATTGCACAAGAAACAAGTCCCTGAGTGCTCCGCTCTGATCCCATCTTCAGTCCTAGGTGGTATCCGTGGTTAAGCCTTTGCCTTGCGTTCCGAAGGCCGTGGGTTCGAAACCGGACTGCGCCGTTCTATTCACAGTGCATTTTTCCCAGAGACGCTAGGATTGTTGCCAAAGCTACGGAGTTCTGCTTTGTGCAATACTCTCGGCAGGTAGCGTACAATTTCTGCGGAGAGGGACCTAGCAATATGGAGTAAAACCCAGTGCAATAAAGTCAATTCTTCGGCTTTAGGCCTGTATATCCTTCAGCACATGTCGCTTTTCGTCTACTATCCTTACAGTTTACAAATGTAGTAACACCCCGTTTGACTCCAAGTTCCTGCAGATGGGACATGCGAGTTGAATCTAAATCATAGATTCCCAAACTTTTTGGCCCGCCCCACTTTGCACGACATAAACTTTGTAACGAACCCTGCCCATTATAACAGTTTGCCAACGTCCCCTCCATACATATATACATGCTCTATTTTCTCTTTGACATAGAAAAATGATATATATTTCTGTCATACGGGGTCAATTTTCAAACGATTATATACATAAAATAGAAAATTGATGAAAAAATGGATCATGTAAGATGGGCATAAGATGAATTAAAATGCCGAATTCAAATTTTGAATGACTATTCAATCGCAAAATCATGAGAAAAAAAAACCAAATGCTTCTGAACCCACTATCGCCCCCACCCCTGGATAGCTTCAGCGCCACAGGGCGGTACCGCCCACTTTGGAAAACGCTGATCTAAATCAACTGAATCCCCTGTCCGATCTGTCTCTCTAATGGTGTCCGTGATATCAACACTATCTCTTTACAGTAATCATGTTCTATCAGAAGTTGTTTACCAACTTTCTCCTAAAACAAACATATCTATCTGTTAATCAGTCGATCCATTGTCAGTCTATCACAGTCTGTCCCTTAGAGTCAATGATAGAAAGATTATAATTTACACTTTCATCCTATATAACTAATGAACTGCATCCTCCTATGTTTGCGACACGCCTCTGTTTGATTCATCACCACAAACAAAAGATATTTGAATACATACAATTAGATACAATGATATTGTGACAGATTTTTCTCCGCGCAAACAAGTATCTAACGGTTCAAAGCACAAAATAATGTAGTTTTACATGATACAACAGCAGACGAAATCATCATGTCAACCAAACCGTCTTTATCAAACAAAACATACAATATTAAGTTACATAAAAACATGATGGCACGGTTTTAAAACGCAATTAAAAAGATGAAATCTAAAAATGTAGTTTTACAAAGTTCAATAAAACATTGACTCGATATCTTACTAAATCTCTTTTATTCTCAGATGAAAATCATGGCATGATGTAGCCATCAATCAAGTAAACGAAGTGTTGATTTTCTAGGCACCAGTTGTACGTTCAGTAGTTTGCTATTGCTTTTTGACGATGATGTCAATTTTTACCTTTGTAAAATCCGACGGAAACGAATTTGCTTCCAAATTACCTGCCGCGGAGTTTGAACCAGATACGCTTGGGTTGTGATTGAGTTCACTACTGCTTAAGCTACAGATACTCACATACTTTAACAAAAGTATGCATCATTGACATGACATTATATGTCGCCTATGTCTGTCACGTTCGCCATGTTTCCCATGTAATTAAAATATTCATTTGTGTATCCCTAGAGATTTCAGACACAGATGACGTGCTTGTGTTTGGTCCAGTTATTTATCTTATTGTCACAACATTTGGATGATCTTGATTTCTTGCAGTTTAAATTTCTTCTGTGTCTTCATTAGAACTTTCCCCCACAATCGCATTAAGAAAAACCTTTAATTGATTTCAGTGTGCGCACATTCACTTTGCTTTTTTTACTATGCATAAGTTTAACATTCTCCCCACGTATATATTGGTGGGTTTGTTATACGAGTTTTTGGTTAATTACATAACACAGATGTGCTCCGTTTGCTCGACTTGTACTAAGCTTATAAAAATGGATTGCTTACCCTTGTATCCTGCACTTATATTCTGAAAGTAAATGGCTCCTGGTGGCGTCTGTGCCTTGCGGGTTAGTGACTTGGTCTATTAACCCCGACATTCTGAGTTCGAATCACGCTTGCAAATTGTTTGCGTGGATTTTAACAAAAGGACGATGGCACCACCCGTTCAGAAAGCAATGGCAAACTACTGAACGTAATAATGCCTAGTAAAATCACAAACAGCGTTAAAAGCTGGGGTTGATTCGCAAAGTCCTGTAAAGGATATGCAATTAACTTTAAACGGTTCCTTGTATCTACTATATTTAAAATTGTTCTTACTAACTGCTTGAAAATATGGATAGTATGTTGAAACTATATTTACCATTATTTTTGTTGACAATCTCGTCTTGTCAGAGATGTATGTATACACAGCAAATACAAGCCAATAACATATAATATGTAAATTGATTTTGTATAATTATGACAATCTTATGTTGATTGATTGATTGATTAAACACGGGACCTACGTTTTATCATCCGTCTCCGATATGACTAGGAACTCTATCTCACCTACACTGAGATCAGGTATCTCTGGGAAATATCTTGATGACTCCACGAGGAAGCGAACCGAGTACTTTTGGAACGAGAGGAAAGCACCTAACCCCTACGCCACAGAGACTCCTTATCTTATGCTGTCTTATCTTATGTTGTCTTATCTTATGCTGTACTGTGTATGGTGCCTTCTTGTGATTCTTCTTAAAATTCTTTTCCGCCACTCTTGGAGCATAGGGCCGTAACATTTGTTAGCCACTTTTTCCGGTCTATGTCTGTTTTCTTTATAGCTGCACATGATAGTCCAGCCTCCTTCAGTTCCTCAAGAAGACTTCGGCTCAAGATCTGTTTAGGACTTCCCATTTTTCATTCTCCTTGCGGGTTTAACTCAAGCGCTTGTCTATTGAAGCTCGACTGTGTCATCCGCAAGGTATGCCCGGCCCATCTCCATTTTCTCTTTTTAACCTGGGTTGTCATGGGCTCATGTCTTTTCTTATCCACAGATCTGAGCTTTATGTTGATGCTGCTATGTAAATATACAATGATATACATTCTGAATTATAAAATTAGCGGACTATGCACACTTATATGTTTTCAACAAAGTCAGGGCTTCTATAAAACATTGAACAGTAACATCAACCTGCTGCCTTGCTAACTGAGAGCGAACCCAGTAAACGCTGATTGAAATCGGACACGTCGCTGAAGACAAGCACCAGAGCTCCAAATGGTACTCAAGATGTGACGTAAAAAACGGTCTTGACAAAAGTTGTTTATATATCACAATAAGAATGATAAAAATGGCAAAAGAACGAACGCAGAGAGAGAGAGAGAGAGAGAGAGAGAAACAGTAACAGCTATTTTGAAAATAAAACATTCTATTTATCTTTAAGTGGAGATGGCTGAGACACACACTCAGAAAATAATCTAACTACATAATCAGACATGCATTTTGCTGAAATATGCATGGAGGGTGGTGGACTAAGAGACCAACAAGCATCTGGTTAAAAACTGTGAAAGCTGGAAAGTCTGATCTTCATGTGGCCTGAGCTGAGAAAGATTGGCTAGAGTATATTTATGTAAAGAACGAAGGCCTGCACACACACACTAACCCTATCAAAAGAATAAGAATCAGGCAATCAAGGTTCTTCGGGAATATAATGCGAAGAGAAGATTTAGAACATTTGGTGACAACAGGTAAAATTCAGAAAGGAAAGATCGTGGAATACAGAGAGAGAAGATGTTGGATGGTCTGGCATAAATTTTTGACACAAAATCGATGTCAGAACTTATTACATGCACCAAGCAGAGAGAGTTGGGAAAAGACATGATCGCCTACGCCGGCAGGCAAGGCACTTGATTGATTGAAAGAACGAAGGTTTCAACCCTATGTTCCGCTTGAAGCAAGAACTTTCAGTAATAGTAATTATCATTAAAATCAGAAGTACATGAACTGTAACTGACTCGGTTCACCGAAATAAAATTTTATCAAGCCGATCGTTTCTATTATGATTCCGTCTCTCAAGGCTATATTGTATATTGAACAATGTACTTTATTGACACCGTATTAAATTGTTATGCAACTATTATTCGTTAGATCTTATCTATTTATGTTGTTATAGCCTGCCCATTAATTCGTGAGGACGTTTGAAATTGATTTTCTCGAAAACTACCTGTTGGATCTCAGTGATTTTTGCATGCAGCCTTAGAATATCCATGACGCTAAAATAAAGCTAACCAGTAGTCCATAGATGCTACGGATTTTGCACATCGGCGAATTCCTTTGATCTTTTATGACAATTGTAAATACGGGGGCTCAAATTTTAGATTTTACAGTAATCCCTAGAATTTGTCCATGTCAATTCTATTCATAGGTGTATCTCCATATTAACTTGATAGGTCAAGTAATTAAGTGTGTTGCCCTTTATGTGCAATCGTGAACTTGGATACAATATGCAACAGTTAGTCCTCCCTTCGGTCACCATTAGACCCCAGGGTGTCTTAACTTCACCACAAATTGTATGATGGTAGACGCATTTGGATATGGAAATGTATACGTTGCTATTTCTCAGTCTGTAATCAAAATATGATTTGTATCATCCCGAATCTGACGATTCCATGAGGTTGATAATTGTTACTGGCTGGACAAATTGTAATCCATCTCGGTGCCAGTACTCGTCTTCCTCTCGGAGCACATGTTCAACACACTTCTTCCAGAACTGCATGTCTATCAT
This sequence comes from Arion vulgaris, assembly GCA_020796225.1. Classification (NCBI taxonomy): domain Eukaryota; kingdom Metazoa; phylum Mollusca; class Gastropoda; order Stylommatophora; family Arionidae; genus Arion; species Arion vulgaris. The sequence continues at coordinate 36,451,294 of CM036756.1, forward strand.
TGAGAGGGACTCACGTGTCAGAACTTCAACATCACACATTTTAAACGTCCTGTTCTGTTCGCAACTTGCCCTTTTACTTTAGCCCAGACAAGCTCTATCGGATTGAGGTGAGCATAATATGGAGGTAGTCGCAAAGACGTGTGGCCGTATTCCGCAATGATTTTGTCAATATGAAACACCTTTGTCTTATTTGTCATCCTCACCAGGTGCAACAACTCGGGTTTCAAATATGTATCATCGAAGTTGACATTTTCCTTAGCAAGCCAAGTCCTAATTTGATCTTTTGTATTTGATGCAGTTGGTACTTTGTCTTCCGCTGATACTGCGTTGTGATAGGATGCATTATCCATTACCAAGCATGATGGTCTGTTTAGAATTGGAAGTAGATCTTTCTCCATCCAGTGCCTGAAAATATGTCCATTCATTTCTGTGTGGTAGTCCCTACCGTCGGTACTTTTGATTGGAAAATAAGTCCAGCGTCATGGACAAGACCTTCTTCACTGCTTCCTGCAAGTGTTAGTATAATACGCTGGCCTTTGCTGCTTGGTATTTTTCTTTTCTGTTCACCGTCTACTGATTGCCATTCTTTAGCATTGGTGTGGTGAGCATTGACCCAGGATTCGTCCAAATATACAATATCATAGCCTTGCCTCCCCCGCTCACGGATCTGCCTCAGGTATTTACTTCGGGCAGCAATTAAATGTGGCTTTTCACAAATAATATTCCTGCCGCCTATAGTTTTTCTGAAGGTGAAGCCAGAGGCTCTTACAATTTTCCATAGAGTACTTTTAGAAATGTCTATGCTGCAATCTGATTGCAGTTTTAATTTCAGTTTCCTGAGAGTAACAAGTTGATTTGTCGAAAAAAACATTTTCAAGAGCTCCGTCTTATGACATCTATGTCAAAGTCGTCAATTGTTCTTTTCCTTCCTTGCTTGACATTAGTGCACTTTGTGTCCTGTTTAATCCATCGGAAAAGGATTCTCTATTCAGACCAAGCGCCAGTTGCGTTGTTTCTCAGGGTTATGAATATCGCAATATAGATGACCTCTCTTAGATTCCCTACGGAAGTGTTGGTATAGTAAAACTGTAACCTTCTGCATTGTTATAAATGTGCACTTCAGACTCATTATGAATGTAATATCAATGTCAGTTTTGATAAGCCAACAAATATGATACAATAGCTTCATACAAATAGCTAGATACACCTATAACTATACAACGGTATCCCAATTATAACGTCATATGCTTTCCGCTTTCAAAGTCGACTGGTTAGGTGCACGGAGTTCGTGAAATTGTTGTTTACTCACGATATTTCAATGTTACCATAATGTATTTTTAGAACAACGCGTCTGTGTACCGTAGATCTGTTACTATTGTGTACAATCCGGTTAGGTTGATTTTAATATAACCTGAAGAAGAAATATTTCAAACTACATCAAATTTTCTTGGAAAAAAATATTTCTCTAGCGTCATGGATATTCTAAGGCTGCTTACAAAAAATCACTGAGATCCAACAGGTAGTTTTCGAGAAAATCAATTTCAAACGTGCTCACGAATTAATGGACAGACTATATTATTGTTTTAAAATAGTCATAAATGGGTTAGTAATGTTATTTTTGTTGAATACGAATCTATTTAGTGGAACCGAATAGTGCTAGCCATAGAGTGTTCCCTTTTTGAATCCAGTAATCGAATCGAAAGAATTGTGAGTTCAACTCGTGTAACCGATGTTTAACAAATGAGGTAAGAACTTGATCAGCCTTCCTCCTGCATACGTGGATTTACCCTACGGACTGTCCGGATTTTCTATGTTGTGTAGTCGACGCTGTTTGATAGACACGACAAAGTGAAGCTCTTTTTATTTAGAGCTAATTGGTTGTAATCTGAAAAACGCAGGTCTTAATGACTAAGCGATTGGTGTCGAGATAAATAAGGTTTGTGCTTCAAATTCAGTGTTTGGTAACTGTTTTTCCGGAGGTTCTAATTACCTGTTTTTCTGTACATTTATTTATCATAGTCATTGACTCCCGTGCTTCACCTGGGGTTCGTAGAACTCCCTTTCCACATGTTACAAAGAAGACCATTCACACTGTGTGTCACCATATGTTCTATATCTAATTAATTTGTTTTGTTTTTCGCTCGACATTATTGACCAAAACAAAATAAGCACGAACAGACCTACGTGAACTGGCAACTGTAGCAGTCAGCTCTGAAATGTCAACATTGTCGTAAACTTGTTCGGGAAGCATTCAATGCTTAATAAGAACTGACAGTATTGCATTCCAGGAAGATCCATAGGCGTTCACTCTCCCTCAGCAAGTTTCGAAGGGTATGCGTGCCGATAGTTTTCCTTGTCTTCTCGTTACGCATACGTTTAAAGCATCCAAATTAAAATCATTGTATAAGACTCTCAGTCTAGTCTTCGATGCAGTGGCGGCTCGTGATCATTTTTGTTGGTGGGGCTGGACAAATATTTTCAGAAAATAATGGTTTTGGGTTAGATTATATAGTAGTATTTACATATTAGTTATACATAATTTTTGGTGGGGCCCGACCCCACTAGCCCATAATGACGAGCCGCCACTGTTTCGAAGTGTCCAAATCAGGTAGCTAAGACATGCACAAATGACATCTATTAAGTTCTCAAGTCTCCTATGTCTTATATAGACATGTTGTTCTGGCAACAACGGAAAAGTTTACTCTGTGAAAGTACTGACATTTTAGCTTTGCAGATGACAGTAGTGGGAAAAACTGACAGCCACTAAGGGGAACATATCGAAAAATTGACTATGACAAAGAAAGGGACATAATGAATTTCGTAAACAACAGTCGGTTGAGTGATGATCTAACAGATAATGAAGTCATTGTTGTGAGCAGGGCAGTGTGTTTTATTTTCTCAGTATAATGCAAGTCTTTGAAATGCCGTCCTTTAAATGTTTTTTCTTTAAAATAACCTTCGATTATGATTTGATTTTTAAACTGTACAAAATGTACGAATACTACTAAATCGTATACATCAATATCGGAATAACATAAACCAATATAGAAAAAGCGTAGTAAAGATACTTAATTATTAAATGGTTCAAATTGTATTTCGCTGCTTATGCCCCTTGCGGTGCTGCCTGATCGGCCACCTCTCTATATCATAGCACGGCACAGCCCAGATTGTGAGATTATGGGAATTTGAAATAGAACATGATGGAAATAAACATTGGTTCTAGAGAAGACGACTCAAAAGTATGTTTAACCAGCTAGCTCCCATAATCATCCGCATGCATATTCTTAGTCATATACTAAGAGATTGAGCAGCTATGAGTTTGCATGGTGTACAGTTATGAATATTCCATAATCTATAAAAATTAATAATGTTTTATATATATATATATACATATATATCAGTGGCGGCTCGTCATTAAGGGCCAGAGGGGCCGGGCCCCACCAAAAATAATGTGTAGCGTGTATTTATTATTTAATAAATTAAAATATAACCTAACCCAAAGCCATGATTTTCCATAAAATTTGTGTCCGGCCCCACCAGCAAGAACGATCACTAGCCGTCACTGATATATGTGATAAATAATTATAAGATCTCTGTTACAAGTAGCCATTCAAGTCTATCTCCCTAATAAACTTTCAGTATATAATATTACTCTGTGTAGTGCCCACTTAATCGCGGCTAAATGGTGGGAGCCTTCATAAAACGTTAAATGACACAATCTTAAACAAGCTCAGAGTAGATATCATCCAAAAGGATGAGACACTCTGAGCTTACTCATTCAGCGAGTCCACTCGCTGCGCACTGCCGCGAGAGTTTCAACCCAAGATAATAATCGCTGAATTTTCTAAATTTTTTAAAGCAATGAATCCCCATTTTTCATACATTTATGATGTCTATTTACAGTGACCCAATTCTGTAAGTCACCAGCATGTGTCAAGTCTGCAGGTTCCGTGTTGTCCACTCTTGACTGGAGTGTTGACCCATGTGATGACTTCTATAAATTTGCATGTGGACACTGGTTAAAAACACAACCAATTCCTCGTGGATACCACCAATGGGACCGTTTCCAAGAACTGAGTGGACACAATTTATATTTGTTAAGTTACCTTATAGGTAAGTTCATTTCTGTCTAATAATCTTTATTATTGGATATTAGATAAGTTTGTTATCACCTCAAACATGTTAACTAATATCAGACTTCTTGTTTTATCACAAGTCAACTTGTTCTAAACAAAACTTTTTAGTGTGCACGCAGTATACAGTTGGGCTACAGGTTTCCTGATCCTTTAATTGGGGATCTAAATTACAAGTACCTCAGAAGTCTGAGTAATACTTGCCTAAATGGCAAGTGACACTTATGATAAGGAAAGCAAGACTTCAAGCAAAAATAAGTCAGATGTGCCATATTAGGCACCATAACTACATCTGAATTTGTAGCAGGCAAACGGGGGAAAAATCAGTCATATTCTAGTCTTATTTGCTGTTATAAATATAGTGCTGGAAAGCTGGAGTGAGATAATTATTAGATCATTTACTCTGTAGAGAACACACATGATAGAGGAGTTGGAGAGAACACACATGACAGAGGAGTTGGAGAGAACACACATGACAGAGGAGTTGGAGAGAACACACATGACAGAGGGGTTGGAGAGAACACACATGACAGAGGGTTGGAGAGAACACAGATGACAGAGGAGTTGGAGAGAACACACATGACAGAGGGATTGGAGAGAACACACATGACAGAGGGGTTGGAGAGAACACACATGACAGAGGTGTTGGAGAGAACACACATGACAGAGAGGTTGGAGAGAACACACATGACAGAGGGGTTGGAGAGAACACACATGATAGAGACGTTGGAGAGAACACACATGACAGAGGGGTTGGAGAGAACACACATGACAGAGAAGTTGGAGAGAACACACATGACAGAGGGGTTGGAGAGAACACACATGACAGAGGGGTTGGAGAGAACACACATGACAGAGGAGTAGGAGAGAATACACATGACAGAGGAGTTGGAGAGAATACACATGACAGAGAAGTTGGAGAGAATACACATGACAGAGGGGTTGGAGAGAACACACATGACAGAGGAGTTGGAGAGAAAACACATGACAGAGGAGTTGGAGAGAACACACATGACAGAGGGGTTGGAGAGAACACACATGACAGAGGAGTTGGAGAGAACACACATGACAGAGGATTTGGGAGAGAATACACATGACAGAGAAGTTGGAGAGAACACACATGACAGAGGGTTGGAGGATAGTGGATTCAGACAGATTAACAGTGTTGAATGGACTATGAAGTTTGGACATGCTAGACAGTGTCATCTTTGTGGTAGAGAGAGAAGATATACTAATTAACTTCTTATGGGCATGGTGAACAAGTGGACTTTGAGATGGCTACTGCAGCGGAGGACGAAGCATGCATGGGAATGCCCAATGTGCCATGACATCAATCGTATAACATAATAATGGAGATGGAATTTTGATAGATTGGGCAAGAGCTATGATATAATCATAGATAGCACCAGATTCAAAGAACATCGCAGATGCCTCTGGGCATGGAAATGCCCACAAAGCAATACTTATAGTCAAATATTTTGGCCTCTAAAAGGTTTAGGACTGGTTCATAGTCTATTCAACCAAGAATTTGAGCAGAGTTCAACAGTGATCATATACTAGTAATACAAAAATGTAGTTAAAAATTGAAAACGTAAAGAAGACTTCTCATGCCCGAGTGGTTACCGAGTCCCAAATTTGGGGTGTAAAGAATAGATCACTGTTACCTGCCATGCATGCCGTAAGAGGCGTTAAGGACGTATGGCTGAAATCGGATGCACATGTCCTAAACATGTAGAAGTCTATGCGTATAGGGGCCTACCAAACCAATGTGCAACGTATACACGTTCTTGGCAAAGATCAAACATATCACAAAGAGTGATTAAAATTGGTCGTAAAGAACGAAAATAAAGAAGAAGAAGAAGATTTCTCATAGCATCAAACTAGATTTAGCCATTCTTTGATCAGACAAAGAAATGAGGAAAATATATAGTGTGATAGTTCAAAATATATACAATGCAGTAGCTAAAATGAAAAGTATTGATGAACAGTGCAAAATATTAAAGGAATTTATACATCAAACATCATCAAAAATCATTCCAGAAATAATACACAATGCAAGGAAGAATGGATGACACATACAATTTTACAGTCTATAGATGCAAGAAGACATAAAGAAGCAAGAGTCAGTAGAATATAAAAGGAAAAAAGAGAAGATTAGATAAGACTAGGAAAATAAAAGATAAGTGCGTGACAGAGATAGAATTGAATTAATCTGAGATGTAGTGAGCTTGATAAACAACATTTAAAAAGACACAAAGTCTTTGCACTGACAAATAAATTAAATCACATGGAAAATAATGCATACCTGGATTGGATTCCTGAAATCAAAAGAAGAAGCGATAATAGTGGGAAAGAGAATATAATAAATAGATAGAATACATTAGGAGCTTTATGGTAATGACAGATCAGAATTAAATTTCTAAAAGAAATAGAAAGGATCATCAATAATTACAGCAAAAGTTGATGATACTTTCAACTACATTAATAAAGAAAAAGCACCAGATCCAGATAACATAATGGTGGAAGAAGTCGAAACTCTGGGAGATCTTGGAATAGAAGCGATAGCACAACTTTTAAAAGTCATATATGGACAGTATGATAACTTTTAAAAGACATAAGGACAGTATGATAATTTTTTTAAGACATATGGCAATATGATAACTTTTAAAAGACGTATATGCACAGTATATAGAGACTAAACCTAATTTACTTCCACACAAGTTGTCTCCGAAGATTTCTCAAAATAAAATGGCCGGACAAAATTCAACAAGTATCTACACTCTGTTGCAGAAGACAATCATTTCAGGATTGGACTCTACAATCACTTCTGCACACATCAGGGAAGTGCAGCAACACATGTTTGAGACTGTTGTCATCATCACTGATAATGGATGATTACAATTACTGCAATATTTAATTGTCGTAAAAAACTTTCATGTGTACATTAAAAAATGCTTGTTTTCCATCTTCACAGATTCCAACACATTGACAGGTGAAACATTTGATAAAACTCGCACAATGTATGGAACCTGCATGAATACTGGTAGTGAACAGAAGGAGAAAATCTTGGATCAGTTTAGGACCATCATTGATGATGCTGGAGGGTGGAGTTTTAGCAAGAATGACAGTTTTGATGACTGGAGTTTCATGGTGAGTAACATGATTAATCTATTTTCCTAAGATATTCTTGTTTTGGTGCTTGAATGATGTACCAAGACATTGGAAGATGTTAATATGAAAACAGATGGCGTGGGTGGAGATGTTGGGATTGGAATGGAATGTTGGTAGGTTGGGGGTTCACTGGCAGGATCAGCTTTTGCCATTCTAGGGAAAATATGGAATTCAAGAGTGATCAAAAGTGGAACTGGGATGGTAATGTTTGGCTCAGATGTTGGGGCTCTCCTTCTGTATGAAGCGGAGATATGGAAAGCAACTAGCAGGAATACCAAAATGTTGCAGACATTTATCAGTGGATGCCTTGCTCTCCATCTGCGGTGGTACGCTGGACCACGGACAGGGAACTGTGGAATAGAGCGGCAGATGGAACGGGAGATGGGGTCGGAAGGTCGCGATGGATGGGACACACACTGAGAGGGCCCCCTGATGGCATTGTGAGATGGGCTTTCCAATAGAGCCCACGGGCAATAGAGGTGGGGGAAGACCCAGAGACACCTGGAGATGGCAGTTGGAGACGGAATGCAAGAAAATGGGGAGAGAGTGGAGAGATCTGGAAAAATGACCTTGGATAGGTGGGCTTGGAAGGCCTTGGTTGCGGACTTATGCATCCTTAGGGGCGAAGGGTGAAGAAGAATATGAATACAAAATTGATTGAAAACTGTCAGCTGTAGTTAATGGAATGTTTGAGCACTATATAGAAACTGTACTGCTGTATGCATGGGAAGCATGTAAAATAAGCAGACAAGCTTAGAAACATCTAATGGAAATGGAGATGTGGTTGCTAATTAAATATAATGCAAAGAATACAATGGATGGACAGAAAAACAAATAAGACAGTCCTTCAAGAAACAAATGAAGACCACAAATTGATTTGAAAAGTTAGATGTTAGAAAGTCACAATTTTGTGGGCACTTTATGGGGAGAAATAAAGTTGAGAATTTAAGGACAACTAGAAAGCTTGATGGGGAAAGAGCAAAGGAAAGCATAAAAATATGGATGACTTGATGACTATAGCATGGCCGAGGCAGGACGCAAACCTGATCAGGAACTCTGTTGAATTTGATGAAGCATGACTGCCTTCACATATCAGCACGGCACATGAGGATGATGATGAACATGAGACCAAAGATGGTCTGTGTGACATTTCTGTTTTAAGAACAAGTTATTAATTGACAGAAAGTGACTTCATTGTACTTAAAAAATACCCAGATGTACTCAGTCTCTTTCAGCAAATAGCAAAGGATAAAAGGATAATCTTGTTGGTGGTTATACATCTAAGGATAATCATGTTGGTAGTTATACATGTCAGACAAACTGTTAGTTTTCTTTATATTTTTGTAAAATATGGTAATGAGAATATTTCAGAAATAGATCAGTATGAATGATACTTTTGTTACGACTGGTTTCCATTACAATTTGTGAACATGAAATTTACATGTAAGTAAAAGTATTCTCTTCATTTCCATTCTGAAAACAGAGAGATTGTAATGATTTAAATAATGTGGTTCTTATGAATTTTGTTTTACTTTCTGATAATAAAAATGTTATTATTTATTTCAAAACATTTTAATCAATTTACAGATTGGCTTGGAAACTGTGCATGGATATGGGGCATGGCCATTTTTCAAGATTTCTGTAGAAGTTGATAGAGAGATCCAACAAAACTATATATCATTAAGGTCAGTAACTGCACTTTCATAATAGTCATTGAATTTTTTGTTGTGGAAATAGTGAATCATTGTTGATTTTTTACTGTTTCTGTCCCAGTAATATCTATGCCTTCTTCTTGTCTGCTTGATCTTGCCTGCAGTATAGCTTCCAACAGTGTCAAGTTTTTTTAAGTGCTCAAAATATTTTATTCCTCTCTGTTTGATCTCTTGTTACAGAAGATCATGGACAGCAAAGATAGCAAATAGAACTATCTAGAAAGAAATCAACATCAAAGAAAACTGGCTAATAATACAAATAAGAATGAGAAAATTGAAGTATTTTTGACATTTAAAAACACATGAAAGGTGGGAAAAGACATGTAAAGAGGCAACGAGAAAAAGAGGCAGGAGAATATGGATTCATGATGTGGCTGAAGATTTAAACATGATGACGGCAAAGGCAGGACATCTGGTCTGTGAGAGAGAGAGAGAGAAAGAGAAAGAGAGATAGAAAGAAATTTAAAAAACACTGTTAGGGTGACAAAGTTCAGCTAAGACAAGCTATTGGATAAGTAATAATAATAATATTCATCTACCGTAAGCAATGATAACATCCACTTCACTTGTGTGTTGTAAAACTCTAAAATTTATTTAAAGGTGATGCCATCAAATTCTAACATTAAGGCTCATAAGACATGTGGGGTACACAATACTGAAGCTGACAGCAGAGATGTTGATTACTCTATCCTTTCAGTCAGCACTTTTCTTTTCTGACACATAAATTCCTTAACATTATTGATCGTAGCAGAACTGTAGTGATTAGCAGAAAGTGAATTAACACAGAAATGAAAGTAATTATTTGTGTGTGCCTTCAGTGTTAGAGCTTTGCACAACAGAAATCTATAAAGTATGAAGACTTTTGTGATTAACTGATTCGCTACAGCATTTTTTTAGTCTCTAATGGAACTATTTTTTAGATTAAAAAAATTGCATTGGTAGTTTAGCAAAACTAAATTATTGTTTCTAAATATGATTTACAATATGACTTAACTCTTTCCACGCTTTAAGCGCACACTGCGCCACGGCGGAAGTCCGTTGCACGCTTTAAGCCGCACACTGCGCCATAGAGTTGCTTCCTTTTAAGAAGTCTTTCTAGTTTTACTTCTACTATTTTACTTATAGTACTTTTAAACCTTGTTATTCTATTGGGTTGTCCAGTTTTCTTCAATTTAGTATATAATAATATAATATGTTTATTTATTGACGAGTAATTGGGATCGTAATTTTAAATTTTTTTTTTTACTTCCTTGAATTAACTGCTTAAAAATTGAGGAAATAAATGGGCGTGGAAAGAGTTAAATATCAAATTGAAGACAAATGGATATAGTTTCACAAAAATATTTACTGCAGTAGCAAATATATTACTCAGTTTGAAAATGACTAAAGATATAGAAAGCAAGTTGAATGCATTTGAAAATAGATGTCTGCGAAAAATAATGAATATAAAATGGAACGAATTCAGGAGAAGTGATGAAATCAGAGACATGTCTGGTCAACCACTAGTGACAACTGTTATAAGAAAGAGAAGATGGAGATATGTTGGGACACCTTGAGGAGAAATGATCAACGAATATCAAAGCAGGCATTGAAGTGGGATGCAAAGGGTTCAAGAAAATATCGGTCTCAGTTCCATGGAGGAAATTGAGCGAGTTGCCCAGGATAGAGCGGTATGGAGAAATTATTTGCAGGCCTTATGTAACGTATAACGGTACGAGAGGAATTATTATTATAAATATATTACTCAGAGTTAGCAAGTATACTGCAATCATGAAAACTCTAGTTTTTGCGTTCACAAGGTAACCTAGAATGAATGGTAAACTCTGTTTCACTTCTACTACAAGCATAAGCCATGATGATATCTATACATTATCATTTACACTTCACTTTTATATAGTTTTCAGTTAATATTAAAGTCAAATAGGAAATTAAAGAAATGGAAAAGCAACAAAATATTTCAAGTGGCGTTTGGTTCCTGCGATAAGCCATTTGGATCTTTAAAAAGATGTCTCGTATGCAATCATTTAAGAAAGTCATGGGAAATCAAGTATAGATTTTAATGTATTGGGAGTTCTACTACACAGAAAATGCCTGCAGAATTAGAGTTGATTGGATTAATTTTCTATTATTTACAATACATGACTTGACAGATATTATTTGTTTGATGATTAGTGTATTGTATTAAAATATCATATTGGGGGCCTCTATAGCAAAGTTGCCTACAGCTCTGAAGATTGTGGGTTTGAATCCATACCGAGTCTTATATTGTTTCATGAGATACTTTGATGGTTGCTGAAGCTACGGAGTTTGTGCTTTATGCAACACTTTTGGTAGGGTTAGGGTACAATTTCTGCCGACAGGGACAGAGTTATATGAGGAAACCCATTGCAATTAAGTCAATCCTTCACTTTTAGACCTACCTTTTTAGATTAAAATATAACAATAATAAATTTATTTTTTTCAATTACGGACATGATATATTTCCAAATTATTTTCATTTTAAAATTGTCATTTGCGGCCAAATGATATTTCTTTTAGAGGTAAAAATGGAATTTACACTCTTTGATGGATTAAAAATTCTCATATGGACCTCCTAACTGGGAATATGTCATTCATAACAGAAGCTTTTGTGTGCAGATTAAACTAACATTATCTAAATTGCAGGTGTGAACAAATATTACGACCTGTTGGTGTGCAACCTGAGAAATAAGAGAAACAATGCTAGAGAAGATTAGAAGATTAAGACAGACGCATAACAGCATGAGTAAATATTTGAACTAAATATTGAGTACAAAATCTGGAGCAACACAAATTGAAAATTTTGCAATGTCTGGTCAATACTGAAATCCTCCAAACAAAAATTTCATTGGAACAACAATAGAGAGGTCAAATGTGAGTGATAACAGACAAGCACTTAACTGGAACCCACAATGAAATAAAATAAGGAGAGAGTTAAAGGGTATCAGATGAAGACAAACATAAAAAAGGCCAAAGCACCGTCAATTTTATGAAATGAATTTGTCACCTGTATGTTGCCAGGGTCCCACAGGGGGAGCAAAGAATATTAACGCTGCGACCTACAAAGCATGTTGTAAGAATCGACTGAGGTAGGTGCCTAGGGAAGCTACCTTGCTAAATAAAAAGCGCAGCAGAAATCGAATGTGCTGGCCTACTTGTAGATGCATAACTGGCACACCGACAATCAGCTCTTAGATCACATAAAAATCACAAAGAGTGGTTAACAAGTGGTCGATGTAGAGCTTTTGAAGAAGAAGAAATGAATTTATAAACTGTGACAGTTACTATCCAATTTTCAAAGAGGAAAAACAATAAGTGAGTAATGAAAATAAGCAATAGACGATACAGTAATTCTTATCATATATCATCAATTGCCAGGATTAGTAGTGTTGACAAAGAAAATATGATATAAGAAAGATGATAGAAGAAAACTAGTCATGACAGAAATGAAGTGTCTACGCAGAATGCTGGAGAAAAAGAAAATACCAGTTGTGAAATGAAGACATCAGGAAAAAAGTTGGTACAACATCAGTACTGAAGTTCATCAAGAAACAACAAACTAAATGGTTCGACCAATAACCAGATTACCAACAGACAGTGCACCTCAAAGAGCAATGTTGACCTGATACAATGGATACAAAGCAAAAGGCCGGCCACAAAAAAGGTGGACCTCAGAGATAACAGAGGCGATGAAAGACACTATTTATGAAGCACACAGAAGGGTTCATTCTAGAAATCTCTTCTTATCCTGGCGCTGTGAGGCAAAACAGGATTGGAGAAAAGAGAAGAACAAAGAAAATATCTTTATCATTTATCATCAGTTGTCAAACAGGTGGTGTTGGGGTTGCTGATTTTGTTACCTTATGCAATCCAATTTATTAGTTTTTATTAAACATTTTCAATCTTTGTCTAAGAGTATTTTAATATATCAAGTTTATTCTTATACAAATATATAATATCTACAGATTGATGTGGGTGATACTGTTCTTCCATCTGACATATTTCTTGTGACTAACTCTGCACAAGGCAACACAAACAGTACTAACACAACAGTGCCACCTACACTTAAAAATGCCAGAGAGGTAACCATTTTTCTTCAAGTTTATTAAGAATTCTAATTAACTCTTTGTGAACCAAACCCCACACTATGTGGCTTTGGGTAGGACGCATTTTTACCAGGAGCCACAATAAACTTTTACCCTGGTCCACTAAGAGTTAAGTTTCTTAATAATTGTTTAAAGAATTCAGAACAGGTCAATACATTGTTACTACTTGGCTGGGTAAGGTTTTTTTGAACAACCACCTACAGCATGAGGATAGGAATTGACGCTACGGTTATCTCCGGACTGTCTGGAAACCAGCTCATTGCAGAACATTGTGTTCAGCCTTCATCCATGCTTTGCAAGGATCTAAGTTACTAAAACTTAGGATGTGGGTTACTATAGGATGTGGGTTACTAAAACATGACTTGATCTTAGCTATAACTACTTCAAGCCTCAAAGGTTTGCAAACATATACTGTGCTGCACACACACTGATGTTTGTTGTAATGATTTAGCTGACATTTGATATGGGTTTTGTTGTGGTTTTGTTACGGATGCAAAGGAAATTAGAATTTTACTGTTTTCCTATGTAGCGCTTGGATTGATATCACTGCTCTAGAGAGTACACTGATTGAGCATGGAAAGCTGTTGATTGCCTGAAGATGTAACACATCATGCATCTTGGCATAGAACAAATTCAACAACTTAATTTTTAAGCAGCAGTAAGAAATAACTATTGTGAAGAGTCATAATGCTCATGATAGATGACATGACAAATGTAAACAGAAATGTAGAAAACGTGCTTTGAAAGTGTTTGTATAAGTAAATTTTAAAATTCCCATAGCCTTTTCAGACCTTGGGGTATGAAGTGCTTGTCACTTCACATTTCTCGGTCCTAGTGTGCAGGAGGTAGGTGGGCCAATTCTTTTCTTCGCGTGTGGAATGTTGAGTATGGGATCGAACACCCAGCCTTTTTTGTGTCGAAGTCGACATGCGAACAGATTAGCGTTTATATTAATACAGTAAATCAAAATTATGATCATGACTTTTAGCTGACCACGTATTCAGATTATGTTGTTGAAAAAATCAAGAAAAGAAGTCAAACTTTTGCCATGCTCAACAAAATCTGGAAAGCCAAAGTATCAAATCTTAAAACAAAACTTAAAATATATAGAAACAGTGTCCTGTGATTGTTATTATATAATAGTGAATGCTGAAAAATTGTCCACATCATACACAACTTGGAGATATTCTAAATTAACGTTTAAGAAATATTTTCTGGCCAAATATGATAGCAAATGAAGAGCTTTTCAAACAAATAAACTGTGCATCATTGAGACTGTCATTAAAAGACAAAGATGGAATTGGATTGGGCATGTTTGTCTTTTACTAGTAAGGGTATTGTCTAGGACAGCTCTCTGATGGACAGCTCTCTGATGGAAAAGAAAGCCTGAATGTCCAAATGAAACACAGAGAAGAAAATTGAAAAGAGACTTGAAAGAGTGTGACTTGACAAAGAAAAGCAATTAATAGAAAGGTGGCCAAACGGCAACAATGGAAATCTCTTTAGGAAGTCTTGTATTTCAAATAAGATATGAATTAGATATAGATAGGTAGATAGATAGGTAGATATATTCAGATTGCAAGTAAGAAATGAAAAATAGTTGTATATACTTTATTTCAGTTGAAGAACATTTTTCTGGATGAAACAGTTCACTTGTTCACTTCCTTTGGTGCTACTGAAGCCGAAGCTGTGGCTAGAGCTGAGAGCATGTTAGAACTGGAAAATTTTATAGCATCTGTAAGTAAAGTGCAGTTTTTATGTTAGGGCAATAAGTAGAATAATATTGAATGAGATATCTGCAAACTATATTAAGGTATACTTAGAAAGGAAGTGTAGGAAGCTCTCCTAACAATTAGTCCTATACAAACAGTGAGACTGGAAATAATTCAGAATGAGGCTATGCGCATCATTCTGGGATGCACCAAAGATACACAAGGAGTGACAATGATTCCTCTTGACCTCCCAACTATTCTACAGAATTGAAAGTTGGAGGGTTGATCATATCTAAGAATCAATGCAAACAAGGAACATCCTCTCCATGAAGAACTCATTAAGGAGAAATGGTGTAGGCTCAAGAGAGACAGATCATGGCTGAGTCAGGCGGAAGATATGCTTAGGAAAATATGTGATCCTTCCGGAATTGAAACAGGAGAGGAATGGATTGTTGTGCCACCTCAATTTCAGACTGCTTTCACCGTTATTACATCTATTAAGAAAAATTGTGAACAAAATAATCTATCACTGATTAATGTGGAGGTGGAGGCCCTCTTGAATGACATCATCAATGATACAGATGTGGTTATTTACACCAATGGTTCAGTCATTCGCAAACAACGCTGTGCGTGGGCTTTTTCAGCACGCTCAGGAGGAAAAAAATAAGGAAGCCAGTGGGGCCTACCCAACAACCACAAGTAGTTTGACAATGGAGGTTCAGGAAGTTACGGAGGCGGTGAACTGGTTGGCATCTCATAACTACTCTTGTGTTTTCATACTCAGTGACTCCATGAGCATGATTGGTAAAGTCGAATCAGGTATGGTGAGACGCAACTGGGTGGAGGTACTGGTACAGATGAGGATCAGAGAAATCACCTTCATTTTTGTCCCTGGGCACGCAGGAGTTAGATGTAATGAACGAACTGATAGATTGGCTGGCTTGGCTACAATATCAGAGGGAGCTGCCATGGATCGAAATGACATTCTTCACGCATTGAGAGAGTCTTTCCGAACAGAGGAGTTTCAGGGCTGTGAATCCCACTCGCTGACCAGATTGAAAGAGATGAGTGTCAATATTGGTGCAGCCCGAAAAGAACTACATACTAAATATGCAAAGAGATTGATTAATCAACATCAAACTGGTATGTTGGGTCGCTGGATGCTGCTGGATTTGCTGAGGCGGAGATCGGAGCACCTATGGACATATCCGGAGTGCTATGATGATAGTCCTCATATAACTGATAACTTAGAAAGGAAGATCTTGAAATTCTTTTATCATAGAAAAGAATGTGTGCATGATAAATAGAGAATATATCAATTGATTACGATTAACTAGGACTTCATGACAAGAGAGTTGTAAACAAACCAAGTTTAAAAGCTTAACATACAAATGGCTGCAACAATAAAATCTTTTACTTGTTACTAGAAGTACAGGTTTTAAGAATAAACTCTCAATGTTACCAGATGTACAGGTTTTAACAATAAATTCTTGTTGATACTAGACGCACAGGTTTTAACAATACATTCTCAATGTTACCAGATGTACAGGTTTTAACAATAAATTCTTGTTGATACCAGAAGCACAGGTTTTAACAATACATTCTCAATGTTACCAGATGTACAGGTTTTAACAATAAATTCTTGTTGATACCAGAAGCACAGGTTTTAACAATAATTCTCAACGTTACCACATGTACAGATTTTAACAATACAGTCATATTTTATGTTATCATTAAAATCTGTATTGTAAAATATTGGATATTTCAGGCTTCAGCAGGACACAATCATATACATGACCAGTTCAGACTGTACAATGTAATGCCAATATCACTACTACAGTACAACTATTCAATGGTATGAATTCTTCTACTGATACTTCTTGAGTGTATATATCTGTCTGCAAATTTCTTGCTATTAGTGATTATTTCTTTATGTATCACTTTGTATCTAGAAAAAAACAATTTAGGAATGAAGACATCAGGAAAAATATATGTACAAACAACAAATTAAATGATTTGGCCACATAAGCAGATTACTAATAAACAGTGTACATCAAAGTAAAATACTACTCAGATACAATTAATCCTGCTAAAGGTCATCAGCGCAAAAGGTGAACCACAGAAATAACAGAAGCAGTGAAAAAATCCACGTACTAAGCGCTCATAGAGCTCATTATATAAATCTATTCTTATCCTGATGCTGTGAGGCAAAACAGGATTAGAGAAGAAGAAGATGTATCACTTTGTAAATCAAATGCATGTTAAATTTATCTTATTTTCTCACATCTAAAAGCATTCACTGAATTTTCATGGCTGAGCACAATCAGAAACCAAGAAAAGCTCTCATTTAGCAACCACAATGATATGCACATAATAATAATAGACACTGAAATTGAAGAGCATATAGTCTCAGATACCTATTACCATCGTCACTTCTGCCAAACAATGGACTTCAGAGGAAAGGCAGAAAAGAAGTTTACCAAGAATAACCTTGAAATTGAAATTAGAACCACAAACAAGATATTTGAAGACCAAACAGACTTTATAGAGTTTGCTGCTACTCTAAAATATGCCACCAAGATAATGACTACCGTAGCTTCATTTATTTCTAATAAAGAACTAAAGAAGAAAACTAAGATAGAAGAGAATGAGCAAGCTTAACACATACCAAGTACTTACCAAGTACCACAGCATATGTCTATTTTTCTGTCCCGTTGAGCCATGTGCAGCAGACTACTAAAAAAATTTGTTTCATTGTCAAATTAACACAAAATGTATGATAATACTTCTGATTGCTACCAATTTTTAATTTATAGTTTCATATTTTGTTAGCTTGTGATATAAGTACACTAATTTATGTAAAAAAAATTACTTGTGATTTAAATAATTTTGCTAAACAGAAAAGCACAGACCACAATCTTCAGACTTAGAACGGGACACTACAGTCTCAGAGCACACCTCCACAGAATGGGTCTCAAGGACTCGGCGGCCTGCACCTGTGGAGTACCAAAGCAGTCCCCAGAGCACATCCTGCAAGACTGCCCTAGTCTGAGTAGTGAGAGATTGAAGATCTGGCCAACAGAAACAACACTACAAGACAAACTATGGGGAACCGGTGAAGACTTCAAGCGCACCGCCCTGTTTATGACACATACCGAAGTAGTCGCATAGCAAAAGTTAATTGCAAAGAAGAAGGAAGAATAATTTTGCTTAAAAATAATAAAAAACCACAACTTATTTTGTAAAAACAACTGCACAATTCAAAACTGAACAAAAATTAACTTGACAGCAGTAGTGTGATTTTCAGTGCGGTAGTTTATCGGAAATAAACAGAATTCATGTTTTGCCCACAAGGTCTTGATAAAAAATATTAGCATAATAAATGAAAAAAATGACATGTATAGACTAATAGAATCAAATACATTTAATAAGAAAAAAAAATTGCTTGTATATAAAAAAAATATTCAAATATGAGTTTACAACAGAACAAAATGCTAGTTAGAAAATTGACTTAACTGATGAAGACATGTTAAATTAATACGTTAACATGTCCAAATTGAATTAACCCCTTTGCTCTACAGAATCGATATACTAGCTCACAGTATTTTTTAAGATGCAGTAAAGCCATTAGACTGGCTAATTCAGCATACATTACAATATAAATGTGTCCGGAGGTAAAATAAACAAGTATGGAGTGAAAGGGTTAAAACACTGAAGGTCAGAAGGACTTATTTGACCCGAGTGAAGTGAGTCATCCACAAATTTTAGTCATCAATTTATGAAATGATGAGTTAGACTATATCTTTTTTAAAATTATTTTTCTGTCTATAACGCTTATGCATATATTTAATCACTACTTTCAGATTAACTGGATTCAGCATTTCAGTGTTCTAGGCTTCCATGTGACTGGTGAGACAGAAGTTGTCATCTTGCATCCAGACTATATGTACAAGATCACACATTTTCTCCAGGACTATTATAGTGGATCAGAAGAAAAAATGAGGTCTGTATCATTCAAATAAGTAATAGAGATGTCTAATTATTGCTGGTAAATCATTCAATTTAATTTCAGTGTTACTTTCAGTAGATTATAAGCAAAAGATCAAAATGAAAATTAGGTGGTTTGATAAAGTACTAAAAATACAATAATTTTCCAAACAACTTTTTCAAGCAACGTTTTATTTTTTTGTTTGTTCTTCTCGACCATTTTGATCATTCTTATTGTGATATATAAACAGTCTTTGCCTAGCACGATTAGAACTTTGCGTCCTCGTTAGGCCCCTACTAATGTAGGACGAGCGCATCCGAAACTGAAGTTTTTAGCCTAATCAAACAAAGCAAGTAGTAAGGAATCTGTATTCACACCATGTTATATATATACTGGGGAATACAGTGTAAAGACCATATATTTTTTGACCAATGACACACATAGGTGATGTTGTTAACATTATACCAGAAACCTTTACATTCCAGTGTTTCTCTTGCATCCAGTTGAGTTTTAACAAATTTAAGGTTTATTTGTTGTTGGAAAAAACCCCACTCTAAATGATGATAGACCTGAGACCAATTATTTTAATTGCACATTTTGAAACCACCACACACAATATAAGTTGCATACCCCTTAACACACCTACACACCATTGCTTGACACATTTCATATTTTCCATGTTTAGGACTAACATTATTTGGGGAATGGATGATGAGTTGTCATAGCACAGTGACAATATCTGAATTTGCACATCATACGATGATTAATTCATATATGCAGTCATTAACCTAGATTGTCCAACTGAAAATAGACACTGGATCTTTATTGGAAGGGAGGGAGAGTTTTGAAATTATCTTCGGAGATACTTTGTAAATGCTGCGTCATCACTGACATTTTAAGCTAGCTGAAAGGAACCAAATAGACATCAGCACTAAGCAGTTTTTTATAGTCAGTCATTTTATACTTTTATTGTTATCTTCTCATTTCTCTTTATCACATATAAGTGTTACATAGTTTGTACAATTTAAATTTGACAATTTCTTGCATTGTTTCTTGAGAAAAATCTTTTTATTCAAAAATCAAAGAACTGTTCCAGAAATTTGAGGTAGTTACTAAAATATTTGGACACAGTATTAAACAAAATATATGCACATAAAAATTACAGACCATAATTCTGACTTGTAACAGTAGAACTGTCCAGAACATATTTTTAAAAAGAAGAAAATTGTAGGAAATTGTCAGAATGGACATTACAAGTTTGTAATCATTCACAAACACTGTTAAAAATTACAATCAATTTATCACTTAATCCTATTTTCTATTTTCAGAACATTAAGGGATTATCTTGCCATTAGTTTAATTCGCTCGTTCAAGCCATTCTTTGATAAATCAGTTTTTGAGATAAAAGAAACAGGTAAGTCACATTTGAAATACATTTCTTGCCCATGTGTTGCCAGGGCGCACAGAGGGAGCAAAGAATAGAAACACTGTGACCTACAAGTCATGTTGTAAGAGGCAACTAAGGTAGGGTCCTAGAGAAGCTACCCTAGTAAATAAAAAGCGTTGCAGAAATCGGATGTGCTGGCCTACTTGTAGACGCATAACTGGCACAAAGTACAATCACTCTTAGGCTCAGATCAACTCACAAAGAGTGGTTTAGCAAGTGGTCAATATGGAGCGTTCGAAGAAGAAGAAGTAATACTTTTCTCAACCCTTCAGCACTTTGTTATTGTAATTAACTTTATTTGCTCAATACATGTAAACATAATTTTTTAATGGTTGTCTTTATTTACTTGGACAATATTAAATATTTATGCGGTTTATTTATATCTACTTACTTACTTATTCCTCTCCGCTCCTGGTGGAATGGAAAACCAGGAAAAGTAGCAAACAACTGTTGAGATCCTATGCTCCATGAGAAGCTGAGAGGATTAAGAAGATTATATAATGTAGAAATCACAATACTGAAGGAAGGGAGAGGAAGGATGTGAGAAAAAGAGAGAGTGAAGCAAGGATGATGTGAAATAGAAATGGGCAATAAGTTATAAATGAGTAGCTTACAGATTTTATGAGATTGTGCTTGAACTTCCTGCACATACCTGACCATATCTGGTGGTGTTTGACTTACTGCAATGTGTTATCAAGATGTTTGTCCATTAATTTACTTTTTGCTTTGAATATAGCCAACTTCGTTTAGAAAAGAGAAAATGTTCAAAGGGCTATCAAATAGTGAGACTACTTTTTTGAACATTTGATGTGATCCTTGGATAATTTTCCTGGAGAAAATAAGTTTTATAGAAGTCCAGTAACCCAGACTCCCATCACTTTTATTTCAGTATCTCATTCTCTTGCAATTTGATAAGTTCCATTTGCATGTCCACCGATGCAGTATTAAGGTTAACATCAACAGGAGTTGAGAAACACTTCAGCTTCATTTCTTGGGATGCAAAATCTTTAAAATGCTCCACAAAATGGCTGTGATGCAGTATTAAGGTTAACATCAACAGGAGTTGAGAAACACTTCAGCTTCATTTCTTGGGATGAAAAATCTTTAAAATGCTCCACAAAATGGATGTGAATGATCTTAACAGAATCAGTATAGCTGATAAAATTAACAAGATATGTTTTCTACTTTCCAAGTCTTACAAAGAAATTAATATTTCAAGTGACCCCTCTTGTTCTCTTTCTCTCTCTCTCTCGCGATCACCGCCCAGACCGATGTTCCAGATCTCCCCATAAATCCTATTCATGTGGAAATCTGATTCATGCAGCGTTAGCATTGGTATGTTTTACGTCACATCTTCAGCGCCATTTGGAGCTCTGGTGCTTATCTTTCGCGATGTGTCCGGTTTCAGCCAGCGTTTACTTGGTTTGCTCTCCATTCTGTAGCCATCTAGCTTTTTTTACAGTGTGGGGTAGCTAGCCCCATGACCAAACCTCTTATTGCCTTTTACGACATGTTGGCAGGTAACAGTGGTTCTATTCTTTACACCCCAATTTGGGCCCGGTAACCACTCGGGCATCCCTCTTGTTCAATTACCTTTGTCTGTCTTTACCAGACAGAGATATACCTTAACATAACTAATACCGTGACAGAAACAAGGAAGTAGAATGTGCTAATTATGCTAATTGTTGTTCTGTTTGTTGTCAGAGAATGATGACATAGAGGAAACATGGAAACGATGTACTTACTATATAAATAAAGCTATGGGATACGCTACAGGTGCTTTGTATGTTAAAAGTACAGATTCAGAAGGCAGTGTTGAGAAGGTAAATAGAATTTTCAACAAATTAGCCATTACTTGCTAAATTTACAGTGGTAGAGAAATTAAAATGTATATGTCAGCACAAAGAGGATTATATCAGTATTTTTGTAATGTTTAAATTCAACCAATGTCCTAATACTGCAATAAGGTGAAAACTGTTTTTTAATCAAATATTTTGACAAAAGATTTTGCTCCTTTAACTCTTTCCACGCTTTCGCAGCACTCTGCGCCACAGCGGAAGTCCGTTGAATGCCATTAGCCGCACACTGCGCCATAGAGTTGCTTCCCTTATAAGAAGTCTTTCTACTTCTACTATTTTACTTATAATACTTCTTAACATTGTTATTCTATTAGGCTCTCGAATTTTCTTCAATTTAGTATATAATAATATATATATATAAGTTTATCTATTGACAAGTAATTGGTTTGTTTTTTTACCTCCCTTGAATGAACTGTTTAAAAATTGAGGCAGTAACTTGGCATGGAAAGAGTTAAATAGAACATGCTAGATGTATCCGGTTTCATGTTAAATATTTTAATTTGATTGACCGATTGATTGTTTGATTAATATTTCATCATTGTACTTCTTTAAATAACCATGTGTACTTCTATCTCTTCCTTACACATGAAGATCTCAACGGCAGTGCACAAACTTTGTAGCACTAACTAAGGTCCCAGAAATAATTTTGAAGATAATAAAAAATTATATTGTCAACTGTTATTAAGGATTTTTTTGGGGCCCGTCCGAGATGTGCCATACCAGGTGGACCTCATACACGAAAGCGTGAAAACGTTTATAAACTATCAAGCCCCATCAATCCTTGGATCGATGGCACTCCTAGTTTTGTACAAGTTTAGCCATGTGGCATTTAATGAAGGCTTCTGACCTTCGGCTTCGATCAAATGGGCACTAGTTCCGTAACACAAGCTGATAACTTTGTGAACCCATATAATGAGCCACGTGGCAGATATCAAGCGATACAGATACTACACTTTGATCTTAGCCAAAAGTTGTCCAGGCAAAGTCTTTCCAGCCTTCTCTTATTAATTTTTAACTGCCAAGAGTTCTTTTAGCAAGACACATAAAAACACAGTACTGTAGTTTTACAAAAACAATAAAATTCAACAGCAACGTTTTGATCCAAAGGCCTTTATCCAGCAAAGGATACAAAAGAAGTGAAGAATTTCACTTCTCATACAGCACACAACATGTAGAATCAAACAACTCACAAAGTTTAAGAAAGCACATGGTAAATTTTGTTAGAGATTAACAATTGCAGTCACTTTTTCCAAAAGAAAGAAAGATAACTTAGAAGATGGTAACGTCATTATTATCCTGTAAAACTGCATAAAGAATAAATCAAGGCAACAAATTGGACATAGACAAAGGAAACTAACCTCTAACATATGTCATCATGTTATGGCTTGATGTTGTTGGCACCTTTCCCTTCTTTGCATATGATAGTGTTTAAGTTGCATTCTAAAGAGGGAAAAAATGTCAGTCCATGACTCATATGACTAGCAAGATAAATCTGCAGTAGGATAGGTCTTTCACAATTGTTGCATGGAATTTCACTGACACTGTTGCCACCTTGTGCCTTGATGTGTCTCTTAATGCATTTAAGCCTTTAACCTCTGCAGTAAATTTCTACTTTTTCCAAAAGAAAATTGTGCAGCAAACAGGAAAAGAAGAATGAGAAAGTCCCTAGTACACAGGTAGCATATCAACAAAACGGCAGATGTAAGAAATTATTTATTTATTTGTTCCAGATGGAGAAACTAATAAAATTTGTGAAAAATGCTTTCAAGGATTACTTATTAAACAAATATTGGATGGATGAAGCTACAAGAATGAAGGCTGAAGAGAAGGCAAGTGTATGGTATCTTATTGAAAATACAGTAAACCATGTTTAGTATTTCTACATTTTTTAATTTATGGTCAGCAAAAGAGAATGAAGTTGGATGCCTGAGAGGCAATGAGGAGTGCTTTTAACCAGTGAGCCACATAAACCATCAAAATGCATACCATTTGACATCTGTTAGGGAAACTGAGCACCCATGGGTCTGTCCAGAGTGATATGACATTGGGTACGTTGCCAATAAGAAAAAATAGTGTCAGTTATGCATATATAAACATATTATGGACATATATTGAGGCACAAAGGGCTGGTAAAGACCTTCAGGGAAGGAGGCATCCTGACAAAGAGGAGGGAAGACCACATAGAAGATGGATTCAGGATGTACTGATGGTTTGAGCATGACTACTGCAGAGGCAGGACATCTGGCATATGAGAGGGAGAAATTCCGAAAGACTTAAGGTGGCAAAGTTCTGCTCAGGACAAGCTATTTGATGATGACTCTGTTCTCTGTGCCAAGCAGTGAAGTTTATACTTTCAATTTCAAGTTTGCATTGTTCATGGTAATATGCGTTGTTAATGGGTTTGTTTTCCGAAGCTCTTTCAAAATCTCAAATTACTGTCTTACCCATAGTGACAGTGGGTGCTTTGTCTCAAGCTGAGTAGCCTTCTCTGAATGGGAACTGTGCCAAGGCTCTCTTACAACCTCAAGACAGGAAGCATCTCTGTGTCCACCGTTCATATTTAGTTTCTATGTTTCTTAATGCTGGAAATATAATTTTGTATTGAGAAAACCATAGTTCAGAAAATGTTAAAGCTTCTTTATATAGTGTATTGGAATTATGAATAGGGAAAATATAATTGTAATTTAACATGTTATTTGTTAGTGTTTGCTCTAGATTCAATCAACCATGTGCCATGCCTGCTGGCATAAACGGTCATGTCTCTCCACAACTCTGTCTCCCTGGAAGAATTAATCAGTTCTGATGTCACATTGCACTACTTGCTAATTGTGTTTCTAACTTTAGCACTACTTGATAATTGTGTTTCTAACTCTAGCACTACTCAACAATTGTGTTTCTAACTCTAGCAATTACTTGATAATTGTGTTTCTAGCTCTAGCACTACTTGATAATTGTGTTCCTAACTCTAGCACTACTTGATGATTGTGTTTCTAACTCTAGCACTACTTTTTAATTGTGTTTCTAACTCTAGCACTACTTGATAATTGTGTTTCTAACTCTAGCACTACTTGATAATTGTGTTTCTAATTCTAGCTCTTTAAACCACAAGAGAAAACTCAGTAGACACATCAATTAACACAGAACAGGAGTTGTTAGCCTGAACACACTGAGATACATGCAATTATGGACATGTCTGATGTGCGATGAAGATGATCCTAAAATGAACAAGAACAATTCTAGCTCTACTTGACAATTGTCTTCTAGCTTGTTAATATTTTAATTTACAACATGAACGGATCATGAAACATTGCTGTCAATTTTTTTTATATAATTTCAGGTTGATGCCATCATAGATAAAATAAGTTATCCATCCAAAATTCTAAACAATACTTTCCTTGACAGCTATTATGAGTCTGTGAGTATTTTGTTATTTCTGTTTGAAGTTTGTATAGTTTACAATTACTACATGTGATAGGGATAGTAAAATATATTGTTCTTTGTGAATACATATGATATTAATATTTATCTTTTTCTTCTTTTGTCGTCACACTGCTACCGGGTTGTTGCCCAGTGTTGTGGTTTTCTGTTTTTGTCTTGTACTGTTCTGGTGGCTTGTGTGATTGTTATTTTTGCTCTTTCACAGGATTTTGCTACGTCATCTAACCATTTTTTCCGTGGTCTTCCTCTTGCCTTCTTTCCCAATGTTCTGTTGTGAAGACTTTGTATACTGTGGAGTTTGGATGCATTCTTATTGCCAAACCACTTCATTCTTTGTTTCTCAATGTAATTCAAGCAAAGTTCTGTGCCAACTTTCTTTCTTATACTGATGTTGGTGACTCTGTCTTTTCTGGTGTTGTTGGTAACTTTTCGCAGGCAACGCATTTCACATGTAGTTATTTTTTGTGACTGCGCTTTGCTCATTGTCCATGTTTGACTCTGGTAGCACAAAGTAGGTATAAAAATGCTGTTGATCATCTGTTGCTTAGCTTCATTCTTAGCTTATGGTCATTTCACATCACACCTACAGTGAGCAACATAAGTGTTGAAAAAATTAATTGTATTAAAAATTGTTAACTATAATCATATGTTGTTCTGTTGTTAGTGTATGCAACAATGTTAAGTCTCCTTAATCTGGAAATACCTCCTAAGAGAGATAGTCTTGATGTTAAAACAATGGATGTCTTGCAAACAGGCTGAATAACAAAATGGATACAAATTAATGTAAGCTTGCACTGAAATACCAAACTAAGTTGAATGCACTGTTTTGCAGACCAAACATAACCATGCAAGGCAACTCAACAATATTTTACTCATAAATAGTTTTTATTTTTATTGCAGTTGTCAATCACTTCAAATGATTGGATGTCTAATCTGATATCATGGAGAAGATTCTCATTGAAGAACATGATTGCTGACCTGAGTTCTGTGCCTGATAGAAAATCAAGGTGAGAAGGCATGAATAACATTTTGCTAACTAAAACGCAAATACATAAATTGAAAATAACAAAAGTTCAGTTAATGTATACCGCACACATTTTTTTCTTCCTCCTCTCTTTCCTTTACCACAGTGGTTCCCAAACTATATCAGTTTGTGACACCCTTGTTGCATCCAGATTTTGCCAAGGCATCCTATGTCAAATTCTAACAAGTACACTTTGCAAAATAGCCAACAATTTTTTGGCGAAACACGTTATCACAAAGCACTGTAGTTTTACAAATTACAAAAACAATGACAATATACAGCAACGTTTCGACCAACAAGGCCTTTATCAAGCAAACAAACAACAGGAGTGACAAATTTAAAAACCAATAACATATGGAGACAACATACAGAGACATTCAAACGTTTCTAATCAAATGGTTAATGTGACCAACACTACACCAGTCGTCTATACTTTCCATTGCTATTTTGGTACCCAGATAAGGCTGGATCCACCTGAGAGCTGTTAGGTCAGAAACAAAATTATATTTCCACTACAGGATTGCATCAGAACCATGCACCTCAAAGACAAATGTACTAAGCTTTCACTAAGCTTTCACGACTCTACAAAATTATATTTCCACTACAGGATTGCATCAGAACCATGCACCTCAAAGACAAATGTACTAAGCTTTCACTAAGCTTTCACGACTCTACAAAATGGCCTAAAGGTGAAGGATTTACTTCATTGCAACAGGTCTCCCAACCCTGTCTGCATAAATGCCGAGAATGTTGCGCAAAGCACAAACTCAGTACCCACAGCAGCAATCCTAGGGAATTTGCATCTCTAATTTCGCATAAGATAGCTTTAAAATACTGTGAAAAATAAATGTATTCTAATATTCCAGAAATGGCTACTTTTTTTCCCATGTCTTAGAAAATAAAATTCCTAACAATAATTACTTTTTGTTTAACATAATTGTTCTTCTATTTTCATATCTAGTTGGCTCAGGCCTCCAGTTACAGTGAATGCACACTATTCTCCCACAAGAAATGATGTTATATTTCCTATTGCTATGTTCAATTTGCCCTTTTACATTCCAGATGGACCAAGGTCAGTGTACAATTATTATATATGAATAATTCATCATATGTAACAAAATTAAAATATAATTTTAAGTATTAAAACAAAGTCTTAAAGTTGTATTTAATCAGTTCACTAAGAGGGGTATGAGTTATCTGATGGCCTCCACTAAGAGGGGTATGAGTTATCTGATGGCCTCCACTAAGAGGGGTATGAGTTATCTGATGGCCTCCACTAAGAGTAGAGTTATCTGATGGCCTCCACTAAGAGGGTATGAGTTATCTGATGGCCTCCACTATGACTAATGAGATCTGACAATATATTGCAGTATAACTTACAGATAGTGGTACTATAAAGTGGAAATTTATGTTCATAAAATCGTATAGAGTCTGTGGTGATTTCACCTCCAAATGTAAATTGTGAGTGTGTACAAGCAGTTGGTTTTGTTAACTTCTTTAATTCACTATTAACATATTGTGTTCATAACACTTTTTTTATTTTACAGTGCTGTTAATTTTGGTGCCATGGGTTCCATTATTGGACATGAAATAACACATGCTTTTGATTTACAAGGTAAGTGAATTCATATCTCATACTGTTAACTTCATGTACATTCTTTAACTATAACTAAGTAACTTTACATTTCTTTGATCATATGTAAATGAACAGATAACTGCTTACACTAGCCCATCACATAAATATGATAACCAACTCTAGAAAATTCATCATTAGAGCTACAAATTGTTATTTAAGTATTATGTGTGGTTATTGATAACTGACGTGAAAAGTGCTTAATGTGTGTCACTAGCGTTTAAACTGAACAATTTGCAATATGAAAATGAACATGACAAACATGCAATATAAACATGACAAATATAAATTTGAAACATAGAAATATAAATTTAAGATATTATGAAACAAAATTAACATGATTCATTGATTGATTGATTGATAGGACTATTATCATTGCACTTCGGTGAGTAACCATGTATGCTCCATTCTCTTTCATACACAGGATGATCTCAGCGACAGTTCATGAACTCTGTAGCACCAAAAACGAAATTAACAATAAAATTAAATGCATAATTTATTGTTTACATTAATTTTGTTACAATATAAACTGAAGAGTGGAGTTAATTTTTGGAAAGACTGATCTTTCACTTTCATAAGAGTTTCTGGAATCTCTGAGATGCTAGTGAGGGGTATGTTTAAATTCTTATTGATTTTAAATCAGTTTGGAACCCAGTTTTGTATTCTTAGTTGCAGAATAATCCATTATTCTTTTCCTGAAAAACTTTTGTCATTCACATAGCAATGTTTTAAGATAAAAATCAAATAGTATTTGTCTTATATCAGAGATGGACGATGAAACTTAGGTCTCGTGTTCAAGTTAAACATGTGAAAGAACCATTGGCAGTTGAAAATCGAGAAGAGCAGGCTGGAAAGAAACTGCCCAGCAAAAATTCACTAGAAAGATTACAATATAAATTCCTACAAAATATTTTCACAATCTTCTAAATTACATCGGGACACTTGCTGGTGCTACAGAGTTCATGCACTGCCGCTAAGATCTTCCTGTGTAAGAAAGAGATCGGAGCACACATGGTTACTCACCGAAGTGCAATGATGATGGTCCAATCAATCAATCTATAATCACAATTATTTTTAATTCCTGAATCAATCTGTTGTGATTATTTGCGAGCTCAAAACTTGTTTATATCTCTGATTGAAGACTTTAGGCTCTCTTTAAACAACTCTATAGTCAAGGCTTTACCTACCAGAAGGCATCTTTGATGGATAGGATATTAACTGTTGGGACATACTGTGCTGTCTTGAGATCACAATCATTCTTATAAACATCATGATGAACAAATGATTAAGCATTGCATGAGTCACACAGAATTTAAAGTTATGATAGCCACACAGATAGAGCTGCATCTGTTTGTCCTATTCCATCAATTGGTTATGTCTGTGATCTATTAGAGACTTGCCAAACTCACAATACCATCATTTAAATGTGAAGCATGTTCAGAATTAAGGCCTACATATAGTTCTTGACTCCACTATAGATACACCCATAGTGACAATGAGATATACTCTTGTCTTTCTGCCACTATGTTATCGTTGTGCTATTGTTCAAACTAAAGCTTAAATGTTTCTTATCTTTTGGTTATTGATTACTGAACCAACATCATAGCGCTCCAGGCAAACCCATAAGTGCCCAGTCTCCCCCAACAGATGTCAAAGAGTATGAATTATGCGGCTCTTAAATGTCTCGATATTGGTTCGGTAATCAGGTTGACTAAATAATGACTAATTATACAAAGCCCCATGACTTGATTTTGAAACAATTATCCTAACCCTTTGGTTATGCCATCATTGTGTAGGAGTATATTCACTAATATCTTAAAAAATGAATTCTCAACAGGACGACAGTATGATGGTCAGGGAAAATTATCCAATTGGTGGGATGAGCAAACAGCTCAGAATTTTATGCAAACTACAGCATGCATGAAAGAACAGTACAGCAATATCAATATCAGAGGGGTCAAAGTAAGAATATTTTCTGAATTTAAAACAGTAAATACAACATAAATACATTCTACGCTAAACTATTTTTCAGAATTTTAATTTTTCAGTTCAGATTGTGTGCTCATCAGAGGTTGGCCACAGTGATCTCCAATTATTGTCTGTCACTATCACTACTGGTAAAATCTGAGATGTTGCTGTCTCTCCATCTCTTTATATTATTTATAGCATTGTGTTTCTTTTACTGTCAACTTTCCGTTCTACCTTCTAGAATAATCTTCAGCATAGTATACTGTCTATTTATGTGTCCAAAGTTATTGAACTTGTCTGTTCTTTATTTCATTCAGTAATTTATAAAAATATTTCCAATCCTTGTTCCAGTTTCTCTCTGTCTGTGTATCCACCTCTCTCTCTGTCTCTATCTCTTGTGCCTTTCTGACCCTTGTTTGGGTGTAGGTCTTCAATTAGCTCATACCAAGTCTTTCTATTTTTAGCTTTCTTCCTCTTGGTTTACCGGATGGGGTAGCAAACCCCAAGCCAAACTCTACCTTAATCACCATTTGCAATACCTTAATCATTGTTTGCGATGAGCACGAAACATTAGTCTGAGACTGAACACAAGTAAACAGAATGGACAGTTTCATTAGGTGCTAGAAAGCAAATTTTGACTTTGCACTTGGCCAATATTACCCAACCTGCGCTTGGACTCTGATGTCTTCCCTTGCATTGACATGACACAGACAGGTTACATTGGCTTTTTACGAAGCATTACCGAGAGCATGCAAATGTGGTAAAACCATTGACTCTGGATGATATGAGTTTGCACCTAGAGATGACTTATTGTGCCATCTCCTTTATCTGTCATTTGTGCCTGTTATTCATCAGTAGATGTCAGCAAGGAGACATGTGTAGATGCATCCATTCTGGGATTCTGCTCATCTGTATTGCGATCGATCTCATAGCATTCATGACTGATCTTACACTACTATCTTATTCCACTGTAGCTCTCGTTCGATCATTACCCTCTTTGCCAGACTATAGTGCCAGACATCTTACTGACCCAGGCACTTATTATATTTTATTGCACCTGTTGCCCCTGATGTATTATCAAGCGTGACTAAAACATTTACAAAATTTAACACAACTTTTGTTTAAATAAAGCAAAGTTTAAATAAAGCAAGTGATAATTGTTTGCTCATTTTTTTCTTTTCCAAGATTGATGGCAATCTGACACTAGATGAAAACATTGCAGACAATAGTGGATTGAGAGCAGCCATGTTTGTAAGTTATCAACATCATCGTGCCATAGTATCTATTAATTCTTTCTATTTTATTGTAGAGATGAGGATGTAGGAATACTATGGATAGGGAGGGATATACTTAAGTTACTCAGTGATTACATGTAAGTCGAAGTCTCCCCAACAGATATTGAAGAGTATGCATACTGATGGTTCCCGTGGATGACTGGTTAAACACACTCCTCACTCTGCCCCTAAGGCATCCAGTTCTACTTGTACCACGGGTTACTCCAAACCGCTTAAATCGCTGGATCAATTCAACATATATTTTAGTGTCTTCATAGAATACTAGCACATACTGAAATTGTTTACACTGGTGTATTACTATTATAAATAGGAGGTGAAGAGTGCATGGAGAATAACAGTAGATGAAAAACCTAGAATGGTAGAAGAGGAAGACAGAATAGTAGGAGAAAAAAAAGAATGGTAGAAGACAAAACCAGAATGGTAGGATAGAATACCAAAAATGATGATCATCATCACAGTAGTTGTCCTGAGCAGAACTTTGCCACCCCAACAGTCCTCCGAATTTTCTCTCTCTCATAGGCCAGATGTCCTGCTCTGCAGCCATCATGTTCAAACCATCAGTTACATCCTGAATCCATCTTCTCCGGTCTTCCTCTTCTTCTCTTTGCCGGTATGTCTCCTTCTATGATGTCTTCCAGCCCTTCATGCCTAAAAATGATAGACAGCAAAAATCAGAATGGTAGGAGATAAAACTAATAATGATGCAAACCAGAATGGTAGTATCAATCAATCATGCCATGCCTGCCGCGTAGGCGATCATGTCTCTCCACAACTCTCTTTGCTTGGTGCATGTAATCAGTTCTGCGCCATATTTTGTCGAACCATGATGTCAGGCCATCCAACATCTTCTCCTCTGTCTTCCACGATCTCTCCTTCCTGAATTTTACCTGTAGTCACCAAATGTTCTAAACCTTCTTCGCATTATATGCCCGAAGAACCTTGATTGTCGGATTCTTATTCTTTTGATAAGGTTTCTTGTGTGCAGGCCTGATTTAAAACCTCCACGTTTGTTTCTTTGCTGTCCATGGAATTCTCAACATTCTTCTGTAAAACCACATCTCTGTGGCTTCCAATGATCAGTATTGATTGTTGTTCAGTGTCCATGATTCGCTGCACATAAGAATTGGTTCAATATAGCATTGGAGTACTCGTTTTCGCAGTGTCATGGTAGTATAGGATACCAAAAATGATAGAATGCAAAAAATCAGAATGGTAGAAGAGGATACGAAAAATGGTAGAAGACAAAAGACAAAACCAAGAATCACAATAGCAAAGTCAAGAATGTTTGGTGATAGAAACCAATTAAACAATTATATTATGACACATGGTAGACAATGATATGGTCAATTAAAGAGATAATCAATAATAAACAAGAAACAGATCAGGATGTAATTAACTATTTGTTTCCAAGTTTATTTTTTGTATATTTCAGGCCTATCAGATGTACATAGAAGAATTTGGTGAAGAGCTTCAGCTTCCTGGTGTTAACATGAGCATGTATCAAGTGTTCTACACAAGCTATGCCCAGGTTTGTGTTATTTATTATATTGTTTTATTTATTATACTAAAGTAATGTTTCATTCACAATTCTCTATCACATTGATATCATCTCTCTCAATCTATCTTCAACTCCAAGACTAAGAATTTTTTTATGCAAATCTGTGCTCTCTCATTACTGTGAGTATCCACATCTCCAGGATAGCTGTTCGACATAAGCCCCTGAAGGTTAGAGATATAAGTATCTTGCTCCAAATGTACTTGATTCATTTCTCATGTGGAGGGATCTGGATATTTTTCCATAGATCTCTGACATCAATGTAGGTGAGATCAAGTTTCTAGTCCTATCAGAGATGGAAGATAACACATAGATCCCATGTTCAAGTTTAGCACAAAAACCTTTAAGTTGAGAAACCTCTGAAGTTGCATTTTTGGCCTGTGTGACGGGGACACTTACAATAAGGAAAGTATGCCTTCACGCAAAAATCAGTCAGAAGTACCAAGCTCCTGACTACACCTGAATTCATAGCCGTAACACAAGAAGAAGAAGAAGCAGAAAAAGAATACTTAGCAGTCGAAAATCAATAAGAATAGGCTGCACAAAGAGTTGCCTGTACAAAATTCATTATAGAAATTAAAATAAAATTCTATAAAAATTTATCATCTTCAGAATGATAATGTGGACTCTATTCAGTAATACAGTTTGTGCACTACTCCCGAGATTTTCCAGTGTACAAAAGAGATGGAAGCACACATGGTTATTCATCAAAGTGCAATGATGATGGTCCAATCTATCAGTGTCTTTTGCCATATTTTAGTATTATGTAATTTCAGATGTACTGCAGCAAGTGGACAGATCATGGACTCTACTACCATATTTTAGTATTATGTAATTTCAGATGTACTGCAGCAAGTGGACAGATCATGGACTCTACTACCATATTTTAGTATTATGTAATTTCAGATGTACTGCAGCAAGTGGACAGATCATGGACTCTACTACCATATTTTAGTATTATGTAATTTCAGATGTACTACAGCAAGTGGACAGATCATGGACTCTACTACCATATTTTAGTATTATGTAATTTCAGATGTACTGCAGCAAGTGGACAGATCATGGACTCTACTACCATATTTTAGTATTATGTAATTTCAGATGTACTGCAGCAAGTGGACAGATCATGGACTCTACTACCATATTTTAGTATTATGTAATTTCAGATGTACTGCAGCAAGTGGACAGATCATGGACTCTACTACCATATTTTAGTATTATGTAATTTCAGATGTACTGCAGCAAGTGGACAGATCATGGACTCTACTACCATATTTTAGTATTATGTAATTTCAGATGTACTGCAGCAAGTGGACAGATCATGGACTCTACTACCATATTTTAGTATTATGTAATTTCAGATGTACTGCAGCAAGTGGACAGATCATGGACTCTACTACCATATTTTAGTATTATGTAATTTCAGATGTACTGCAGCAAGTGGACAGATCATGGACTCTACTACCATATTTTAGTATTATGTAATTTCAGATGTACTACAGCAAGTGGACAGATCATGGACTCTACTACCATATTTTAGTATTATGTAATTTCAGATGTACTGCAGCAAGTGGACAGATCATGGACTCTACTACCATATTTTAGTATTATGTAATTTCAGATGTACTGCAGCAAGTGGACAGATCATGGACTCTACTACCATATTTTAGTATTATGTAATTTCAGATGTACTGCAGCAAGTGGACAGATCATGGACTCTACTACCATATTTTAGTATTATGTAATTTCAGATGTACTGCAGCAAGTGGACAGATCATGGACTCTACTACCATATTTTAGTATTATGTAATTTCAGATGTACTGCAGCAAGTGGACAGATCATGGACTCTACTACCATATTTTAGTATTATGTAATTTCAGATGTACTGCAGCAAGTGGACAGATCATGGACTCTACTACCATATTTTAGTATTATGTAATTTCAGATGTACTGCAGCAAGTGGACAGATCATGGACTCTACTACCATATTTTAGTATTATGTAATTTCAGATGTACTGCAGCAAGTGGACAGATCATGGACTCTACTACCATATTTTAGTATTATGTAATTTCAGATGTACTGCAGCAAGTGGACAGATCATGGACTCTACTACCATATTTTAGTATTATGTAATTTCAGATGTACTGCAGCAAGTGGACAGATCATGGACTCTACTACCATATTTTAGTATTATGTAATTTCAGATGTACTGCAGCAAGTGGACAGATCATGGACTCTACTACCATATTTTAGTATTATGTAATTTCAGATGTACTGCAGCAAGTGGACAGATCATGGACTCTACTACCATATTTTAGTATTATGTAATTTCAGATGTACTGCAGCAAGTGGACAGATCATGGACTCTACTACCATATTTTAGTATTATGTAATTTCAGATGTACTGCAGCAAGTGGACAGATCATGGACTCTACTACCATATTTTAGTATTATGTAATTTCAGATGTACTGCAGCAAGTGGACAGATCATGGACTCTACTACCATATTTTAGTATTATGTAATTTCAGATGTACTGCAGCAAGTGGACAGATCATGGACTCTACTACCATATTTTAGTATTATGTAATTTCAGATGTACTGCAGCAAGTGGACAGATCATGGACTCTACTACCATATTTTAGTATTATGTAATTTCAGATGTACTGCAGCAAGTGGACAGATCATGGACTCTACTACCATATTTTAGTATTATGTAATTTCAGATGTACTGCAGCAAGTGGACAGATCATGGACTCTACTACCATATTTTAGTATTATGTAATTTCAGATGTACTGCAGCAAGTGGACAGATCATGGACTCTACTACCATATTTTAGTATTATGTAATTTCAGATGTACTGCAGCAAGTGGACAGATCATGGACTCTACTACCATATTTTAGTATTATGTAATTTCAGATGTACTGCAGCAAGTGGACAGATCATGGACTCTACTACCATATTTTAGTATTATGTAATTTCAGATGTACTGCAGCAAGTGGACAGATCATGGACTCTACTACCATATTTTAGTATTATGTAATTTCAGATGTACTGCAGCAAGTGGACAGATCATGGACTCTACTACCATATTTTAGTATTATGTAATTTCAGATGTACTGCAGCAAGTGGACAGATCATGGACTCTACTACCATATTTTAGTATTATGTAATTTCAGATGTACTGCAGCAAGTGGACAGATCATGGACTCTACTACCATATTTTAGTATTATGTAATTTCAGATGTACTGCAGCAAGTGGACAGATCATGGACTCTACTACCATATTTTAGTATTATGTAATTTCAGATGTACTGCAGCAAGTGGACAGATCATGGACTCTACTACCATATTTTAACAGATCCACACAGTCCTGGGATAGCCAGGTAAGTCAATAGGCATACAATATATACATTTTTTGTAAAGGGCCGAATTCTTTTCTTAACTCTGAGGTATCTTGTTTTTGTACTTTGCAAAACTACATTACTTTGTTTTTTCCGTGTTTCGTCTTAACTCTGAGGTACAAACAGTAGGTGAATACTGCTCTTACTCACCTTTCACTACATTGTTTCTTAAGTTTGTAAAATTCATGTTTATGTTCAGCATTCTTACATAACTTAACAGTATCTTGTGAATTGAATTGCTTCTATAATGACTCCATATCGTGGACTATCTATTTTTAGTTATTTCAAATGTTTCATTCTTTGTGTGTGGTCTTAGAGTAGCACTTTAAAGAACAGTTTAACGGTTTTTTTTCATTTAGTATGGACTTAATTTTGGGTCTAGTATGCAAGATCTTTAATGTGGCCAGAAATGTTTCTTTTTTCTTAATACGTACTTTATTAAATTTTTCCCCAAAAAAAGTCCATAATTTATATTATTAGTTGGTTTTTCTTCACGTTTTTCATGCTTCTGACTTCACTGTTTTTAATTGGATGCAAGATTTTTAGGAACAAAGAAGAAACCACAAAATTCTATAAAAAATATTGAAAGAGCATCTAAGAAAACATTTACTGTATTCAAGGTCTCCATAGTCAGTGTTATTTCCTTGATGAGGAAAAAAAAAGGAAAATAACAATAAAGATATTTCCATGCCCAAAAATTGTTAATTATTGCTCTCTCCAAGTACTAAGGACTACTTTTGTAGCATTTTGACAGTGTTAGATTTTTATATTTTGTATGTTCTTTTGTTCTATATTTTTTAATTTATTCAGATCTTTCTTAGTCTCTCATATCATCCATAGTTACTGAATATATTTCTTTGGTCTTGCATATATTTCTTAGTTCCTTCATATGTTGATTAGTTCTTTCATAGATTTTTTATTCCCTTTATATATTTTGTGGAATTTGTATTCACCCTTAATTACTGTTAGCTAATATATTTCAAAGCTGTTGCTGTTTTATCTTTATTCTCAGTTAGCAAATATCTTCAAAAAATCGAATAAACAAATTTCATGTTGTTTTAGCTGAAACTGTCTTCTATGCCAGGTATGTTGTAATGAGGTGATATCTACTGTATCACATCTCTTTTAACTGATTAACTACGTAATTATTTTATCTTCCACAGCTCTCTGTTTCTTGTTCTAGCTATGAGTTCTGATACTGTTTTTGCATCATGGCATGATATTAGAATGTCTACAATATTTTCTCTCAATTCAACCTCAACAAGCCCAAAGAATATTGATTGTTTCTTTCTGATGCATTACATAAGGTGATCTGTTCTCACCTGTTTTCTTGACAATTTTATCATTGTCATCCTTTCTGTCCATGATATTCTCATCATTCTTCTATAAAACATATCTCTGTAGCCTCCAATAATTTACTATTCTTGTAATTTATTGTCCATGATTCCCATTGTATGTGAATACTGGTTCCAGTAATTTAAAAAGTAAAGAAACCCTTTTATACCATGTGGTTTAATATAGGGTAATGCAGTGTTAGGCCCATATTTTTCATTGACCGTCGGCACATGATGGGTGATGTGGTCAACATCATGCCAGCCGCTATTTACTTCGCATTGCTTTTCCTGGTACCCAATTGAGGCTGGGTTGACCAGAGAGCTGTTATGGTCTGAAAAAATTATGCGCCCACTGTGGAATTGAACCTGGACCACTAGCCTAAGAAGCGAGTTCACTAACAACTACACTACTGCGGCTGTCCCATATAGCAGTATGGGACCTAATTTTGCATTTAATCATTTTGGCAAATGAACTTCCTGCTGTTATAATGAATAATGTTTGAAAGTGATAATTGAACATTTTGCAATGTACACTATCTCAGATGTTTAATTAATTTTTTCAGAGTAAATGGAGCACTCTCAAATAGTGAGACTTTCAACTGGGCATTCAAGTGTCCTCTAGATAGTCCAATGAACCCTCGGGTCAAATGTGAGGTGTGGTGAGAATCATGAGAATTCAAAAACAGTTCATGCAGGACCTACTTTTATTTTTAATGTATTTTTTATTAAGGCAGGCTTGTCTGAACCTACAATTTATAACTTTTCCAAACTAGACTGAACCATGTGTCCATAATTTTTTTAAAGTACCGCCTGACCTACTAAATGTTTGCCTATTTGATTAAAATAATTTTGTCAATTATACAAAATATTATTATAATATTCAAATATGGTAACTGTTAAGACACTTGTGTTTTATTGTTCCGTTGATCAAATTGTGACATTTTTTAAAAGAAATTATTTTTCAGATGGTAACATTTATGTAGAATTTATTAAAAATGAATGAGCAACCATTTTAATTAGTAACAATTTATTGTTTTCCATGTGTACAAATTATTGTTTTGTATTAAGTATATATAATATGTACTGAGATAATATGTTGAAAAAATACATACTATAGTCTGTTCAACAACTCATGCCCACAGTCCAATGTGAATTGTAGCAAAACCATCAGTTCCACAGTAGCGAAACTTTGCACCCAACCTTAGAATTATACCGACACAAATGTCTGATGGAAGAAATTGCTATAGGAAACCTGGATTTTGTAATATAACGGTTTCCTTTGATGTTGGCGCATATTTGGCTAATCTGATACAGCATTTTAGTTTTTACAGTAAACGCACACATACTGCAAATCTCATGCAAAGGCGTATCATCTCAGCTTATACATGGGGGCCAATGTTGATAATTGCAGTACAGTCATGAAATAAACAAGAAATGTAGACTTAGTTGTATTATTGCTTTTAAATAACTTACATTACAGTTAACGTTAGCTGTCATGTCATAATGCCACTCCTCTTTCACGTCCAGGCTTGGGACTGGCAATGGCGGAGATCAAGTAGTAGCATGTCATCACAGCCGCCTGAATAGCTCTATGTCTCTTGCAAGTTCTCCTGCCTATTCCAGCGTATGTTCAGGTTTCTTTGATGTCCTGCTGCCATCTTGTCTTGGTCGTCCCCTGCCTCGTTTTCCAGGAACCATGCCTTCCATTACCTTTCTCTCCAGACCACTGTGGCATTTAATGTGGCCAAAATATTTCATTTTCCGGGACATGATGGTATTTGTGAGCCAATGCTCCTTGATATTCAGGTCTTGTAGGATATCTTTGTTTCTTCTCTTCTCTGTCCAGGATACTCTAAGAACTTTTCTATATTATCTTGTTATGGGGGAGCTGCTGGAGAGATTCTTTTCAAATTGCTACTTCTTCGTTAAATAGATGAGACTGCAGTAAAACTATTTGATTGGCAAAACACGTAATCACAAAGTACTGTAGTTTTACAAATTACAAAAACAATGACAAAATACAGCAACGTTTGACCAACAAGGCCTTTATCAAGCAAGCGAACAACAGGAGTGACAAATTTTAAAAAACAAATGGACGACCAAAAACAAGATTTTCATTAGAAACGTTTGTTTTTGGTCGTCCATTTGTTTTTAAATTTGTCACTCCTGTGTTCGTTGCTTGATAAAGCCTTGTGTCAAACTTGCTGTATTTTGTCATTGTTTTGTAATTTGTAAAACTACAGTACTTTGTGATTACGTGTTTTACTTCTTCGTTACAGTGTGCGTGTGTTAACTTATGGAGGAATCACTTTAATAAAATAGCTCTTTTCTCTGGTTCTTGTATACTGTAGTACAGATGATCCATATGTGCCTCTTTGCGGAAATGCGCGTATAGTATTAATGATACTTTTGCATTGTAACTTCAAACTCATTAGAAATGTTATACCAATTTCTGTTTTGAGAAGTCAACAATATGACCCAATAGCATCACACTAATTTCAATATACGCCTTTAACTAAATGTCCATCTCGCACTAATGACGTCAATTCTTTACTATGTTCAAGCCCGAGTCTTTTTGGTGCATGGAAAATGCAAGAATTGTTCAAAAACCATGGATTTCGTCCTGAATGTTGCTATTTTTGTCATCAATGAATTAAATGGCTGTAAACATGAGTTTTCTCCAACCATGCCAATGGATGCGTTAAATATATAGCACAAAGAAGGAAACTTCTAGATGGTATGATTGTTTGAATGGCAAAAATATTTTGTAGTGTCAGGAACATGTGTAGTTCACATGCAAGTTTTCAAGTTATTTCATCAAATGCTTACAAAGATACAAATTTTTATCTGTGGGCATGACAAGTTGAACGGACTATAGTGCACTATGAGATATTGATTTTGATATATATATAAAGATTACTTACCTTCCAGTGAAGCTGAATTCAAGATTGCGAGTACTCGAAGTTAAATTGTTGTTACGAGAGTTCCTTTGTTCGTACTTTGATGTTCAATTATTATTTCTGTGGTGTCGGTTGTTTTTACTCTGTTCATTTGGTGTTCCTGTCATTTTCATTTGATGGCGTACTACAACGTGCAAATCTGCCTTCCATCATGGGCATGCTCAGCAGTAAACGACTAAGATGGTTGGGACATGTGAGAAGAATGGAAACTTATCGCATACCAAAACAAATGTTGTTCTGTGAACTTTCGGAGGAAGAGGCACCAGGGCAGACCACTGCTCAGATATAAAGATGTCTGCAAAGCCTCAATGAAAAACTTTTCTATAGGTCCCAGTACATGGGAGGGACTAGCTGATGACAGAGTTGTGTGGAAAGCCAAATTACGAAAGGCGCAGAGTCTTTTGAGAAGAGACTTATGTACGAGCTGAACGACAAGAGAGAAAAGTGAAAACTCAGAAGTTGTCACAGTAAAACACTTGCCTATTGACCGTCTGTAAAGATGAAAAGGGCCATATAATATAAGATATTGTTTTTGTAATTTAAACTATGGTTCTGTAAATTCAGTTGCTGTTACTGTATGTTCACTTGTTGTTACTGTAAGTTCAATTGTCTTCAATTAAGTTAAATTGTTATTGTATGTTCAAATTGTTGTTACTGTATGTTCAATTATTGTTACTGTAAGTTCAAATTGTTGTTATTGTATGTTCATATTGTTGTTCATGTATGTTCAATTATTGTTACTGTAAGTTCAAATTGTTGTTATTGTATGTTCATATTGTTGTTCCTATATGTTAAAATTGTTGTTCCTGTATGTTAAAATTGTTGTTACTGTATGTTCAATTGTTGTTACTGTAAGTTCAGCTGTTGTTACTGTAAGTTTAGTTGTTGCTATTGTAAGCTCAGTTGTCTTCAATGTAAGTTAATTGTAAAAGAATATTAAACTCTTGATGCCTGAATATATCAAAGCTGCACATAATGTTGTTCTGAACAAGACATATCCCAAATTATTATATACTTGGTTCTTAAAAATGTTGTATTGAAAAGAAAACATCATTGTTAAAGACAAAAAGAAATTGTATCATTATATTTGTAATTAAACCAGGTTTGCTGTACATTTGCAGTTTATATAACACCTGAAGATCAGTGACAGTGATCCAACAACTAGACCAGGACTTATGATCACCATGAACAATAAGAAAATATCAAAGTATAAAACTGAAACCATATTTTTACAAGAAAGCCAATCCTAGACAATTAATCTATCAATCAATCAAGTGACATGCCTGTCGGCATAAGCGATCATGTCTCTCCGCCACTCTCTTTGCTAGGTGGGTGTAATCAGTTCAGACATTGATCTTTTGTCAAACCATGATGTCAGGCCATCCAACATCTTCTCCCTGTCTTCCATGATTTCTCATTCCTGAATTTTACCTGTAGTCACCAAATGTTCTAAACCTTCTCTTCACATTACATGCCTGAAGAACCTTGATTGTTTGATTTGTATCCTTTTGATAAGGTTTCTTTGTGTGCATACCTGATTTAAAACCTCTTCATTTGTTTTCTTCACTGTCCATGGAATTGTACAGTAAGATAATTAATAAACAAATAATAATATCCTGAGAGACAATAGAGACCTGACTTGTAAAAAAGAAATGTTTAAATAACTCTAAAATAACCCATTTTATTTCTTTTATAGTTATTTTAAAGCATTTTAAACCTGATCTGATACTCCATAGTAATAAACTGTCTGGGCTTCCACAATATCAGAGTTTTTACATAGTCTTATTGTTAGTTTTCACAACTTTTGTCTGATTAGAAATAAATTGGAATAAAGTTGTCATAGTTTCCCAGATGATCTAAGAACAGCAGTTTTGATATGTCCATGCTATAACTAGGTTTTTAATATCTATGTTTTGTGTGCATGAGTTTCATGTTTGATTTGTTTCTTGTGAAGAAGTGTGACAGAAATCAGCATATCATGTTCTTAAATACAGATTCAAAAGAAAATTAAGCAGCAGAACAGCATGTTGGAAATAGTGTTATGAAAGAGAACTTGCCCTTTGAAGCTGCCTTTCAAACTGCAG
Organism: Arion vulgaris; assembly: GCA_020796225.1. Classification (NCBI taxonomy): domain Eukaryota; kingdom Metazoa; phylum Mollusca; class Gastropoda; order Stylommatophora; family Arionidae; genus Arion; species Arion vulgaris. The sequence continues at coordinate 36,494,137 of CM036756.1, forward strand.
TTTTTCAAAGCTTTTGAACTGTACATATTTGATCTGATGCTGTTATACAAGGTGTGATTGGAAATTTTCTTACCATCTAACTTTTCCCTTTCCCAACTCAACAAGTCAGCTACCAACTACTTTTGCTGGGTCAAGTGAAGTGTACCGAGCTGGAAATTCCTTACCTATTTGTTTGTTTTGTAGGGGATTAAATCTTCTTTAATCCGAGACATGCTACTTTCAACCTAAGGACAAACCTTGTTTCGGTTATATTAGGGCATGTAGCAAACAAACATGAAAAATAAGAATTTACTCCTTTCGGAGAATCAAACTTATTAGATTCTGTTGTAGAAGTTATGGAAGTTGGACAAATAATTCCTTGCTTAACAAATCAGCTACCAATTTATTCTGATTGATCGACTAGAGTATGACCGAGCCTAGAAGTGAAACATAACTTTTCGGGTTAAGAAATGTATTCTAACCACTTGACCACACCAGCACTCCTACCTAGCAACAAATGATCTAACAAGTTCCAGTCACCCCTTGTATGATGTTATCCTTTGTTTAAAGTGCCTATTCTATTTATGTTTATGTATATAAGTGATACCTTTATGTGTATCATTCTGTATATAAGTCTAACTTTTCAATGCATTGATCACATAAGTATGTTGTTATGTTATTTTTTCCGTCATATATCAAATTTAAAACATACAATGACCTTTGTAGATTGAAGTTGTAAATAATTTGTTTGTTTATACTAATATCACTAAATTTTCTTGTTCTTAATTAAGTATAGAACTGCAGGTCTTCTCATCAATTTCTATTTTGTTTGTCTTAATTAATTCTTACCTCTTTGTCTTCTCCCTCTAATGTTCTTAACGAGATAATTTGTGGCCTTCCTACTCTTTTTTTCCATATGGGTTTCAGTTAAGTTAATATCTGATTATGATTTGAGGTTGTTTACTGAGGGTGGGTTTCATCCATCGCCATTTTTCTCTCTTTGATCTCCACCTGTACTGATTTCTGATTTGTTATCATCGACTAAAGTCTGTATACATTAACACTTCCTGCCACCTAAGATAGAGAATGCACTGAAGACATCAGTCTGAATTTCTTAAGTTTGGATGTGGTATTCTCGGTCGCATGCCATGTCCCAGAGCCATAAAAGAAGACAGTTGTTTACATTTGTGTTGAAGTTCAAATTTTATCTTTCAGGGAGAAATCTTGATTGACTGATAGGACCATCATCATTGCACTTCAGTAAGTAACCATGTGTCACTGATCTCTTTCTTACACAAGAAGATCTCAGCGGCAGAGCATGAACTCTGTAGCAGCAACAAGGATCCCCAATGTAAATTAGAAGATGGTGAAAATATTTTACAGGAGTTTTTATTTTTCTAATTTGCCAGGACAGTGACTTTCCATCATGCTCTTCTTGATTTCGAACTGCCACATGTTCTTTTACATACTCAACTTGGACATGGGATCTACTTGTTATCATCTATCTCTGATATGACTAGAAACGCGATCTCACCTTTGCTGAGATTAGGGAGATCTGAAAAAATCATGTTGGCTCCATGAGGGAGCGAACTGAGTACCTTTGGAACATGAGAGCAGCACCTGACATCTATGTCACAGAGACCCCCAAATCTTATGACTTCCATACTGGATGGAGAGAGTTAAGGCTAATCCTAGCATTAAACATAATATGGAGCACCTATGGACATGTCCGGAGTGCAATGAAGATATTCCAAACTGAAACTGAAACTAGCTTTATGAGTTTCTCCTTCTTTGCTTATAATACTGTCCAAATATGTAAAAACTGCGTACTACTTCAATTATGTATTGTTAAATTTAATCAATGTAACTGTGGAAGTTTTACAACTAAAACGTCTATCCCTGCATTGCCTTTACATTTCTGTAAATTAGAAATCAAAATAACATATACAGTAAGGGGGTGTCTAGTTTTTGTTCGTTCAACGTTCAAATTACCTTTTATTAATTTTTTTTGCAACCAGAAGACAAGATGGCGTCTGGTATTTCATATTTTATTATGAATAACTCAATTGTCTGACAGATCCTAAAATGTTTGTCTGTGTATGTGTGTTCTTATGTTGTCTTCCTACAGTTATTACAATGGTTTATTTTGTTAATTTATGTCTTCATTTCTTTGAATAATTTCAAGTGACCATTTATTTATGTACACTTGAACTTGTTATTGTTCAAATGTTTGAACATATTCAAGTTGAAGTATGAGAGGGAACAAAGTAGAAGAAATGTATAATATTTACTTGACATGTGAGACAATATCACAAACAATCTGTTTGTATAAATACTTATAAAGGATGAGTCCACTTGAACACTGTTTGATTGTAACACTTTTAGATCTTTCATCTGTAGTATTCTTAGTACACAAATGGAAATTAGTCAAAATGTATGAGACAAAATCCAGAAGACCAGACATCCACATGTTACTCTGAAATGGAAACTTGAGGCAAGAAGAGTAGAGGAAGACCTAGGAAGACTGTAGAAAGAGAAAAAGAATAACAAGGAAAGACCTGGTATAAACTAAGCTGACTTGCTCAAGACAGATCTAGTAAGTAAGTAAAGGAACCCTTTCATACCTCGTGGTATATAGGTCAATACAGTGTTAGGCCTGTATTTTCATTGACCGTCGGCACACGATGGGTGATGTGGTCAGCATCACGCCGGCTGCCTTTACTTTCCCAGAGCATGTCTGGTACCCAGTTGAGGCTGGGTCGACCTGAGAGCCGTCGCGGTCGGGAAAATTCCACGCACATTGCGGGAGCTGAACCCAGACCACCAGCCTTGCGGAGCGAGTTCACTAACAACTACGCTACAGCGGCTCTCAAGACAGATCTGGTTGGAGGAAATCTGTTGATGCCTTATGCTTCAAGGGGAGTTAGAAGAAGAAGATGAGACAATATCCACTAATAAAAGATAGTGGCAGTTTTTGTTCTCTTTTATTAATCAACTAGAGATCTCAAAACTATTCAGCTCAATGTTGTTAGTCCAGTCTTTGCTTTAATGGTAAGTTGTATAAATGGATATCGTCTATTGAGGTTTCCAACCTCCAGAGGTTTACATGGATCTACTGTCCTAAGCATGCAGGATGTTTGCGGCAATTAGAGAGCAGACAGGCTTTCATCAATAGCATTGATTATCAGGAAGTTGAGGATGGATGGGGGGATGTTCTTTAGTCTATTCACAACTGTCTTTTGCATGAGGACAATCAAATAAATATTGAAATGATCCAGCGACTTAAGGAAATTGAAGTTATCTGTTGTACAAGTAGAACTGGATGCCTGAGGGCAGAGTAAGGAGTGTGTTCACATACCGTGAAATTTCTGGGGTTTGAAGCCAGTATGTGCCACAAATTCTTGACGTGTATGTTACTTGGTTGGACTACAGGAAACATTGATCCTTTACTTTAGAACTTAAATTACAAGTACCTCTGCAGTTGTAGTGAGGCTCACTTGAATAGTGAGGGACAATGGTGGAAAGGAAAGTAACGCTTCATCCAAAAATCAGTCAGAGGTGCCATATTAGACTACACATAAATTCATAATAGACGAACGAGGGTGAAAAATTGAAATGTGCTTTGTTTTTGCGAGGAAGTACTATCTTGCTAACAAGGGTACTCTTGATATGCATGTTATATTTCCAGCATTAACTCTTTCCACGCTTTTACGCACACTGCGCCATAGAGTTGCTTCCTTATAAGAAGTCTTTCTGGTTTTACTTCTACTATTTTTAACCTTGTTATTCTATTGGGTTGCCCAGTTTTCTTCAATTTAGTATATAATAATATATATATGTTTATTTATTGAGTAGTTAGGATTGTTGTGTTTTTTTTACCTCTCTTGAATTAACTGTTTAAAATTGAGAAATAACTCGCGTGGAAAAAGTTAATAAACTTTCAGAATAATCTTAGCATCTACTTGTATGCATATAGTTTGGAATGGAATTTTTAGAGTCTTAAAGACATAACTTTATCCAGACTGTCAAGCAATATACAAATCTTTTCAGCATTGAAAACAGTCTGGCTAATCTCAGAAAGAATTCACACTTGTAGAATAACAAATACCTTATCATTTTGTTTTGTTTTTTTTTGCTGAAGAAGTGTCAGATTAAGATAAAAATTTTGCAATGTTTTCATTTTTGAATAAACAATAAACCTAGATTGTTTCTTTTTGGCAGTTGTATAACATTTGTCTGTCAGTAAAGATATAATTCATGGTTTTTATATTCAACATGGAATCATTAGTGACAATTTCAAATATGTGGATGCCAAGATTATTTTGTCAGATTTAATGGAATAAAGGTTTAAAGAAAAAGAATTATTCAAAGCTAGGACAAGCATTCTTTTATAAGATGAGAAAGATGTAAGCAGGAAATGGTATAATTTATATTTGTTTCATATGTTTTAACAAAAAGTAATCACTAGTTTTCTTCTTCTTCATCTTTCAACTCACAACGGAGCACAGGTCTTCAAGAAACTTCTTCCATCTCTTCCTATCTCTTGCCATCTATTCCAAATCTTTCCATGTTTTGTTTATCCTTTTAATATCAGCCTCTAGCTCTCTTCTCCAGGTATCTAAGCCTTCCCCTCCTCCTCTTTCCCTGTGGGTTCCAAAACAGTGCCTGTCTTGCAATGCTTCCGGTCGGTCTGTGTCCTATCCATCGCCAGTGTCTCTTTCTTAGCTCTTTCTCCACTGGTATCTACTTCGTTCTTTCTTTGAGTTTCTCATTTGTAATCTTATCATACCATCTCAGTCTCTCTATTCTACGTAAACATCAATTTATGAATGTCTGTAGTTTTCTGGTGGTTTCTTTTGTTGTTTTCCATGTTTCCTAGCCATAGATCACTAGTTTTAGCGACTGTAAACTCAATTTTAGTTAAGTACCATGTTTTTGAGAACTACATAATGTTGAACTATTTATCCATTAGTCCTTAATCATATATCGTTACAGCAATCCAAGGTTATCTTTATAAGGCTGTAAAAAACCGTTATCGTTTCTGTAGCAGAGTAGTATAATTTGTTACGTAGAAAGGCTATCAACGATTTTGCTAAAATCCCTAACATGAACATCCACATGATAAAGAAATAACCTCCATTTTGGCAAGCAATTTATGGTTTGTATTTTCCCATCTCTCAGTGTGTGCTATGTTTCCCATCTTATCTTAATGTGTGCTTTTTTCCCATATTTTTTACATGTGTGCTATTTTTCCATTTTTTACGTGTGCTATTTTTCCATCTTTGTACATGTGTACTATTTTTCTATATTTTTACATGTTCACTATTTTCCAACTTTTTACGTGTGTGCTATTTTCCATTTATTTTTACCTGTGTGCCATTTCTCCATCTTTTACCTGTGTGCCATTTCTCCATCTTTTACCTGTGTGCCATTTCTCCATCTTTTACATGTGTGCCATTTCTCCATCTTTTACCTGTGTGCCATTTCTCCATCTTTTACCTGTGTGCCATTTCTCCATCTTTTACCTGTGTGCCATTTCTCCATCTTTTACATGTGTGCCATTTCTCCATCTTTTACACGTGTGATATTTTCCTCATCATTTCTCAGTATTGTCTATTTTTGTCCATATTTTTGTCAGTGTATGCTATTTCCCCATCTTTTCTCAGCGTATGCTAAAGTTCTCATCTTTTTTTCAATGTATGCTACTTTTCTCATCATCTTGTATTAACTTGACACATGTTGGCATTTTTATAGAACAATATAACACCTGCCTGTGATAGTTAACACTTGTTCAAGATCATCTGACAGCATTTTCTTGATGAGTTTGTTATGAGCATGTATGTAGCTAAACTGAAATATTCATCTATTTTATTTCTTTTCTCTCTTTTTGCTAATATTTGACACATTCTTTTCAACTTCCCTTGAATCCATTTAAAACTATCTGTCAATCCCAATTGCCATATTAGGACCTACTTACTTTTTCTTTACTTCTTGTCTCTTTCATGTTATTTTAGAAAGTGCCGAACTTACTTGGAACAGTGTTACGTAGTTCTTTAGAACAGCAATGAGTTTTAACTAGTAAAGTACAATAATCCTCCTGAGAAACCATTCTGGCAGTACCAATTTTCAAGAGACCACCTCCCAAACCAAAACATTAACTAGAAACAAACTTGATTACAAAATTGAAGCTATTTGTGTAATATTATTTGTAGAATATAGCCAGTAACTTTATAAAATAGAGCTTTCAACTCTGCATATTCGGGTATATCAAATAGTACTTTTGTGTTTAACATTAACAAAACACGTAAAAACAAAGTACTTTAGTTTTACAATGTACAAAAACAATAAATATCCACAGCAACGTTTTGACAAAAAGGCCTTTATCAAGCAACATTAGAGAATTATAATAGGTTTTGTTAGAACCCCACCATTAAAAATGTTATACTACAAAACGGCTTGTTAAAAACATTGTCAGTAGAAAGATCAATATATTTCAAACAAAATGAAGTCATGTATTTTCACTGAACTGGTTTAGAATTTATGTAGTAGTTGACAAACATGACCCTACATCATTCTTTTAACCTTGGGGAAAATGCAGATTTCCCCTCCAATTGTCTTTTTTTTTTTTATGAATTCAACATACTTCTTACAAAGTAAGTTTGATAGCGTATGTTTTATTTTTGTAATCGAGAACTGGCCAGATTTTATACAAAATATGCCATAGTTTATTTTTAATGGTTTCTGGATGAGAAGAAAATAGAAATCACCTTTCTGAAAAAGAATTGAGCCTGAGAACTGTATAATGCAGACATGGGCAATGTGTAATCTGGGCAAGATAGGTTTATAAAGCAAAATTTGCCAGCTAGACGCATTGAACCCTAAAACAGAATGTGGAAGTCATTAATGAAAATTGGTAAAGAAGTATTTGGTATACTAAGTACATAGATATAGAAGTTGATATAGAAAAACTAAAACTAAATATTTGTACACATCCAGCAGATATATTAATGGACATGTTATAGGATTAGTGCATGGCCTATTTTGCATGTCTTCCACAACGAACTTGTAAATACACTCCAAGCCAGTTTCTAGTACATAAGTCACCATAAAATAATTATTGACTCGTACTTATTTAAATATGATAATTGTTTGATATAATTATATCTTTATAATTGTTAATTGCCATTTTAATTTTAAATTAAACTTGGTATTTCAAAGTTGTGTCTTGTTTGTTTTATTATCACTGTTACTGTGTTGGACACGAAGGGTTGGAGAAGACCATTATGGAAGACCAAGGAGGCATCCCGACAAGGAGGGGACGATAAAGACTACGGAGATGATGAATTCAGAATGTAAATGATGATTTTAGCATGACGGCTACAGAGGTCTGTGAGAGAGAAATTCCGAGAGACTATTCTTTTTTGTAGCTTCAGCCAGTTTTCTTTGATTTTCGAGTTCCTTCTGGATATATTTGTTCTCTTTTCTGTCAATGATATGACGGAGGACTCTTCTGTATACAGAACAACAAAACATAGTTCATGGAGAAATACAAGTGAAAGAAACATCAAAAGTTGTACATACAACAGTAAATGTTTGAACACAGAGCGTCTCCCATTCGGAAGACCCGGGCTCAATCCCCAGAATGGCCAATTAGTTTTTGTTATGTCGGGGGTATAAAGAATAATCCTAACCTGAAAAGTTGTGTCGCGACTGCACTAGCCATGTGGCCATTAAATTCCACATGCACGTGTTTCCACTATCCAACACCGCCATAAACAGCGGTATTACAGGCAGTAACGAAGTATGTTTTATATATATATATATATATATATATATATATATATATATATATAATAATAATAATTCCTCTCGTACCGTTATACGTTACATAGGGCTTGCAAGTAATTTCTCCATACCGATCTATCCTGGGCAACTCACTCAATCTCCTCCATGGAACTGAGACCGATATTTCCTGCCTCTCTCAGCAAAGTTCGTTTCAGGGTCTCCTTAGGTCGACCTCTCTTTCTTGAACCCTTTGCATCCCACTTCAATGCCTGCTTTGATATTCGTTGATCATTTCTCCTCAAGGTGTGCCCAACATATCTCCATCTTCTCTTTCTTATAACAGTTGTCACTAGTGGTTGACCAGACATATCTCTGATTTCATCACTTCTCCTGAATTCATTCCATTTTATATTCATTATTTTTCGTAGACATCTATTTTCAAATGCATTCAACTTGCTTTCTATATCTTTAGTCATTTTCCAACTCTCGTAGGCATATGTTAGGATTGATACAACATTTGAATTGAAAATTCGTAATTTAGTTTTAATACTATATATATATATATATATATATATATATATATGTGTGTTTTTACGTTTGAAAAACACTCTAACCTTCCTATTCTGCTCATACATATGTTGATCGTATCTGTTCTGTTAAACTGTTGTTGATATTAGTGGTAATGAAACTGCTTACATATGTAAACCGACAGTTGTGATTGAAAAATGGATCACCTATGTTCGAACTATTGTTAGTTCTTCTACAGAGGCAGTAATGTATGTGTAGGCGGGAGAATCGTGAATGTTTGGACAGGGGGAGTGGTTATGGGAGATTATTTACATTATAATAGCCAAGATTGACAGATAAATCTAAACCTGTATACACAGAAGAATATGTAGCTTACTTCAGGATAAACAACGGAAATGGAAACACGTGTACGCCGTTTATACTGATGGAAATGGCGCCTTGTTTATTAGATTCGTAAGTAGACATTAGACAAATCTAACTACTTCCGGCATCAATTTTAATGCATAGGCCCTACACACGAAACAAATAAAATGCTAGACAGAAACAAATTGGAAGGATTTTTTGTTAGTCTTATTGTCTTTCGTGTTTTTTTTGCAATCCTTCTATCCGCGCTTATTGTCTACGTTTCCTTAATTTTTGATCTTCTACTATTCTCGTGCATTGTATTATATCTTTCCTTCATCTACATATATAATGGTTGTATTCTGCCACTAACAGGTTTGTGTCCTTATCGCTTACTGTGCACCTATAGTCCAAAGGGTAAAAATGCGAAGGACTGACTTCATTACACCGGGCTTCCCCATATGGCTCCGTCCTTATCGGCAGAGATGGCATGCCATCTGCTGAGAGCATTGCACAAAGCACGAACTCCGTAGCTCCTGCAACAGTTATAGGATCTCATGAAAAAATTGCACATGTGTCTAGATCCGGATTCGAACTCACAACCTTCAGTACTACAGACCGTGGCCTTATAACATGTTACCGGAGACCACAGACAGGCAAACAATTTCGCCATTGAGACCTTCTATCAACTATTGTGCAACTATAGTGCACACATTGACATATGAGGAGGACTCATTCAAATTGTTATTAATGAGAGGTGGTCATGACAGCGTTTTTATTTTTATTCATTTTTTTTTTCACTTTAGCCACTTAAACAGTGAACAATAACACAATCTATATCTGCACATCATTATGGCAAAATCTTTCTCGTACAAATTTTATTCACTTCGATATCGAAAGAAGGCCTCTACCTTGATAATTATTAGATTATTAGCCAGCTCAATAACAGTTACTTTTCTTTTTGCAATAATACATCTTCCATGATGCTACCGTGTGGCTTAGGGCATAGTGACTCGGTCTATTAACGCCGACTTTCTGAGTTCGAATCACGCTGCGGACAATTTGATTGCAAATTTTTTCACGTTGATTTTTACAAAAGTACGATGACACCACCCGTTCAGAAAGCAATGGCAAACTACTGAACGTAATAATGCCTACAAAAATCACAAACAGCGTTAAAAAACTTGGGTTGATTCACAAAGTTCTGTAAAGGATATGCAATTAACTTAACTTTTATATGAAAGAGAGAATTACAGAGTGTAAATGTGAAGATACTGAACAGCCTAACATCATGGGAGGCAAAAGCTTCAACTACAGAGTTGATCTCCCAGATTTATGTGGAATCCATTACTTGAAAACTCCAGCAGATACAGCACCTGATGATGATAATGCGTGCATACATAAAAGATATACAAACAAAGGATAAAGAAAATTAACGTGAGGTAGTGCCAGTTTTTTGCCAGTACCTGGAATAAGAGAACAGTGCAGGAGAAAGGATTATATTTAAAAAATAGAAATATCCTTACAGTTGCTTCTGGAAAAATATTTGATATCGTTGAAAGGGATGGAGTTGATGTAATGAGGGAAACAGGAGATCCTATGACGTACTAGTTGAGTTCATGCACAGACAAGTTTACAAGTGTCTAAGATAAATATACCGCCTCTGTGCTCTTACAAATACAGATAATCCCAGCGAGAATGAGAGAGAAAGAGAAAGAATATAGTAAGTCGCTGGAAGGTAAAGTTGGCAGTTAAACAATGTAAGTGTGTACATGAAGGAAGGATATGTATATGGGTGGAACAATTGGCCTATATCCAGAAAACGTTTCTGCCTGAATATACTTTATATTGCAAATTAGTTTCCGTGGGATTTTTACAAAAGATAAAAATAGACTTCGTCATTCAGAAAGCAATGACAAACAATGAACGTATAAGTGGTGCCCTAGAAAATCAACGACTCGTTTACTGTGGTTGATGGCTACGTCCTTTCGGATATGCTACGATTTTCATTCATTTTCATTGCAAAAGTAAAGTTACAATTGTCATATTATGCTGTATATTGAAGAACACGTTGTTAGGCTGGTTTTGTTCTTTGATCGATGACACACGATCAGTCATGTATTAATTGTCATGCACCTCCCCCTTCTTTACCTCTCCTTCTCCCCCACCTCCCCTCAATCCCAGCGTTGTTACTTCCAAGTGTTTCTCTGGTACCCAATTGAAGCTGGATAGAACTGAGAACCATTGTTGCTGGAAAATTATGTTTATCATAAAGTGTCAAATCTTCTAATGTGTCCAAAATATCGACATTTGCCAATGTGTGTGTATGTGTGTGTGTGTGTGTTATCAGTTATCAGAGGACTATTATCATAGCACTCCGGACAAATCCATAGGTGCTCCCATCTCCGCCTCAACAAATCCGGCAGCGTCCAGCTCGATGTTGTTGCATATTTTGGTATGTCGTTCTTTTCGGTCTGTACCAATATTGATACCCATCTCTCTCAGTCTGGTCAGTGAGTGTGACAATATTGGTACCCATCTCTCTCATTCTGGTCAGTGAGTGTGACTCACAATCCTGGAATTCTTCTGTTCTAAAAGACTCTCTCAATGCGTTAAGAATGTCATTCCTGTCCATTGCAATTCCCTCTGATATCGTAGTCATGCCAACCAATCTGCCAATCTTTGATAACTTTCAACAAGTCATTTTACATTACTAACTTTTCCACGACATTATTTTTGTATCCTTTATTGTCATGATTTTTTTCTTGTTCTTTTATCTAATCCTGATTTGTCTCCCATTATGATTTCTAGAACGGGCTTGTGTGTGCGCTTCATGAAAAGTGCTTTTCACCTCCTCTGTTAGCTCTGAAGCCCACCTTTTGCGTGAACGGCCGTTGCGTTGTATCCACTGTATCGGAGTAGCATTGCTCTCCCTCTGGTGGTAATCTGCTTATGTGGCCGAATTTGTTGTTACTTGAGGAAGTTCAGTACTGATGGTGTACCCACTTTTTTCCTGATGTTTTCATTTCTAAATCGGCCAATTCTTGACCCACCCAGCATTCTGCGTGACACTTTTTTTCTGACGTGACTAGTTTTCTTCTATCGTTTGATGTCAGCGTCCAGGTTTGCCATGATATACGTCTAATTATTCAATAAAGTCATATCTAATAATCTTCAACAATCTGACCATTAATCTTAGTGGTCTAAGAACTATCAAGAATATTACCCAAAATCTATTCATAGTCACTGAAATTACCCACACTTTCAAAGAAAGACTAATCAAAAAAATATTTGTTCTTAATTAAAATGAAAAATTGACATTTTGAACAAGCTGATCAAACAAACAGATGAAAACAGACTTTACTCCCATCAATAAAACAAACGCAATGTTTTATAACACTTCAATTTATTTCATAAAACACTAGTCTTGTCTTTTCTAATGTTACTAACATTGTCTCATGCAACATGATAATAGACAGATGATACCTTTTTAAAAAATTTAATGACTTCTTTTTTCACTATAAATATTTAAAGATACAAGAAGATGAGCAGCCTGAATAAAAAAAAAGGAAAGAAATAAACTATTTGAAGAACACAAAGAAAAAACCTTCCGCAAAAATAACATGATCAAAAAATAAGTCTCCAAAATAAACACAAATATAAAAAAGTACTAGAAATAGTAGAACAAAAAGAAACTATTTAAAAAATGGAAACAAATAATCGAAACAAATGAATATTGCAAGTAACATAACAAAGCAGAATTACCTAAATAGAAGACAAATAGAAATACTCTAAATATAATTTAAAAAACGACATTACTCTTAATATAAAAATAATAAAGCAACAAGACTAATTACAGGTCAAGTAGTAGCATGTCCCTTACGGAACGTCGCATTCATCACAGCCCGTCTGAAAAGCTCTCTGTCTCTTGCAAGTTCTCTGGTCTCTTCTAGCGTCATGTTCAATGTTTCTTTAATGGTCTGCTGTCACCTTCGTCTTGGTCGTCCCCTGCTTCGTATTTCGAGAACCATGCCTTCCATTAACTTTCTCTCCAAACCGCTGTGGCGTTTAATGTGGCCAAAATATTTCATCTTCCGGGACATGAAGTTATTTATGAACCAATGCTCCTTGAAATGCAGGTCTTGTAGGATGTCTTTGTTTCTTCTCTTTTCTGTCCAGGATGTTCTAAGGACTTTTCTATAGCAAGACTAATTACAATGCATAAATAATATAAACAAACTTTCAAATGTGAAATATATATGTCACATATTGGCACATTATGACAGAACGTTCATAATGCATTAAATATAGTATACTCTTGGTAATGGTATATAAAATGTATAGTCTACCAAATAATATAGTAGTGTAATATGTGGATTTTTAAAACATAAAACGAATGAATAGTCAACATGTTAGTTCATTTGAGTTTTTTTCAGCAGTATGCCGTTATCAGAATGACTGATAGGATTATCATCATTGCACTTCGATGAGTAACCACGTGTGCTCCGATCTTTCTTACACAGGACGATCTCAGATGCAGTTCACGAACTCCATAACTACATGACGAAACGCGCTCATAACCACATTTTTTGGGAGAGATCTTGATTGTCTTTTCTTTCCGATTCCTACTTGCTTACCTATACTGCAAGATGTAGAGAGATCTTAATTTTCCCACCTGTATTTGTTTCAAGTAAAAATTCCTCACACTTACTTTAATTCGAGTATCTTTGTAATACGTGTGTGATAACGAGATTTAATATATATTTGACAATCACTTCATAAAACTAGCAATGAGATAAACGAAATCATCTAAAGCTGACATACTGTGTAAATTACTCTACAGAACGATCTTCAGCTTCTATTGGTGGTTTTTATCCTTCTTTAAAACATATCTAAAGTTAATAGAACAAATTTCACTTGAGAAAAGAGCATGATAAATGACGGTTTAAAACAAATTATATATATATAGCATTTCTGATTTATTGTTTTTGTAATACTTTACAATCAAATTATTCACAGTTTGAGAAACAGCAAATAAGTGTTTCACAGATGTTGGAAGTTTTACAGGCTGTTGATTTATACAAATCGTAATATAAACATGGGCGTGCACAGAAGTTTTTCCAAAAAGGGGCAAAAGACAAAACAAAATGTCTGGTGTGTAATTTACTAATCGGAAATGAAAAATACCAGATTCGCATAAAATTGTTTAATCCACAATTCATTTCCAGGGGTGCACTTGCCCCACGTGTCTTAACATATGGACGCCTATGAATATAGATGTTAGAGAACAAATTTAAAATAACAGCAACCAATAATAATTGGTTGCTAAATAGTGAGATGTGTTACAATAACATTTATATATACAAAATGTTTATGTGTTAACTCTAGAGCGAACATAAGTACGCCCAACAGACCACACCCATAGCAAAACATATACATACTGATATCATAAACATATACAAACCTTATACATACATATATATTACATGGTTAGCTTATACAAGCGAACTTAAATTGCATTCTCTCTTTCTTTCTCTCTTTTCTTTTATACTATATATAAAAAAAAACTAATATATATATATATATGGCAGTGTCGTGATCATTTTTGTTGGTGGGGCCAGACACAACTTTTTGGAAAAATCATGGTTTGAGGTTATTATGTTTTAATTTATAAAATAATAAATACACGTTACACATTATTTTTGGTTGTGCCCGGCCCCAGTGGCCCTTAATGACGAGCCGCCACTGTATATATATATATATATATATATATATATATGATATTTGTGTGTGTGTATAGTGTTTGTGTGCTTGTATGTGTGTATATGTGTGCGTGTATGTGAAGACATATGTTCATAAAACTTAAAAACAAACACAAATGCAACTTTCATTTTTACCCCATCCATACACTGAAAGACATTATATTTGTGTTGTTGTTTTCTCCTCAGTTTTTAATTCACCCGTAACATATACACTTGAACACTAGAAACTTGACAGACTTTGTCTTCTCTAAGAAATCATCTCATGTTGAAAGATACATTACGTTAATATCTGCTGCTAAACTCATTTAAGCGTGTGAGGATTGTGTAATGTGCATGTTGGTAGACGCAAAATTCTATCCGAGACATTAGTACGCTAGCACAGACGATTGCAAACATTCACCAACTGGTGTCTGAGCAGAATAGAGGGGAAAAGCTAAATGTTATGATAGTGTCACAAAATGAGGAACTGACGGAGAAAACAAGACATATTCCAGTGAACCAAGAGGTTAAAAAAGACGCTGGATAGGACCTACTTTTAGAAAACCAGAGGGGAATATAGCAAGAAGGGTCCTTTCCTAGAACCCACAGGGACAGGGAAAAAAGGGAGACCTAGAATTACATAGAGACGAGATTTGGAGGCAGAGATCAACGATATAAAGAAGAGCTGGAGGGAGCTGCAGGAGATAGCTAGAGATAGGAAGACTTGGCATGAGTTGGCCTATGTCCCAATCAACCCTTTCGCTGCTACATACTTTCTAAAGGCTGAGCTAAAAATAGCTACTCTTTGTTTCTAGGTCACACACGTGAATGTACGCCTATATCAGTGACAGTAACAATGTATAACGTGTTAACACGTCTTTAGCCCACAGCGGAGAGATAATAACAGACGTGTTAATGCGTCCTTAGAAGTGAATGGGAAAAATGTATATATACGTCCTTAGCAGTTAAAGGGTTAAAAAGGCAGAGAGAAGAGAAGAGAGAGAGACGGACGATGTGTTCGCTATTGGGAAAAGAAAATCATGACGCCTTAAAGTTTAGTGATTACGGGACATTGTATTTCTGGAGTTATTACATAAAATTATGACAATGATTCAGTAACACCAGGAATTCTTCCAGAAATCGAATATATGTACTTCCACTTAAATTTCTTCTAAATTCCCATGAGGTCAAATAATATCTTTAAATCATATACTATATCTAGTTAGAAGTATAAAAGTGAAGTGACTGTTTTTATACAAACTGTTAGAAACATTCAGATTTAAGGGAAGTGACTCTTCAAAAAAACATAACAATGCGGTATTCTTTTGAATCTGTTTTTTTTGTGTCATACAATAAAAGAAGCTGACATTGCAAGCTAATGTTTACTAGTTTTATTTTAGTCCAGAGTTTTTTTAATTTCTAAGAATTAGTTTTTCTCAATAACATTCTTAAGCAAACCAGTTAATTTAACCATTCCCGTGCCCGTCTGCCCAGCGTGTTCGTAGCGCGTTGGACTACGGGTGACTATCCTCTGTGTGTGCGGGTTCAGTTCCGCGGGATGGCAGAAAAGCCACAGATTCCCCAGATTTACGGTGTTCGTGGCACCGAACCGAAGGGTTACGGTGTCCATGGCACCGAGCCGAAGAGCTGAAAAGCTCAAGTGCTTCTGGATCAGGTTAAACATTCCCGTACTCTGTTTGTCAGTCTCTTGAAACTGTCTGTCGCCAGTTTGTATTCCCCACGCTTTCTTTTATTTGAGTTCGTTTGTGATTTGTGTGGTTACAGCCGAGAATTTGATACGTTGTGCTGGGTTCGTGGGTACTTATGGGCATGTAGAACAGGCGGATCCGAAAAATATCGGCCTATTTCCTATACATTTAATCAGGTGTTATGAATTCTGCGCAAATCTAAGCGTTTCGTGAAGTTCTTTTTGGATACGAATTTAAGGTGAATAACAACTTCTAACTCTCTGCTATCAGTGCCAACAAATTTTTTTTTTTTTCCGATCCAGAAGCACTTGAGCTTTTCAGCTCTTCGGCTCAGTGCCATGGACATCGTAAC
Source organism: Arion vulgaris (assembly GCA_020796225.1). Taxonomy (NCBI): domain Eukaryota; kingdom Metazoa; phylum Mollusca; class Gastropoda; order Stylommatophora; family Arionidae; genus Arion; species Arion vulgaris. The sequence continues at coordinate 36,510,573 of CM036756.1, forward strand.
CTTCGGTTCGGTGCCACGAACACCGTAAATCTGGGAATCTGTGGCTTTTCTGCCATCCCACGGAATTGAACCCGTACACACAGAGGGATAGTCACCGTAGTCCAACGCGCTACGAACACGCTGGGAGACGGCTAGTGCCAACAATATGGCCCTCACTAAGATACAAGAAGAAAGATTACAACAGTGAAATGAGATGTCTACGAAAAGCTGTCAACGTTACAAGCGAGATAGAGTGAGAAACGAGAATATCAGAAGCATCGTTGGTACTATACCATACATACAGTACATCGAGAAGCAAAGACTCAAGTGGTTCGGCCATCTAATGAGAATGGAACCACATTTACTACCATCACGTGCCTACAATAATCGACGCTCAGGGCGCAGAGCGCGAGGCAGGCCAAGAACACGATGGATAGATAACATCTCAGAGTCCCTGCGAAAGCATGGACTGACAACGTCAAGTGCAACACGCCTGGCAAAAGATAGAAAACTAACTCTCCCCACGGCGCTTCACGGCAAATGTGGTTAAGATAAGATAAGATAACAACTTCATTTTGTAAAAGAAAATATGACATAAATAATTTCTGAATGAGAACATATTATGTGAGTCTCTATGGTGTATGTGTTAAGACGTTTACCTTGCTTTCTGAAGATTTTGGGTTCAAATTCGAAATGTGTCATAACGAACCGAGTATCTTTGAAGTGTGAGGTTAGCACCTTTGTCTACAAACCATAGAAACCTCCAATTTTATTGAGATCTACTCATCGACATTCTTGACTTTACTCATGATCTTACACCAGATATTTTACTGCTATATGTTCAAAGTGGTAGTTGACTAGGCTTCATTCCAAAAACATGACCGTACCATTTTATTTTCGGATACTCCACATTAGTTAGGACAGCTGTGTTCTAACAGCTTTACGAATGGTTATGTTTCTTATTCTGTCAGTTCTGAAAATTATGACTATCTTCTTTATAAGCGCTTAATCCCACACGTACATTAAAACTGCGCATCATTGAAGACCATCATTAGAAAAGAAGATAAAGATGGATTGGAAATGTTTATCGCATGCCAGTAAGAGCAGTGGCTAGGACAGCTCTCAGATGAACAGCGGATGGGAAAAGAAGGTATGGAAGTCAAAAGGTAACATGTAGAAGAACGGTGAAAAGAGCGTTGAAAGATTGCTGTCTCATGTGAGAAATAATTAATAGAAAATATGGTAGAACGGCAATAATTCAAATATTTTGTGGAAGCAGTATGTGACAAACGGGTCTCGAGGAAGATATATAGAAACACACACACACTATCTTCCTCTCTTGAGCCTTAAGGGGGGATTCTGGTCTTGAAACTTTTTTCGTTGCTCTGGTATTAATGTAGAATTTGTATAACAATTTTGAAAGATTATGACTTAGAATAGTAGAAAAAATTAGTAAAAAAATGTCAAAGCGTTGCCATGGAAACAATACAAAATGGGATCATTTTTAACTGTCGTTACTGTCGTGTAGTACCGCTTTTTAGGGCGGTGTAGAACATAAGGGACGAGAGCCTGAAGAATGTAATGGTCGCATGTGCAATGGCCAGTGCAGTCGCCGTGAAGCTGTTCAGGTTAGCATTTTTCATTTATGCCCACAACAGAAAAAAATCCTTGACCGTACCGTGAATTAAACACGGGTCTCCCACATGGGAGCCGCCTATAGAACGTGTTTCTATGAATAAGCTATTTATAACATTGCATTAGCTAGAAAAACAATATACATGGATCATACAACATTTTCAATGTTTGAATTTCATATTTTCCCATTCTCATAGAACTACTATGATTCCTTCCGAACACGATTCTAAATGTAAAAACTACTGGTCAATAAATAGCATTGCATATACAAAAATAAAGACAATTCAAATTGGGAAGGGAATTCACAAGAATCGTTACATTCAAATACAAACTAAGGTATTGTTTACTTAATGTAAATAATACTTGTTTAATTGTCCTATATATTAAGCATTGTCTTAATTGTTTATGTTTCTAAAAATAAATTCCTTAATCTTATTTACAAATATCCCTCCACATTAACCTACCTTATCGTGGTTGAGGGTTTGTGTGTCTTGATGCTCCTTTAGGCTATGTCGGCGGAAGTAGCTCTAACTAAGCCGTACAGACTGAAAGTGAAAGGCCAGACCAAAGAGCGGGGAGCAGGATGGGGCCATATAAGGTGACAGTGCAGAACCTACCGGCTTGTGGGAAATGCTCTGGCTGCAATCCATCCATCCCTCAGATATTGAACAAATAGCAGGAGGACATCCTTTTGTCTTGTCTTCTACTTCTATGACACTTTCTCAAGTATATGGGGATCACACTGCAGCGTCCATAGAGCACTCCCTGTACAAAAACCTGTGTTGGAGGCCCGGCGGTAGAAGGCTGAAGTCACTTAGAGTAGGACGATTCCAGACAAACCCGGGAATACAGATCTCGTCATCAGGGGACTGCAACTGTCTACAGAGCAAACTTAGGAAAAAAGATGTCCCAAGAAACGGAATATGTCAGCCATTATTGGCAGGGAGGAATCGACACATACGATTGACTCAATTTCCAATGGGAATTTACAAATGTATGTTACTTAATAATATTAGACAGAGCCCATTCAGAGACACAATGAAGAATGTACTTCCAAAAGGCGTACATGAAGCATTGTCTGCATAAAGTTGTGCCATTTCATATGCTTCTGTACTATATGGCACTGCGTGTTCCTTTGATTTCTCAACAAATGTTGTTTGCTCTGATATCTTTGAGCTTTCACTCAATGTTCTCTCCCTCGTGAGCAGATCAAGGAAGCTAGTTATATGTAAAGGTGTCTCATCTTTGAAAGACTCTTTTAATGGAGGAGTACTAGCCAAAGAGTTCAGCTGCTTCACAACGTCACTCGAACTGCTATAATTTGTGTCTGCAGATGAAACATCTGCCTCAGAGAACACAAGGAACAGATCGGAAGAAACAGAAGATGATACATTGATGTGTTCAATAGTTGATAGCTTAGGATGTGTTTCTACTATTGGTACCATCTGAGATGGTGATGTTGGTGGAGGAACTGATGATGACTCAAGTGTGGATAATAAAATGTTGATATTATTAGAATTTGCTGATGAGAGATCTTGATTATGATACATTTGTGGAGAAGGAGACAGTGATGTTGTTGACGATAAGCGGTGATGATGATGATGATATCAAAGATGAAGTTGATCGTAATAATAGTAGTGATGATAATACTAGAGGTGTTGATTCCGATGAGGAATTGGATGATGACAACGATGATGTTGATGGTTGTGACGAGGAAGAATGTGATAGAGACGACGGCGACGATGATGGTGATGATGATAATGATGATGATGATAATGATGATGATGGTGATGATGATGTTGATGATGATGATGATGATGATGATGATGATGAGTGATATAATATGATGATGATGTTGACGATGATGAATGATGATAGATGCTGATGATAATGATGATGGTGATGATGATGATGATGATAAAGGGGATGATGATGTATGACGATGATGATGATGAGCGACGACGACAATGATGATGAGGATAGCGATGATGATTGTGAAGGTGGTGGTTGTGACGATACACTTGATACGGTTTCAGTATTTGAAGACATCGTTGAGGATTCAGATAAAGAGGGCATGAAACGAGAGGAATCTGTAGACACCATATGTTCATCATGCAAGTCTTCTGTTTCAATAATAAAATGATCTATCATCTCTTCTACAATACCAAAATCATCAACACTCTCGGCTACACTAACATTTATATTGTGCTGCGAGGTACTCTCCAAAGAATCCGTTGACAAAACCGTCGAACACAGAAAATCTCTTGAAATAGCATTCATCTTATGTGTACCATGTTCAGGTCGAGCATACTCTGAAGATGTGCAATCATTCAGCGGTAAGTATTCTTCTAATATTGGCGTGTCCAAGACCCAAGCAATGCTACATGAACACACAAACGTGTTGGCTTCAAACGCCATTCTACTTACAGCGCCTCCGATGATCTCAAAGCTCCCTTCAGAAAAAGTGCGAATCCTGTTCAAATTGATACTGGCTTCACCTATTTTGAAAGCTCCTAAAAATACGTTCTTGTCCAGCGATGTGATATTATTACGATAGAATTGAAATGAAGCAACATCTGAAAGCTTGTAAAATGCTTCCTCTGATATCGTGTCGAAACTGCTTGACCACAAACTGAATTCATTGACGTTGTTGATGTATCCAAATGCGTGTTTGCCAACCCTGCCAAAGTGAGAGTCAGAGATGTGGAACTTACTTATTTCTGTCAGTCCACTAAAGCCATCAGGTTCCACTATATCAAATGAACAACTTGTAATAAAAAACAAGTCCAAATTACGTAAACCTGTGAAGAAATATCAAACATGTTATCTTCTCTAATACACAATCACAAACTGACAGATATATTTTTAAAACAAGATTAATACTAAAACAATCAATTTCCAAAAGCAACTCATGGGAGACGCCATGTAGTCACGTAGCATGTTCTTTGAAGAGCGTCGCTCTCATCACAACCAGCCAGAAAAATTCTCAATTTATGGTCAACTCTCCCGCTCCCTCCATCGTCATGTTTAATGTTTCTACAATTATCCATGATTCACAGTCATATGTTGCCACAGAAAAAAAAAACGCATATCCTCTTAAGTAAGGTAGTTTGACACGAAAAACCGTTTAAGTTTGGAAAAACCGTTTAAGTTTGGAAAAACCGCATTCGAGTTAGAAATTGAAACGAGACAATTTTATTAAGTAAATTCCCAGTCACTCTGTTTAAAAAAACAATTATATATGTATCCGCTTAGGTCCTATTCATAAGTCTTCACGGGAAATTACAATTGTTGCCGTTCGATCACCTTTCCCTCTGTTGTTTCCCACGTCAGATCACAATCTGTTACCTCTCTTTACACAGTTCTTCTACATGTTTCCTTTGGATGTCCAAGCCTTTTTTTCTCCATCTGCTGTCCATCAGAGAGTATTTTAGCCAATGTCTACAGGCATATGACATACAAATCCAATTCACCTCCATCTTCGTCTTTTAATGATGGCCCCCTAATGATGCACAGTTTTTCTGTTTTAAAAGCTCTTCACTTGCTATCGTATTTGTCCCGAACATTTGCAGGATTATTCCTAAACATTTATTTTGTAATGTCTTCAACCTGTGTATGATGTGGATAATTTTCAAATACTCACTATTGTATAATAACACTCACCGGACACTGCTTCCATATATTTTCAGTTGTGTTAAAAGATATCATCCCGCCCGAGTGGTTACCGGGTCCCAAATTTGGGGTGTAAAGAATAGAACCACTGTTACCTGCCACGCGTGTCGTAGGAGGCGACTAAGGAGGTTTGGCTGAAATCGGATGCACGTGTCCGCTAGGGAATGCTAACCCGAAACAAATGCTTGCAGAAAACGGATGCACCAGGCCGTAAGGCGCATAACATGGTGCAACAACCCCTCGCAATGAGGAATGGGATAACGGATTCTACGGTCGCCAATCTGCCTCGGAGGTTTAGCCACGCAGTAAGAATGTCAGACCTACCATCACGAGGGTGGTTAAAACTTACTGCAGGAAGAGGTCGGCACAAACGGGGAAGAAGAAATCATAGGAATTATATCCTACAGAACTGCCCCCAGTATGCAGACTTGTGAAGAAAGAGGTGGTCCACTTACACTAGCGTCCAAGACAAACTGTGTGGCGTGGCTGATAACCTGAGGCAGACGGCTGCCTTTATTAGAGAACCCGGAATCCCAATCTAGTGAGAACGCAGAAGAAGACATCATCCTTTAGATTTCTAGATTTTGTTGAGCATAACGAAAGCTACACTTGCTTTCTAGATTTTTTAGCATAACACTCACTTGCTTTCTATTTTTTGAGCATAACAAGCTACACTTTCTAGATTTTGTTGAGCATAACGAAGCTACACCTTTCTAGATTTTGTTGAGCATAACGAAGCTACACTCTTCTAGATTTTGTTGAACATAACGAAAGCTACACTTGCTTTCTAGATTTTGTTGAGCATAACGAAAGCTGCACTTGCTTTCTAGATTTTGTTGAGCATAACGAAAGCTGCACTTGCTTTCTTGATTTTTCCAATGATGTTCTTATCCTTCTTCTTCTTTGAACGCTCCATGTTAACCACTTGCTAACCACTTGTTAACCACTTGTTAACCACTTGTTAACCACTTGTTAACCACTTGTTAACCACTTGTTAACCACATGTTAACCACTTGTTAACCACTTGTTAACCACTTGTTAACCACTTGTTAACCACTTGTTAACCACATGTTAACCACTTGTTAACCACTTGTTAACCACATGTTAACCACTTGTTAACCACTTGTTAACCACTTGTTAACCACATGTTAACCACTTGTTAACCACTTGTTAACCACTTGTTAACCACTTGTTAACCACTGTTAACCACTTTTCCTTGTTACATTTGTATGTGAACCACCTAGTGATTGTAAAAGTGACCCAGCTATGAGTTTAAAGTTATTTTAGATGATAATCATCAAGGACATCATCATAGCACTCCGGTGTCCATATTCCGACCTCTCAACAAATCCAGCAGCGTCCAGCGGCCAACCACACCAGTTCGGTGTTGATTAATCTTGTTGAATAATGTTGATGTGCCAGCACATCCGATTTCTGCGACGCTTTTTATTTACTAGGGTAGCTTACCTAGGCCCCTACCTAAGACGGCTCTTACCACATGCCTTCTAGATCGCAGTGTTACTATTCTTAGCTTTTCTTACTGGCTCGGCAACACAGGGCGATGTCCTTATCTAAATCCCTTGCCTGCACCTTTTTCCTTTTAATTGGTAATAGTATATTTTTGGTCAAAACATATTCATTTTTATTATTAACACTTACTGAAGCGTATAACATTATGTATGTTATTCCATTTTGTTTTCATTCTTTGATTAGATTTATTCTCTAAATTACACCATTTTTAAACATTTTATTTATACTCGTAAATATTATCACAGCATAAATTCAACCAACTTTTCATGGAACTACAAGATTACAAATATGAAACATCAAATTATTAGTTAGAAGATAAATATAATAAATTTGGATATAATAATAATAATTCCTCTCGTACCGTTATACGTTACATAGGGCCTGCAAGTAATTTCTCCATGCCGCTCTATCCTGGGCAACTCGCTCAATCTTCTCCATGGAACTGAAACCGATATTTCCTGCCTCTCTCAGCAAAGTTCGTTTCAGGGTCTCCTTAGGTCGACCTCTCTTTCTTGAACCCTTTGCATCCCACTTCAATGCCTGCTTTGATATTCGTTGATTATTTCTCCTCAAGGTGTGCCCAACATATCTCCATCTTCTCTTTCTTATAACAGTTGTCACTAGTGGTTGACCAGATATGTCTCTGATTTCATCACTTCTCCTGAATTCGTTCCATTTTATATTCATTATTTTTCGCAGACATCTATTTTCAAATGCATTCAACTTGCTTTCTATATCTTTAGTCATTTTCCAACTCTCGCTGGCGTATGTTAGGATTGATACAACATATATATTTGGATATAATCATGTTAAATTGTTAGTACTCGGAAGAAAATTATCAGTGAATTCTTCGTTTTTGATAAAATTCTTCTCATTTAAGTATCACGTTATGTGAATAATTTTGTCATTTTTATCCGGAGATAAGTGCTATCATCTATAGTTGCTGTATTTAGACATTCTTTAGTACTGTCACTCAAGTTGTACAATTTAGTTCAAAATGGAAATCGTGGAATATATCATTTACTTGACGCCGCCATCAGCCACAGTAAACGAGTCGTTGATTTTCTAGGCACCACTTATACGTTCAGTAGTTTGACATTGCTTTCTGAACGGTTTAGTTACCGAACAATATCCTCATGTTTGTTATACATGTTGAAGTTTACAACAATAGGCTCATTGTGCTCAGGTGTTAAAGTTCGCTTTTAAAGCCAGGTGTGAAGTTAATCTCAATGGGCTCAGATGTTAAAGTTAGCTATTGGGACCTAGGTGTGAAAGTTTAACTAATTTAGCTCAGATGTTAAAGTTAGCTATTGGGACCTAGGTGTGAAAGTTTAACTAATTTAGCTCAGATGTTTAAGTTAGCTATTGGGACCTAGGTGTGAAAGTTTAACTAATTTAGCTCAGATGTTAAAGTTAGCTATTGGGACCAGTGTGAAAGTTTAACTAATTTAGCTCAGATGTTAAAGTTAGCTATTGGGACCTAGGTGTGAAAGTTTAACTAATTTAGCTCAGATGTTTAAGTTAGCTCTTGAGGACCTAGGTGAATTTAACTAATTTAGCTCAGATGTTAAAAGTTACTATTGGGACCGAGGTGAAAGTTTAACTAATTTCAGCTCAGATGTTAAAGTTAGCTATTGGGACCTAGGTGTCAAAGTTTAACTAATTTAGCTCAGATATTAAGTTTAGCTTACGTTGGTCTGATTTGATCGAATTATCTGGTTTGAAGGTATGATCCTGCTTTGATCGAGATTATCTCGGTTTGAAGTATGGTCCTGCTTTGATCAAGATTATCTCGTTTGAAGGTATGGTCCTGCTTTGATCAAGATTATCTCGGTTTGAAGGTATGGTCAGCTTTGATCGAGATTATCTCGGTTTTATGAAAGTATAAGTCCTGCTTGATCGAGATTATCTCGTTTTAAGTATGAGTCCTGCTTTGATCAAGATTATCTCGGTTTGAAGGTATGAGTCCTGCTTGATCGAGATTACTCGGTTTTAAGTATGAAGTCCTGCTTTGATCGAGATTATCTCGGTTTTGAAAAGGGATGGTCCGCTTTGATCAAATTATCTCGGTTTGAAGTATGGTCCTGCTTTGATCGAGATTATCTCGGTTTTGAAGGTATGGTCCTGCTTTGATCGAGATTATCTCGGTTTGAAGGTATGGTCCTGCTTTGATCGAGATTATCTCGGTTTGAAGTATGGTCCGCTTGATCGAGATTATCTCGGTTTGAAGGTATGGTCCTGCTTTGATCAAGTTATCTCGGTTTGAAGTATGGTCCTGCTTTGATCGAGATTATCTCGGTTTGAAGGTATGGTCCTGCTTTGATCGAGATTATCTCGGTTTGAAGGTATGGTCCTGCTTTGATCGAGATTATCTCGGTTTGAAGGTATGGTCCTGCTTTGATCGAGATTATCTCGGTTTGAAGGTATGGTCCTGCTTTGATCGAGATTATCTCGGTTTGAAGGTATGGTCCTGCTTTGATCGAGATTATCTCGGTTTGAAAGTATGGTCCTGCGTCCTTTTGACATTTTGTCCCAATTATTTTGAAGAAAAATAATGATCCGTTTTGTCTGCAAATTTTGAATTTTGAAAATAAAATACAAGTTCGAAAATGAATAAACTATCCGTCATTTCAAAGAGAATAAACATTTCATTACCCAATCTTGTCCAAATTATAAAACATTTTCAGCTTGCCCACATCTGTCGTGTTGTTGAAGTATTCTCATTTAACGAATAATATGGTCTTAGAAAGATATAGAATAACTGTATCAATGTAAAGTTTATAGCTCACAAAGTTCATTGAGTAGTCAATTAGTAGCAATTTTAACGCGATTAAATAAGAAATAATTTTTAAGGAAAGTCCACTATGTAAATATTGTACTAACATTTTATAAAAAGTTATTTAAAGAAATTCCTTGTGATAAATATTACTAACATTTTTATAAAAGTTATTTAAAGAAAGTTCACACTAGTGATAAATATTACTAACATTTTATAAAGTTATTTAAAGAAATTTCACACTTATATAAATATTCAACATTTTATAAAAGTATTTAAATTCACTGTGATAAATATTACTAACGTGTTTAAAAGTTATTTAAAGAAAGTTCCCCTAGTGATAAATATACTAACATTTTTATAAAAGTTATTAAGAAAGTTCACACTAGTGATAAATATTATAACGTTTTATATCAAAAGTTATTTAGAAAGTTCACTAATATGATAAAATTACTAACATTTTTATAAAAGTATTTTAAAGAAAGTTCACACTAGTGATAAATATTACTAACATTTTTATAAAAGTTATTTAAAGAAAGTTCACACTAGTGATAAATATTACTAACATTTTTATAAAAGTTATTTAAAGAAAGTTCACACTAGTGATAAATATTACTAACATTTTTATAAAAGTTATTTAAAGAAAGTTCACACTAGTGATAAATATTACTAACTTTTTTTTATAAAAGTTATTTAAAGAAAGTTCACACTAGTGATAAATATTACTAACTTTTTTTTATAAAAGTTATTTAAAGAAAGTTCACACTAGTGATAAATATTACTAACTTTTTTTTATAAAAGTTATTTAAAGAAAGTTCACACTAGTGATAAATATTACTAACTTTTTTTATAATCAACAAATAAACAAGTACAGGTATTAAGAGCTTCCGAAAAAAAAATAGACAAACACGGGACTCGAACCACTTACCCTAGTCCATTCAAAAATGACTCACGGGAGTGTCTTTCTCAAACGCTCATTACAACTAGACACAGAAATAATCAGGTAGGGTTCGTTCGAACAGTGTCTGCACAAACACAGGCTATAAGCTTATTGTGCTTGTATATATTTGAGACGAGACAATATCATACATACACACATGTATACCTCCTATAATCAATTTGAAGCTACTTTGAATGATGTATGCATGTTTGTTATATGTGAATACATGTGTGTATGTATGATATTTTCTCGTCTCAAATCAGATTGCACTAATCTTATCATTTATTGATGTAGACACTGTTAGCGCCTTAGCCTGCATGTTTCTTAGCATTGTTCGTAGCGTTTAGAAAGACATCCTGATTTGAAACTCTTAGGTTGTGTTCGTAAAAGCGCTCGTATTGCTAGGATAGGCGAATGGTGTCTTAAAGACTAGGGTAAGTGGTTCGAGTCCCGTGTTTGTCTATTTGTTTTTTCGAAAGCTCTTAATACCTGTACTTGTTTATTTGTTGATCATATTCGTTACTTTGCTCTTGGGTTCTTGAAAAAACTCCTTGTGCTTAACTTTTTTAAAATAAGTTAGTTATGTTACGTTAAGAGAAATGAAAAATGATTACTACATAATTTTTTTTTTTTTACTACCTAATTCATTACTTTGCCTTTTGGAATCCTAAGTACTTAACTCAACGTTGTAATGCTTCAATTTGTATTCTTATAAAGTAGTTTGTGGTCAACCGGTGTCTATATATATCTCCATATAGCTTGTCATAACATGAGGCATTCTAAACATCGCATAGAAGTCGCTCACTTTTTCGAGCAAGCTCTCGAAATTGTCCCAGTTTGGGTAAAAAGTATGGTAAGTATATTAAAGTTAACTTTTTGGACACATGTGTTAACGTGTGCTCTTTGGACCCAGGTGTTGTAATTTTCACTTTCGATCCAGGATTTAAAATTTAGCTCATTCTGCTCAAATGTTAAAGTTAGTGCTTAGAACCTCCATGTTAAAGTTTTGCTCATTAGGTTTAAGTATTGATGCTCAATTCATTAGACGCATGTGTTGAAATTTAGTTTATTGTTTTCAGGTGTTAAATTATAGCTTATTGTGCTCAGGTGTTGTAGTTTTCCTCATTGTAATCAGGTATTGAAGCTTATCTCATTGTGCTCAGGTATTGAAATATAACTCATAGGTTGATGTTAAACTCTACTCTTGCCGTGAAAGTTAAAGAAATTAGATTGTTGTCTTACCTCTGAAAGCGCTTCCCCTGACTACTCTGACGTGAACAGAGATAATCTCCAGCATCTTTAAATCAGTTGCCGTAGCCAAGAAGCCTGGAGGAATTTCCTCTATTTCTCCTTTGGTTAAAACAAGGGTGTCGGTGCCTGGAGGCAGCATAGTTAGATCTAGATAGTTGAAATCTGAACATGTAACGAATGCATCCATACAGAAGCATGACTCTGGACAAGCTCTGGATGGAGACACTGTCATCATGAATAGGAATAAAGCAACAACTAGCTGAAATCTGGTCATATTTTCTCGTATTTTGTCGGACATGTCTGAAATAAAACAATTAGAGTTAATAACAATGAAATAAATTAAATCACCATTTTGTTTACATCGCAATTAATTATCATCATCATGAAGTTAAAAAGAATACGATAGCTATGTCATATTATAAGAAGCAGCAAACAGCGAGCATAAAAATACATTTCTAAATAGATATAGTGGGAGAGACAACGAGACAGACCAAGTAAACGATGGATAGATAAGATTAAAGTAGACTTAGTAATACTAGAAGTCAACGATTGGTAAGAGAAGGCTAAGAATAAGAGATGAATGAAGACGGGTGGTATATACAACAATGAACTGCAAATGCCTGGAAAGCTGAAGAAAAAGAAGAAACAGTTTTGAAATAAAAATTCAGACCGTATGGTATGAAATACGTGTCACTTTGCGTTTCTGAACGCGAGCATGCGGAAGGTAGCCGGAACAATTTCTTTCCTCATTTTGCTGAACGATGGTTGCATGAATGAAACAAACAAAGCTTCTTTTTTTTATGCTCTATCCAAAATTGAACGTTCTATTTGTTGTACCATTCCATCCCACATAACCAAGATTATTTTCATAAAATTCTAGATAATATAACCCATTATGCTGAATCTACAATGTTTTTTTAGTGGCGGCTCGTGATCATTTGTTGGTTGGGCTAAATATCATGATAAATCATGGTTTTGGGTTGCTATATTTTAATTTATAAAATAATAAATAAACGTTATACATTATTTGTTGTGGGGTCCGGCCCTACTGGCCCTTAATGACGAGCCGCCACTGGTTTTATTGTTGCCATATTTAATCTTCCGAAATGAAGACCTTTCTCCCAACATTAAATTCCATTTAAATTGTGTTCCATGTATATTTTTCTGATAACTTGATCTTTTTTTTAGAATGTCTTTCTTTTGCATAAAATGTCCAAATGCCTGCACGTGAAATGTTTGACATTAAATTTTATAAGTGAAATTGACTTGACTGAATCCACACTAAAACAATTGATCTCATTAGTTCATTGGGCAGGGATTAAAGAAAATAATCTTTCAACCAAAGCATTGCATTCTGGGAGAGCAAAGAGGAATTGTGCTATCTTCACGATTTCAGAGTACATATCACACTACTCCTACAGTTTTCAATCTAATCACACAACTTTTTTTACGATGGCGCTTGATTTTTATAGGCGGATGTACATTTCTGCAGCTTGCAGTAATAATTTTTGCGCACACTTTTATCAGTCAAATATCTGATTGAAACTTCCACATTTTCCCACGGCATATCATAAAAAATCAAGCCACTTGAAACATGAAAATTCATTCAGTGGTTGGACCCATATCTTGATGTAATCCAATCATCCTTCATATCATTCAGTGGTTGGACCCACATCTTGATGTAATCCAATTATCCTTCATAAAGTCATTGCATATTATTACAGATCACTTTAACTTTGTCTTTATGGCCATCACTTTCCAACTTTTTAATCATGTCTTTCACATTGAAATGAATGAAGGTGGTTTTTTTAAAGCAGTTACCACATGATTACCGAAGGTTGCGGGTCATGCTGAATTTTTGTAATACTTTAGTCATATGTTCACATTTTACAAAAATATTGTAAAGTACTGCGAAACTGCGTTCTAACGATGAATGTCAGTCATTCAAAAGCTAAACATCGAGTCTAGGCACTAGACAGTATTACTTTGGCTTCTTTCCAACATGAAGTCGCAGACAGAGTGTTAATTTTGTCTTGCCTTGTAAAAATCTACAAATCTATAAAATTTCTAAAATTGTTTGCAACGCTCAGATTTACTTGTGAAATGAGAACGTGTCCCCAAAAATGAAAACGTATGGCAACCCTACAATGTTTCTAAAACCTTATTGATTGCCAATGTCGTAAAATTAAAAAAGCATGTCAAATGTTGTGAATGGTAGAGAATTAAATGATTTGAACAAACAAAAGAGACACACAAACTGCAATAGATAATGTCTCCAAAAATAGTCAAGCGTTTTGCTAAGAAAAAATATTTTAAAAATATTCATTTTTTTTTTAATTTTAGAAGAAAAAAAAAGGAACAGAAAATGAAATACAGATGACCCGGTAGAAAATGTCAATGACAGTACAAGATAGACAAAGAAAATAAACAAGGGAAGTAATGAGATTACGTTATGCTATTAAGTGTTCAAGAAAAAGATCAGGAATAAAAATGTGTTTTACCAAAATAATGACATTAAAAGAGTGCCAACGAATTTTTGAAAATAATACCAACTTGCGTCTATCTATCTATATATCTACATATCTATCTATCTATCTAGCTATCATCTATATATCTATCCGTAAAACCAGACTGTTTAGAACGCAATACATAGACTCCTGGTGTAGATCGTCTCTGTTTGCCCGTCTGCCCAGCGTTTTCGTAGCGCGTTGGACTACGGGTGACTATCCCCCTGTGTGTGCGGGTTCAATTCCGCGGGATGGCAGAAAAAGCCACAGATTCCCCAGATTTACGGTGTTCGTGGCACCGAACCGAAGGGTTACGATGTCCATGGCACCGAGCCGAAGAGCTGAAAAGCTCATGTGCTTCTGGATCGGGAAAAAAAACAATCGTCTCTGTTAATGGACACATGAACGGCAGACTGGAAAATCTCTTAGCGATAACTACAGAACGTGACATTTTCTCTCCACCAGATTCTGTGATATGGTATGTATCTGTTACGTTACACACGGCATGTTGCAGGGTAATATATCTGACATAAGCGGTTTTGTTATTCACTTAATGTCAGGTAAATCACTAGAGACGTCTGTTTCCTTCTAACTCTCAAAGGTAAGATACTGTCTGCTCTGCTTTTCGATAATCTATTTCTTCTTCATTGATTCAGAGACGTTTGGGCTTTAGTCCGTTGGACTCGTTTGAGCGTTGTTCTTTGGATCCCTTAAGACTTTGGTCTTTTTTTTTTTTCCGATCCAGAAGCACTTGAGCTTTTCAGCTCTTCGGCTCGGTGCCATGGACATCGTAACCCTTCGGTTCGGTGCCACGAACACCGTAAATCTGGGGAATCTGTGGCTTTTCTGCCATCCCGCGGAATTGAACCCGCACACACAGGGAGGATAGTCACCCGTAGTCCAACGCGCTACGAACACGCTGAGCAGACGGGCAAGACTTTGGTCTTATGGACCTGTTTAGGCTTCGACCCTACTGACTCCTTTGGGTTTTGGATTGTAAAATACAAGCCCATCTCCACAGAATGAAAGCTGCCCAAACTGACCAATACACATGCCACAATAGCCCCCAGACTCCTGAACAGATCATTCAAACTTGCCAGCTTCTTACTGATTTGAGGTTTCAAACATGGCAATGTGAGACTAATCTGGAAATAGTGCTCAGATGGCCGCTTGTTCTGAAAACTAAACTTAACTTCAATTTTCCAGGCGGTATCCGCGGATAATTATCAGACAGCATCCATAATTCATATTCTTTCTCAAACAATCCTTAAAGCTGTTGATGACGGAAACGATGTGGCTGTATTTTCCCTACAAACCAACATTCGCTTTGACTAATGTTGACCCAAAGCTCTTATTTACATATTCTTATTCATATACAACACAGTTTTTGTGTGTGTGTTTTTTTTTATCCAGAAGCACTTGAGTTTTCAGCTCTTCGGCTCGGTGTCATGGACATCGTAACCCTTCGGTTCGATGCCACGAACACCGTGAATCTGGAGAACCTGTGGCTTTTCTGCCAGCCCGTGGAATTGAACTTGCACTCACAGGGAGCTTGTCACCCGTCGTCCTACGCGCTATGAACACGCTGGACAGGCGGGCATACAACACAGTTTAGATTCAATATAACTTCGTGAAATAACATTATTGATATTGTTATGTAATAAAATGTCATCAAAATAAACGACGTACAGTCTACTCTACTTATGAAGAATGTTATAATGGTGAAACTTGAGTCAAAGGATTTCATGTAAACGAACAAAAAACGTCCAGAAACGTATGCAAAACGACAACAAAAATAAAGAACAAAAATTGTTCTTGTTTTTGATGCCACCAATTCTAAGATAAAACCCTTGTTTTAAAAACACGTATAAATAATTTGAAATTAATAAATAAGGAGTTCATATTAAAATGGAAAATAATAATTTTCTCCACATCAAAAACAAAATTAAATAAGAGACACTTTAGACGATAACAAAAAGAATAGCCTGTAAAAGAGAATTAGATATACAGACGACTAAGAAGTATATCATTCACAGAAGAAGAAAAACTAATAAATAATTCATGGAAAAATTATGAAGAAGGATAACAAGCGATAAACAAAATGATGAATGTGGCGTGTGAGAATGTGTTATCACTCTAGAAAAGTCATACCAGACAGCGAGAGTTGCATAAATGAAACACAATCTAAAGATATGAAGCTAATGGTGCGTATGTATGCGTTGCTGAGAAGAATAAGCGTCCGAGCATGTTAAAAAATTGACAACTTCGGAAAGCCATAGAAAACGTTCACGGCCATTACGGGTTAATCTCTATGAAAATTTCGGTAGCTCAAGGTTCTCTGTATAAATATTTCAGAAGCCATATGTTAATATAAAAATAATAAGAAGTAACATACATTTTTTTTCTTGAATGAGTGTCGTCCAAAAGTAGGTATCTGTGTTAGGAAATGGGTATCGGAGATGGAAAAATAGGTATCGGGAGTCGGTAAAATGGTATCGGGGTCGGAAAGTAGGTATCCAAGATGGAAACAAGGTATCGAAAAATGAGTGTTGGAAAGTAGGTTGAAGAAAAATTGTAAAACTGAAGAGAATCAGTGTTAATGCACTTAGAGGCCCGCCTACCCAGCGTGTTCGTAGCGAGTTGGACGATGGGTGACAAGCTCTCTGTGAGTGCGGATTCAATTCCGCGGGCCGACAGAAAAAAGCCACATGTTCTCCATATTTACGGTGTTCGTGGCACCGAACCGAAGAGCTGAAAGCTCAAGTGCTTCTGGATTGGGGAAGAAATACACTTAGAGAGTTCACATAGTTTTCGGTTCCTTACCTCTTAATCAAAGTGAAATAGTTAGTTACAAATACAAAAATTAAAGAACAAACTTGAAGCTTTTGAAACAAGATGTTACAGAAAAGTTCTTAGAACATCCTGGAAAAAGAAGAGAAAGAACAAAGACATTCTACAAAACCTGCATGTCGAGGAGCATTAGCTCATAAATAACATCATGTCCCGGAGGATTAAATAATATGGCCACGTTAAACGTCACAGTGGTTTGGAAAGAATAATAATGGAAGGCATGGTTCCTGGGGTACGAGGCAGGGGACAACCAAAACGAAGTTGGCAGCAGGACATTAAAAAACCTTGAACATGACGCTGGAAGAGGGGAGAGAACTTGCTAGAGACCTATTCGTCTGACAGGCTAGGATGAAAGCGACGTAACGTAAGGGACATGCTACTTCTTGAAGAATTCGTTAATATGAATATCACCCCTGTTCGTAAAATCGTATACACATTTACATGATGAATGAAGAATCATTTATACAGGGGCGGAACATCGATATCGTTAGACGAAGTATAAATGGAACATTAGATTTGAAATTAAATAATGTGTGCTTGTTTGTAGAGGATTATAATCTCTTAAAGTCCAAACACGGATCTTTCAACATAAGAACTAGTCCTGTTTTCTGGTTATACCGAGGAGTGGTGGCCACACAAGCACGGAAAATAGAAATGAACTCTTGTAGAATAATTTCGCAGAGTCCTGAGATAGTTATTTCTAGACCATTCAAGAATGTTCCCAGAATGTATGTTATCTTTGATGATTTTCTAGTTTGTTTTTTTCCTATACTTAATCTTCTTCGTATTCACAAGGAAATCTATGTTTCCATTGAGTTCTTCATCAGATTTTTACACAGACAAAATAGCCTGCCTGTTTCTTTCGCTTCATTCATATTTCATTTTTCACAATATGTTCCTGTTCTGTTGAATATTTATACAGTCAGATAATAAATACAGTATATGAAGTGAAATTCTTCAATTTAACAAGTTCTCTTATGTTGTAGAGAATCTTTAAAACAAACTCTTGTAGACAACAGTAAGTTTATTGACAGGCAGGTATGGCTGCAGGAAATCCGAGTGAGCTATCACGTGATATATATATACACACAGAATATGCAGGAGTTTTGTTTTTTATCACGGTAGACGCAACAAAAATTTATTTTATTTTATATATCCGGAAGTGGGTCTCAAACACTAACATTAACCTAAGCCTCTTCTAATTATTCTTTGGCTATTTTTCTCTTCGTTTTTGTTTTTTTATTTTGGCTATTTCCTCTGTTCGTTTAAAAAAAATTGTTTATCTTCTTAATGCCAAATCAAAGAGGAAAAAACAGAGAAAAGAACAAATGCTTCTGTTCTGCAACAGCTTGATATTGAAGAGATTTGGCTACTAGAGAGCATAAAATCAAGGAAAATTAAATATTTTGACACATCAAACGACACGAGTGCCTAGAGAAGATTATTTTGGAGGGAATGGAGACTGGAAGAAGAATGAGAGGAAGAGATAGAAGAGGATGGGTGCAAGATGTCATTGGACGATCTGAGAATGACTGCTGCAGACGCTAGTCAACTTACACAGAACCGAGTTTTTCAGGCCTGCTGTCATGAGAGCCAGCTTCTGGAAGGGACAAGCTAACTGATGAATGCCAATTCGCTCACTTTGATTTCCTATCCTTTTTTCTGCCTCTTATTTGTCTTTAGATTTATTTTGTTTTTTGTTCTTCTTCTTCGTCACCCTTATGGACAATACATAATTATTGCTCTACTAAATTAATGAGGTCACAGATAGTAAAGTTGGTAATACGTCGCGCTAATGATCATATGCCGTGGAAAATCTAGACTTCGTGGCCAGCTTAGATCAACAAATGTTGGTGTGCACACATCGCACATCCCATGTTGAGAACCACTGTTCTAGACAAATAATCTAAACAGCAATACCTAGACTACGATGCCTAAACAACGATGCCTAAACAACGATGCCTAAACAATGACGTCATGACGCGTGTGCCAGTTGTTGTTTGTTTGTGTTCTGTCTTATCAACCAAGTTAACTACTCTTTGTGATCTGTGTGGTTTACGTGTAGAACGTGAGTACGATGCACCCCCGTTAAGCCCTTACGGCATGTAAAGCAGGCACATCCAAATTTCAACCAAAATGTATACATATTATCCAACAGTAAACAAATTTGTATATAAAAAACTGTAAGATGTCACAAACAGAAAAATCCTCATTTTAAAGAACCACATCTGGTGTTATACTGTAACATGGTATCAGATTTGAATGTACCACATCTGGTGTTATACTGTAACATGGTATCAGATTTGATTGTATCACATCTGGTGTTATACTGTAACATGGTATCAGATTTGATTGTACCACATCTGGTGTTATACTGTAACATGGTATCAGATTTGATTGTATCACATCTGGTGTTATACTGTAACATGGTATCAGATTTGATTGTACCACATCTGATGTTATACTGTAACATTGTATCAGATTTGAATGTACCACATCTGGTGTTATACTGTAACATGGAATCAGATTTGATTGTATCACATCTGGTGTTATACTGTAACATGGAATCAGATTTGATTGTATCACATCTGGTGTTATACTGTAACATGGTATCAGATTTGATTGTATCACATCTGGTGTTATACTGTAACATGGTATCAGATTTGATTCATTATAGACATACCGTCAGAGCTGACTCATTTCACGATCACGTGAAATTATTCATTTTAAAAAATGTACAAGAAAATGACGAACGGATTAGGAAGTAAAGAAAACAAATGTAAATTCTTCCTGACACTTGTACACTTGATAGTTTGAAGTCTTATGAAATTCTTCTATGTACACTTGATAGTTTGAAGTCTTATGAAATTCTTCTATGTACACTTGATAGTTTGAAGTCTTATGAAATTCTTCTATGTACACTTGATAGTTTGAAGTCTTATGAAATTCTTCTATGTACACTTGATAGTTTGAAGTCTTATGAAATTCTTGACTTGATCGTTTTGGTGTGTTGTTTAACTGAAATCTTTCAACTTGAAAGGTCTGGGTTCAAATGTTGTTGTTCAAATGTTCTTGATAATTCTCATGTACAGCTGGCGAATTCAGTCGTAGTTATGTTAATGTGCATTCTCAGTGTACAGCTGGCTGAATTCAGTCCGTGTTATGTTTATGTGCATTCTCAGTGGTACAGCTGGTATAGAATTCAGTCCGTGTTATGCTTATGTGCATTCTCAGTGGTACAGCTGGTATAGAATTCAGTCCGTGTTATGCTTATGTGCATTCTCAGTGGTACAGCTGGCGTGGAATTCAGTCCGTGTTATGCTTATGTGCATTCTCAGTGGTACAGCTGGCGTGGAATTCAGTCCGTGTTATGCTTATGTGCATTCTCAGTGGTACAGCTGGCGTGGAATTCAGTCCGTGTTATGCTTATGTGCATTCTCAGTGGTACAGCTGGTCATAAATTCAGTCCGTGTTATGTTTATGTGCATTCTCAGTGGTACAGCTGGTATAGAATTCAGTCCGTGTTATGCTTATGTGCATTCTCAGTGGTACAGCTGGTATAGAATTCAGTCCGTGTTATGCTTATGTGCATTCTCAGTGGTACAGCTGGCATAGAATTCAGTCCGTGTTATGTTTATGTGCATTCTCAGTGGTACGGCTGGCATAGAATTCAGTCCGTGTTATGCTTATGTGCATTCTCAGTGGTACAGCTGGTATAGAATTCAGTCCGTGTTATGCTTATGTGCATTCTCAGTGGTACAGCTGGCATAGAATTCAGTCCGTGTTATGTTTATGTGCATTCTCAGTGGTACAGCTGGCATAGAATTCAGTCCGTGTTATGTTTATGTGCATTCTCAGTGGTACAGCTGGCATAGAATTCAGTCCGTGTTATGCTTATGTGCATTTTCAGTGGTACAGCTGGCATAGAATTCAGTCCGTGTTATGCTTATGTGCATTCTCAGTGGTACAGCTGGCATAGAATTCAGTCCGTGTTATGCTTATGTGCATTATCAGTGGTACAGCTGGCATAGAATTCAGTCCGTGTTATGCTTATGTGCATTCTCAGTGGTACAGCTGGCATAGAATTCAGTCCGTGTTATGCTTATGTGCATTCCTGAAAATTATATCGCCAGTGTGGTGTCGGGACCCACAAGGGAAGCAAAGAATAGTACCACTGCAACCTACAATGCATGTAGTAAGAGGCGATTGATGTACGCCCTAGGGAAGCTACCCTAGTAAATAAAAAGCAGTGCAAAAATCGGATGTGCTGGCCTACTTGTAGGCGCATAACTGGCACAACATACAATCGCTCTTAGGCTCAGATTACATAGAGATCCCACATAGTGGTTGACATGTGGTCGATATGGAGCGTTCGAAGAAGAAGAAGAAGAAGAAGAAAATCGAATGTCTTTTGATCTGTAAGCTGACATTAGTTTTATCGTTCATCAAAATGTTTAGATTACACTGAAGGCTGTTGATAATCGGGTCTGTACTGTCTTTCCACTGCGCCTGTGATCATCTACACAGTTTGAAAACTGCTGATATTGTTCAAAAGTACCGGATCATCATCATCATGTTAGATAGTTTGAAATCTGTTGATAATATCGTCTGATCATGTCTGTCCACTGTACCGGGTTATCACGTTAGACCGTCTGAAAACTGCTGATAATATCGTCTGATCATGTCTCTCCACCGGTTTTTTTTTCCCCGATCCAGAAGCACTTGAACTTTTAGCTCTTCGACTCGGTGCCATGGACATGGTAACCCTTCGGTTCGGTGTCACGAACACCGTAAATCTGGAGAACCTGTGGCTTTTTATGCCAGCTAGCGGAATTGAACCCGCACTCACAGTGATAATATCGTTAGATAATGTCTCTCCACTGTACCGGATCATCATCATGTTAGACAGTTTGAAAACTGCTGATAATATCGTCAGATCATCTCTCCACTGTACCGGATCATCATCATGTTAGACAGTTTGAAAACTGCTGATAATATCGTCAGATCATCTCTCCACTGTACCGGATCATCATCATGTTAGACAGTTTGAAAACTGCTGATAATATCGTCTGATCATCTCTCCACTGTACCGGATCATCATCAGGCTAGACAGACCAAAGAGTATCACAAATCGTACTTGCACTCATGTGCACATACATACAAAGATACAAAAATATCAACACTTGCAGATACCTAAACATACACATCGATCAACACACAAGCCGGTACAAAACGTGTACTAATCTTACCTGTGTACACAAATCGAAACATGAACACAACCCACTCTATAAGTATAAAAACATATATCTCATTTATTAGACATTATTTCGGAATTTATAGCCACCCATCCTAATTCTTAGAGAAAGATTGTTTCGGTAAAAAATATAATTTGTGTGGGAACACATCGTCTGGGTTTTTTTTATCAGCCACTCATCGTTCATGTCTTATTTGCAACCCTCCCTATTCAACTCATCATCTAAAAATAGAACTATGAGAACAGGAGCAAGTATACGTCTGAAAGAATGTGAACAACTGCATTTCATATCCAGCTCACGAGTCTGTTGTGAGTGATAAGTCAAATAATACATAGTTCATTCATCGTGTGAAACGATGTGCCTACGCACCCTTTGTGTATGTATGTTTAGATATGGTCTTGTGTGAATTTTAGCGAACAGAAGGATGGGTCTGCACAGAAGAAAGTGTCATGTCAGCGTGAACTTTTTGTGATACTGTCTTTTGCCCAAGATATAATACAAAATTACTATCGGCAGTTTGATAGATTAGCGTAATGCATAAGCGTTCGTCTATCGACTCTGGCACAAAAGGGATGTGGCTTCAATCCAACACTCGACGTTCCACATGTGAGAAAAGGAATTGACCGTCCTACCTCCTGCACACTCAATCAATCAAGTGCCATGCCTGCCGGCGTAGGCGATCAAGTCTCTCCACAACTCTCTTTACTTGGTGCATGTAATCAGTTCTGACGTCGATATTTTGTCGAACCATGATGTCAGGCCATCCAACATCTTCTCCTCTGTCTTCCACGATCTCTCCTTCCTGAATTTTACCTGTAGTCACCAAATGTTCTAAACCTTCTCTTCGCATTATATGCCCGAAGAACCTTGATTGTCGGATTCTTATTCTTTTGATAAGGTTTCTTTGTGTGCAGGCCTGATTTAAAACCTCCACGTTTGTTTTCTTTGCTGTCCATGGAATTCTCAACATTCTTCTGTAAAACCACATCTCTGTGGCTTCCAATGATCGTATTGATTGTTTGTTCAGTGTCCATGATTCGCTGCCATACATAAGAATTGGTTCAATATAGCATTGGAGTACTCGTTTTCGCAGTGTCATTGGTAGTGAGTTCACGCATAGTGTGTTCTTCATTTTCATAAAAGCTGCTTTCGTTTGAGCTATTCTACTCTAATCTCTGTTGTACATCTTCCATTCCTGCACACTAGATACTAGAAATATGAAGTGAAGTGACTACGTGTCCTAATGTCTGTAAAGGTTAAGGGAAACTTTATATATATATATATTACTATGAACAATCGTGGCATATACTTTACAGAACGTAGCCATCAACCACAGTAAACGAGTCGTTGATTTTCTAAGCACCACTTATACGTTCAGTAGTTTGCCACTGCTTTCTGAACGGTGAGGTCAATTTTTACCTTTAGTAAAAATCCACGAAACGAATTTGATTCCAAACTTGCCACTGTGGAGTTTGAACCAGGTACACTGGTTGTGATCGAGCTCCCAGACTCCACACATATATTACTATGGACAATGTAATAAAATATAAACTGGAAACCTAGCTACAACCGACATCTATTTATTTTTTCTTCTTTTGTCGTCACACTGCTACCGGGTTGTTGCCCAGTGTCGTCACACTGCTACAGGGTTGTTGCCCAGTGTTGTGGTTTTCTGTTTTTTGTCTTGCGCTGTTCTGGAGGCTTGGGTGATTGTTACTTTTGCTCTTTGACACGATTCTGCTATGCCATCTAACCATCTTTTTCGTGGTCTTTCTCTCGCCTTCTTTCCTTATGTTTTGTTGTAGAACACTGTATACTGTGGAGTTTGGATGCATTCTTATTAAGTGGCCAAAACTCTACATTCTTTGTTTCTCAATGTAATTCAAGCAAGAATATATTTATTGTTTTCCCATATGTTCTCGACGCATTTACTAATCGCAATAGATTGTGATTATGTGTGCACGTGGCGATACCCAGAATAGTTTAGAGATAGAGTTAAGGTAGAGGAATTATAGGATAGTCTGTAGTAGAATGAAATACCAGCTTCAGGGTTCATAAGACAACTGTTTCGCCCGTGTGGTGCCAGGGCCTAAAGGAAGCAAAGAATAGTAACGCTGCGACCTACAAGGCATATCATAAGAGGCGACTGATGTAGAACCTAGTGAAGCTACCCTACTAAATAAAAAAAGCATCGCAGAAATCAGACGTGCTGGCCTACTTGTAGGCGCGTAACTGGCACAACGTACAGTCGCTCTTAGGCTCAGATGACATACAAGTCACACAGAGTGGTTAACAAGTGGTCGATATGGATGGTTCGAAGAAGAAAACAACCGTTTGAATGAGAGAAGGATGAATACAGTCAACATTTGTTGATTGAGGCGTTTAATAATAATAACATTTCCCGTAGCCTTTTTAGACTTTAGGGTTTGAAGTACATGTCCCTTCACGTTTCTATGAGAAAATGAGGGCCAATTCCTTTCCTCACTTGTGAAACGTCGAGTATGGGATTGAACACACGACTCTCACGAGTCCGAGTCGATAGACGAACGCTTACGCATTACGCTAATCCGTCCCAGAATGGAGGCGTATACTTCAGATATATTGGAGGAAAAAAGTAACAAATAATTAATTGTTAGAATATAATGGGAGTACTAGTATAGTTACACTTATCCGCCAACGTCGCTTAAGATGGCTGGATCGTCTGACCCGAATGTATGACAGCCGAATTCACAAAGAAATACTTCTATATGTGAGCTTACCGCTGTCTGTAGGACGACCCACACTCATTCGTACGTTTTTACAATGCTGGCATGTCTTACGCCGTCTTGCTTATAAAGTAAATTGTACACAAGTCAAGATGTCGTAGAACTGACTCTATCAAGCAACACATGAATGATTGATTGATCGGACCATTATCATTGCACTTCAGTGTATAACCATGTGTTCTCTGATCTCTTTCTTACACGGAAGATCTCAGCGCAGTCCTCTTAAGAACTCTCGTATTGTAGGGTACACAATGGGTGCTGTAAGAAATGGTTTGAATCCTGTGTTTGGGTTTTTTCCGGAAGCCCTAATACTTGTTCGCTGTCTCTCTCTCTCTCTCTCTCTCCTTCGATCACCCCCCAGACCGATGTGCCAGATTGCCCCATAAATTCTATTAATATAGAAATCTGATTCATGTCGCATTAGCATTGGTGGGGTTTACGTCACACCTTCAGCACCATTTGGAGCTCTGGTGATGTGTCCGGTTTCAGCCAGTGTTTACGCGGTTCGCTCTCCGTTCTGTAGCCATCGATTGTTTTTTTACGGTGTGGGGTAGCTAGCCCCACGCACAACCTCCTTAACCTCTTACGACATGCGGGACAAGGAAACAGTGGTTCTATTCTTTACACCCCAATTTGGGCCCCGGTAACCACTCGGCGGTTCGCTGTCTATTTACTGATAAATATCAACATCCAGAACTAGTAAATTCAGTCACTAACTCATATCCCTCACCAGTGGCGGCTCGTCATTAAGGACCAGTGGAGCCGGGCCTCACCAAAAATAAGGTGTAACGTGTATTTATTATTTTATACATTAAAATATAAACTAACAGAAACCATGATTTTTCATAAAATTTATGTCTAGCCCCACCAACAAAAATGATCACGCAGTCGCCACTGTCTCCCACCCACAACATGAGACGTTGTGATATATTTCTACTGTACTTTGTTATATCTTGATCTTCCAGATATAGTTTTGTCACATGATAGCTCTTGTATCGAGAAGAGAACACCGAACCTCAGAGAGATCACATGCTACAGAACGGTGACGTACGAAAGCCTACAGATCCGAAGTGGTTAGACCGGATAAGATCTAGAGAAACCATGGGAGGCTGCGATAATACTGGGTAAATGAGAGGTTTTATTGGCATTATTTGGTTTTAGATATGTGACAGTGTGGTTTCAGCTAGACCGACATTCATAATTCTATTTCTTGACGAAACTACCTAGGACTAATAAGGTCACATCGTTCTACACTCACTTTAGATTTATGTTTTAGTTCATTTAGTATTTCATATTCGTGTATGGTTTCTTGACAAAGGCCTATGGTCGAAACGTCTAGCTTTGTCCTTTTCATATCTAATCATTTGGTTTTCCTTACTTATGTAATACTGTAATACACATGTCTTAATCTATAACGTCTATGGTACATAATGCATCCATACATTTTTTTGGTTATTTTTCCCACTATGTCCTGTAAATATTCCAACTGACTCAGAAATATAGTCATATTAACTCCTTCACCCTTATGAGCCCATACACTGGCCCCCAGTATTTGTTCAGATGGCGCAAAGTCAGTATGAAATCGTGGCATATACTTTACAGAACGTAGCCATCAACCACAGTAAACGAGCCGTTGATTTTTTCTAGGCACCACTTATACGTTCAGTAGTTTGTCATTGCTTTCTGAACGATGAAATCTATTTTTAACTTTCGTTAAAAAAAAACGCGGACACGAATTTGCTTCCAGACT